>JAYRBT010000181.1:8317406-8365423 GCA_036023395.1 Myiotriccus ornatus
GGTTACAGATCTTGTAACCATCTCAGACCTGTTTTCCCACATGTGCTGCTGCCTACAACAGCATCCACCTTAATGGAACAAGTTGATTCTCTTATACGTTTATATATTTCTTGTAAAAGGCCTTGTGACAATCAGATTCAGTTCAGATTCAGCTCTTGGTTTGCAATGATCTGGCATAGACAGTGATAGTCCTGGGTCACCACAGTAGAGAACTAGACAGGATCTCAGGGGTTTTTTTCCTTCTAATCTGAGCCCTGTTGAGGTAAAATGAACTGAATCCTGCCAGCCAGCAGTGCTGATTTTGATTTAGCACAATCAGAGTGCCATCAACAAAAATGATGTACAACATCAAGTGGTTCTATAGCACAGGAGATATGAATACCTGGGGCACCCATGTGCTGAATAACTGATGGAAGTCAAGGGCAAATATTTGAAAGAACATCTAAGACTCGTAGAAATAAAAAAAGCAAATCCAACCAACTTACGAATTTACATCTGTGCATATTCAAACCATACCTATGACACACTAGCGATATTGGGAAACTTCAGAACACACTGTACAGACCGTGAAGTTGGTTTTGATTGTCTAATGAAGGCAGTAGCATTATTCCTTTTCATTCTGCTGCATTCTTGATAATAGGTGCTTTCTATTAAAACACACCAATAGCTTCAAGATAAAAGTTTTTTCAAATAATCCAAAATAACATTCTGGATTTGTGCATATCTGTTGTTTTCCATTAGTGAAAAAGCCACTAGATGAAGGCAGTATTTGCAAAATTGTTGCCATTCTAACCACTGCAGAGCGCACAAGTTATACCACCACACTTCATGGGAAATCAGTCACTACTTAATTAACCACCCTCCTTATCATTTTACACTTTTAGCTTATCACATCATTGACTATCTGCTTTTAATGAGTAACAGTCAGGGATTATTGTTACATATACAGTTTACAGTAATTATTAGGTGACATGACTTGTAAAACTAATAGTGCATCTTTTCCTCTCCAGGTTCAATTTAAGGAACTGTGCCATTCTCACTCAATTTTAAAGCATCAATAAAGCTGTTTCAGGTTGAAAATTCATTTTCATTGGTACATAGACTCTACATTTCAAAGGACAGAAAGCCATTTCTGTATTAGTCACAGTAGCAAAATGATTTCTGATTCGCCCTCAAGTTTATTAAAAGCAAAGTGCTTTTAATACTGGGTGAAGCTGGATTAAAAACATACATTAGCTTCTGAAATTAAAATGAAGGAATTTTATTTCTTTATTCCACAGTATGAGACAGCATTAGAACTGTAGAGTTTCAAATGATGTTTTAGAATTGTGATTACTGCATTAAGAGGTAAATCTGGACTCCAAGCAACTAATACATTATGAGATGTATATAGACTGTAAATCTGGAAACACATAAAGGTTTCATTATGATTTCTTTTCTAAAAGTATTATAAGAAAATACTCACTGAGAAACAACTTTTCAGATACTACTGATATAGGGAGAACACTAAAATCCTTGAAGTTAATATGGTGCAGTAAGTATGAAAGCATCTCATTCTGAAAACCACTTAGCAGAGCTAGAAACCAATAAAAATGTTCCTTCATGCACATAGTTCTCAAAACTCTCAACAGAAACACTTCTAGGTCTGTTGCCTTTAGCTGCTGCCACTCTCCTTTAAGCATTTCTTCATTACTTTAGTGAAAGCTCCAGGAAAAACTTCAACTACAGCTTCTTCTGCAGAGAATCTCCCTCTCCTTCCCTGTTCCCACCTTAGAAAACTTAATTGAAGACACTTTAATGCCTCTGTCTCACCCTATGCCACCAATCCATCCTCCTTTTGTTCTCTTTTCCCCTTGGCTGCCTTTATCTGTAACTTCTTCACATACACAGATGCTTTTCCTTGTCAACACATTTTGAGAACCGTCCCAACCCAGCAGGTCACCATGGGCTGCCCCAGCAGGGAATCCCTGCTGATTACCAGGACAGCTGATCCCACCACTCAGCCTCCCATGGAGATCTCTCCAGCTCTCAGAGGACAACAGAACTGCTCCCCCGCACCAGTTGCCAGAATGCCCAAGAAGTCCAAGCCTGCTGGCTTCCCCTGAGAAACCATTCACATGGGCTGTGGTTGCCTTTCCTCCTCCTCTTGTGGGCTTCTGGTGCCGTCTCTTTCCAAGATGGTCTGATGCGTCTCACAGGAGCTAGAGCTGTTTTATTTTTAAATCAGTAATTAATCTGACACCAACTGACTCCCCTCATAAGTGATAATTTTCATGCCCATGTTATTCCTATTTTCTCTCACAAAGAAAAATATATGAGATCAGGATCATTATTTCATGCCTAGGAATTGATTATACGCATTAAAATGCAAGACAAATCTGCCTTTTAAATTGTATTATTATTATTATTGTTAGCCAATTGCATACACAAATTAAACCAGAAGGAGTACTGTTCAGTTTTCAAGCCAAATAGTTTGCATGTTTCAACATTTCATTGCAATGAGCCAAGATTTTTTTTTTTCTTCTTCTACCACAGCCAAATCACTTCCAAAGTCTCAGTAAATCAAGTCTGCTGTTTATCTGAGAGATTGGGCTGAATGACTTTATTTTTGAGGCATCAAGGACAGTTGAAAAAAATGGGAATGTAACATGACCATCTACAATGCAAAGATGAGAACTGGGTTGGAAAGAAATGGCAATCAAAGACAAAGTGCCACGGTGGAGTAGAGGCAGATGGGGAAGGGGGATCACATGGGTTTGGCTGCTGACAGATGCTATCTGTGTCACAAAACAGACTACTCTGCTTTTGCACGGAATAGCACAACATACAACACCACACAGGCACATGTTCTGCTGGTGCTGAACCTCAAGAAATCTCTTGTATTAGGTTAAAGAAAATATTACGCACCAGCTGAAGGTTAATGAAAGTTAGATTCCCCAATAAGGGACTGCACAAACCCACAGAGGCTCTGGGTGCTTTCCCTGGAAGACACTAAGAACTGCCATCCTGGATATAACCAAAGGGAACACAATCCAGACTCTTATTTTTGATAATTAACAAACAGAAACTGGTTAGGGAAAGAGTGCCCTGGGTTGCATCAAAAGCGGAGTGATCAGCAGGTCAGGGGAGGTGTTTCTCCTCCTCTACTCTGTTCTCCTGCGACTCCATCTGGAATGCTGTATCTCTGTCTGGGGATCCCAGCACAGAAAGGATACAGACCTGCTGGAGTGGGCCCAGAGGAAACCACAAAGATGCTCAGAGAGCTGGAGCACCTCTCCTATGCAGTCAGGCTGAGAGACTTGGGATTGTTCATCCTGCCAAAGAGAAGGCTTTGGGGAGACCTTAGTGCACCTTCCAGTACCTAAAGGAGCTCCAAGAGAGCTGAAGAGGGACTTTTTGCAAGGGTACGGAGGGAATGGCTTTAAACTGACAGAGGGCAGGTTTAGATTAGATATAAGAAAGAAATTCTTCACTGGGAGGGTGAGGCCCTGGGACAGATTACAAGAGAAGTCGTCCCTTCCCTGGAAGTGTTTAAGGCCAGGCTGAGTGGGGCCCTGAGCAGCCTGGTCTAGTGGAAGGTGTCCCCACCCATGGCAGAGTGGCTGGAACAAGATGACCTGTAAGGTTCCTTCCAACCTAAAGCATTCCACTATTCTATAATAAGCAAGAGAGCATGAATAAGATCACCACACCTCTCACATCCTGTGCCAAGAGCCAGTTAATAGATTTGCTGAATTAGAAATGTAAATAAGACTCATCATTTTAAATAACCATTAATGGACTTATCCCTCATGAATTTATGCAGACCTCTTCTTAAACATAACTTTGACTTTCAGAAAGACCTTGTGGTAGTAAGCATAACAATTAGTAGTTTTCCTGTTAAAAAATTACTTCCCATTGTTGGTTCTTCATCTGTAACTTAATAATTTCCTTTTGTGTCCTTCCAGTTACAAATTCATGCCTCAAAGTTGTTTGTAGGCCTATGTATCTGCCACCTTCAGGTCTTCTGGATCTTTTCTGGTAAGGAGTAGAAGCTGATATCCCACAGCAATCTGGCAGTGCCACACAAGCAATACTCCTCCAGTTCCCTGAGACTACCTCAGTTACACTGGTGTAAAAATTTTAATTCCATTTCCTAAGAGGTCAATGTGAAAGCCACCCATAGAAACCAGTTCCAGAGTGTTATGGCTTAGCTAAATTAGAGTCAAGTCCTGAGGGCACACAAATTCATACAGATGGATTGAGGTTGCTAAAGCAGTAATCTTTTAAATGGAAAAGTTCTGATTTGGGGGTTTTTTTGGTCATATGCTGCCTGATCTCAAAAGCAGAGGGAAAAGAAAGACTTTTACCAATGAGCCTAATGCCAATAAATTGAGCAAGAAGCATATGAATAGCAGCATAAGGTAAAGTTTAGAGTTATTATAATCCCACATTAACACCAGACTGTTCAAAATGCTCTCTTCAAGTAGAACAAAAGCCAATTCTACTTTTATGAAGTAGAATTCATCCTCAACAGTGTTCCTTTTTAAGCATTCACAAACAAAATCTATTTTTTTTTCTGTTGTGGTATCACATAATAGAGCCCTACAAGGGCTCTAATGAGGGAGGAATTCTTCAAACACAAGAAGAGGTGTCTTTCTTGAAGCTCTTACAAAATGAATTGCCAAAAAAGCTGCCATGTAGCAGAGGAGCAGAAAGTGACACTGTAGTCATTAGTCCTTTAGCTCCTGTCACAGTGTTAGAAGGTTTTTACTAACTCACAACCATTTCTGTATATCCAGAACAGTTGCTTCTGTTGTGATCTCAATATGTAAACATCCCCAAATGTTTATTTTTGATTATATATATATACATTTGAGTCAAATCATGCTTTTCATCTTCTCTACAAGTAATTTAAGTGGTAGTTCCATGAAAGTTACACTTAGTTGAGATAAATTATGTGGTGTTTCTTTAACCAAAGTGACCATGAGGACCAAAAGGAACTTTGAATCACACTAGTGGGATACACAGTCATACCTAGAGGTAGGCCAAATGTGTGGCCATATTCATCCTTAACTTAAGGATACCACAAGTTTAGAAATAGCATTTATGACATCATAAGTATTTTTAAAAAAAATATTTGAACATCTACTCTTTGTGTCCAGAGTAAAATACAAAGTAATGAAAGATGAAGTATAAAACTCAGCCAAGATACATTATCGTGTATTTGGTCATCATAAAGGGCAAATTCAGTTCCAACAAGGTTCTATACAACTCCTAATGAAACTGTCCTTCAAGAAAGATATTACTAATTTTTCTTCTGAGATTAGTCTTGCAAAGCTAAGTAACACATCTAAACTGCAAAAGTACTTTAAAGGAGTCAGACCCGTACAAAATCAAGGGCTGTCAAGTGACCTGAACAGACACACAGAAATTAGCATTGTAAGACTTTTATTCTGAATTTGTCCATGAAGGCATGTTCAAGGTTGTGATTCCACTGTGAAGCTACTATGCTGTTAATAGTCACAGCAGCATTCCTGGCAAAATAGAACAGGAACTACCATTTCAGCAATACATAAATCAGCAATGCAACATTTGAGGCAAGTAGCTGTCAGAAGTTGCTTTCAAAACCTCTGTCAGTCTGTTACTAACTTAGTGAAACAGGTGATATCACCTGGTAGCCAGAGCATTGTGATGTGCTTGTTTATGGCTGTGTACGTTGATTCCACACCACTTACCACCTCTCTGGACAGAGGATAAATAGAACAAAATCTTTATATAAACATAATAACAGAAAGTCTCATGGATAAAACCAAACAGTGTCTTGAGCCATGCAAATTCACTGCAGTCAACAGAGCTGAGTCAAGGTCATCCCTTTATTTAGGACTCTTCGACGGATGAATTTGCACCAATACCTTTAGGTACGTGAAACAATTCTGCTTCTGTTGGGCGTGATTTGACAGAAAGCACTGAATCAAAGACCATGGGAGCCAACCAACACCTTGAAATTCTAATCGCTGTTATTCAAGAGGCTGAGGGAATGGGGAAACTAGTGTTTGTACTTTGTGCTTTTTACAATGGTCACGTGTTGCTTCCAGCATAAGGGATAAAACCACCTTTTTTTTAGTAAAGACTTGCCGAAACTTGCATAAAAAAGACACCTTCAGCGCAGCCACTAATATTTAACTTTCCTCTCTTGTATTTTCAATACAGTCAGTGCAAAACTGACTGGTTTTTCCTGGCATCAATAATGAAATATACTGAGAGCTTTATTGATTTCTCAACTGTATTTGCATTTTGCATCTCCCTAACTTACCTTTGGAATCATAAAGTGAGTAATATTTTTTCAAAAATGCTTAAGACATGCACACGCTATACTGTTATTATTTTCTTTACACAATCTATTCTCAATACTCAAGATTTTGTAAAGTTAAACTACTGTGAGAAAACACAGTCAAGCCTTTTATAACCCAAGACTTACATGTGCAACAAGCAAGAGTGCTTGAACAAATTCATGGGCTGTACACTGACCTCAGACTCGGGTTAATATCAGCATCTTCTTAATGGACTACAATAGAAAATAAGATTTCATGGGCATTACCCATGAGACACCCAGTCTTTACTGGCATCATCAAGCAATTACAACATTATGGAAACTCAACCGAGGGTGAGGAAAGGAGACACAGAAAAACACAATTTACTGTAATTAATATTATGTTAATAGCATGCATTTCACAAACTCACTGACGCAGGAATCATTATGGTATTCCTGGAATACAATGCAAACTGGGGCATTTTGCATTCCATGCACACTGTAGGTAATGGCAGGCAATAAAGGGGCAGATTACTATGGTCAGGTGAGCAACTCATTTTGATCCTATTATAAACATCTCACTACTAAAGTTTATGATACCAAGTGTAAAGCAAGAGTTCTGTTTATGATAGCATGGACAGATATTTCCCTCTGTCACTCCCAGCGTGCTTCATTTTAAACAGACAATTGTGAAGGTTAACACTAAACACCGAAACAACAGCTGGTCAGGAGTAAATCATGTTCTTCTACACACTTTCCCCCTAACACCAGGGTAGCAAGGTAGCTCTCTACCAGAAGAGCCCATTTTCTCACTGGGACTAAAACACATAGATCATTTAAATTTGCTCCATTTACATCCATACCATCCTGTAATTCATTAATCAGTATTGATAAGAAAATTAAAAAGCTTGATCCGTAGTGGAAAAATGTATCACTTTACATTTAGAACTAACCCCCCTTCTCTGCTGTTTTGCTAATATCCTGCCAGCTTCTTCATTCTTTTTGGCTCTTTTATTGTTTAGCAACACTTCTGAAATATTTCAATCCTATGTTTTCTAGGCCCATTTCTCCTGGAAACAACTTCTGAATGTTTGGGTTTTTTTGTTCAGCGTATTCCAGGTAAAATAACAATCCCAGGCAGAATTACAATGCTTTTTATTAAGCCTTACAAATATATTCTTAACAGAAAAGTACAAACCTAGATCTTGCAGACAGGAAAGTCTACACCAAGGACTTTCAATGAAAATTCTGAAGTTCTCTTAGAAAAATTAAAATGGAAGATGAATTAATGAACTGAATAAGTCACTTAAGGCTGTGCATTAGGTCTAGTGCAGAATACGTTGTCTGCTGGAGCAGCAGATCACCAGCAACAAAAAAGGTCACAGCCTCACATCTGTAGTGCTTGTGTCCAAGATCTGGACTCAACATTACAGGAGATATGGATATGAAAGCACATGAACGTAATACAATGCTCTCTATTTTTAAAGACATGTTAGAGATCTTTCTTGTGACTTGGTCAGCTGCTTATGAACATATAAGTTTTCTCTTTGGATAATTAACAAGGCTCAGAATGATACATTGACAAAGTTCATTCGATAGTTTGATTCACAGCCAATATTTATGAGACATTTAAATTTCTAAGGTGAATCAAATCATCTGCTAATCTGTTTGCTGATAAGTGGGAGCTAGACAAGTTTTGATTTAAATGGGAAGAAGGATGATCAGAAATGAAAATTATATTAAATGTTAATTACTGGAAAAAATTGATGCAACTGTTTAAGTCATGTCTAGGACTGAATATTTGATTCCTTTTGTGTTCAGGGCTAGAAGACAACCATTAACTAGAGAATACAGAAACACACACTTCCAAATCATTATTATAACCAGCTAATGTATTGTCTAATGAAAAAACATTATTCCTGATGTAATTCTAATTACAGAATTATTGTATGCTTATCCTTATGCATTTTTACAGTAAATTAACAAAATCCAGTGTGCTATAGACTAGGAGTTTGCCCTGCACACAATTACACACTTGAGTAACCTTCCTCTTAGGAGAGGTTCCACTTCAACAGCTTTAATGAGACAGGTCATGTGAGCAAAATTCCTCTTACATATTTTAGAAATGTCTCTCCTTAGTATTTAACCTTCGGGATTTTTTACATTAACAGTGTAGATTTAAATTGGGTAGAGTCCCCCAGAAATATTTTCTTTTTTCCATTTGCTTATCTTTGCCTGTTTTCAGTAAATGGGCACAGCAGACCTATGTGAAACAGACTTACCAAGAGAAAAAAAATATATTTAATTGTAATTGTGTTTTAAAACAATATCCTGTCTCATAATAAACAAAAAAAGCCAAAACCATATGTTACTCTGGGGGGAAAATGAAAAATTCAAGTCTAAAATATCAAAATATTAACAGCTCATTATAGTACTATTAATGATAATAATTATGTTAGTTTATATAATTTATCATTGCCAAAAGATTCAACGTTAGAATTTAAGTTTCTTAATATATTTTATTAGTTTTATAGTTTCCACTAAGATGAGTAACCAAGCGTTTTAAATATTCAGGGCAGACTGATGTCCTGATTTCCCTGTTGGCTTGACACCCAGCAGAGAACCAAGATCTGGAACACAACAGTTACTTTTCCCTCTCCTTGCCCCCTTCAGGCTATTTATTTCAGTACACTAAGCATCCAGCTAATAATAAAAAATCTAGCTGCTAATCTCAGCATACAGCAGTATAAATCTTGAGGTTAACTTTGAAAGGGACTAGACATCATCCTTGAGAGAGTGAAGATTTATCAGGACATGACTGGATACTTCAGCCCCACTCTGTCCTCCCAGTATATGATTAAGAGATGCAGTACAGTCATGAGAGGTGGTTGGGAACAGCGGCCACAAAGTTCAGCCAGAGACATGTCAAGTCTGCCCTGGTATTTGAACAAGTCTCATTCTGCATGAGAACTGCTGACTCAAACCTCTTAAAAAAAATAAAATCTGAGGACATGGCTCATTAAGTGCATTTTCAATTTGCACGGGAATGTACATCCCTTTAATCAAGTCCCTCAAAATTTACATGCAGCCACAGTCCATAAATTGTTCACTGTAACTTTTCCAAAATCCTTCCAGAAGGTCCTTACCTGAGTTTGAAATATTCCTGTACTACTCCAGCTGCATTCAGTAGGATTTGAACACTTCAGTCTGCAGAGAGCACGATATTTATATTCTAAGTAAACTAAACATTTATAATGTCGGGCTACTTGTTTACTATTACCCATAACTTGCACTATTTAAAGGTCTGGTTTTTATCTTCTCTGATACCATATTATTGCTTATTCATGAAAATAACTTATGCCATCAAGAATTCTGTCCATCTTTAATAAACGAGTCAGCCACTAAAATTACAACTATAAAGGCAGATTAGACTTGCTGACCCGTGACAGAGTGCACTCATAGGGAAAATAAATACTAGTTTTAAATCATCATGAGCATGTACAATGCAGGCTAGTATTTTTTTGATTATTACTTTTTACACAGCCTTGTATATTTAGCTGTTTGAATGAGCAGCACTTAGGGATAGCTCAAATCAGTCTCTATACAATGTGTGGATGTCAGTTTTGAGGAATAGGAAGTAATTTTTTGGATCTTCAGCAGCAGTGGTGGCAGGGAAATGCCTGCAGGATATCACCCAGACAGGTGTCAGAAGACTTCTGGTGTCATCAGCTAGCTGAAGAATTAGCAGCACAAAAAAAATTGGCATTATTTTGCTGAAGATCTTTTCTGAGGAAAAATTTTGGAGGATGGACCACTATCTTCATATGAAACTTCATGAAATTGTGAGATTAAAAGCTGGAAGTTTTGACTATGGAATATCAGTCCATTTTTCAGACAAAGAAAAGGCCTGAGGGGCCTTTGTCAACCAGAAAAGGGGTTAATCTCTGCTATGGACTACCTGAAGCAGCAAGGGAGATTTTAAACTAACAGTATAAAGACAAGCTGATAAAGGAAACGAAGCACAGAAAAGTACAAGATCTCATGAAAGAGCTGAATTAGGAAGGAAAGGAAAGAAACACTTCAGTTGTTGCTGCATCAATGACAGGAATCTGCCAAACAAAGAAAAAGGAATTGGAAACTCACCGGTGGAAAGAAATTTCATATAATTAGCATTAGTGAAGCCAGATGGGATGGTTCACAGCATCACTGAAATGTTAAAAATCCTGGTTTATAGCCTGCTTAAGGGAAGAACTGGTGATAGAGGTGGAAATGTATATTGAAGACATCATTACTTGTTTTATGCTTAGTGATTACTGTGGAGCAGAGTGTCTGGAATTAATATGTGGCAGTGTTTTCAGCAGCAACCTCCTGACAGAGGCACCGGTGTAGCAAATGGGGCTGGAGAACAGGATGAGCATCTCCTGCAGCACCTACCTACATTATGCAGAAGAAAGCATCTAGTACAGGACTTCAGTTTGAGATCCTCACAGAAATTACACTTGCCTTCTAGTGTAAAAATTGCGCAAGTTACTAAAAGTTATGCTTGAGGATTGACAATGAAATTAAGTAACCCAATATTAGTTAAATATATATACAGCCACCTCCTGAAACAAAGTAGTAGGCTTAATTATGAAACCAAAGGCTGAATTTACTTTAAGACAGATGACCACAAAATATAATGCTTGATATGAGCAAGTGTATAAAAATATGGCAAAATATTGATTCAGAGGTCTGAAATAGTGTTATTCCAATTGAAAGGTGTGAAAGCTATTGAATTCTTTATTCCCTTATGTCATCCTCTCAACATGGGAACAGTTTCAGAAAGCTAATCTACTCCTGCAAGGTATGCAGTCTCTAAAGTATTGGACTTAGAGTAAAATTGAATGGATCATAGAATATCCTGAAGGGATGATAGAATGTCCTTGAAGGGACCCTCAAGGATCATTAAGTCCAATCCCTGAATGACATCACTGTTCTTCTAGTCTAAATTCAGCTTACACATACAGAAAACACCAAAGTTCAGAGAGTTGTATAAAACAACCATCAGATACGAGACCCAGATAAAGGATACAACAGTTCTAGAAAGGGGATACAATATTTTCCAGGTAATCCCTACAGATAGAAAGCATCATCTTCCTAGGCTCATCATTTCACCATTCACTCATGTTACTCAGTTGAACCGAACAGAGAACGCCTCAGGGACTGGTTTTAAAGGCAGAATCCAGATCTGAGATCAGAGTCCAGAAAAATACTCCATTTATTACCAAAATATTCCATAGTCCAGTCTCATGTGTTTATACCAGAAAGTTTCTGATGTTAGCATAAGTTAAAATTATACAGACTGCATCAACAGACAGCTGCAATGTGTTCAGCCTTTCCAGTGTGTTTAATGGCACATATATTTGTGATTATAACTGGGAAACTTATTTATCTAGTCGCTTGTTTTAATAAAGATATTTTCCTATGATTAGATAGCCGACATAGAATTTATAAGCAGAAAGAGGAGCTGATGAGAAAAGTTATAAGATCTTACACACTGTCCTGAATTGTAAAACCATAGAAAAATTACTATGCACTGCAAATAAGCACCCAACACAGCACTAACTCTTTGCATTTCAGATTTGATTATCATCATCATTGGAAGTCTTGGCTTCACCAGAAAAATGCATTGAGTTCTACAGTTCAAACTTCTGTGAAATCTGCTTGCTAAATCAAATCCATTTTCACTCTAGTTTTCCAATATAATTCCCATGGTGAAGACTCAAAATGTAGCATTGCATAAAAACGTATTTTGTGCCTATGCAGCATAAGTCCTAAAACCTACTATTATTGATTTCTTCTGTTCAATAGAAGGTACTGAGTTACAGACTGAGTCTTAACTGGAAACCACAATGTTAAGGTTTGAAAACACCAAGTTTTGCTAAGCAGATATTACAGTAAACCCCACATAACTGTTGAGTACATACCAGAAGATCTATCTCCAAGTTTGTTCTGAAATTCATTTAAAAACAGCTGAAAACACCCTATTTCAGAAATCACGTTCAGATACTTCAAAGGCAAAAAATCAATTTCATTAGAAATCAAGTTGCTCACAAGATCGAGTTCTAGGATTTCTGCTCCTTTGTTAGTATGTCTGTCTGTTTTCCATGTAGTGATAACAATAGGAATTCCAGAAGGTATTTCTGTGGGATTTTGACTGACAAGTCCACGTCTTGTCCCTGCACTGTCTTTCCCTCTGACCACTAATCTTTCTAGACAGAACCATTGGAAGAGTCCTACAAAAATCATCTAGTCCAGCTGCCCTCCTTTCAACTCACTGGCCCAGGTACTCTCGGTGTGTGTTTCAGCCTGAGAATATCAAACCACCGTGGAGTGGAGCAGCACAGAGCACAGGTTTGCCCTCTGTCACTGTGTGGCCTGACAACCACCACTGAGACTGAACCCCGAGGGTCACAGTCTGACCCTTTGTTGTACAGCCCCTGCCACTACTACCTGCATCCAGATTAGGCTCCTCCCTGATAATAATGCAACAGGTATTTACACTTCTACCCAAAGCAGAATATCAGTCTCAGTTTAACTGAAGTCTGACTAAAGAGTTTTAGGTAATCCAGTTAAATAGAATTGCATTTTCTTATTCTTATGAACAATGTGATCCTCTCACTGAAGTCCTTACGATATTCAATAAAAATACTAATATTCTGGACAAATATTTAGTGAAGTAGCCATAGTGGAACATCTATACCACACCTGAACTGGCCAGAAAGGCTGTCCTAGGAAGCCAGTAACCTTTTGGATAAAGTTCCAATTGCAGGAAAAATTCCTTGAACAGCCTATCTATAACTATCTTTTATGAGTGCAATCTAAGTGAATAGGAAAAATTTAACTCCATAAACTGACAACATCTAAATTGAGAAAAACACTTAAAATCTGCTTGAGATAGACTTTGTTTTACCCACATTTTCCAATGATTTAGAAAACAAAGTCCTTGTCATTTGAACAGAGGAGAAAAAAATAAAGAAACAGGAGAATGTGTTCTTCACTCAAATTACAAAAAGAGAATTTAGACAATGAGGAGATTAAATGACACAAGATGAGGAAAAAAACTGTTTTAGAAAGAAACTGTCATTTAAGGTTTCACAGGTTCTAAGCTGGTGCTATAACTATATTCCATCTGTTAGAGTTTCTTGATAAATACAGAGTTTGAGAGTGGCTTAAAGCACTGGAGGTTATACTTAATGAACCAATCTGCCGCAGCTTTATACTACTACCATTTTAGATAAGGGAAATTAAGTGGAAAGATAAGCATATTCAGATTTCCAAAGGGTACTTGGTGAGATTCTATGACTCAAGATTGCTTAGCAAATTGGGAACCACCAGGTTAATCAGGACAATTTGCTTGACAGGTAATGTCTCAAGAGCAGGAATTCGTGCATCAGCAATTCAGAAGACAGTGGTAACTGTACAGAAAACTGACACGTTAGAGAAGTGATCAAAAATAAAGTACACAATTCACCAAAGAAAGTTAAAACACATTACTTCAGAAAAATATGCATCTATATGGAGTTGATGGGGAAGAGCTGCTTGGTCACAGTGTTTTTGAAAAGGACTAATCATGGATGATAAATAATCACTTATACTACACCATTATTTAAAAAAACACAAAACAAAAAAAACAACACAAAACAAAACCAAACCAACAAACATTGCAGGAGCATGTTCTACATCTTCATTACAGATTACATGGAAGCAGCAAGCTTGAGCCACGGAAAGCAAACATTCAGACTGGCTATTGGGAAAGCAGACAATGTAGTGGAGACACGAGAATCAATAGTCTGAAATACAGTCTCGTTATCACTGGAATGGCTGGTTCTTCATTCAAAATTTAAGAGGAAAAATAAATTACAGGAAATATCTTCCTTACAAACTCATTTTCTCTGATTCAGGCAGGGTGGCTCACGCAACCTGCACAAGAAGCCTGCGCTCCCTGTTCCCTACACGTGGACAGTAAACAGGCTTCTGAAGGGGGTGGCTTAGATCTTTTTTAGGCTTTCACCTAAAGCTCATTCCAAAATGACTCTGTCTCTTTTCTGACTACAAGACCATTAGACAAATTGTCTAATTTAGGAAACAACACTTAGATTTGAGCAGTGTGAATACTGCACTATGGCTCTACCTGGCTGAACAGGGTTTGTGTTTCACAGTAGTTAGCTGAGACCATCATGGTTCCTTTAGGATACTCCTGAACTCTAAGTCTGACTGAAGTTAACAGGGAAAAATAAAAGCATAAACCTCACTGCTGGAGAGCTCCTCTCAAAACTGCATGAACTGCTGAACACTACAGACAAAATACTGAGATCCAAACAGACTGTGTCTCAGTAAATGGTTTGACAGAAGGAAAATGCAGTTCAGTGCAAATTAATTTAGAAGCAAACAACAAATTGCCCCATACAATAACCAAAAAGGATTTGAAAAGTCTTGTGAGACAGAAGTAACAACTGGCAGGCAAATACACCATTGTAGTTTTGTTTAAGTTATTGTGGATTAATAGTCAAAAAGTAGCACTGCTGTCAGATCCTGGCATCCTGGACACTGTTACTGGCTTGGCACAATACGACATCAAAACTTCACAGCCTCTGAAGAATGTAAGTATGAAAGATATTTAAAAGATCTAGATCCTTTCTTATTGGGCAAAAATAAAAACGCTGAGTTGGGCCTAACTTGACAAATTCATTTAAACAGAAAAAAAAAAAAAAAGAGGTTAAAAGAAACAAAGTCAAATCTTCAGAGGGTGTCAGCTGGCAGAACTCCACTGGTTTTAAAAGTAATTGCACCAATTTCTGTTAGTTCAGGATTTTTTCTGGCCCTTAAAATGCTCCATTAAGAGTATCTATTTTTAAAAAGAAAGAAACACAACCCATTAGGACTAGTAACTATACTGCATACATGGAAAGAATAAAAATTGGGAATACAGCTGAAGCAAGAAAAATTCAAGCTGTACCTGTTTGACTGTTGACAAGTACTGTTAGTCAAATTTTGATAACAGGACAGACAGACTGAAGAGGAAAAAAAATACAGCCAAGAGTATCAAGACAGTTTACTATAATAATGCAATAGTCCTATAAATATTTTCTAACTTAATAGAAACTAAAATTATTTAATATACTTAGTTTTAAGTCAGCACAAATCAAATCTCTCCCTATTTGCTGATATTTTCAAATATCCACAGCATCAGGTTTATCTTCCTTTTACTGAATTTTACAGTAAAATTTCAATAGCCTCTGAACGCATCTGAAAGGTATTCCCCTGGCAGAGAAAACTGTTTCCTATGGATATTCCTCATTTAGTGTTTGTCATCCCCTTTTAGGTGTTCTATTTTCTTCTGGAAAATTCATACTGCAGGCCAAGATCTTTCAGATCACGTCCATTACAAATGCAAACAGACTGTTTATTTGCTATTGCAGCTCTGAAATAGTCCAAAACCAGACAGTTTGGAAGAACAAAACTCCTTGGTTGCCAGCCTGTCAAATAGAATGTTGCCTGAATCATATACATAACACACACAAACACTCTGTGCTTTGGACAGATAACATATGCAAGTCATATTTCAAGCAAGTATAGCTTTCTGCAATCTTTTTGCTCATTCTCTATTTCCAGTTGAGTATCACAAATTAACTGTATCTTTAAGGTCCTTATTTTTTTAAGCTATTTTCCCCTTTATACAAATATTATAAATAATTTGATACTAAGATCACATTTTATAGACATTTTCCTTACTAGTATTAGAGGCTCACCAAAAGCAAAGTATAAAGCTGTTGAAAGGAAATTCAGCCTTTTACCAAGACACTTGCTATTATTAGCACCACTTCAGAGACAAACTAAGCAACACAGCACAGAATTTATTTGCACAAAGAGGGTAGAGCCAGATAAGGACACTGATTCCTTCACTCCCTGCATTATTTTGCATGATACTTATTTTCTAGTTTCCTCCTTATTGCTTATGGCATCTCAAAGCTCCATCAACAGCATGCTTGTGAAAATCAGAATATACCACTTCATACTTATTAGGACTTCCAAGGCCATACAAATGGTTACTAAAGTACAGAATACTATAAAATTTAATTCACTGAGTTTTAACCACAGTAGATGGGTATCTCTGGGACAGACCAAACTCAACCTTTTCAGAGTTTCTTTCATCCTTTTCTTTTTTCCCTTTGCTCTATCACCTCAGTCTGCCTTGATGGAGGGGATGGTCCACTCTGTTAGGTAAAACAATGTGATTTTCTTGATCATGCCTTTTAAAATAGATTAGATTTTTAAAGACTTGAAATACTCCAACCCAGTTAATATGTCTCTCCCCATTTGACCTCACCCCTTATTTTTTTCCGCTTTTAAAACAAATCCTGGTAAAAAGCCCTCTTCTCTACAAAGTCTTTCTGCTCTTTGTTCTGTCCACTAGCAGACAGATACAACAATATTAGATTTCAAGCCATAGGACTTTACAAGCTATATAAGACATTTGCTATCCTTTTCATCTAAGCTCAAGACGTTATTTGTCTTCCAGAGTCAATTCTATTGAGACACTTCTATTTCCACCAAAAACTGAAGTCCTGAGTCTTGTGTATCTGGAAGAAATTAAAGAGGAATATTTTTGTACTTATGCAACCAAAGTGACAATTCAGCATAAGAAAACCATCTCTCTGTGACAGGAAAGATTCCTGTGTCTGATTTTATTCTCTGTGCTCAGGAGTATCCAAAACACTCATTATAACTATCTCTGTATGAGCTGACAGACTGCAACAATATTTGCCTCAGCTGATTACTTAGTTCTGCCACAGTTCCTATTACCAATCTTCCTGCCTTTCATTTGAGAGTTTGAGATGTATTTATTTGTTTTCCTCTAAGATTTATACTCACCATTGGGGTTTAGGTTTGGGTTTTGTTTTAAAACAAAAAAAGTCTGTCAGAGCCCCAAAGCAGATGTGTCCAAACCAGGCAGAGTGACAATTTAGAGCAATTTTGTATTCCACAGACAGATGAACTAAAAAAAAGGGGTGGCCATGATATGCTGGATACAACCACAGTTTAAGATCCAAAGGAGAATTACCCTGACAACAACCAAAATCCACCTGTCCATGCCAAGCTAAACCACAGGTTGTGCACGAAACAAGTTTTCACATGGCCTCAGGCCCCATTTTTTGTTTCCTGCAAAGAAGGAGATGACTTTTTTATTAATATTTGTTTCATTTAATAGACGGTTTGATCTTCAAAAAGAGAGGAATTCTAAGTTTAATAGCCATCCCAAGCATTTTCTGTTTGGTCATATCAGTGAGGATTTGCCCCAGTGAGACACTGATGTCAGCTGTAAGTCAGGTGCAGGCTTTGCATGGCCTCATTTCAGCTACTGTTCACCTTATTCTGGAATTTGGAATGAGTTTCTCGTTACTGAATCTTTGCATTGTTTCTTGCATGGATTTCAAAACACTTTGTGTATCCTGTGTTATTTATTTGTCTACACCAGGATTGAATGAGTCATCAATAATGAAAATAGCACAAATAGGATTTCAGCTCTTTTTCTGTTTGCAAATTGCCTGTGAATAAATTGCAGAGGCCTCCAATGGATAACTCAAAAATACCAACAATATTTCATAACATTAATTAATTGGATCTGTAAGTTGCCCACAGATATTTCACTGAAGTAGTTGTACATTCCCCGCTCTGATGATTAGTTCCAAAAGTTATGTGGTATCGCTTCTACTCTTTTGTTGGGCCTCTTAAGTATGGTAGACTCAACATCATCTAATATGAAAACTATGCATCTAACCATAAAAATAAGTTCTAAATCATGTACTTGAATATCAGCATTAAAATTCACAGTTCAGAATTCTCTACTTCAGGGCAAATTGCTGTGTTTGAGATTAATACTGTACCTCTGCTAATCTTCCCCTTGCAACATTTCCACACTGTCTAACACCAAAAGTGTCTCCCAAGATTATGGGAATGTAGCCAAGGCAGAGTCATCTAAAAGTTCAAATGTATATTTTCTATTTCTATCCTGTGCTAACCCTCACCTTTGTTTTCAGCACTTAAACAAGTATGTGATTAATACGTAATTCATGTCATTAAACTGCTTTTCTTCCTCCTGGATGATTAATGATTGTGTTAAATGGATACTTCATTTCCTTCTCTAAGAATCTTTAAAAATATTTTTTTAATGCATATTTCAGTTTTTCTCAGCTGACAACTTACTTTTGTTTACTAAAACTGGGAGGATTTATTTCTGTCACATGCCTTATATGAGTGATTTTCTTAATTAAGCGATTTGTTCTTCATAAAAGCTAAGCTTTTCATTAAATGTTTTCACAGCACTCAAGTTATAGCAAAAGCTCAAATATTAAGAACCCAAACAGATGTTCTAGCCAAAATGAAGAAATCACGCATCTGAAAATAAGATACAGCTGCTAAATCCTGTGACAAAGGTGACATTCTCCTCCTTCCCCAACAGAAAGCAGCGCACTCCTCGCTGTCCTGAAGAGGCACAGGCTGCAATGGCTTCAAGCTGCCTTTGCGCTCTTCCAATGGGATCCCTTCTAGGTTTTGTCAAAGACCTAGAGATTAACCATAAAATCACCACCATTAAGTCTCAAGCAAGTGTAGGGTACCTCAGGCAGATATTCGCATTTAAAAAATGCCTGGATTTTGCAATTTGAAATTTGGGACAATGACCTCTATCACGGAACAGTGAAAAAAAAATGTCAAAAGCATGGGGAAGTGACAGCAATTTCACAGCAGAAAAAGCTAAAATAAAAAAAATTAAAAAAAGGAAGAAGAAATTAAGTAGGCCAAAATCAGAACAGCTATACTGTAGTTGAAGTTATCCAACAGTTTCATAGCCAGCAGCTCATCGGGATGTAGAAATGAACAAATAATATGATCACGGAGCGGGTTCATGTGTGTTGTGCCACAGGAAGAGAGGCTAGAGAGAAATCTAGTGTTTCCCTCACAAGTCGAGCATGAGAAGAGCTTACCAAAGAGGATCTGTAAAGGATAAACAAGTTAGTCAGGAAAAAGAAGTTTCCAGCATATTTCTTGTCTTATGAGGGAGCATATCATGATAGGATGATTGAAAGCTGGAATTCAGATTGAAGATAAAGCATGAATTTTAAACCACTGGAGCAGTTACAGAAAAATATTTCCAAGAGATATAGAAGGTTCTCCACCTCTTGAAATACTCATACAATCAGCAAATCGATTTCAAAGAGGCAATGTCCTAGACAGGGACAAGGTTGTGTGAGCTGGTACAATAGCCATTGCTTGGCATTATGGGCTGCATCAAGTTGGGATGATCACAGTCTGGCCTTCAGAACACAAAATTTATTCAAATTCTGTTGATACAGACAAGCATGAAAAACACTTGTGTTCCTTCCAGAACAAAAGAGCAATATCTGACAGGAGACACAGTTACTTTGTTTTGAAGAGACAGAATCCTATACAAGGCAAAACTGAACTTTTCCAAGACTCAGTTCTAACGGATAGTTACACCAACAGAAATGCAGAAGGATGCACAGCTTGCCTGGCAAACAGCTGAAATTGTTGAAGATGAGCAGAGGCACAACAGAAAACACACAAAGAGAATTTCTATCCTGAAGTTCTTGATTTTTTTCCATATGCACACCAGGAAAACCAAATGGGAACTTCAACGAAGAATAATTTCAGCTAAAGCCTTTTTAAAATGCCCTTTTTTTAACGGAAACCAAAAGTGTTTGACTAAAACCCAAAACTAGCATTCATGTCATCCTTTATTTTCATGTTCTGCTCCACATATTCATCTTTCCTTTCTGTTACTTGAAGTTATTAAAAACACAGGATGGAGAAGGGGGAAATTCAGTTTTTACAGGCACCATTTTTCCAGAAGAAACCAATTCAAGAGAGTATTAAATGCTGAAGGCATTACATTCTCCTTGACAGTAGCAAGAGGGGTGAGGAGTTCAGAGGACTGTCAACCCTTCTGCTCTGAAATCCAGACTGATGACACCAGCTCCCTGCAGAGCTCAAGGTCACTGGGAGGAAAATATAGGGGACACCATCAATAACCCCACTGTGTCATTAGGCAGGGGCTGTGTATTCTCCATCAAAGCACAGCATGGAAATACAGCAAGACTGAAGGTGATAGATTGCTTTGGGCCATGGTGAACACCAAAAATTCAATTTTAAGGAGAACCTCAGACCTCCCACTCCTTCCTTCCCAAACAAAGCTGTTAGGGCAGATTAAAGTAAGGTACTAGGAAAACAGGTGTGAATTTAAATTTCCCCTCTGGATTTTGACCCATGTCTGCCCTTTTAACATGACACATATGGAATTATTGTCTGGCCATTCAAGACTAGGAAATCAAAGCCATTATCACATTGCTTTTTGCTGATTTCTGAGAATGGTGAAGCCCTGATGTTTCCCTGATGAAAGGTAACCTGCTTCCAGGGTACCTCTCTTTCTTTAACACATCATGGTTTCTCCTGATTTCATATTAATCAGATCTACAACATTTACTTTAAATGATAAGCAAAAAGAAAACTTACACAGTAAAAACAGGGCATTATTAAAAGATAGCATACAAGCATTAGTTAAAAAAAAAATAGACACTTGCATAAATACAGATTTCCAGCACTCAGATATTTTCTTTGTTGGAAGGAAAATAATATTTGTCCACTTTATTTCTGTGGTTACTATATAGCAGAAAACATCTAGACTAAATGTCATTTTTAAATCACTTAAGCCACCATTTTATTACTACCTGACAATTCAATCTGAAGTTGCTTAGGGGGTATTATTCCAATTTATTCTCAGTATGGTGGATAAAGTTTCTAGAAAGCTTTTCATTTCCCTATTGGTATTCATACTCTTCTGTGTTGATTTTCTTAGGTGTTGATTTTTCCCTAATAGAAAATTAATAAAGGATTATTTCTTTTCAATTACAGTCTATATGGTAATGTGAAAATTGTAGACTTGGCACAACGAAAAAGCCTTCAGTAAAAGAAGGCTGAGTATTACATTAGTGGGAGTAGATAATACACAGACTTTAGATAAAAAGGCAGCATCTGCATCAATTTGGACTGGTTAATAATTACATGTCTTAATGCATTCTCAAGAAAAAACTCCCACTGAAGATCTGCACCGATATTAGGTTAGACAGCAATATAATAAACACTAGGAAAAATGAACAGCTTAGAAGCCTGGATAACAATTTTGTAGATAATTTCTGTTTGTGTGTATGACTGCACATTACTCCTGTTTCAATGGAAGCATGTTACTTTTTCAGCTGCAAGTAAAATGAAATGAGCACACAGTTATATCACTGTAAGGATCAAGGTTTTTTTGCAAGATACACAGAAAGATTATGTCAAGTAATAACATCTAAGAACAGCATCTGAATAACTGTTAAGGTTTATACCATCAGTTATAGAAGCATTTCACATTTCTTCCCACCTCAGATGAAAACATTCCTTAAAATAGCCTTAAAAATAGCACTTTTCACATGGGCAGTGAAGGCACATCTGAAACTCATGGAACTGAAAAGCAGGTACAGAACCAAACCAGGAGAGCAGGGGTTATGTAGCTCTGCCCTGAAGCTGCTGACAGAATTTGGACACCAGTGAACAATTTCTCCCTCCTTCCCATACCAGAAGAGGAGGGCAAATTCCTACATAATAGCAGACAGAAATGACTACTTGGGCTGGAGTTCCACTGAGAGAAAAAGTCATCCATGTTCTAGAAAGCATAGAAAAATCATCTATCAATTAATGTACACAGTTATACGAGCACTAAGACAGAACCTACTTCAATGTCATTATACATATTATGTAAACTACTCCTTGTTTTGGAAACAGGCAATTTAAGTTATCCTGCCAAGTGCCAAATGGTAACAAAAAACCTGTTTTAAGATTTTGGAGTATAGATTTATTTGCTAGTTCTCATTTCCATGGTCAAGTTTTGTCACATGTACATATATTATGTCCCTAGACATTAGAAGAAATAGATATCAATCATACTGCCTCCAGATCTCAGGCAAACTTCATTGAAATAAATACTAAATTATGTAGAATGTTTATTTACATGAACTGAATGAGATTAATAGCTAAATTATATTTCTTTAAAAGATCTGTTTATTATACTAAAATTGGGTTTTTACCCTCACTTCATGTATATGGGTCAGTACTTTAACTTCAAGATTTCCATCTCAATAGCTAACTATTACTGCATATTACATAGAATTATTTTTTTTTACTACAGTGGAATTACAGTAATTAACTTTGTACCAATTAGTAGGGTGTATATTAATATTCATATACTTTTACAGAAAGAATGATCTTGAAATCTCACAGCAGGGATGGTTAAAATGATTCATTAATGTTCTGCACAGGTTTCTTTTCTAATTCATTAAGAAAATATTAGCATAATCATGTTAAATTAATTTTCTTAAAAAGGTTGATATAAGTAAGGGATTAAGGGGACTGGTTCTAATATAAGAAACATGGCTTGCACTATGCTCTTGGTCTGCAGAGGCTGACTATCATATTTGAGGTATTACTTGCCACTGCACTTTGATAATGAAGAAGAAATCACAGATAAATGGAAGTAGTTGAGTCGAGGATTTCATTTTCACATTAAAAAAAAAGTCTCTCGTATCCTGTTCTTATATGTCTGTTTTGTAAAGAGATAGAGAAAAAACACATTACTCAACATGAACAGGAGGCTGAAAGAAAGTAATAAAATGAAGCGATAGGCTACAAATAAGAAAAGCATCTGGAGAATGGAATGTATAATGATAAAAAAGGTGAACAGAAAGTTCACCAAAGAGAAGGAAAAGTAATCCCAGTAGAAAGGACTAGAGTGAAAGTTAAATGTTCCACTTCAAGAAAGTTTCCAGGAAAAAGAAAAGGCAATTTCAATAACAAATGGCAGTGAGAGAGGTCTCATTCATAGAGTCACAAAGAACGGCATTTAAGGGAGAAGGACATTGAGATATCTTGAGCTATAACCCAAAGTGCCTCTTGATAAATCCAACTGTGGTGCACCCACGGGAAAAAAAAATAAAAACAAAAATAAAAAACCAACAGGGAGAAAAGTGAGTTGTGGAGGCTACACTAAGTGAGAATAACTTAATTGAAACAAAGCCAAGAAAGTGTGTGCTGTGAGCCAAGTCAAGGCTTTTCGTCAATACTACATTACAGCTGGCATTGCTATTCCATTTTCCTCATGGTGACTACACTTTCCAGTCAGCTTTTAGCACTGTAACAAAACCAAGTTCAATATTGCTTGAATGTACTCCAGAGACAGTAGAGAACTGGTCTTTTACTAAGAATAGAAATGGAAGGGTTTTAATCTTGTTTTTGAGGACTGTATTACAGGTGATGTTCAAGGAACTCATTATAAAGACATATATTTTTTTTTTATTTTTTTTTTTTTTTTATAATTTGCCCCCTCATGCTCTGCTCCTTTTATCTGATCTACAATGGACCACAAGGCAGCTCCTCACAGGATGGGAAGTCTTGCACAAAGCATCGTGAACTTGGGTATTAGAGTGTCATTAATGACTATATGACATTCAGGCCTGAGCCATCCCACCTTCATTCCCACGAACTCCTCAATCACAGGGTTTCCTCCTGAGTAGTTTTAGCCCTTCAGAAACACACAAGAAATGACAATCAAAGGACATAGTGGGAGTTCAGGTTAGGAAAATCTAGACTTGCAAAGCATATAAGCTTTTGGGCTTCCCCTTCCTCTCCAAAATACAGTGTTAAGCCTCTGGCTTCCTTCAACAAGCCATTGCTTGTCTGAAAGGGACAATGCTGATCAGAGCTACACATGTGGATGTGCCCCCCAAAAAAGTGCACATCAGCTAAACACTTCAGCTTCAACATCCTGAAAAATTATTATATTCTGCTGCTGTTTTGCATCAGTGATGGAATAGTTAAACTTTGCAACGATTTCCCAGTGCATTCCATTATTTATCACCACTGAAATTATTATTCCATGGCATATACAGTCAAACCTTTCACAAGTAAATTACATGCACATAAGTTCCACTGATTTATGACAGACATCTATTAATTCTTATATGTGCTCATATTATTCAATCTATTGATATGAAAGGGCCATATCTCACTTTAGGCAGCAAATCTATACATATAGACAGGGAATGTAGTAGAGTAGGGACCTGTGACGTGGTGGGGGCAGAGGGAAGGGCACTGTTGGATGAACAAGGAACTGAGAGAAGAGAGAGACAAGCAATGGCCAGTGCCAATTTATGTCTGTTCCACATAATGCAATTTACAAAATATTTTACAAGTTTTTTTCTTCCCTCCTAATTGCCTTGAGTCTACATTCTTGCACTTGAAAAAAAAAAAATCCACATTGTTAAACTTTGTATTCTTTATTTTTGGAAATTACATCATAACTGTTCCTCCCATCCTTAATTTTAACGGTAAATTATTTTCTGCTTAAAAAAACCAGTATTTTTAGGTACCAATTCAGGGCACCAAGTATTTCTCAAAAAGTTTAAATGTGATTAAATTTTTTACATTTCTGCTCTAAACTCAAAGTCCTTGTTATTTCTACTAAGCAAGATCATTAAACTCAGATATTTCAATTTTCTGCTTTCCATAATTTTCTGTCATTTTAAATAAAGAAGATGCCCTTTAACACAGAAAAAAACCTCAACATTTTATTGTTTTCCCCAATTCTTTTTCCCAATTTGTCCTTATTACAAAGGTTTCTTAAAAAGCTCATAACATTAATGCTTTTCTAAAGATTTTTTCATCCAAATAAAAGCTACAGTTCTGAAGGTTTTAGATCTAGATGGATAACGTTCAGTTCAAACACGTAACAAAGATCCTCATTCTTCTACTGACATCTCTGCTTTCAATTGTTCTCAAATGAGGAAATGAAATACACTCAAAATATACTGAAGGGACTCTTCTGTCTTTACTTTCCACATGGTCTTTTCCCTTTTAATTTTTTTTTCTTGCAACTTTACCTGCTCACTGAGGGGAAAGTATTTTTACTGACATGAAAAATTCCTTTGACAAAGGAATCAAAAACCACTTTCAGAAAGCTTTCAAGTTACTACTGAAAGATCATCAACAGAAAAGCAAGGCAGATTACCTTTCCTCATTAATAAAATAAAAACAAAGTTAGGAAGCCATGGATATACCTCTCAAAGAGCTTCATGGCAGTGGGTTCCTTTTTTTTTTAAAGAACATTAGCTTCTCCCAATTTCATTAGCATCCTGTTTCCTTTTGTCTCTCTGTTATAAAACTCCAGCTTTTAGCTTCATCTAATAACCACGTTAGCAGGATTTCCATCCTAATTCATGATTCATTAACTGTTATTAGATATTTATTTCAAATTGCTTTTGAAGAACTAGACAGCTTAAAAGGGGGGAAAAAAGCCAAACCCAGTTCCACATCACATAAAGAGAGGAGAAATTTTCAAGTGGTCCAAAAGAATGAAGATTAGACTCCACTGCTGTCCTGACAAATTGGCCAGGCAGCCACAGAGGTAATTTATTGTTAAGCCCTAAGCAGGTCTAAACTTTTGTGTTATCTCTTTAAAGCCTTGTGAACACTTTAATTATAACCGTTCTATTAATAAAATTGAAGCGAGTGGAAGGAAGGCTGCAGATTCAAGGGCAGGTTACAAAAAGATATCCACACACTGCCAGGCACAACCATAATAAGCACTTAAAATAAAAAAGACAAGTCTTTCACATATGTAAGCAAACATACATGTGTATAAAACAACACGAGTAATAAAGCATTACAGAAAGTTATTTGATGTGAAGTCAATACCCCGTTATGCGACTATTGCCATCTATACATGCAAAAGGGTATCCAGCCATCCAAATAAGCCTAAAGATATAATTTCAGAGCTTACATGCCACATTCCTTGGCCACTACCAAGAATGCTTGCAATGGCAAATAAT
The DNA here is from genome assembly GCA_036023395.1 of Myiotriccus ornatus. Lineage (NCBI taxonomy): Eukaryota > Metazoa > Chordata > Aves > Passeriformes > Tyrannidae > Myiotriccus > Myiotriccus ornatus. The sequence continues at coordinate 8,343,675 of JAYRBT010000181.1, forward strand.
AGCAGTAAAAAGCCAAGTATCTGGACCTCAGTCGCAGCTCTCAGTGCTGCCTCATGCTCCTCATGCTGTGGGTGGTTTAGCATGGCACTCCCAGCACCTGAGAGTTACTGCATCCTTATGTGTTTTGAGAACAAAGATTTGTTCACACAAGTCCTAGACACAAAGCACAGGTGTTCCCTGTCCTGCTGTTAACATTTTTGTTTATCTCAGCTCTAAAGTTTTAAAACTACCATACTGAAGTGCTGCTGGCATGAAAACAAGGGCAGTGAAACAATTCAATTAAATAATCCATCCATTTAGAGTTTCCTATAGCTCTTCTATCTAGACTGCTCATTTTCCTCATTTATCAGCACCAATAGTTGAAAAATTGTCTTCTCTACCATTCATCAACACTTCTGTGACAACCTTTTAACCAATTCTCAGTTTGATCATCCTATTAAAACCAGCAAACCTGACTTCCATTTTTTATGTCAGCTAGATCTATTCCCTTAAGAGCCTGAACCATTTGTCTCTTCTAACTTGTTATCTAGGGTCAATGCTTCTTGTTCATTAAGTCTTTTATGAAATCACATTTCAGCATGTCCTCACTCTCTCTGAAGATTTTCTCTTTTGCTGCACTATTTTCTCCCTACTTCTCTGTTTGCCATGGGGTTTATGATTTTGTTTGGTTTGGGTTTCTTTAATAACACATTTTATGCCACATCTTTTTTTTCTGAACTAAGCTGATATCAGTTGCAGACACAGCCTGCTTGACAGAGCTGAAAATGGATTACCCAGAAAAGATAATCATGAAAATCATACTGGAAAAGGTTCCACTTAACTTTGTAACATTTAATAAACCAGACTTTCATGGATATGCAAAACCCACCCTGTTTCATTCTTTCAGTCTTTCTAACACCAATATCACACCCATCAACAACCACAATGTTTAACTTGTGAGATGATCTTCAGTCTTCAGCCATTACAAAATAAAACAAAGAATATGAAAGTGTGGATGTTCTGAAATTCTTATCCTCAACAAGACACAGGATACTAGGGACACACTGACCTCAGTTCAGCTACTTTCAATACACTTCAGCAGTGCCAAGGTACAAAGTTGGTGTCACCTAGAAGAGTCTGTAACTTGCATTCTACTCCACTGTGGAACACAAGCCCCTATTATCCATTATGAATATCTGTGTTTGCATAATCTTATAATGCTGAACACAGTGAGAATAATTTCATTTATAAAATGTCTTAAAGAAAACAAGTGGTTTCATGCAGAAGAGCCCCCAAAAATGTGATAATTGATAAATTAATTCCGAAAGGTAAAAAGTAATATCCTGTCAATAAATCAGATGTGTATTCGTTCGAGAGAAAACAAGAAATGCAAACTACAGCCTGGCTTTCAGTCCATGGGAGATCTTGCTTTAAAAACTGGAGATGTGAATTAAACATGCAGAAGTAATGAAAGACAAGTAAATTCAGCTTCCTAAACCCAAAGATGTATATAGTAAGATGCCAGCCTTTCTTAGTAACTGATTCTGGAGGCTGGTGGAGTCTCACAGACATCATGGTGCACATCAGATGCATTACATCAGACTCATCAAATCCATAATAGAGTCATGATCCAGGAAATTACTTTCTTGATTAAGTATTCCTTGAAATGATGCTAGTGACAGAGGTTTCTCAACACACAAAAGTGTAGTAAAGGAACAATTTGCTCATATGTCACTGCAGACAACCCAATTAAAATGTCTATTTGATGTGCAAGAACTGACAAAAAGCTAGTTGTGAAGCTCTATTAAAAACGAATAAAAATAGCCTAAAAATACATAATTTTTACTTAGATTTCAGGTACACTCTGACATTGAAGTAGTGTCTGACTTTGGTTGTCATATTGTTAGGAACAACGTACTGAAGAAGTTTCACTAGGTTAAAAATCAAAGAAATTACAAAAAAAAATACTAGAAACAAGATAAGCAGGCAAGTGTCAGGTACAAATACATACACAAGATACACATTTTTCCTCTCACTTATAGAAAAAATAGCTAGATCAACATATCTAGAGATAATGTGATTTTCTTAAATGTTGTGGTTTTATACTGTGACTGTGATAAAATAATCACCCAAAGATGTTTCAAAACTGTGAGCTGATATTTATGAGAACACCAGTAAACAATCCACAGTAAATAAGCTTGGGCAGAGCATTAACTACCATGTGTCTCAAAATGAGCAACAGCACAAATTAGTAGGTAGGCAGGCATGTTGTTATTTTTATTTGAACCTATTACTACAAGAGCTGTAAAGTGCAAACCCAGAGGTAGGCACATCTCATTGTATGGGCATAATTGCTGCTTCCTTTAACACACCTGCACCCTGTAGACACTGATTTCTGCCTCTCCTTCCAATATCCATCACCTCACGGGAGCAGGTAACAACATATCTTCCCACTTCCATTGTACATAACCACTGTTAAAAGTTAGCTATTATAAACCACAGTGTTATGTCACTCAGCTTCCAGCCTGGAGACTGTTAGGAATACTCAATACGAGATGCTGGGAGGACACACCCACATGCATATCAAAGGTGTTCTCATTGAAGGATCAGGGGGCACCCACTTCTTCTCTCACGAATAGCTGCTTCATAGATAGTCAGGACTTCTTTTTTCTAAATGAAGTAAATTATTCTACAATCAAATCATTTCCCTCTTCGGAATTTCTCAACGGGTTTTCTGTCCTAAACCACTTTGCGCCTCAAAGGCAATAAGTATCCAAGCTCCAAAGTGGACTGGGGAACTCCTACCTGCAAAATTCACTAATTGCAGTATTTTTTACCTCCTTTTCACTCAGCATTGTAATTGTTGCTTTTAGATCAAGTTGTGGGTTTGGTTTGGGGTTTTCTTCTGTATAAATCACGTACCAATACAATACACTAGAGACAACAGTGAGAAGCCAACGATCTCACCCTATAAATGGGATTGAAATTAACGCTAGAAGAATTTTGATTTTGGAAACCTGCAGTTCCCTGATCAATGGTTACATGAGATATCTATGCCCGAGCTTCTAATCTTTTATTTGCAGACATCACCTTGTACAAATAAATGAGAGCACGCAGAGAGGCAGGTGGCTGTGCAGCTGCAGATGTCACTGCGAAATAGATGTGATCAGGCTAAACTTAGCGATGACCCAGTAGGAAACGAATTAGAGATTATAAAGGGGATTGTGGGCACTTTTAACAACCTGAATTGCATTTAAATTAGTTAAAACCCTCATGCAAATTTCAGCCACTTTGTTTATTCAACAGAATAATTTCAAGCCTATTTAAAACAATCTCAGAACACAACATTACCCCACCGTTTGTTCCCATGAAGCGCAGGATAGTGTTATGGTTTATAGCAAACCATTACAGATAACAAGACACAATTGTACCACACGTTGTCATTACTGGAGACGCCGCATTTCGCAGTGCAGTTGCTCAGAATAACGTATATCAGCTCACCAGAGACAACAGGACAGCAGCAATTCCTTTTTGCCGCTTTGCCTTCCTGTTTGTTAGCCTCACAATTTGTTATTGAGACACTTTTCAGCTGTTTACTTCTGGGCAGCTCATTCTTACAATATATGACATGACAAATAATTCAACTTCCCGTCGCATTATTACATCAGTGTGCAATAGAGAAGCGACACATGGCACACTGTGGGGTTATTAAATCACAGTGCTATCTCCACAGCTGCCACAGGCATGCAAACAAACATAACTTATTTTCCCCTCCTGTTTTTTCGTTTACCCTCACACCTCCCTCCTTTCTCTACCTCACTTTGCTCTGTGTTGTCTTTCTAATGTAGATGAACAATTAAATAAATAACTTCAGAAGAACATGTGTTTTTCCTTATGGGCTACATTACTCTAAAATGCAATTAATGGCAAAACTCTCATTGACTTCAGAAGTGCCAAGACAATTCTATTTGTCCCACTAATGTGCTCAGTGAACATAACATCACTAGAATTTCCAGCATTGTTAAACACCTCCAAATGAGTTTGCATCCTTGCAATTGCATCTAACTATTAGATCTTATCCTCACAGTGGCACTTAGTGTAAATCTGTGTAAGTTGTTAAAAGTAATTCCAGCCTGTAGCCCTCAGCTGGGTAAAAATATGTTCTTATAGAAAAGAAAAAAAAAAAAAAAAACAGATTATCAACTAGTCCCAAATACCAATATGTGTTCTTTTAGGGTACGTGACAAAAATAGAGGCATCCAGGATTTCTCCAATAATCAAGTTTTGGAACCAGAAGCAATATAGTAACATTAGCCTTTAAACCTAGTAATTAGACTCCCTGAAAGTGGGATGTATGAATTTGAGCAGAGCACTGGGAACTGGATCAGCTGCAAAATTTGTCTGATTGTTGGCAGATGTTGATGGAAACTTTTCCCCTGATGCCTGCTCCTTTGTAAAACCATTTTAAGTTTTCATTTGGTTTGTATGGACAAGAATTTCCTGAAGCTCATTAGCCTTTTCGCATTTAATTACATTATTTAAAAAAAAAAAAAAAAGAAAAAAAACACACAGACAAAAGTGTTTTTAATCCACGTCAAGATATTCACACAGATCAAGTTCAGGTAGACCAATATGGGAACAGATTGTGGAGAGAAGTCTGTTGAGGTTTTATGATTTGGGTTTGTTGGCCTTTTTCTTTTCTTTTTTTTTTTGTTATCAGCCCTTTAAAGATTTTGCTCCTTACAAAAAACAGTGACCTGCAATTTTCAGATATCAGTCTAAAACATATCACAAAATGAAACCCTCTGAAGAAAGGAGACTTAACAAATGCTCTGCAAGTGCTGGGTCACAAAAGCTTGACCAATCCTGACACACAGAAATTTTTTTCTCTCCCTTACTAATCCTTTTCACCAGCAGGATCTTTTGGGCTAAAGGGATTAAATTCAGTACTTTTGTAAAGGTCAAAAAGGACCGTTTCTAAAATCTGTTCAACTTTCTTCTTTGCTTCTTTTGAACAGAGCACAAGAGAGAGCAACCACATGGGCTCAAGTTTCCATTTAACATATTTTTGACATTTTGCTCCTCTGGTGAAGGAACGAAGGGCAGTCAGTTAACTTTACCAGAGCTCACAAAGGAAGAGATGTCAACAGAGGTTAGACCGTTTCTTTAGAGCTGACCCAAGTCTTCAGAATGCCCGTGAGGAAGCCACATTAAGTATTTTGTCATATAATTTCTTATTATTTTATATGTTAAATCCTTCAGTTTTCCCTGGGACAGACCTAGGGTTCATAATGCTGTATTTCAATTTATTTGATAAAGCTAACTCTCAGTGCTACTACAGATTATTTTAAAAGCTCCCTTAAAATATTAAGTAGCATCTCGGGTCTGCACAAGGAAAAAAAAATATCACCTAATCACAGCACTACTGAGTCACAGAAATTAGAAATGGAAGGGAACATCCACTCTTATCCCCATGCCAGTGAAGGATTGCCCTCTAGAGTACACTTTCTACTAGTTTTTCATATCTAATTTTAAACTGTCTTAAGTGATGGGTCTTTCACCACTTCTTCCTCTCCTGCATTCTCAATTTAGTGAAGCTTTATCATGGCACTGAGCCCACATTTTATTTTTCTTAATTTCAACCCATTATTCTCTGTTATACACCTCTGTTCCTCTCCACAGTAATTTTTCACCATCATTAGTCTTTACTGAGCAAGTATTTCAAGATAGTTATCGTGTCCCCTGCTCTATTTGCATATCCTGTCTCAATATATTGCATTCCTAATTTTACCTGATAAATCAGATCTCTCTGGTCACTTAATCTTTTCTGTCTGCTCTTCTATAACTTGCCCTCAAATTGTGAACATCCCCAGGGTGGCAACAGGTAAAAGAATCTATTTTGCTTTCAAGGTTAGGCTCAGGCTAAAGCCACCAAAGCAAACCCTGGTGTTATCCTGCCACTCTCCAAGAAAAAAATGCAACTTCTGCAGCGTCCTTGCTGTTGTCCAAGGCCCTGTGCTTTAGTTGTGACAGAAGAAGGTAGGATGGACAGCCTGCAAATAAGTGCTGTGAAACTGTGGCAAGGGTAAAGGGAGAAGAAAGAATTTTCATGGATGGAAAGCTGCAATGCATGAGAGAGAAGATGACAAAAAGGAAAGAGGAATATAATCCTTTGCTACTATATTTGGGTTTTTTTCATAGGCAGGGCATGGGAGGAGCAACAGGAAAGTAAAATAGTAGTTTTAACAGTTATTACCGTAATAAGGAAGACCAAGTTTTTCAAGGCATAAAAGAAAGAGCTGAGAGGTTAAACATGAGTGAGGGTGGCAGAAGGGCAGAAGCAGCATGGGTTCCAGACGTCTCTTGCAGAAAGAAGGGAGCTGGTAAGCAATGTAGAGACAGTCCCCTCTGAATCATGGTTTTCTGCACCCTGAGGTTCTGATCTCATGAAATCAGATCTTACTCAAAGCCTTTGATTTGTTTTAATTTTTTTAATTTGCTGAGATACAAACTCTTCTATTTGGATCTTATTTTGTAGATAAATATTCTGATGGTTTTAAGTCATAAATTAATATGCATTCCTGTCATGAAGGACTGAATTTGTGGCAAAAACAGACATCAATCTGGTAATAGGTAAATATACCTTTTAGTGAATTAAATGTTGGCACCTTCAATTAAAAACAAGTTTACTACTGATGGTACCAGCACACTTTATCAAATACGCACTTCCTTAATTTCTTTAATAAATTCTATCAGCAGCAGCAGCTGCGTTTATTGTTCTTTGGAGTGTAAAAAAAGCCCACTTAAGCTGACTTAAGATCTAGTCAAGTAATCAGATTTTAATGTAAAAATTTCATCTTGGATAAAAAATATTATGGAAGTTGGCTTTGGGAAAGCAAGGGGCTGCACAGTCAGCAAGGCTATTAGGGTAAGGAAAAGTAACAGCCACAATTGAAAGAGAAAGAAGAGAAATCAATTCCCTACAACAAGGCAGAAAACTCCCCAGCCTAAAAAAAAACCTGAGTTTTTTAACTTGGGATGGGGAAAATGTAGTATTTCCACACCACTGCAAAGCTTGGAATCAGACTGTTGAGGTGAATGAATAGTGTCAAAGGGATACTGTGTTTAAAAAAACATCAAGCTTAGAGACACTTTTTGTCCAGTGTCACTGGATGATTTGAAATCTCCACCTGTGCCTCATTACACCTTAGTCTTCCCTCAGAATACAGGTAGCACACATTCTTACATCCTGCCTTTTCAAAATAGAAACACTGATTTTTATTTTGTTTTGTAGAGTCAATTGCCTCAGTATAAGGTGTCTCACTAGACCCTTGATCCTGAGAACACACAGGGATTCCCGATTTTCTCAACTTCAGCCTCTTCTGCCCAACCTCACCACACATTCCCATCTCTTCCTCTATACTGATTCAGATGTTTAGGGCTAAGCCCCTGATAAAAGCAAGAAAAAGGTTTAAGTTTAAACTTGAACTGACACCTCTTCTCACAAGATTTCTAAACCAGGTTGTGGGACACTGTGTTTTGCCAGTGAAAAATACTCCTGAACTGAACAGCTTAGAGCTCAGGAGAGAAAGCAGGTGAGATGTTCTCCTAGTACCTGACAGATACACTTCCCCAGTAAGAACTTGGTAAATCAGTGAAATTAGTTGATCTCTATTTTAATCCAGCCCCACTTCATGGATAGGAAGCACAGTGGGTATTTCTTTTCTGCTAGATATATTTCCATGAAACATTCTTTCTATTTCATACATATGCAGTAAAACTGGAGCGAATTTCAATATTGACAGGTTTGATTTTTAAAGTTTTAAACACAAACCCACCACCGATGACAACTCCCTCCATAACTATTGTTCAAATCAAACTATTGTGCAAACTAAAACAGCCACCTCAGGGTGTTTTGACAGCCTCGTCCCTTAGCTCTCCTAAAAAACACATTTTGTAAAAGTCCAGAAACATCTCTCAGCTATTTCATGCTGTTGGTCCCTAAATAATAGTGATTGATTTTGGTTGGTCTGGCAGATACAAATTATCCCAGAGCCATTTTATCCTGACAGCCATGCTTCCACTGAGTTGCCTGCATTTTAAGAAGAAAATGCAGTGATTGTAATAAAAAATGGAAAGGGCTGGAGGCATACAAAAGATTTCTCTGCTTCTGCAAATGTATCTGCTATAATTGTCTACATGTACTAGACCTGTTATTTCTGAGAAAGCAAAATGAATTTAAAAATAAAAGGGAACATTTCCTTTAAACTTTCCTCGCAGCTATCTAAAGCTTCATTCTACATTTTTCCTGTTTTATAACAAAGTAACATACAGTCAACAGCAATGTTTCTTTCCTTTTTGTCTAAGTTTTAAAGTTATTTGATAACATAAAAAGCGGAACATAAAATTCAAACCTTCAGAATCTTAAGAGAAGCTTCAGTTGAGACAACACAATGAAGAGTAACAGGGATCAGGCTACTACAAGGTACATTGATGGCCATAGAACTTTATACATTTTTTAGATAACAGGTTGGTGGGCTCTACCAACAGGCTCAGTAGCCTAAAGACCAGGTCAGTACATCAAACATCTGCCTATTGATCCTTATCAGGGTTCTGATATGCTGTACTGTTGTCTTCTCTACCACACAGAATATTCATCACCTTGGACCACCGAGGATGTTTTCTAAATGAAATCCTACCTTGTGCAGTGAACTAGGGCATTGCAAACAGCACAGATGACTTCTAGTCCCCTTGTACTACTGCATAACCCTGACTCCAACGCCTGAATTACACAGCTTTAGTCTATGATATGGATCAGAAAGTCATTTGTAGGCTGTGGTGGTACAGCAGGTGCTTCTGGCTACCATCAGTTGATGGGGATGATGATCTTTTCCAGTCTAACATTCCTGCGAGGTCAACCCTGGTCAGGAGAAGTCTGCCTCAGGAAAGTCACCAGGGCATATTACTCTCACCTCACCTTCAGGAATACATCCCTCTTCTGAGTACATGAAAAGGCAATGACATACAGAAAGCGAGGGAAACAGCACTGGGAGAGCGGGAGCAAACAAGTGCAAACAATTTTTTTGTCAAGGATGAAAATTCAGTCAGGAAGAAAAATCAGAGGCAAAAAAAAGAGGGACAAGGAAAAAGGAAAGAGAGAAAGACTGAAAAGTAGTAGTGACATGTAATACTAGATTGTTTGCCATCCTTCAGAGAATGACTAGGACTGAAAGAAAACAAAAATTCACCTAATCCATTGGAAGGAGAAAAAAAAATGAGACATGGCAAACAGAAGGTCCATGGGAAGGCAACAAAGTGCTGTGTTGTACCTGGGTGAGTTAATAGAATGATGTGTCAGCACTTGAAACTTACTTTTCAGTGACAGAATAACTGACCCAGGATAGTGAGATGTCTGTGGAAGGAAGGCAGCCTGTCTTGAAACCATGTATATGATGTTCTCAAAGTTTTGAGCTAAAACCTTGAGATGAAGTAAAACATGGGGGGTTTTCTCCTTCTTTTCTTCCAAAATTACTCTCCAAGTTTCCCACAGCTTCACAGATAAACTATTTCTTCAGAAATAGCTTTCAGGAAGTTCCATCTGAATATGAGAGAGAACTTCTTTACAGGGTAGGTGACTGCAGATGGGAACAGTTTGCCCAGAGAGTCTGTGGAGTCTCTCTTGTTGGAGATAACCAAGAATTGCCAGGACTCAGTCCTGTGCCATGTGCTCTAGGACAACTCTGCTTGAGCAGGGAGGTTGGACCAGAGGACCCACTGTGGTGCCTTCCAACCTGACCCATTCTGTGATTCTGTGCATTGGTTACTAGGGATGGAAAAACTGCTTATATTCACCCAATCTCAGTCCCATCCTGTGTGAATGCCTGTGACCAGGTTCCATAGGTACTTCGGGTATCAATGGAGAAATAATTATGGGAAGACAACAAAATAAAGAGAAAAAGGTTTCTAAAGAGAAAAAAAATTTCTTGGGAGACAACAAATAAGACTCCCATGGACCAAAGAGCGTGGGGGAGTAGCAGTCCTACTCAGTCCCTGAGGACTGATAAACTCAGACATTCACTCAGATCTTGACAACAACATCAGCGTGCTCTAACACAACACACAGGACAACGTGGTGCCTGCTGCATGCACAGAGCCCAGGAATACACAAAGAGTAAAGGAAACAGCATCTAACAAGCAGCCAGGGAACTGCAAGCTGCTGCTACAAGTATGCTGAACATGTAAGTCAATGTGATGTGCAAAGAGCTTTCTGTCTTTAACAACAGCTTTATTACATTAATAGTAGCTTCTGATCTCCATCTCCACTCCCAAAAGCAAAATCTCCTGTTAGGGAAAGGAGAATTTTCAACACTTCATGTCAAGTCCAGCTATAATCTCACTAGATTTTCATACCTTTATGGTTCTCCAATTTCCTGTCAGCAAGAAAACCCACACAGCACTTCTCTGAAACAACAGAAGGGATATGGTTGCACTCAGTGCTAGTAATATATCATACTTAAGAAGGCTCGATCAAAAGCCGAGGTAGCCATTTACAAGGAATTATTGAATCTCAGCTCTCGAAGACCTCATAAGTTTGGAGGAAGAAAAACTTTAAGAGCAATAAATCTACCTTTAATGTCAATACAAAACTCATTGCTGTGGTCAACAGCATTTCAGAGGAGTTTTAGGAGGTTCAGAAGCAAAACTCTCCCTGCAAGTTCCATCAAATGCAGTTGTTATGTCAAGTCAGCAGTTTTGAAATGCCCTATTTGGGAAAATAGCAAACAGTTATGAACCATCAGACTCTTCCAAGTGATTCAACCACACAATGATCCAGCAGCTGCTGCAACTTCAGCCACTCTATTCCAGGCAAAGTCCCCTGCACTTTTCTTTTTCCCCCCAGCCAAGCACTAGACTGCAGGATAGTCTGAGCAGAAACCCCTGGGCCCCACACAGCCCCTTTAACTGCTATAATTTTCAGCTTCTTAGATTATGTGGTAAACTATTAGGGAAGGAATTAAAAAGCTCAGCACTGATGAGGAAGGATAATCAATATAGCTGAGGTTTGGCTTTTCATTCCAGTTTTACCCCGTGTGCTACACAGACCCTTCTTACCATCCAGCTTTTAATTACCACAGTACTATACTTCTGCTATGATAAACATCTAGAAGCAAGGAGTTTCACTGCAATACATTTCTAACTGTTGGGGAGTTTCAGCTGCAGACCTCCTTTAGGTATGCACAAAGGCCTTCAAGTAACAGACAAGTTTTAAGAAGGAATATCAAAAGGAACAGAAATAGCTCCAGTGATGCTGCTTTAATCAGTCCTCTGCTTCTAGATCTGTGAAACACTCAAGTCACACATCAGAACTCAAACTGGAGTTCATTAGATAAGAGGAATCTAAGTGCACTTCAGAATCCCAATAGTGTACAGTGAGTTTTCTTTCAAGGCTGGGATAAAGAGTTGACAGCACAATTAATCTTTCACTAAAATGGAAGCTTCAGAAGAAATGCATTGAAACAGAGAAATATTTTGTTTTGCTGTTTGCTAAAACCAAACATCTTAATGCTGCTCCTTCAAATTAAATTATTCTTATTAGTCCACGGCAATGAGGCAAAGTGAAAGCTGATCCAAAACTCACCTGTGTTTTCATATGTTTTTTTTAAAAAATATTAAGCCTATTTTCTTCACAGTGATGGGCATAGTCATACATATTACCCCCACTGTACACAAAGTAGGAACACCCTGGGAAGCATTGAGCTCCAAAAAATACTTCCATGAAATACTAATCGAGTTATTAAATGCAATTTATTTTTTTTAATCAACTGAGAGTGTTCCGTTTCCAAATGAGCTAAGAGAAAGAAACTGATCAATCTGTAGATCTGACTTCAACAAGGTAAAACACCCAGTTAACTAGTCCATGCACACACATACACAAGATTGAGATGTATTGTGTCTCCCATTTCCTTCTTTTCTCAGTTTTCCTGCAGAACAGGTCCCCAGGTGAAAACAGAATGAAGTGTGTTCTGGAAAGAGAGACTTGCCCATTTTTCCCATGCCTCAGAATATCACGAAGCCTGTTCAGAACAATATACACACACCACACAATAAAGCTCATTTAGAGCAAAATAACAACTCTTCCAATATAGTAAACTACTGTGACACCTACATGGGCTTTAAAACCCGTGGGCAACTGTGCTGCTTCCATGCAAGCTGTGCTGGGATGGCCAGTCAGCAATAACCCCCAGGGAAATGACAGTAATTGTGGTGCCATGGGAGCACACAGAGCCTCCGACCACAAAGCTGAGCTCTATTTAACATGTGGTTTCCCCTTGACAGGGTGTGATGATGAAGAGAGGGCGTTTATTTCATTTCATCCACAGTCTGTAAGGAAGTGGCCCAAACTAAAGAAACAAGAGGGAAGAAAGGCTTTTTATGAGTGGTTTTCAGTCCTGCCAACAAATACTTGTGTGTCTCCTGGTTTGAAAACAGTGTCCCTCTGACATATCCAACCTACAACATGACATTCAGACGTTCACCCAGAATCAAGGTCAAACCCTGTCAGCAGAGCATGAAACATCTGAGCTGTGTCTCACGACAGCAGTGAACTTCTTCCTCCCAGCTCTCTTATGCAAATCCACAGTCAGCTCGACATTTGACAAGGCCAGCCTAAGGAAGATGCTAAGTCCCTTATCAAGTGCAATGAAACTACACAACTGATCCAAAGCAAAATTAGTAAACTGAAGTCCAGGACTTGCTATATTGTCTGGAGCTAGTTTATTTATTAGCCCAAGAGCTCACCACTATTAATTTTAAATCGCCCATCAGTGATGTCCAGAGTAACAGATCACAGGTAGCTCTTCCCTCTCACTGCCTGGAGGACTCAAAGAAAAAGTTAATTTCAGATAAGTTTAATGTCCTTGGGGGTCACAGCCCTTTCTCACAAAGGAAAGGCTGCAAAGGGCAAAGCTGACTGTGCACCATCTTGATTCTATTGTGTAAATTTTGTCTCTGCAGGGGACTTGCCCACAACTTAAACCAATAAATGTCATCTGAGAGTCTGGCTTTAAGTTGACAGCACTCAGCTATACCCTGACAGGAGCAAACAGACAGCAAGTGCTGCTGCTTAATAAGCAGCTGTTAGCAGGTGGACAGTATAGAGGTTTTACATTTTCTGAATGAATTGTTATCAGAGTTGTGATTTCTCCCAAAAGTAGCCAGAGTCTTTTCCCCTAAACCACCCCTCTAACATGATGTCCCACAAGCTGCTGTGTTGAGAAATGCCACAGACACTATCAGTAGGTGCTGAGTATTTCACTTATTAGAATCAAAATGGAAACAGATTGAAACCCACAGCAATTAATCAGCAGCCACCTCCTTCTTGTGAACTTCTCGACTGTTCCCAACCAGCTCAGAACATTGTCAGCAGAGCACAGAGCCCAGCATGGCAGAGCCTGCAACAACTGAAATTTTCCCTGGAGGGATCTGAACGTTTCTCAGGAAGTATCTTTTCTAAAGATGACAGAGGGTGTTTACACTTAGCCTTGCATGCTGCAAAAGCTATTGCTGCCCTGCAGAGGTAAAATAAAGGGAATACCTTGCACTCCTGGAATGGGCACTGCATTTGAACAGTAGTATCACAGCTCAGAAAGACCCCATGGCTTCTTGTACCTACTATTTCATATTTGTCGTTTAAGAAGAAGGTGTGCATCTCTAATGTTTCAAGGATGTTCCTCAGGTTACTGTTATCCAGATACAGAGGAGGATCAAAATAACATGTGACTTTGTACCTACACAGTTGTAAAAATCTGCAGGAAAATAAAATACTTGTGAGGATATCAACAGCAATATTGAACTTCTTGAAGACACGGGTAGGTGAATCTTTAAAGTCACTGATACCAAATTATTTGCTATCCTACAGCTGAAGTTTGTTGTGTGTAAACTACCACCTGTCTTGGGGTCTAAGTTGAATAAGCATTCCCCACTCTCAATCCAAAGAGCATAAAAACAGGTGGAAGGAGCTGACAAAGCCAAGGGCAATGTTCCCTGGTGTGGTGTTGTGGGAGTTACTGCTCTCACCTTTCCACCAGTGAGAGATTATCCTGTCAGCTGCTGAAAGGTAACCTGTTTTTAGGCCCCACAAGACAAGGCAGGGCCAAGGAATAAGTAAATAAAGAAAATAAAATAAAAAAAAAAATCAACCACTGGCCCATAGGTGTGGGGAATAATGTATCTTCAACTATATCCAGTTAAAACAGTGCATTAAAAATGGGTAAGAAACTTTCTACTGAGCAGTGTGAATTTATTTTTAATTCTTAAATAATTTAGGGCTTTCATTCGTACTTCCTGGTAAATTATCACATCTTCCTTAGGTATCAACTCAAGGACAAAGAAAAAACTCATATTTATCCATGCCTACGCATCGAATTCAGCCATTTTCCTCTATGATTTATGATTTAGCCCCCAGAAAAGGGTCTAGCTTGAAAGAGGAAAAGAAATTAACAAGTATAACATTTGAAAATATACAGTCTCAAAACTAAGGAATACAAGAGGACACAGAAGCAAGTTGCTGCAATCCACAATAGTTTTCACCCATCTCAGCTCCAAAGGGTTTTGCAGAATAGAAAAATGAAGTGGCAGAACCAACAAACAAAAGCCATTTCTGATTACTGGTGGTAGTACAGGGGAAGGCACAATGCCAAGTCACATATTTTGCAGTGTTATTCTAATAAACAGACAATAAAATGCAGTGGAATGTGGTGCTGGTATTGAATCCTATCTGCAAATGTAAATGCATTTTAGACACCTCAGCTGTTCACAGCACTCATTTCATCACTAGTTTCCTCCAAAATGGCAGTAGGAAGCCCAGCCACGGAAGAAAACATCATTAAGGACTATTAAATGCCAACACACAGTATAACCCCCAGCGCAGAAAGCCCCCTAAATTGCAGGTTGCCAGACATTAGAAGAGTCTGTCAGAGCTGCAGGTTTGATTTATTCCCACCTTCTTCCCATAAGCATCTGCTGCTGGCAGCTGCTGGGGGTGAGTGGTGGGACTAGGCAGGGCTTCCCTCTCTCCAACTCTGACCTGCCTCGCTTTCCAGACTGACCGAAGGTTCAGGTTTTCAGTGGTGCCACCCAGCCCCCCAAAAACATCAGTGGGAGTGAGGAAGAGGATACTTTTACAAAATGAAGCAAAGAGGGGCAGCTGTTATGACCTTGAAAAAGTATGGCATAGACAAAGAACAGGAGGACGGAAAATGAGATGCAGGATTTTCAGTAAAATTTGTGGGAGGAGACCTGAACAAAATGTAATCCCCTCAAATTAAGGGATATTGACATGAAAATACCTGCCTGGGAGATACCAAAGGCATCTCTGATAAACTCATTATCCACATTATTATCACCTTTGGTTACTCATGAGACCAACATGAATCAAATCTGTTTCATAGAATCATTAGAGAAGGAAGCTAATGAAGCTCTCATCAAGAATGCAAATGGGAACAGATTTACAGCGATCTTGCAATTGCTCTGGTCTTGCAGAAGCACACACAGTTTTCATAAGGGTTTATATATTTCAGCACATCTTCCTTAGCATGAAGAGGAATTGAATCTGTGTAGAGGAAACAGCTGGGAAATGAAAGCTTGTCATAGTAAGGACGACAGACAGGAGTGCTCAGCTCTCAGCTCGGCTTCTACACTTCTATCAAGTGCTCTCAGCAGAGATTGAGAAAAATCCTTCAGTCTCTCACCAGTCATTGGATAAAGTCTTAAGGATAAGGAAAAAGGAAGTTCTTCAATTCCCATCGTCAAGCATCTCTTTACAAGTGTGGAGACCACAATGCTCCAGTGCTGTAAGCGAGCAAGAGCTTCTCCAAAGCTAGAATTGCTCAGTGACGTCCATAAGGAAGCCACATCTACACATTTCCATTAAATTGTTTCTTATTTCCCCACTCACATGCACGTTTTCTCCTTTAAGTTGCAGGTGTTGCTGTTAGATGGAGACTAGACATATATATTAGGTATGAAACACATTTTTTGCCTACCAATGCTGTACAAGCCTGGATTCAATTATAATGCATCTCCCATGTGTACAAGGAAAAAAATCCTGAACAAGTTATTCTGCTTAGTAATATTCCATAAAACTGCAAACACAAGAGACCTGGATTTTTAGGATTTCCATAACTCAGACCAGTAAGTATCCATAATTAACTGCTGCCTTGAGTATAATTGCTCACAAGAATCCCTACTGCTGTGAGCCAAGTAGAATCCACCCTAAAAAAATAATGCAGTTGTTAACTTTGAGGTAAATATATTAGAAGTATTAAAAACAAATCCAAACCACTCAAACAACAAAAAAGGATCAAATATATAACATCAGTTCTCTTCCTTACAATAAAAAAATATATATATACTAGTGCATACAATGTGAAAGCACATTATTTCTTTCAGAAAATGTAGTGAAAATAGATTTTCATCCATCAGAGAGAAACTTCTGCTAGGCACATTTCTAGGTGTTTCTAGGATAGGACCCAGTGTCAGCAGACTTACCCCCTCACACACTAGCCAGTGACAGAAATTGGGTTTTCTGCAGTCACAGGCTGCAAGTTTGGTACAAACCCACTGCTTACAGAGTGTAGGAAACATTTTATGGTTGACAAGTCCTTTCAGACTGTGGAATACCAAAACAACTCAATATGCTCCTCCAAACTCAGCATGTTTTGAGTCATAGCCCTCAAAAACTGCCCTAACTAAAGGGCTAAATTAATTACTGCTTATATTTCATTATTTCATTAGTTTCCTGAGGGTGGGAACAGCAGAAAAAAACCGCTTGAATCACCCAGCACTTTGCAGAACTAATAGTTCCACAAATATAGAATAAAAGTATACAAGGAAGAAAAATTCTGTCTGATGTAACCAAAGTAACATGAATCACAACTGCTGAATAGGAGAGGAGGGAGAGACTACTGGAGAAAGTCACTGATAATGGTGCCCATGTCCAGCCCATCCTCAGAAAGTAAGCAGTAGAAGGTCAATACAGTTTTGGAAGACATAAAAAAGATCATATCACTAAGTGCTCAGAGAGGAGAAAACTCTTTGCACCAAATCCAATCAATAGATACTGAACCTCTACTGAGCTGTGAAAGGCTTCAAGTGCAGGTGTAACACTGAGACATCCTGGCAACTCACAGTTTTAAATAAACTCACGCAGGAGCACAGCAAAGTACAGCCTAGTCTTGCAGAGGCAGTACAAACAAAACCTACTGCAGGAGGTACAGCAGAAAACACACAGCAATGACAACCTCACTGAAGCAGAGCACTGCCATTCAGTCACCTCTGTATCTCTGTCACAGTATCATGGGAACTGGAGAACCAGACTCAGCAAAGCAGCAAGGCAAAGCAGCTGGCAAAGCAGCATCAAATGTCACAGCAACCTGTTAGGATAGAAGTTTGGATGGACTCCTTTTTAATACGATTTTCCTCTACAAGAATAAAAGCATTTCCAGAAGGACTTTTGACACAGTTCTACTCTCTAGTTGAACCACAGTGTTTTATTTTGTGGTGCCCTGGTCACATCTTGTTTTCATCTTGTTCATCTGCTTGTTCACATGAAAAGAGCAGAATGATCCACACTTAGGAGGTGATACATTGCCAAGGCACATACTAAGAACCAGAAACTGAGAAACATTTCTGGGTCCCACACATTACATCCAGCTTATATTTGTTACTGGTCGCCTATTCATACATACACATGCAAAAAAACCAAACCAACTCCAGCTTCTTGAGCAAGAGATAACAGGGTACTCAGAGTGGAGAATGGCTGTCCCCCCTTGCTTCCACCCCAGGGGAGACTCAAGCTTTCTGGAAACACTAGAGTAGAACAGACAGTGTGACTGAATGAAGCGAAGAAATACCACTGAATACAAATAGGCAGAGTTTTATAGCCCAGTGAAAAACTCTAGGCCAGAAACTGACTTTATAAGAGCACCTTAATCAATAAGCCCTTCCATTAGTCAGTCAAATTTCTGACTAATGAATTCTCTTATATGCATGGTGAACAAGCCCAAATACTCCGAGACAAAAACAATAAACCAAGAGAATAATTGTATGGGTCACTGTCCATGATGAGTCTCCATTTCATATATTTTACATAAACCTTGCAGTTTACAGCTTGGAGAATTTCATGCATCTTGAAACTCAAAAGGTTTCCACTGAATAATTATCATCTTAAAAGCGCAGAGCCGTTGTCTTGATTGCTGTGGTCAAAACCTTAAAAATTCAATTATTTCTTAGTAAAGGCAATTGGCTGACTGAAACAGGATGAAGTTTGTTGCTTTCTTGTGTTTTGTTTAAAAAATCAAAATTTCTTTTGACTTAAACAGAAAAGGTAGGAAAGAAACAATTCATTAACTGTTTCAAATTCCGGTAGCTGTTCATCTGCAGACGGATGATTAATCTTCTCTGGAGTCACAGTAACTGAGACACTTGCCTGATATCCCCTACTTTTCGATATTTCAAAGGTAACTTCAAATGTTGCTCATACAGAGCCAGCTCAAGAGAGCTGTACCACAGGTAATGGGCCACTGGGGATTCAAACAGACAAGTGAGGGAAAAAATAGAGCAGGAGGAAAAAATTACTTTCTTAAAGTGTAAACGCAGGAGAAATACAAAGAAAAAGATGGAGAGAATGCAAGGAAAGCTATGGAGATTCTTCCCAAGAGTACTTTGAGCCAAGAGAAAGCTATTAGTCAAGTTTTCTTTTTCCCTTCTGCAGTTAAATTCCCTCAAAGTTGCTGTATTTTTTTTTTTTGTGCTTTGATGCAAAAATTTATCAAATAATATCCTGTAATCTACAATGAATTTTGGAGTTTAGCAATAAAGCTCTACTGACATTTGAATTTTATTTTTGTTTCACAGATACCAGTAGCCATCCAAATCCAGTTACTAATTTGTAAAACAGATACCGTACTGTCTTTTAAAAGATTAAAGTACACGGGTCATTTTTGTATTAAATAAAAGAGAAAAAGAAAAAAAAAAGTCTCATAGTCTAAGCAGCTTTCTCATTTCTACCAGCTATTTCATGGTGATTGTTAAATAGGGTTAGAGCTGAGGAGTTTAACATGCACACAGAGGCACAATTACTTAAAAAGGCAGCACCAGGATCTATGGGGTAACACAAAGAGGACAAACACTGGTGCCATAATGGGATTAAGTACAGGTATGGCATAAGAATTAGGTTCATCAAGATATGGAAGAGATCTGATGCTATGAAATATAAATTACTTCAGGCAAAAAGAAATTACAGACAGAAATAACATTAACAGTGTTTATGCAGAACATTTATCTGCATTCACCACAGTATCAGGACAGGCACACGATACCAAAACAACCATGAGAATAAAATTGAAGGTTGTACATCGCAGACAAAGGAAGCAAATTTACAGCTATTCAAAGATATGAAACCCATATGTTATCCCTCTGCTGCTTTTACCTTTCAGTTTGAACTGGAAAGTACAGCCTCCTGGTTTTCAGCAGTTTGTCTCATACGTAATTTTTATTTTCCATTGATTTCCTGTTGCAACCATACTTTGTGTGAAATAGCATACAACAGAAAATGATATGTATGCCCATTTTACTGTCCCAGATTGGATTTCTGTGCCATTTCTTCTGATAGACCAGTTTTATTTCATCCCATCATTATTTTACCTTATCTGCTCTCAGTCTTCATTTTATTTCAAGAAAAAACTCATCCTTATGCAGGAAAGCCAGCATATGATATATCCAACATTAAAAACTCACTGAAGCTTTATTTGGAGTGCATAGTTCACAGCACACGGATGAATTTCACCCTCAATAAACACTGAGGATTCCTGGCCAAATAAAGGAGAATGCATCATGCCAATATTCAACATGTTTTCTTCAAAACAGAGTCAATGCTTTATTTCAGAAGTGATTTGTGGCCATATCCTATTCCTTACTTCCAATATCCCCCAAGTATTTTCTCAAATAATGGAGGAGCTGAGGTTATGATATTGTCTGTCAACCAGCTCCTGCCACAGAGCCAAAAGGTATGGTGATGTAAATTAGGCTCCCTATGACTATGGGACCCTTTTTTCAGGGAGGAAAAAAATAGACAGCTCTATACTTCACAGTTTTATGTCATGTAAATGAGGATGTAATCACATACCCAATTGTTTGCTGTCACAAATACAAAATATTTACCTTCCACACTATACCTTCCTTCCATGGTTAACCCAGCCCACCCAAACTGACTCTAAAATTAATTTTTTAAAAGTAATCAAAGTTTTTATCCTTTGTGATTTTAAATAATATTTCTGTACATAGGGAAATATCTAAAATATCTACCTCCCTAAAATAGATTGCTATCAGGAGGGGAACTGCAGAAGATATATGTTCTTCAGCCTATAAACAATTGGAGCAGAGCAGTAAACAAGGACATCCCAAAACGTCCTTTCCCATCCTTGGGTAAAGACTCCCAACAGAAAGACATTCCCCATTTTTCAAATTATTTTTTGTTTTAATTATTAACTCGGGAACGAGAACAGTCACATAGCAGGTTATTTTAGGGGGGAAAAAAAATCTCATTAGCAGAGCTGACTGCTCTATCCACCTTGATTTTGTTTACCTCTTTGCTCAGCTCTTTTGTCCATAGCAGTGTTACCCAAAGCCAAGCAGCAGCTAACCTCCCAGGGGAACAGACCCAGCATCTCCCTGGAATTCTGGAGGCTTCCCCCCCTCTCTGCTCCATGTCCCTAAGGCAGCTCTCCTCTACGACACATCCCTTCCCCTATGATTTCCCACGAGCTTCTTCAAAACACCCAGCCTTGCCTCACCTGGGGATTCACCTAATGTTAAAAGGTATTTTTCTTGTTGAATGCACAGCAGTATTTCCAAGCCTTGCCAAGCTGTTTCCTCTTTCTCCTCAACAAAAGGCAACACCTCTTAGTGTGATATATGAACTGCAAACACAGTCTACCATGACAAGCTTGTACTAAACTTCAGGCTTATTAAATAACTCCTACCTCTTAAGCCAGTTACATTCAACTACAAATACATCTTTCTCAATGTTTTGGTTGTTTGTTTTGTTGGTTTTTTTTGTTACATTTGCAGCTTACTTCTTTTTCTACTTTCTTGCTGTTTGACTTGTAGTTTGACATCTTTTGTTATTCCCTTAGACCAGAAGGGGCATCTACAGACTTGCAAACTGAAAGAGAATTTTATTAGACTCAACAGGGAAATGGTGCCATGGGATTCATCATGGTTTTGTGTCAGAGCAACTAATTGACAGCAGACTAAAGGCATTACACAGTTCTGATTTCATGACTCCCACCACAGCTCTGCAACTACTTCTTTCTTTTTCTCTAGAAAAGTGGAAAATAGACATCAAAAGCAGCACCAACTAGTCAGAAGGAGAGAACTGTACATTCATATGAACAAACTTATTGCAAATGCCTGTGCTAAACTGCAGCACTTATATAAAATGCAATAATTTGATAGCTACAGTAGACATTAGGAATGAAGAGTTTCTTTAGCATTTACAAATGAATAGTTATTTGATGGTTTAAATCTAAAAGGGTGTTAATTTACATAAGCCACGAATTACCAGCCATGTGCAAGCATTAATTTTAGTGGCAGGAAAGACACTGAGATTCAATCTCAGACATCTGAGTACAGTCCAGTGGTTAAGGCGCGGCGCTGTCACCGCCGAGACCCGGGTTCGATTCCTGGTCAGGGCCACTCCCCGGGCAGAT
>JAYRBT010000181.1:8372343-8392594 GCA_036023395.1 Myiotriccus ornatus
CTCACTGGCATCCAGACGTCTCACTGGCATCCAGACGTCTCACTTGGCTTCCCTACAATACGCACCAGGCTGTCCAATGTCTTCCGCCACCTGTCAGTATTGCAGCTGCAGCTTCCTTAGCTTCTCCAAGCCCATCTTCCCGAAGAGCACTGAAAAAACTGCTCCCTCAAACCCACTGAAAACAGACCTGTTGATTATGACTAATCATATTTTTCTTCCCCGGTGAAAGAAACAGTTTAATAGATTTTGGTCTGCCCTGACAGACACAAAAGGAGGGCTCCCACCCTGGCCAGTGCCCTGTGGATGTGCCCGTGTCACTTTTAAGAGCCAGCAGATGTGACTAGAGATGGAATCCTCCACCAGCAATGGTATTCAGAAAACTAATAGTTAAACCCAGTGATTCTTGAGTTTTGTTTGGTGGCCATTGTCCTTAAAAGTTTTAATTTTTAATATTCAACATGTTCTGGTACTTAAGAACAGTCACCCTGCCTGAAGAAATACCAAAAGGTTAAACTACTATTTTGTGTAGACTACCTGGTATTTTTCCACTAAGAATTTTATTGGAAAAAGCAGGTCAAATAAAAGAGAATGCTTTAGTCTGCAGTTGTTTTGATCAGTCCAAGTTCGACATATCAAATAGCCTGAAAAGTTTCTCTCTCATTACAGCCTGATCCCCTCCTCGTTTATTCCTTTGACTGTGGAACAAGAGTATATTTCCCAGCTGTATTAATCAGATATTGAGGATATTCCATTATTAGAGCATAGCTATAGAGACAGTGCTCTCAGGTTTTCTTCTAACAGAAATGAAGTTAAATCAATACTAAGCAAATTTCCCAGAAGTCAAGTTACAATGAGGATGGATGAAAAAGTATTGTGCCAGGTAATACTGCAAAACATGAGGGCATCTGGGACAAAAGATTTGTTTCTCTGTACCAGCTAGAGCTGCCCCTTTGAGCAGATGGACAAACATACAAAAACTGAAACTCTCAGTGGTAAGCAGAGCACAAAAAGGCAATAAAAGAGCCTATTTCCCCATCAGCACCCCCAGTTTATCCTTTTCTCTCTCTCACACCAGTGGAGATACCTGGAGTGATGGACTGTGTTACGATGCCCATCATGAAACCCCAGGATGAGTCTGCTCTATTGACTGCATTTTTAAAAGGACATCAAAGGGTAAACAAACACAACCCCAGTGACTAGACAATATGCTATATATACAATGCTCATAAATGTTGCTTTTACAAGAGTACTTACACAGAATGTAATTTTTCATTTATCTTCAATTCATGCAGTAAATAAAATACCCCTCCCTCCACAAAGGCATGCAAGTACATGCTGAAATTTAGCATAGGGCCACATGCATTGAAGCCCAAAATAAACACATTTTAAAACTTTGTTATCAAAAGCTCAATTTAGCTTACCTATAATAAGATTTAACTTAAAGTTTTTTCTTGGAAACTGAAAGTGTCAGTAGAGGGGACTTAAAAACTTTCAGATGAGTGAAAGTCCCAGTACAGCTATTAAGGTGATTTCACTAAACAGGTATGAACTATACAGTAACATATGCAAATTAGATAAAGATTAGATAGGGGGCTCAGTATTTACTGCACTGCAACGGGAAGGATTTATAACTTTACCCTTCCTGTAACTGTCTGTATTTAAACAAAACATAACTAAATATTTTGTAGGAAAAAAAGCAACCTATTTTCTTTCTGTAGGCAATTTATGTTATGATGTTTGTGTTTATGTACTTCTCACCTTAAAAAAATATACAGTTACAGCAGGCAATATTTAGTAAAAGTGGTAAACCAGCCTTGGAGATAAATCTCATTTCTAGATGTACACAATTCTCAGATATGGCTGCTTGTGTGCTCTGTGTCAGCAGTCTATGAGTAAAATGAATTAACTGCTTCCTTTAGGACAGCAGTTGCACCACCTGGGTTACCTTGCAGCATGGAAAATTTGGAAGGAGAATGCTTTTCCTTCCTGGTTAAGCGGTAACTTGTCAAACACCACCTGTTCATGGAAACCAAGGTCTAAAATTCTTCTACTAGAATGAAATTCTCTACGTCCTCAAGAATTATTTTTCATGGAGTTGGAGCCTTTCAAATTTTCCCCAAATTCATGTCTTGCTACCAAAGCATAACTGCCAATTAATTATTAATTTGCCAATAATATCTCTAAAATTGCCCCCCACTCACCCATTTGAAGTTTATCAAGCTCAGAAAACAATCTGAAATTCCCACTAATAAAGGCAGAGTTTTATCTTTTCTCTTTGTTTCTACCTTCTGAACCAATGGTTCCATAAACATGGAAAAAGTCTAGATCACAGCTATTGAAAAACTGACAATTTTAGGTTCAGATAACATATTCTTACTAAGTTTCTTTTGTACATCAGAGAAAACTGACTGAAATTTGAGGAGTCTCTTAGAAATTACTTACGTCAAAATACTCATTGTCAGAACTGTTTTACAAATAAAAACTAGTTTGGATAAGAAGTAACATTTTAAAATATGTAACACACAGTACAGCAGGTTAAAAAACACTGCAAACCAAGGGCAAATATCTCAAAAAAAGTGATCCTTACATATGCTAGACATTTTCAACCAGCCTAAGTAATTGTATCCTGTATTAAAATTACCCAGACTGTACTAACCCAGACCATCCCTACTTCAAGCATAATCCTCATTTCCCAGAGCAGCAGGTGTGAAGCTACACATGAGGAGGCAGAAGTAAAGAGACATAACATTTAATGGAAAGCCTTTGTCTTGGGAAAACCTACAGAACTGATGAAAAATCAAAGTATTCTTTTCTTCTGGCCCCCCATGTTTTCCCTACATGACGCCGGTTCTTTTCCTCCTTTCTCACTGGTTTAATGGGCAACGTTATGCTGGCCATACCTGATCAACTCCTAAATGCAAGGCACAGAGAATTAATAGTGTAATCCTACAACAAAAACAGGCATCACAAGCTAGAATTTATACAGACATATTGCACATATTTAATAAATTACTATACACACATCTATGTGTATCAGCCATATAGGAGTAGGGGGGTTACTTCTGTGTTCAGGTATTTCTCAAGAGCAGATTGACAAGGAGTACAAAAGTTCCCTTTATTCTTGGATGTGTCATGTAAGGTGGGAAATGTCTGAAACAGGTAAAATTCCACCCACTGGAAGATGATTGTACTTAAAAGGATTAAATGATTCATTCAATGGCATTTCTGCAGCACTCTGTGTAATTGAACAGCCTTTCTTTCACTTTTCTCCTGAAAGAAAACCTTAATTATAACCACTGAATGGAAATAAATTTCTGGCTAGTTTTACAAAATATGTGTTATGTCTCAGCAAGCTGCTCCCGTTTAACTCTGCAATACAGCTATAAAATGGTGTATTTGATTTAGTGCCTTACTTCTGAAGTAACTCACACACCACACGAGGCAGACTGCAGATCAAAATGCAAAATCTTGAATAAATCCTCTGTAGTGAGAAAGTTCTGAGGAACTTCCCTGCTCTTATTTCAGGAAGAGGAGGGAAAGTTGCTTTACAAGCTTGCAGAGAACTTCAAATCACACCAGTCCAAAATGCCATCAGCCACATTTCAGCAAACCATTCATGCACCACTTGGAAAAGGGGGGAAGTTTTTTTTCTCCCTCCTAATGTTTCCCAAGGGATGGTACTTCTCTCCAGCTCCATCCCCAGGCAATATGACAACACATGGTCAGAGAGAAAAGGATATTTTCCCCATCATATTTCAGTCACTTGTCTGGTGGCTTCGAGTCTTCAGGAAGGATCATTCCTGCCTCACTCACAGTGCTCTTCAAAGCAATAGCTGTTATCATCCTGTATCCTTGCAGAGGATCCCCTTCAGCCATAGGACAACTAAAACCAGTTGAGCAACTCATTCACACACACATCACTGTCTCAGCCAAACAAGTGCATGGCCCATGATGCTCATTTACACTAAAGCCAATTAGCCTGAAATTTCATTTACTCTAAACCCACAATATCACCCTGGCAGCACAGAGGGGCTTTAAAATGAGTCACAATATAATTCATTGCTCCTTTACGATGCCAGAGGAGCATAAAGTGGCCTGAGTGCAGACAAGGTCATAGCCAAATGACTTCTGCTATTGATTTCATCAAAGTAGAATTTGACGCAATTTTAGTCTTTATTGAAGTGAGTGTAAAACCCAGTTCAGTGGCACTGGTGTCAGTGAAACTCCCCATTTGGCTCAGCTGGGATGTGCACCAAGATACCCAAACACGCTTAGTTTGAGTCCCATGAAGATCTACTGGGGAAAAAGATCCAGCTCAAAGGGGGGATATGGAAGAGGTTGCAACTCAAATCCTTCTATTAACTCATTAGAATGACACTAAAAAAGAGAGGCACTCAAAGTCCAGTTTTTCCTGACCTAAATTTCTAGGCCAGTTTTCAGTTATTATTACATTCATATTATGCAGTTAACCACTTTGCTTTGTATTACAACACTAATCTGCTATATTTTTGAGCCTCTACTTTTCATTCCCCTCCTTTTCTTTCCCTGATATTGGCTGGTGGAGAGATGAGGCAAAGAGCTCTTTGTGTCTTAGAACAGTAGAGATCTGATTGAGGTGCACAGTGAGAAAAGACCTGTGATTGTCTTTGCCAAAGGGTTGTCCCACAGCAAGAAGCACAGAAATCAGAAGATACCATCAGTCTTATTCTACTCCAAAAGCCTGTTATTAAAAGCAGTTTTTCCTCAACTTTAACTTGTATCCACTTTGGTACATCTAAAATCATCATTGGACTTATTTTTTGCTAGTTTTTTGACCATACTTAGCAATCCCAAGGATGGAATAAACATTAATTAGTCCAGCATTCCCCAAGTTATGACTCCTGAGGAGCAAGGTAGGTCAGTGGAAGGATGAAGCTTTGTGACTACTAAAGGCCAGGAGCTCTGCCCACTTCTACCCACATGATTCTTCTTTGCTAAAGTTGCAGACCAGTACTCACGTGGTTGGTTGCTAAGCCACAGCCAAAACAATGCTTGCAGTCTACGCAATGGCAGTTTTTGAGGCAAGACTAGGGCCCCAAAAACTGGATCTGAAACTCTCAGCTCATTTCTGTTGACTCAAACAGCCCCAAAACACCGACTTTCTTCATAGTCTTGGTCAGAATCCTGCCTGTGATAATGATCTGTATGTTATAAAGGAAAGTCAGCTCTAATGCTCTGGATAGAAAACTGCATAGAAATGAAAAACATATCAATAAGGTATGTTCTTCAAGATATAATGTCGCACATAATATTATTTGTCTCTCAGCTTATCGTAGGTGGACAACAACTAGATGATTCAAACACATTCTAAAAATAAAGCTGCTGTGAGTGTTTGCAATGCAGCATCTCTGAGTGCTGCAGAACAGTAATTGTTTTCGTGCATCAGTTCTGCAAACCATTTAATGAGAAAAGCAGAGCTGTTTTCATTTTAAGCATGTATTCAAATCACTCCTTTTTCCTGTTCACTGTTACAGCTGAGACATGACATGACTAATCACTGCTGCCATGTCTTCATAGAATAAATATGCTGGTTCTGAAAATGCAACTAATTTACTTGAACTTGATATTTGGCTTCAACTAATATCAAGCTAAATTTCATCAGAGGAGATATGAATATACTTTAAAAACAGTAAGCTTAAGTCAAACATGAATGACTTGCAAACTGAAATCAGAATGTGAATTGTAGTTATTTGGAAATCACTAATGAAAAATAAGGGTCTGTCATCAGAAAAAAATTAATTCATAAAATGTTAAGATGCCATTAAAAACTTATGTTAATTAAGAAAAAAACAACAAAAAACCCAAACAAAAACAGATATTCCCCCCCCCTTGAAAGTTTTGGAAGTAATTGGTTTTATCACCTTTCCACAGGAAAAAAAAGAACTGTTCATTCATTAAGAAAAGTTCATTTGAAAATAAGCTTTCCATGAAGCATTTAATTAGAAAATTTCTTTCTATTTAAAAGGAAAGCCTTTTGTATTGGATGGTTACACTTTCCAACCAGTAAAATAAGCTTAAATGATCAGCCATAGGAGTACAGAACCAAGACCCATCATACACATTCAGCCCCTGAAATCATCATCAACCCAGACCTTGTCTGACACGTCAGCTATGCTATTTCTTTCTTTCAGTCTCTTTTCACCAGTTTCCTCATTACAGACTTTTGGAAACAACACACATAATTTAGCTTCTTTTCACACAAACGTGCCCATTAACAACAAGGTGACCTCACTTGTTTGTATTATTACAACCAGCACCATATAACTCCTTTATAGCCTCCAGTTTTCTCTCCCCATACTCTGATTTGAGGGTACTTCAATAAGCATTTTTCCAAATCTCATCCTAAAACCTGCCCACACACACTCCCAGTCTGTTTATAAAACTTTTTTCAATGCCAACATTACCCCTTAATTTAAACACTCATGATACTTTATGATTTTTTTAATCATGTTCTACAAGCAGCAATGAAAATGTACAGTCAGGTCAAAAAAAAAAAAAATTAGCCTGGTCTAGGCAGAATTTTGCCACCTGCAAGACTTATTCGGCCAGATGTGAAACAGCAGATACCCAGAGCCACATACTGCACCTGTTCTTGCAGAAGCACATCAGGCATCAGAACATCCCAAACCCTCATGGAAATACGGGTCCTAATTCATCCTCCATCTGCATTTATCACCATCACATTGGTGTCCAGTGTGTTTCTGCTGGAGCTCCCAGCTTAGACCAGCAAATATTTCATCAGTCCTCCAGTACATGTGGCTTTTCATTTTGTGCTGCTGAGTTTGATCCTCTTCTTGCTGCTCCTGTCTCCAAGGTCATTCATTTCTTGTGTAGAGACCCTTTTTGCTATTCAATCATTCCTTTTAGTTTTTGTCTGGCAGGAAGTTTCACCAACTCATATTGGTTTGGTTTTTTGTTTTGGTGGGTTTGTTTTTGTTTTTTTTTGGTGTAAACTTTATTTCATTACAAAACAAAAAAAAAAGAATATTGAACAAAGATCATAATATCATAGAATGGTTTTGGTTGGAAAACACCTTAAATATCAGTTAATTCCAACCCCTCCCTGCCATGGGCAGGGACTCCTTCCACCAGACCAGGTTCCTCCAAGCCCCACCCACCCTGGCCTTGAACACTTCCAGCAATGTGAGAATTTCACCCTCACGGTGAGAATTTCTCTCTGACATTTAATCCAATCTCTTATAGTTTAAAGCCACTCCCCTTTGTCCCTGTGCAAAGAGAGTTGACTTTGGTGTTTGTCTCAGTTTTGTGCAAGAATCTCAGCTGAACCCTGGCTTGCTGAGTTCATTTAGGCAATTTATTATTCATTTAGTTCATATTGACTGTTAAAATTCCTTTAAGTAGTACAGATGCAGCCCTGAAAAAACATCAAGATACATCTCCTACACATACATATAGATAATTCAAGCAAAGGTTATATCCTGAAGGGTAACCCCAGTATCCAAGAAACAAAATAATTAGTTGCTTCTCATTTGCAGAAAGCCCCTATATACAGTATTAATAAAGGACAAATTAAAAGGCATATTTTACATGCACCATTAAACTGGTAGGATTAAGTTTGCACAAAATGTGATTGCCTTTTGATGTGAATAAAGCACAAAAAGTCCAATCAGATGCAGCACAATCTAATTTATGACACAACCCTAGAATTTTTTGGTGATTAGTGTCACAACATCACAAGTCTAATATATTACAGTGTTAAGAGGTACACAGCCCTGTCATAAATTATTTCACTTTTCTCTCCTGCACATCTGAAGTGACAGAATGAAGGTAAGTTTTTTCCTGACCACTTAGACAGCTCATTATTTCCCCAGAACACTCCTGTGCCATCACTAATCGCTGCAATGCATCATCATTCATTTAAAATATCAATTTGCTACAATCCATGTTTAACAGCACATTTTGTTTTCTAACTTTCCAATATCTTTGAGGAAAAAACTCCTCAGCTGAATTCTGGAAGGACTGACAAATGGAAACTCCCAAAAACCTGAGAGTAAGACACCTTTATGAGCTGGTTTCTCAGGTGAGGTAAACTGTATTTTCTCCATTGTATGTGTTACATTGAGGATTGGATTAGTTCTCACTGCAGCTGAAGAACACAAGAGCCACCTTTGACTCAGTATAAGCTCAACAATCAGCTTCTTCCTAAAAGAGGTGAAAAGACTTTATCCAAAAGCATATGGCAGATAAATGGCAATTCTGACACGCTTTTATAGAGAGCACCATGTGTGAGGCTCTGAAAACAAAGCTGCCAACAGGTGTTCAGGCACCAGTGCAGTGGGTAAACAAGTGTTTCCAAACAGAATTGCTCAGGAAGTCATGGAAAGTATCCCTGCAAAGATCCAGAATTAGATTGGTAAGGTGATTTGGGAGGGTAGGGGGGGAGGGAAGGATGGAACATCAAAAGCTGCAGATATTCATAAAGAATTTTAAAACAACAAATCATAACACTACCACCTGGGCACGCCAAACAGAAATTATTGTCTATGAATGTTCATTTTGTTACAAGCTCAATATTGCAATGAAGTCAGCAGGATCTTCCCAAGGGTGTTCATGGGAAAGCCAATATTTTCCTCCTCTGTTTCATTATCAAGGGAGGAAGAAAAATGCGTAGACAGTCTGAGAAAGTGATATTCAATTAGCTCAATTTCTCAGTATTAAAATAATGCACTGTCAGCATAACAACAGATCACAGCAATTCACATACATAAAGTTACTGGGAGGATAAAAACACAAGACAACTCCTCAGAATGCCAGTCAGAAAAGGGTAACACAGTCACAAACCAGTCTCGTCATCTAGAAATGCCCTGAAAACTACACTTTTAAAATAAATTCACAGAGGAGGGATAAGTACCTGTAAACACTTCGTCCGGGGGGGGGGTGAGAGTATTTTTAAGTATTTAAAAAAGAAAAAAAAAGAAACCACATGCATTTGTTAGATTATAAATTTATGTCACCACTAAAAGTGCCACTAGTTATTTGTGTGCTTATTAGCACCCAGTTCTGGTATCATATCTTATATAATGAAGACTGGAAAAAGCTACTGAAAAATTATGAGAATATCCATGAAAAAACAAAGCTGTACTGCAGCAACATCTGTCCTGCTGAAGCAGCAGAAAGGTATGAGACAAATAAGGTGGTCTTCTGGTCTTAAATCACCAGAGGACAATTTTCAACAAACATATGGCTCTAGTTAAAAGTGTCCAGTAACTGTTCACACGAGAAAGCTTTTTTGTCCCCAAGGAGCCAGTTGCTGAGCCTGTGTCACAACCATGGGAGTCACACTGGTGTTAGGGATTCTTGGATCAGGCTCTACAGCAAGAGAGGTATTTTCAACCATTAACCAGCCTCATCAGATAAAATCCCACTGCAATTTCAATTTCAGGTTCTTTCATTTTAAAAGAAGAAAGGAGATTCTTAAGTTACTCAGCATCCCATTTTTGCACTGAAGAGCTCTCCACATACATTTTGGCACTTCAGATACATACACGTCACTGGGAACTGAAGTAACAAGTTCTCAGATACCACAGTGACTGCAGCATTAACACGAATAATCACAAAGCTGTGCCAGCATTTTGCAGTGCAAAGCAATACTTGGCTTTGTATTGCTTGATCTTCATGTTCAGTTTCAAAAAGAGGTTTGGATAAGTGAGACATTGCATAGCTGTGTTCGTAGTCACAGATGTGCACAGTGTGGCAGTATCTGAGGCTTTCCCAAATGTGCTTTCATTCCTTTCTCCAGTTCACATGTCCAAATGCTTCCTGAGAGAAGACTAGCACCAAACATAAGAGAAAATATTTTGCCCTTTCAAGTCTGAATCTCTACATGTTACTGTTCCCCTTGAGGTCAGTACAAGGTTTTTATTTCCCTGTTCTAAGCAGAGCAGAAAGTTGTCAGTATCATTTACCCCCCTCTCTCATCTTCACAGCACCTATCCATGTGCAATCCCTGCTGTTTGAATTCTCCCTTTTCAGGCACCTAGGGAGTCATGGGGAGTATCCCTCCAAGGAACCAGACTTGGAGTGGTAAATTGGCCTGGGGGGGGAAAAACAAACAAACACAAAACAACCCACACCACGCAAAACAAACAAACAAACAAACAAAAACTCAAGAGCAGGATCGGGCCTTGCTATCAGTGCCACCAATTCCCTTCAAGGGAAGGCTGGCAGACCCACCGCACTGCTGAGGGCTGCATTTGGGAGTGAGGGACAAGACAGATGGATCTGACAGTATCAAACACCAGCACTGCTCAAAGAGAAGGGCAGGTTTGCACAGCTGCATTGAGAAAACATAAGACTTGCTCAAACGACAGCTTAAGACAGAAGGGCAGAAATAAGGGTTGACAATTAACATCAGTGGAGCTCTGATAGGATCCTGGGAAAGCCAGAGCTTTTGCCCAAGAATCTGTTTTGACCCTGGTTGCTACAGGGTTTTTAAGGACTTGTGGGGAAGGTTGGCAAGATACTGTGTATGAAAACACACAAAGATTTTGCCTTGTCTTGTGACAGAACAAAGTGTCTATGCAGTCAGAAATAATGATAACAAATCTAACATCTTCACTGAGCATTTTCATAAGAATAGCCAAAAAATAAGAATAAACCACAGTATTAATGAGGCAGATGAGAGACCATGAAGAGAGAAAACAAGTAATCAGGGTCAGTCAGAGTGACTGAGTCTTTGCAGGAGTCCACCACCAAAGCAATCTGAGCTCAGGGCTCAAGACAGCACTGTCACAATATTAATTGTAACCTACAACTAGAGGAGACAACTAAGCTCCAAAATAAACTATTTCCAAAAGATTTCTTCTGTTTTCCCATCTACAGGGGGATCAGTGTCAGGTGGGATCATCAAATTCAAGCAAAGGTGACTTTAAAATTAAGCTTGCAAAGCAAAGGATATAAACAGGCAGCTGCACCCTGTTGTGCAGTTGAACCATTTCAAAAACAGACATGGAAAACAACCTCCCCATATACACTGCTGGAAACAACCCAGGAGAACTGCAATGATTTGCAAGTTTAACTGGTAAGCAATTTATAAATATTCAAAAGTATGCATTATGTAACATTTGCCTTTATCACTTGAAGAGCTTTGATTGCCTGTGAAAGAAGGCAGCAGGATTGGTGCAGTACCTGGGAGAGGTGCTGCAGAGCTATGTAAAATTTCTGTATCCACCTAAGGATGGATCTCTTACTCTTCTAGATCCCAGGTGGGTTTTTAAAACATCATCTTCATTTCACACCAAGTTAAGTTTAGCTAAAGTCCTGCCATTTCCCCTTTGCCCAAGAATTGCTACTACCCCTCCCAGAGCTACAGCCTCATCAGCTGGCCTTGGATTCACACTGCCTCAAGTGGCTTAAGCAGGGACTAGTTACTGTGTGCATTTCCCAGTATTTAATAGCTGTGCTTAAACAGCTCAGAATAATTCCTACTAAGGAAATATTGTATTTTTCATTAATTAACCAATTTATCTCACTGAAAAGAATCACACTCTTGAACTGTACAGGTTTGGTATTGATGAGGATAACTGAGGGACTGCCTTGGCTTTTCCCTCAAATCGGCATAAGTCAGTGAAAACTCAGGCAACTTCTGTGCCAGAGGCAGTATTTTCTGCTGTTTAGGAACAGGTTTTCTCTCAACATCTCCATCCAAAGGAATTTGGCTTTAATCTTCCCTTTTTGATGGAACAAAAAAAAAGCTGCCAGCTCACAAACACCTAAACACACCTGCTTCACACAGAAGAGTCTCTTATCCTTCAGCCTCCGGGCAGCGTAAGAATTACGCCTTCTGACCGCTTTCAAATTGGATTCATAATTTCCCTGCATGTCTCTCAATACTGGCTATGGCAGATAGAGTGAGGACATTTTGTAAAATTGACCCATTTTTTATTGGCACACAGTGTAATAAGGGAGAACTTCTGTTAGGTAGAGCTTTGCATGTTTTCAAAACACCTTCAGAAAAGAAACTTTTCTATCAAGAGCAGTGATAACATATGTCTGCTTTAAGCCATGAACTCTCTGAAAGGCTCAGTGAATACAAAGGCACTCAGCACCACCTGCTAAATGCCAGAGCCATGCAAAACCTGCTCCAAACCCAGGCACAAGAGAGTTCTTTGTATTGCACCCAAGCTGGGTGAAGTGCAGAAGAGGAAAAGGACAACTGTGATTTTCAGGTTTAAAATATATTCCTAGCCTTTGTGTAAGGAATTCAGTCGAGATGAGTTACAACAGAAGAGGCTACTCATCCCAGGCTGCACAAAGAGGTTAATCCATTTCAGCACTCACATGCATTATACAGAATAACTGTTCAAGGCAGGAACAGTTTTACCAGGGCTACTGAGCCAACATGCGAGGGAGGGCGTTCATCATGACTTAAGTCAAACTCAGGACCCTAAACTCCTGTAGGTTTGCTTAATTTCACTGCCAGGGTAAAAACTTAAGCACAACCTGCCTGTTGAAGAACCACTGAACATTTAATTAAAAGTGAGGAGACCATAGAAACTCTGTTTTGCCTCAACTACTCTTATCCGACTGGAAATTTCTCCTAGACAGAAAACCTTAACTCTCAGGTAACACTGTTCTATTTGAACTGAGATCTTTTTTCCTGAGCAATTGCTTCAGTGGTCTACAAGGTTCTCCTTGACAGAGAGTGCCCATCAGTGCCATCATAAATGCATGGACTCTCTTGGCTAGTACAGGTGAACCCAGGGCTAGTGAACCCAGGGCTAATGGATTCAGTTGTGAAGAAAGAAAGACTGTTGCCCAAACCAATTCCAATTTAATAGATGCAGCTTAGTTTTAAAAACTTATTCTATATATGAGAATTTTTTCACGTAGTACTTTGATTGCATAGATTTCCCTTACTCAGATCAGACTGCTCAGGAAATCTCCTTGCAGTAACTCATGGTTCAGATTTATAAAGTCTAAATAAACCAGAGTGCATTGACTTAACCTGCATAATTGAGTGCAAAAAAAAAAGTCATATCAAATTCCCCTATTTGAATTCATTCCATAAATGCTATTTACAAATGCAAATCTTGACTGTTTAGGAAATATCAGAATATCAAACAAACATTATAAGCTTTAAGCAGACAGATTTCTCACATTGATTATGCAGTGAAATATTCAATAATCAGCTGCACTGTGCAATACATGCTACGTCTTCCAGGCCAGCAATAACTGATGGCAATTATCATACCAGACTTGCTTTCGAGTGGGGGAAATTAGAAGAAAATGAAATAAACTGAAAGATATCACATTTGCTCTGCTTCCTTGCAAGAACGTGCACTGGGACAATGGAGAAAGGAAGGATACAAACAAGGAGTTGGAGCTGATTTTTAGTAAAGAATAAGTTTTAAGTGCAAAAAAGCCTGGAAGATAGTGCTTACTGAGCAACAATTTGCCAGCAGATTATCAGCAAGCTAAGAGGAAGCAGCAGTACAAGCCAGGGGGGTTTCTACAAGGAGCAGCAGGAATCCCCACCAGCAGAGCTGGGGAACGGTGCAAGGCTATCTCATTTTAGCCATATCTCCAGCACTTTGTCAATGAGTAAAGACCATTTAGTTCATAAAATCCTCTGCAAAAGTTCTGTTTTCCTTCCTTCAATTGTTATATCTCCCCAAAGTATTAAAAAAAAAAAAAAGTGTAGTAATCGGAAGCTGAAATTCTACCGAGAGCAGAGCTGAGCAAAAGGTGTCTCCTGGAGATCAATACTCTCCTGCAGGTGCCATTCCTGAGCTGTCGTGCCAGGGAGAGCAAGGATCAATCTGTGCCCAGCAAACCTGCCTGGAGAGCTGCAGAGAGGGGTTATGATTAGAGCCATGACAGCTCAAAGGTGGGGGGGGAATCAACTTTCAATGCAGTTGTTCACAATCAGGTGCTCAGCTGGGACCGTGCAGACAGGTTTTAAATAAGCTCCTTGCAAAACTGAAACACTTGAACCATGTTGTTTGAAACACTGAATCTGAGGTAGTAAAATAGAAGGGTGTTGTTGGGTTTTTTTTTTCTTTAATAAGACACTCAAACCTGTAGGATTGAGCCTTTAAATCCAGAACCGACACTTAAGGGAGACCAGCTCCCCCGCCATGGCAGAGGCCAACCCTGCAGCACAGAGACCCCCCCCATGAGACATCCCTCTCTGTGGCACAGCTAATGCCTACAGGTCCCACAGAGAGGAGGACAAAGGGGGAAAACACAGCACAAGGACGCAGTTCTGCAAATTAGGCCCCACAGCTTAAAAAGAATTTTGTGGTACTTCAATACGTCTGAAGGAAGGCAGCAAAGCAGACCCACATTAAAAACAGCACTAAGGGGTGCTGATAGAGCATCCTCCAAGAAATAATCATTATCTGCGGGCAGCTTTTTTATATATTAATAGAATCTACATCTCCTGTGTATGTTACTATATGTCATATGCACAGTCTTTAACCAAGCACATTGAGAGGAAAGACAGCAGCAGAGGAAATTAGCAAGTAATATTTTCACACAAAGGAGATATGAATCCAATAAAGATCAAAGTGTAATAGCAGCACTCCTAGATGGAATTATTAGGGAAGAAACAGAGACGCTTGTTCTGACCAAGTTCGTTTGCTTAGTCATACCTAAATTGTGGTTTCTTAAAAAATAAACTCTGTCTATGGAGTAATATTTCAAGATAATTTTTCCACATTGAAGTCATCTGGCTTTTATATCTATGTCTCTACAAAGAGTAAATAGCTCGTATCTCACTTGTATTTTGTCCTGTAGATTCAGTCACAAGAATGAGTGCTCCACACAACCCACAGGTGACAATAATTAGTCCTCTTGGGTACAGTTACTCTCTGATACATTTTTAAAAGAATGTAAGATGGGAGCACTGTCCATTTGTGAAGGGGAGCAGCATCTAAGGAAAGGCTGCGTGGAACAGGCTCTGGTTAATGCCAGACTTACTGCTATTGATACGAGATGGTCGCATAATAAAAAGAAACTTCAAATATTTTTATTCATTGTGTGTCCCATAGTTCTTCACAACTCTTAAGCACATGCACAGAGATCCAGACAAATCCCAAACTGTGTGATGCCCAGCTGCACACGTTACCTGTAGAGCTTTGGGTTCACTGTTACAGGACTGTGGCCCTCACAGCTTGTGCACTTATCCCCAAAACCACACAGCTGAAGAATATTTCAGTTTTTGGAGAAAATGCCATTTCTAAGGATCACTCGTCTTGAAAGAGTAAGTAAATCAAGTTCCACACTGAAGCCGGTTTCTGGAGAACAGGTGGGAGATATGCGGTTAATTGCACCTAACAAGTGTTCTGCTGCACTGCTACAATTGCTGCTTAGTCAAGTCAGTGCTGAAGTTGCCAGAAAGTCACAGAAATCAGAGTTACCTGTTATTTCTTCATTAGCACCTCAGCGTTTGGCACAATGCAACTCCTGTGCTTACAACCATCAGTAATAATTTAGATTTGAGTTACAGCTCATTTGCACAACTAAATAAATTCTGGTTAGAGGATTTCCTCACTGATATCTGACCCTAAAACCACCACCAGCGGCACAGACCCAGTGGTTCAGGTCTGCACAGCATTAAATGCACAAGTTGACTAGAGGCAGGACAACATTCTGCAAGCTTGTCCCCTTTTTATTTGCATTTATTTAAAGAGCTGTAGCACAGAACAACTGCTACAAGACATTTCTGGGGCTAAGTCCATAAAAACTCACAGTGCACTGTACTCCTCAGTACCTAACACAGCAGGCACACGGAGAATCCAGCCCTAAATGCTTTGCCATTGCTTTAGGATAGTGTTTGTCCTCTTAGACATTCCAGTTGTTAAATCCTCTGTTGTGTTTGTTTTCTTTAATCTACCTTGTTCAGGTTTGGAATGATGGTACAAACATTTCCTTAGAGGAAATGGTGATACAATGAAGACTTATAGTGGGATATATGAAAGTCACAAGTCTCTTCTCATGTGCTGTAATGGAAAACTTACATTTTTGGCTAAAACTAACCTGTCCTTCTAGTGAAAAAATGTTATTTGAGGAAGGCAAAGACGATATGAAAAAAAAGGCCAAGCAATAAAACAGCTTTTGACATTAGTAATTTCTATTGCAATAAAATCTTGGAAGATCTAGTCAAAGCAAAAGTCTTTAGTTAAAGCAAAGGTGAAATAACTGTTTGAAAAAAAAAACAAAAAACAAAAAACAAAAAGGCAGACCTCTGGCCTCAATTATTTTATAGTTTCCACCAGTAGAAGAAAAAATACTGTGGGAGGACATAAAACAGGAGGCAATTTGAAGAGTGTAATATCTCTTATTTTGTCCCAGAAAAGATTTTTATTAGTGTTGCTATTGAGCGATTTTTAGAGGTGAGAGGAAAGGAACAAATAAATCAATGTAATAATTCTGAAAGAAAAATCAAGTTTAATAACAAGCAGCTGTAATGTATGAACAGATAAAAGAAAATCTTTCAAGATGATAGTTCTGTGTCAGCTTTTGACAAGACGTGGCTGGAAGATTACATATTGCATTTCCCATTGGTTTCTGCTAAATGGTTACAGTGAAATAGTGTTGCTCCCCCTTGTCTCTCTAGCACGCCACTGTTAGATGAAAGTGCTTTTTTGAATTCTTTTTAAACTTACCTAACCTCCTCCACTACTTCTACTTACAAAATCAAAAAACAAAACAGAAAAAAAAAAAGGCAGATTAAGGCAAGGCAAAACAAATAACTATTCACACAAAGATAGAGGACTTAATACAATGAAACACCTTACTGTGCTACTGCTACACACAGGTCAGCAGAAAAGCTTAAGTGGTACTTTTACAGGCCGAACGATAAGAATCAGCCCCCCTTACTCCACCTGTTTCCTTGCTCTCCTTTAGTCATTTGATCTATAAAGTACAACTTGGAATCCTGATCAGGGCAACAGGGCTGGGATAAATAGACAGAAAAGAGAGAGGGAAGCCCATGCTGAGGCTGTGTCTCAACACTATCAATTCAAAAGGCACAACAATTGACAAAAAAAATCCCAAACTCCATTGTTTAGATCAAGTCCAAAGACCAATGAATTTTCACAACCTTCTTAACTGCATCCAGACCCTCATAGTAGAGCTTGGAAGTTCTTCAGCCCCTCAGTCTTTGTCTCAGTAGTTTTCCTCAGAACTCATTTATTTATGATGTAGCAGTCAACTGCTCTGGCATTCCTGATAAAGCACTTAGTTCCAGTGAGCTAAGCATTGTGTCTCATTAGTCCCTGCTTAAGAGCTTTTGGTTCTCCTTCAATAGGCTGTGCATGCTCCTACAGTTAAATCACCAACAAACATACAACCTACTTTAGTCCACTTTTAAGGTCCAGAAATAGAAATATGCACCAAGACAGACATTTTACAACATACCTCCACATAAGTTCATAATATCCCATAGAAGACACATCCCTTACCTTGCAGCAGCTTCACAAGCAGCATCCTTTACCTTTCCTTATCAGAGGGGAACTTTGGAGGATCACACACAAATCTTAGAAAGCACTTCAAGTCTACTCAGATCCCAAACACTGTCTATC
Organism: Myiotriccus ornatus; assembly: GCA_036023395.1. NCBI lineage: Eukaryota > Metazoa > Chordata > Aves > Passeriformes > Tyrannidae > Myiotriccus > Myiotriccus ornatus. Next base: position 8,389,932 of record JAYRBT010000181.1, read on the forward strand.
TAAACCTCACCCTACACCCCTCCCTCCCACTCTCCACTTCTATAATAAGCCTTGGACACCTGTTCCATCCCACCCTCCACAAGTCACAGGTGATACCAATTTTCCAAGGCACCCATCAATTTACCTCAAGGGGTCACAGCTGCCTCTGGGGCTGAACACAAGAGCCTCTTCATATACATGTAATCCAGGGGTACTATATATTCCTAAAGAGTCTCATACTTGTTATCTAATGCATTATGATTTCCCACAGCAACAGCTGCTGTCATAAACAAGTGATGCAAGCTCCACTTTTAGCTGAAATCAGTAAATACTTTGGATTCCACAAGGTTATTGTGAACTACAATAGGGCAAATCCTTCAGATTCAAGTATTTCAATGATAAGTCTGCTAAATAAAGGATAGTAATAAAAAAACAAGTTTAAAAATATTATTGGAACTTAAAAAGAACAAAAAGAAGATGTAACCAAAAGGAATGTAGTCCATCTATTTACTAAAAAAAGACTCATCATGTGATAGGCAAGTACCATTTCATGGAAAGGTGAGTTGGGTCAACTAAAACCAAAACCTTCTTAGCCTGTAAATACTAAATTATCATGAATTCTGGTTTATCTGGTTGATGACGAATGGTGCAAGATGGTAGATTAAATAGCACTCACATCACCCTCACTTTGACTGAAATTTTTCATGCAGAAAAAGAAACAATGACTGCCTAAACCTTTTATGTAATGTACAAGAATGGTATGTATGGCATGAGTATCAGTCACTCATTGCAAGATGTCAGAGATGTTCCCTTTCGTGCTGGTTGTCTGAACAACCCAAAGCTGCTGATCAACCTGAAACTGAGTGGCAGAAGCAGCACCTTCATTCCTTTTCTGAGCCACTGCTGTGCACTTAACAGCATAACATAAATAACTTGAATCCTCATACCTACCATACGTGGGGATAGGAAGATTTACCAGTGTGCTCAAAACCAGTTTAAACTGAGCTTTTACACCAGGTGAAGGGCAGAAGTTCCTTGCTCTGTTCCCTGAGTGCTGGGAACTGATATCACTTAACTTCACACAGCTGAGGAATAAGAATATATGCAATTAATAATCTGTAGTCAGTACATATTTTGGAGCTCTGCTATGCCTAGGGAAGCAGCTTTGTCTACTCTCGTTAAACAAGCACTACTCAGTCTGCTCTCCAGAGCAATGTGCTGGTATTGCCAGCCCAAAGAATCCAGCAATCCTAAGCCGGAAGCTTCAGAACCGTGAGATTTCAATTAAAAATTGCAATTTTTTACTCTTTGCCTTCTGATTCTTTTTTTTCATCTTCAAGGTTCAGTCAATACCTTCTTGCAAGTTTTTTCTTCACAAACCCAAGAGCTTAACAGAAGCTGAAATTCTCATATAATTGCCAAGACCTGGAAACTGAGACCTTAAGCAGAACAGCAAGTACTGTAACAAAGCTAGAAGCTGTGAAGTCTAAGCAATTCATATATTTCCAAAATAGGTTTATGTCTAAACTTTTTGAAGTTCTTAATGATTTAAATGCAACACTGACACAAGTGTCTCCAAGCCATTCTCGGGCTTATCAGTTTTGCTACAGGTTTTGAGATCCCTGCTAAACACAATTGTGAATTCATATAGTGACTTCATTGGAGCTGTGTTGATTGACAGCATAAGGTGATCTCAAAGTTCACCAAAAAGAGATGCTATGTTCAGTAAAACTTCTGTTCAGAGTTAATAAGAATCTTGAAAATGCCAGTTTTTACCCATAAAGCAATCTAAATACATCTGCACCTTAACTGTGCTTGTCTTGAAATATTTGAGCTTTCTTTGATAACATCAAGTTCCAGCACTTTAGAAATGCTTTTCTCAGTCCTTCTTGGTTCCTCCTTTGTTGACAAGCTTTTGCCTTTGATCTCCATGTAAGAGTTTTCTCCGCCATGCTCCTTGCTCCCACGTTTTTCTGGTCTATTTCCAAGAACTGAACATTTTTAGTTCTTCCATTAGCTTTTAACTTTTGTGTATTTTGCTTTATTCGAACTGGCAACTTGGTGCTATTTAAACACAGCTCCATCTGTCAGAGTCAAGTCTTGCAGGTAGGCTGTCATGTTTGATTTCATGTTATCATTTGTTGTATAGTCAGAGCTAAAAAAAAAAAATGTTTACTATAAAACAGTTACTTTCATAAATTCCTTTAAGAGGTCTTTTACTGCTGTTCCAAGACCTACTTGTGTCCTTGTGAATACAGCCCCTTCTGCACTGCCAGAGAGAAAACAGAAGGAATGTGCTCAGCCTGGCTTTCTTCCTTCAGATTCCTTCCTTCTTCTACTTTCCACATCAACTGCATGTCCTGTCTGTGAATTGGTATGCCAGCACTATAGCTGATGGAAAACATTGCAGGCTTAATAGAAGGCATTTTGGAGATGGAGTATTCAGATTTGAAAATTAATCTTCTTTTCATTGCCCAACTTCAGAGGTGCTGTCCAGTATGAGGTTACCTCTGACGAAGATGAGAAGAGATATGTTGGACTTTTCTCCCAGCATGATAACAAGTTGTACTTCACAGTCAGGGCTTCCCAGCCAAAAGGGTTTTAGATGGAAAGGAATGCCTAATAAAAATATAATTTCCTGCAGCCTTTCTGGTGTGCATATCAAACAGATGTGGTGAAACACA
>JAYRBT010000181.1:8404819-8447094 GCA_036023395.1 Myiotriccus ornatus
ATCTCATCATCTCTGGAGACACCATTCTTGCTATATCCCAGTCATATACCAACTCTAAATAATGGTAAAATGTGCTCCTCAAAGTGACAGGATTGAGAGGGCACGTTGTCTCTCACATCAAAGTAATTTCTTTTTCTCAGAATATGCAAAAACTTCTTCCAGACACCAACCTGCAAATCACATTCCTGCCTTCTGTCTTGTCCTCTTGACATCAGCTCTAAAACTAAAAACCCAGAAGTGAAAATTCTGCCTGTAAAGTTGGCCAGCCTCCTACTCTGATTACCAGAGGTCAATCTTTCCTTTTTGGCTATCAACACACCCCTTTTTCCTGACACGTCTGTAGTCCCATGTCTATGGATCTGTTTGCTGGAGGGATTCCACCTTCCCTGATTCCACTTTGTAGAAAGTTTCTGCTCTCAGTCCTCTGCTTCAGCTACTTCACACTGCTCTATCTCCAGCCAAGGATCCATGGATACGCTTCTCTTCAGGTCCTGTTTCATTGGGAACACAAAATGATGGCTTGAAACAAGCAGAGGAGAAAATTTTCCCATGTGAAATAGAGTATATTACACTTCCCCAGGCTATGTAATGCCCTTTGTAACACTAGCACCAGTCAGAAATAGTTGTAAATAAGTACTTATAGCTACAGATGCTGACTTCTGGGGATAAACCACTTAATCATGAGCTAATGGCTCTCTTACAGTCAGTTTTTCCAGTGCCAGAGTCTGCTGGCTCAAGTTGCCCTGTATGCCCTTGTGTTAATTACTTTGACTAACTACAGAAGCGACTTATTAAATTTACTGATTGCCCTGTCTATAAACCAATATTTTCCAATTCTTCCACATCCATAACCAGAGTACTGCTCTCTTTAGCACTGATAATTTTTCATTGGCCTTTATCACTTTTGTACAAATTCAGTGAAATGTCCCTCTGTTTACAGGGCCAGCACACCACACTAAGATTCAGTGATTGAGTTGTGCATGTTTTGTTATAGACCTCTCCAAGGGGCAATTTTTCTTCCTACTCCAAGGTTTTAACATTAGGCAAGCACTAAAATAGATAAATATTATATAACTTTGATATTAAGATATATGGGACCTTATTCCATTTACATCTTCTTCCAATGCCACTGAACTATTCCTGCAATTTGCAGAGATGCTGTCACAGTTCAGGCATTATTAGCAGTGCCATTTTTGATTTCTTTCAAGAACAAGTTAATGTCATTACCATCACTGTGTATCAGTATCCCCCTTGAGCTGTCAATTATGAGGGAAGAACACTAGTGCAGAAGTCAGACACATCCTCAGCATTACTAATTTTAATGCCAGTGTATCTGTTAGTGTGCATATATATGAGGAAGAAAATTATTTCATCTCCTTCTTCTATATTATATTTTCCCATCATCTCCCATCACTAATTTCAGAAATTTCTGCTTATTTTGGTATTTTAAGACTACAAATTTAAATATCTTTGCTTAATGTATCTTGAAGCAGACTAAAATTGTCACCCTTCTGAGAGTTGCATTAAACTTTGGTGTCTCAGGTCCAGAGCAGGTAACTACCTTTCTCCACTTTCAATTAGTGTAATTACTTATCTCTCTGCTTCACCAGCTACTTCTGGCAGAATCCAGAGCAGGCAGTGACACGGTATTGCTTCTACTCCTACACGGTAACAATGGCAAGGTTTCCCATTTGTTTGAGAGACAATCTGAAATGGAACAGAACTCTAATTTCTGGTGTCTCTAATGCCTTATCTTCCATATGTGTGATTCCCTTTAGCTCGTCAGACACTCATCTTGAGTTAAGAGGTCGTGTGGTAGCACAGCAGAGACTGCTCAGTGCGGGAGAATTAAGGGGTCATTAAACACCTTGGTACCGGGTCCTGGAGGGGATGCAGCTTAATTAGGATAAGGACCCGAGGCCTTCTAAGGTACAGTGACTTCCCCAGACTGTTTTAAAGCATTTCAGTATTGCCTAGAATTCAGAACAGATTTTTTTGCAGCTCAGTCCCTCCCATGGAGAATGTCACAAGCTTCGCAAAGGAACTTTGAGAAGGCAGCACCTGATTATACCAGAGATGACAGACCATTTCCAGGACCATTTCCAGGGTCAAGTGAGAAATTTTTAAGAGTCATTTACCTTTATTTGGAGTAAGGACTACAAAGAGGAGGAAGAAAATGAAGATTTCAGACCTTTCTCTGCATGATAAAAGTCACAATGCATTTTAAAAAGTTGTACAGTTCTTTATATTGAAAATATTTATACTGTATTCCAAACATTTGAGCCATTGTAGAGGAACAAAACCAAAGAGCAATTTACTACATTTTGCAGTTTTGTCACTGAGCTTCTATTTTATCAGGCACTGGATTTTGATAGTTATCCTGTATCATCATGGAGCACAGAATTCTGTGAGTCCATGCTGTTCTGGAAGTAAGCCAGGCAATAAAATAATGAGGGATTTGGATGTGAGTCAGAGATAAATGATCCAGAATATTAAAGAAAGGGGGGGAAAAAAAGAAAGAAAGAAAAATAAATATAATTGACCACAACAGAGTATAAATCACAGTGTTTTAGAAATTACTGGTCATTTTTCTAATACTACAACTAGAAATATATTGAAGAACCTAAAACCAAATGGGTTTATTTTCAGAGATTCTGAGCCTTTGTTCACCCAGCTGGAGTGGTTTCTGTTCAGCTCAGATGCTATTTCTTTTCTTGTGAAGGAAATAATTTCCCACACTACTGTGTGTCACCTCTCATAGTGTTATGACTACAAGAAGTCAAAACCTAATGATGACACAGATTTCTGTTGGAAAAGGACAATTAGGTTTTTTTAAAAATTATGTTTCATGGTGAAGGCTCAATTTTTGCAAATTCTATAAAGCTTTTCTCCTGGGAACCTGGGTCAGACTTTTCAGCTTTGGAGTAGATTTAACTTGGAAGCATTTAAAATGTTTCTCCCAAGGAACCAGAAGCTTTATGAATCCCACTGTGAATCAAAGAATTCCGGGTCAAGGCAGTGCTTGGCATTTAACACGTGTAGTTTCTCTGTCACAAACCTGTGATCTTGAAAATTGCAAGCTTTCTGTTCCAAGATGGTGATATTAAGTAAAATTCAAAAATCTCAGTCCTACCAAAACCCACATTTGCAATTGTGTAGTTACAAGATCCAATTATTCAGTTGCCCAGCTGTTTTTAGAAAGAGAGGGAGGTTTCACCTGAAATGAGAAGAATTACCTGGCTTTGGGTTATGATCTCTTGGAGATTATAAGGAACACATTTCATTTCACAAAATGAAATTTTTAGGATATCAATTATAAACCTTTTTTCTCATTATTCTGGGTTGCAATTCTGGACTAAACATTAAAAAAAAATAATAAAAAATGTGGAAAAAAAGCTAAGACTCACAGCCAGCTTTAGACAGCAAGATCCCCAAGGACCACTGTTTATATTTCTGTAGAGCTCCTTGGGACCTTTTACTTGAATGCATAAAAATAACCATTAATATGGCATAGCAGAGTTAGAGGAGTCCCAAGACACATGTGTAAGCTGATTTGTAAGGAGCAGAAGATAAAGATTTGCGTCTTTTTATCTTTCCTCTAAAGATAAATTAACCTTTTATCAATCCAGACTTCAAAAAGTAAATTATGTATGTAAATTATGTGTTATGGAAATTTTTTATAAATATATATTTTTATAAATACATATTCCTTCGTATTCCTTCCACTCAATACCACTCCAAGAATGGGGAAAGAAGAACTTTTCTTGATTTAAGTCATGAAGGATTGAGAGGTGTTGGAATCAGCTATGAGAAAAAACAATCTACTTTTCCCAAAAAAATGAAAAGTCCATATCTTAACTTCTCTTCCAGACATTTTCTAAAGCTTGCTCTGCTTTACCTGCTCAAGTATTTGATCAAAACTATTTGCTCACAAAAAAGCAAAGGTTAATGACTTCCAAACCCTTCTCTTTACAAATGGATCAATAAAGCCTCCAATGGCAAAAAGCAGCTCATCTCTCACTGCCATCACAGCATTTGCATTTTCATCCACTTACAGCAATCAGAGACACAGGGACCCTGCTGATCTTGTGGACTTCCCAAGATATGTGCTAGAAGCAATAATGTGTGTGTGGATGGATACCTGCACACCAGAGATCACTAAAAACACAACATAAAAAAATCAGCTAATACATAGTCTAAATAGGAGAAAATAAGGCCTTTTATGTAAATTTTATTAAAAAGTCCTCAGGATTAATTTCTAAAAGAGGTTTCAGATGTTATCTGTGGATTTCTCTTTTCCTGCTTCTCAGTAGTCAGCATTGATTGGCTGGGCTTTGTATGGCATTGTGCATGCAAACGAGGTACAGAGTTGTTGTTAGCGCTGGAAAATCACCTGCTGTTAAGCTGCACGCCGTGGATGCAAATTTAACATGCTCATAAATGGAAAGCTTGAGAGTGGTACAGAATGTCCCCACAGCTACTGCTCGGAATATTAATCAGTTTGAAATATATTTAGACTGGATGAGGTGGGATTAATAACATCTCAGAGATAATAGATCCTTCTTCTTTAGATAATCGATCGAGGTTTTACTTTATTACTGTTTTATCACAGCGTGGTGGCCCATGTGAAACAAATGGAAGGTTCTGGATTTTCCTACTGAATAGTTTTGCCCACATTTCAACACCTCTCATCTCAAGCAGTGTTTGTGGCCCCAGATGAAAGGTGAAAGCCTCAGGAGGAAAAAGTAGTCCAGGATAGGATTTTCAAAGGCTGGATCAGGGCATCATCTCAGACTCGGAAAGTCCCTTTCTTTATTGTACCAACCCCAGGGTTAAAGATCTCATCTCTGACTTACCCAGGATTTCTCTTCCTCACCACCCCAGAACTGCCAAATTCTTCCCTGAACATCAACATGGCTCCAGCAGGGAAGGCTAAGAGGAAGGGTAACTCCAGAATCCAGTGGTTACAGGGCTCTCCTGGGAAAAAGAGATGCAGCCATGAGGCATTTCCTTGCATGCAAAGGGAGATCTGCTAAACCAGGTTTCCTGATATGTACAGTCATGCACGAGGTCACAGGGCTCCTGCCCTCTCCTCGTCTTCCTTGACTGGAAAGTGAAGCCACGCAGTAAGAGAAAGTCTCAGGTACTGGGTGGTACAAAACACTGCAGCACTACAGCTGTGCTGGCTCCTGTGAATCAATCTGAACTACAGCATTCCTGCCTCAGAAGGTTGCAATCCAGCTCATCCCATATTTTATCTGCATGCTTCTCACATACCCTGGTTCTAACACTTGTCTTATCCCACAGAAAGCCAGTGCAACTCACTACACATGAAAGCTATTCAGAAGAAGATACATTCTGAATTAGGAGGGTGGCTTAGCAGCTCATGAAACCCTTCCCCAAATCCTTTTTTAGGTCTGAGTTCAAGACTAAAAGACACCCCCCTCCTCAGTGTGCATCTAGGGTCAGCCAGCTCTCTGAGCAGCTTGCTTTGTGGTCCCCCCTTTATGTTTGACTCAGCGTTCCTGAATCTCCTGCAGGCACCAGGATAGGCAAATCATCAGTAGCTTTGCCATACATGTGACTCAGATCTCTACAGACTTTTACATGGATGCATCCCGCTGTTTTGGGTTGAGTCAGGAGCTTAAATAACTGAAACGTTGATCCTGTAAGTCTTCCTTTCTAGCCTCAGCCCTTAAAGTCTTAGTCCTCTATGCCAAGAACTATCATTTTTTGTTATAAAAGGCTTACATTCAGACCTTACTGATGACATAAATTACAGGACTTCAATTTCTGAGAAGCAATTTTGAAATATGAGATAAATATGCCACAGCTCCCATGCAGCGTGGTTTCCAACTTGTTTTACTGCTGACTGTCAGCATAAAATGAGATTTTATAGAACCCGACCTAAAAAAGGAAGTTTATCATAGAACTGCTGATAGACTCTTTGTAATGTGTTATATGTTAATGCTTTTAAAAGTCCTCATGTGCAATTTAATTTTTCGAAAAGGAACAGACAAGGATGAAACCTGACCACTACTACAGTCTTTTCACTGAGAAAAGATCTTAGGGATTTCCACATATACACATTACCCCAGGGTAATTCACCTTTCCGTTGCTAGCAAGAAAACTGCTATCTTCATAAAAAAAAAAAAAAATTGCCTCAAGGAACTTGACAAAAGTTGAACTATTCAATTAATGAGATTTTAATGAGCTACCCCGTGAGATGAGGGAATTACAAGAGGATTTTATTTTTTTCTGTTCTACAACTCCTGTTTTATCACAATGGAATAAATACATCTCCACGAATACATCTGTTGTTCTCTATGGTTTTGCAGTAGGGATAAATTAGACCTAATACTTCTTGTTGCAATTCTACAGTGCTGGTTACAAAAACACCTTTATGCTTTTCTACAGCAAAAACCTTGTAGCTGCAAACCCTGAAAGACAACCAGTTGGATTCGTCTTCAGATGCCATGTTTTGATGGTGCTGGCAAAAACAAACCCAATGAGGAGTTTCTTTCCTCATGAAAAATTTCAGCTTAGTCTAAACTTTGCGTTTAGTTACAACACTTCAGCCTTTTGTCCCAGAAATATAGAGGGATCAAAAGTCTTATCTCAGAAATTTCAGGTAACACTCAGGATCTAGATTTTCTGGTGTTAACTTCCAGCCATTAACAATACGTCAGATATTTACCTATGTATGGACTCCTCTGGGTCTTTATTGTGCACCATCCCCTTACCACAGTATCCCACTGTCCAGCAGTATGTCAAGTGCTGTCACAGGTATTCCACTTCTCCAGCTTATTGTCTGTGCACCCTCTCCTCGAGAAGGAAGATGGGAACATGTGGGAATGGGCTGCTGTGGGTATTTCACAACACAATAACAAATAATTCTTACTTGACAGCTATCATATCCCCCTTAAAAAAAACAATGGGAATCTCAGCACTTGTCTCAGTTGCAGTAGGAAAAGGAATAATATTTATTATATTTAAAAATCAAGGAAGAAGAATGAAACTGTTCTTGAACCTAAGCTAATTCTGACAGTTACAGCTTTTACATACTTTTAATTTCAGATCCTCTCATCTCCTGCCTTAACAAATCTTTTAAATAAATAAATAAATGTTACCACAGAAGTAAAAGACCACCACATACTAATTACACACATAATTTGTGAGGAAATGGAATTGCTGTGATCAGTGAAAGGCATTACACATTACAGTATTTGTTCAGAACAAATGTAAAAGTAAAAGCCAAAACCAAGCAAGAGTAACATTTCTCTTTGAACTCAAAAATTGTTTTAATTAGAAACAAACAGGCTGACACAGCAGAAGCTGACCACCTCTGAGAGATCAGAAAGGACTTCTTCAGGTCTCCTCAGAGAATATTTACAGTTGCAAATCAGACTGTGGAACAAGCACAAAGCAGCAACAGTATCCTCCTCTGGTCTGAATTAAATCCAGCTCTGTGATAGTATTGAAGCTAATTTAGGTATCCTGATTTAATAACCTCTTTTACAGAAAAAACAACAATAAAGAAGGTTTAGCTACTAATTTTTACTACGTATCTTAATATCTAACTTTCTAATTTTTTAGAAATAGGACAACTGTTATTTCTTTCATTTTACTGAAGGCTACAGCACGACAGCAATGTGTTACCCAAGGTCAGGAGGGTTGGCAGCAGAGCTGGAACAGGGGTGCCCAGCTGAGAGTAATATTCCATGGTCCCTTGATGGAGAAGGAAATCAGAAAACACAAGCACCTCTGCCCCTTGAGAACCAGTTTGCCTGAAGAGCTGTTTGTACCTCTGAAAATACTCAATCAGCTAATCTGGGGGCCATGAAGTGAGGAATCCGAATCAGAGAGCACATTGAAAGTTCTTATCCTGAGCACTAAGAAGGAAAACAATAAAGCTCTTCTGCTGCATCTCCATTTGCCCCTGTTATACTCATTTACAGATTCACCCTCTTCACCATTCTCCACCTCAGTCAGTGTGTATATGAATTACTCAAACAAAACAATAAAACCCAAGCACGGAAATAATTTTTCATAAACTACATAAAACCAGCCCCTATTTGAGATGAGTCCGTGTCGCAATGTTTGGTTTCTCCACTCCCACACACATTACAGATAGCCTACAATGGCACAGGGACTCTGTGGGGTATGATTTATTGCCTTGATTTATTGAACTGAGCAATGACAGAGCTCCCGCTTGACAAGTTTTCGTTTCTTCATGGCAAGTAATTAGCCTTCATATTGCCAAAGGGCCCTTCAGCTGCCCTGTCAATGCTGTTCCAACCTAATGAAAATACATCATCTTATCATAGTAAGACATTTACATTATTCACATGCTGCTTTCCAGTAGCCTCTCATTAGCTCCAGCCTGCTTAACTTTTCTGGTTTATTTGTTGCAACAAAACAAAAAATGGGATGCTCAAGGAGGAAGGGAATTGCTCAGCTTCAATCTTGCCTTGCTGCTGGGTTAAAGCAAGGTCTTCTGACACCCCCATGCCAAAGATTTTGAAGAGAGGATGTGAGGATATACAACCCAGCACACATTTTTGGCTATATATTTATTCTTTAGCCTTCACAGAGCTGCACCCTGTCATTAAGCTCCACCACAAATAACAGGCAGTGTTATAATCCGCACTTCATCACAGTCATAATCTCTCTCCTACCTCTTCCTCCTGACAGGTAGTTTACAGCTATCTGATCCTGATACTGAGCTCATCTCCTGCCAAGCTGCAAGTGCTCTAGGACAGCAAACAAAATCTATAACCACATCCCTGCCTCTTCCTAACTATCTGGGGGGAGGATAACTGTCAGGAGTTCAACATCCTTGCTAACTCTATCAGGCTGGGATCAAACCCTGCAGGCAAACAGTCCAGCTGGGGAGGCAGAGGAGCTGTGAGGGCCTGCTGTCCAAGCCACAGTGCTGACAGGTTTTTACAGAGAAAGACGGTCTGCTGAGTAATTCCACAAAATCCCACAAACAGAGCTCCCACTGGAGACTGTGAAACATAAAGTGATTCAGCACCTCAGCACATATCACACACAGACCTAACCAAAATAACTTTAATCCAGCCAGTGCAGCTGCCAAGAACAATCCTGTCCAGCAGCAAGATCTTCAGCAAGGCCGCACCTGGGACCCTTGGTTAGGATGACAGTCAGATCTGCGAGCAAGAAAAAGGATGTGGTGAGAGCGAACAGATGAGCTGCCACAAAATATGCATTCTGCTAGGCTGTCTCATAAACATTCTAGAATGATGCTACATGCTTTCAGAATTCTTTCAGCATTCCAACCCACAGATTAAGATGCTAAGCTGTTTTCTACACCTTGTAGTCAATTTTGTTCCTGTTTCTGGGACAGGGGGCTCTTCCACATCCATATAGGACTGGTCTGTCCTTTGACTAGGAGTCTGGACTGCAAGAGAGACAAATTAGGAAGCAAAGCATCCTTATGAAGAAAACCTACTTCCTTCATCCGCAATGGATGATTAAGAAATGGGATTTTTACCTTGTGGACTTCAAAGCTGTCAATGAATTGCTTAATCTATAGTGAAAAATTTCAGTCTGCAACCAGCAAGTATTAAAAAGGTGTAGGAAACCAGCACCTGGCAAAGATACCTACAGAAAGCTGCTTTCTTTGCAGAAACTGGACAGTGCTAACTGGACAGTGGAGTATTTAGTGAGTTTATATTCAAGAAGAATCTAATTTCCATCTGGACTCCTGGAGACTTGCTTGGTTTATGCCAGGCAACAGTCTAACCCTAGGAGGATGCCACAGGGTAAAAGAGGGAATAAGGCGCCCAGAGCTGTGCTATTCTGTGGCTGTTCTCAGATCTTGCCTTCCCCGGGAGACATAAGGAGAGGGAAGCACATCTCATTGCTCTCTCTTTAATCCTAACCAGGAAAGACAGTGAGGAAAAGGTGAAGCATGTTCTCAGTCTCAGCAATCCCACTGGATTGCACACCTGAGAAACACAGTATGTAATATTCATGAAATGGGCATATTGCTCCCAGCATGTTCTCCACCACAAATGAAAGATAACAGATAAAAACACTGTTCTCTAAATCCCACATTCTTCCCCACAGATCCTTTGGGGATGATAAAGACACATATAACTCCTCACTCTGGTTTTCTACTTCTGCCTTTATCCATGGAAGGAATGTCTCATCACCAGCCTGCTGCTTACTCTTTTGTTTTATTTCAGCTTTCAGGACAAACAATTCCCTGATGTAAAACTACTGTCCAGAAGAGCAAAGCCCAAAATGGATACTGACTTCTGTTTGCTTGTTTTTATTTTTGCTGGTATTGCCTTTGATACTAGCTCTGTATCTTCCTCTCAGTCTGCAAAAGTGCTTAGAACACTTTCTACTGTGCAATCAAAAAATATGAAATACTCATAAAACATTGCTTGGGAAGCACTGAGTAACAAAAACCCAGCTGTCCTACAGCCATGTATTTTGACAAAAAAGAAAAAGTAAGGGTTGATTAAATTTGTGCTGTACAATTTAAGTGTTGCTATTCCAACTGTGAGCAACTACATACTTCATCTTGAGCTTGCCTTTCAAGGCAATGCCTTAGGAGGGTCTTTAGTCATAGTTCCTTGCTCATTGTAGAAGTTTCCCCGTGCCTGTGTTATTATGCATGCAGCAATGCTGGAAATTGTGATATTGGGCTTCTAATGTTAAGGCCAAAGGCTGCAGATGAAAAATGTTGTGGTGACCCAAGGGAATCACGTATTTCTTCTAATTGCTTTTTTTCATTTTCAATCTGAATGTTTAGTGACAAAAGTCTACTGAAATTTCAGGGCAAGAGAAGGAAGAAGGGCGAGAACAGAAAAGTAATCACTTTTCAAGTCTCCTTAAGCCCTAAAGGAAATTCAGTGGTGAAGTCTTGAAAGTCAAAAACTAGGTCCTGCTTTTCTACCTGAGTGATCAGGAAAAATTTGCCTGATATTTAAATCCTAAATACAAAAATGAAAAGAGCAAAAGCTGAAAGTTGCAAGACAACTAAAGTACATTTCTAGGGATTTTAATGACAAAAGAAAATCCTCCTCCTTTTTTTCCCCTTGACCCACTTATCATCAATTTCATTTAAATCTTGCTGTGGGTCATGTAAGCTCCAATGCCACTCCTGTAAGCAGTAGGGAGCTTTCTTGTAGGCTGAAGGCTGTATGGCAGATAAAAAGCCTTCCCCAAGATGTGGGGGCTTTTAAATCTCATTGCTCCCTTTTTGTCTCTCTATTCTGCTTTTCCTTATGAGGCCTTATTACATTTCTGCCAACTCTGGAAGCCTCATCCCTCCAACGTTTTTTTTACTGACATTTTTCTTTCCTTTCTCTTTTCTTTTCTGAGAAGTCTTCCTTGTACTTCATTAGTTCCCCTTTTGGTCACATCTTTCTTTCTCAATTCCCTGTAGTGGGGGGATGCTGTCATTCACTGCTGTGTGTGACCCATCCCCTGACAATGCTGGCATTTCTCTTCTCAAAGTACTGCAAAACTCAACACCAGAGCTGTTTCAACCTCCCCGAGCCTGGTTTCCTCACAGCACTTCCCTGTACTGTTTAACTGTGAAGAGATGTCCTCAGAGATGACAATTCACGTACAGACAGTTGATCTCTGAAAAGCTACTTGTACTCACCCTGCCCAACAATTTGTGCAAGGAAGGGTGAAAGATATGTATCAGGGATTTCTTCCCTGTTTTGATTATTGTTCAGTGACTCTGAAACTAAAGGCCCCATTTGCAAAGGTGGGGTTCAGCCAAGACACAGATGTGCTGATACAGATGCCAGCTGAGAGGCAATGGTGGTGCAGGAGATGATCTATCACTAAGCTTTTGGCAAGCTGGCACCAAGTCCTACAAGCTGCTGAGTTAATGAGTCATGAGAATGGGATGGGAACAAAGACATCCCTCAGGATAAAAACTGATGTCCTCCAGGAATCCAGAGATTCGAAGAGCTGATTCTCAGAGGGGCTGAGTCCAGAGGAATTGCAGTTGATCAGCATCACTTCCCACCTGCCTGCAGACCACCCACAAATGTGGAGCCTTGCTTTGGGGCCATCGTTGAGTTACCAGCTGTGACCTCAACATAGATCTTTACAAGTACACCTTTCTCAAGCCTTCTCAAGCAAAACAGATTAATCTATGGAGTCCTTAACTACAACTCTCATTTCAGATCACCAGTGTGTTTCAGTCCTTTGTGTAACACGTGGGTCTAAGTAACAGAGATTCTGCTTGCAGCAACAAAGTAAATACCAAATCTTCCTCTTAATTCATGTAAGCCTTACATGGAGCCAATAGTTTTATAGCACTGCCAAGCAACCATTCTGCTTCTCCTTAGTGCTCTTGGTCTTGCAGTTTTTCTGCTCTCTGTGTCACAGTGTTGAAACAGATTGAATTGTGCAGACAAATCACAACTGAGGGGGTTAAAAATCCCCAATGTGTTGAACTGTTTTAGTAGAGTTTTTCAACATTTTCCTTTTTTTTTTTCCTGTTTAAAACTCTGCCAAAAGAAAAGGAAAAAAAAAAAAAAAAAAGGAAGAACTACAAGCATGGTCCAAAACCTAGTGGATTAGGTATTCTTGAGATGCACACTCCTCTAGCCCATGCACTCCAGTGAAGGAGTGTCACCAAATGTAGTAAGAAGGATTTCTCCCTTCTTCTCCTGCATTCTCAGGCACAGACACAGCCCAAGAACTTTGACAGACAGAAAAAAACCCAGAATGGTACATCGTAAGACCTTCAAGATAGTACTTGGATTCACTTCTAATAGACTTTTCGCGTCACTTTGTCACGTCTAGATTAGATGTCCAGCATGTAAGAGGTTTCAGAAGCTTATACAACAAAAAAAGAGACAGAACTAAAACTGCTGACTATCATATATCCAGGACACCAACTAGAAGAGTTAATGGAAAACTCACTTGAGTAGGAATAACTCCATTATCCTCTCAGTGGACCAGTCACAGAAAGTGCATTCGAAGAGTGAAAAGATGACATATGGTAGTAACTCTCACTGGATGACACTATTTGTAGCACAAACATGATTATGAAATTAAGAAATTGTGGGGTATAGTCTACCTTTTTTTCTTTCAATATATTTGTTTAATCACAGAAATTCCAGCAGGAAAGAGGAAAACCAGGGTGAATAAGCTTCTCAGCAGTGCTTGGGTCTCAAAGTAGGAAAAATGTGATAACATAACATGCCTTTTTTAAAAAAATTATATATATGAGATGTAATCTCAGAGGTTATGTAAAGTGCATAAGTCATAGTGCAGGTAATTAATGCATCTAATCTGTGTGAATAAGGCCCATTTAATACATATGTCCAGAGTCCTTGTTTGAAATGGCTGATGTGAAATCCTTGCAGGAGTTAAGTCAGAAGTTTCTGTGCCCAGATTTCCAAGTACTTCAAAGTTAATCACAGTGGGCTAAAGCAAAGATGGGTGAAAGTGTAAATTACTGGCCCATGCACCAGACAGACTGACATTGAGCAGGGCTTAAGTACCTCTCTGAATAGTTAAAAGTTCTACCGTAGAAGGAAAAGCCATAATCCCAGCATGCCACTAAACCCTGATGCCAGTACTCCTCCTACAAACACATTTGGCAGATCCACGTTCTCTGGTGCTCTCTGACCACACTATCTGTTATACATAAACACTGGCTGAGTTGCTTTTACAGCTATTAAAGATCCTTACATCTAACAAAGAATTTTGGCATTACAAATTCCAGCCCAACACTTAAGAACAAAGATACTCTAATAATACACCACTGGATAAGGGTATTTTAAAGGGTTTTTTGTTTTTGTAATTTTAGAAAGATCAGACAAACCTGCTTGCAGCTTCTCATAAGAAAAGAATTCCTTATGTAGTCCAAGGACCTTCAGTACAAACTGATGTAGAGGAAATATTATACATTTATTGTATAATTTATTAAAATAAATCATAATATGATATCATCTGTTGATTCTTCTTATCTGTTAAAACAAGATGAAGAAACAAGTAAAAATAGGTAATTTTCATTAGATTTTTCTTCACTATAATATTCTTATCCGTAATTTTTTCCTAACAAATGCAAGGCAATCAAGAAGTTTTAGGAAGCAAGCCTGGGAAATAATTACCTCCTTAAATAAAATTAAAAAACCTTCATCCTTTGCTTGCTGCTGGAATGTGAGAAAGCACATAAAAAATGCACAAAGGTCCAGCTGCTCCTGTACAGCTCAAAACCTCCTGCTTTTTGCAGGTCATTTAAACAACACATTCTTGTGTCAAATCTAAAATGTCAGTGCTTTGAAGTGCCAACAGGGAAAGGAGAAGCAATACTGGGACTAAAAAACAGGACCCATGTGGACGTGTCAACTTATTATTTACAAAGCAAATTTTGGGTTTTGTTCTCTGATAAGGACTTCAGCTGTGATCTTTGGTGAGTCATTTTAGGACATATCTGAAGAAAGACTTTGGTTCCAGAGTCCTGCCTGATTTCCATTTGAGCAATACAAATCCAGATTAAAGTCCTCAGAATCACTCCACAGCTGCTACTCCACAGACTCTTCACCTTTTACCAAAGACAAACTGCTTTTATAATATACAATTTCCTGGAAGTGTTAAGAAACAATCTGCTTCAGCTCAGCCCTCTCTAAACCACTGCCTATGGAGTTTTTGCACTGATAGATAGAAATAGTATACAAAGTCAAGGAAAAAGGCAGTAGAATCCAGCCCTCTGTCCTACAAAAGTACCAACACTGGGGTAGAGGTCAACATCTCCTTCTCTTTCTATCAGTGTATCTTTAACTTTGCCATAAAAAATAAACTTGCATCTGCAGCTGACAGCAATTTTCTTCTTTCATCCCAGTTCCCCCAGGAACTTGCATTTCGGGAGGTATTATCTCTTCAGACTTTCAGTGGAGTTGTGAATTCATTGTTCCTACTGCCTGGCTCAGCTTTCCAGCCAGTTGGCTACTGGCTAAACAGCAGGTACCTTCTCCACATGGATTCTGAAGGTTATCTTCTCAGTTTTTGCAGCATTATTCCAGGAGCAAGGCTGTGATCCTCAAGCAGAAGGAGCTGTCTCCCCACTGACCTCTGGCATCTTCTATAGCCCTTTCTACTTTTCTTCTTGGGTAATAACAGACAACAAGCATGTCCTGTGTGCTCTCCCCTCCAGCTGCTGAGCTCTGCAAGGCAGTGTTTGGCTTCTCCCACTCTTTTGATGGAGACAGTAGATGCCTGGTTGAGCTTAGGATGATGTGATTAGTGTCCTGGATGAAGTGATTAGCAGTAATTTCAAAGCCACTATAAGTCAATGGCAAAGCTAAGCTGAACTACTGGGCCAATACTGTTTGGGCCCAGGGCCTGAGAACAAAAATGCAGGTTAATACAAACACAGACCCATTGTTAGTGAAGGAAGAGCTGGGAAGTGAACTATTACAGTAACTTGACCCCTAGAAATTTATGGGCCCTGACAACATCCACCTGAGGGTGTTGAGAGAGCTGGCTGATGCCACTGTGTCTCCATAATCTTTCGGAAGTTGTGGAGATTGGGAGGACATTCCAGTAGAGTGGAGGAAAGCCTGTGGACAGGCTGGAGGGTCCAGAGAAGGGCCACAAAGATCATCAAAGGACTTGGAATCCTGTTGTATGAGGAAAGGCTCAGAGAACTGGGTTTATTCAGCCTTGAGAAACAAGGCTAAGGGGAGACCTTATCACCATGTTCCAGTATTTAACGGGTGACCACAAGGGGATGAAGACTCCCTTTTAACAAGAAATCACATGGAAAAGACAAGGGGTGGTGGGTACCAGTTGCTTCTGGGGAGATTCCAGTTACACACAAGAAGAAATTTTTTCACAATGAGAACAATAATCAGTTAGAAGAAGTTGGTATTAAAGAAAGTCTCAAAATAGGTTTAAGAAGAAAAACATGAGAGCATCCATGCAGGGAGAAAATGAGGGGTCAGGAACTGCATTATGGTCCCCGCACTATGAGATGCTGAATGAGAAGGAAACTGTTGTTGCTTTATTGCCACACTCCATGCAGACATTCATGCAAAGACAGCCACAGGACAGCTTAAGGCAGTTGAGCAAACACTTTTAGAAAGACAGAAGAAATGGGTTCAGTGGGAAAAACAGTTGAAATACGATCCTCTGGTTTTGCTCAGCTACAGTTACCCTTTCTTTTATCTGGACCACGAGATGTATGTAAAGTACTGACATACAGAAGGAGAAGAAGGAAAAGACATCGGCCTATAAGACTGTGTCAATAGATAATCTTCAAGGGATGGAATATGAAGATTCCCACTAACAAAATAATAGCAGTGAATAAGGACACAAAATGTGAAATAATATAGGAGAAGAAGAAAAAATACAGAAGGATAGAATACAGGCATATTAATTCAAGTCTGGCCTGTAAAAAACAGAAGGAATCCCATCTAAAAGTTTAACTTCAGTGGGAAAAAAAACAAAGCAAACCAACTTTAAATAAAAGTTTAAAAGGAAGAAGTGGAAAAGAAATGGCAATTTCACCTTCAGATAAAAGCTACTAAGGAAAAAGAAAGTACAGAATGTAAAAGGGCATTTTCTTTAAAAAAATATTTTACATATTTCAATTCTGGTATTTCCCTTGGGGTTTGCATATTTCAGTCACATAGTTATCCAATTAAAATGAAAACTCTGCATTATCCTCTAGGCGAGGACAGCTGCCAGCTGCTAAGTTTTATAAAGTCTTTAATCTTGTCCATAAATATTTAACAAGAATTGGTTGGTACACAAGCCAAAGTAAAGTAAGAAATCAAAGACATGAGCTCTGCAATAACCTCTGTATTGTCTGAATGGAGATGAACTACTTGAACAAAATTATGACTTTTCTCTTTTTATGTTAAAATTATTATTAAAATGTATTCAGGCAACTTTTCTGATCATTTTCCCATTTTCTTCTCCTCATGTAATGCAGAGAAGGGAAGTGAAGAACTAAACATTTCAAAACTGAGATAAATCTCCCTGTTCCAAACTGAGTTTGCAGCACAGCAAAGTACCAATCTTTGCCATTGTATCTTATACGCTTTATATGTTAATGAGTTGTTTCTCAAGAACAGCCTTCAATAAGGGGTCACATTTTTTCAGGATACACTGGATATATAGAAGTCCTGTATTCAATATCTGCAGGCAGAAATTTACTTAGAAGTGTAATGAATCTAGAGGCACAGTCCCCATCAGATCTTTGCAACATCAGCAGCAGGACACCCTTGCATGTGGAATGTTGTCCAAACCCCAGGGCAGCAGAAGTGCTTATTTGGACGGACAGAAGTTTGACAGCTGAAGTCAGACCAAGGAGCAAGGAAGAGTCCTGTGATCTGCTGTGTTCCCACAGATTATGTGCTCAGGAACCTTCCTGGGAGGAGGGACCCTTCAAAGGGTTTGAGGAAAGCAACGATGCAACAGCCCCATGTCAAATCAGGGAAAACTGTCAGCTCTTGCTTGGATACAGGATATTCCAACTGAGGGACTAGTACACTTACATTATTAAGGCTGCTTGCCTTACACAACCCAGTTTTTCCAAAAAGCAGAGGAATAGTTTTGTTGGCTACAAGGAAAGGGTGTCCAATCCTCCCTGCCAGGCCCAGGCCTCCAATCCCAATGTTATTCCTGCCTCGCCCTGCAGCACTACGTTCATGACAAGCCCAGAGCAGAGTTACAGCCTGTAGAGCAGCAGCATTACAGCATCCCCACCCCTTGGGCTCGAGAGAATAAACTGATTGACAAGCTCCACACATTGCCTTGCATGATTGATCTCAGGTTTCCTGATACCTCTGCTGACCACCAAACCTCATCTCCACAGCCTGGACTATCAGCTTCGCAGTATCTCACCAAAGCACTAGGGAGTCCAGACACCATAAGGAACAAGCAAGAAACAGCACCTTCCAAGTCTTCTGTAATCAATCCACGCTAAAAACAGAGAGTAACAGCTGCTCCACGCTTTTAGATCTTTTTCCAAATGTTTGCAAAATGCTTCGTGCCTAAGAGGTTTTAACCTGGTTCCACCTTTACCTCAAGGAATCATCATAGTTCCATTTTTGTTTGGATGAAATATATGCTGCTAAGTATAGTCAGACTGAGATAAAGTCCTTTAGCACAGCCTTAAAAAAATAATTAACATGGCCAGTTTCTTGCCCTTTTGATTGTCAGGTCTGTAGAAACTCAGAATTGAGAGTGAGCAGTTTCAATCTAAGAGAAAATATCCAGCAGCAAGCACTGTTCTTAATCCTATTGGTTTGACTGTAGCTCTTTAAACATCATACTATTTCAATGGGCAGAATATTGAAAACTGTAAGCAAAGGCTCTTCAGGCACAAGCAACTGAAGAGGATCAGCCAGATGACCTAATGACTCTGCCTCTGTGACAAAAGCAGGTGTCTTTGTCAGCTGGACCCAGCTCAGTGAGTCAGAGAGATGGTTTTAAACCAACTGGTTTTTATGAAGGCAGATGCAGCAGAAATTTAAAAAAAAAAAATCATTTTAATTTCCAGAAAGACTGTATGACTTATAACAACATAAAACAATTATCTGTGTCAGAATGTCATGCTTGATGTAAACAGACAGATATTGGAACTGCACTCAGTAAACTAAAGATGCATATGCTATAAATTAGCTATGAGGCACTCTCTGGCACAATGGAAGAAAGCATGCACTAGAACTTAATCCCTCTGCTTTCTGAATCAATAGAAATATTCTTCTCAATTTAACAGGATGGGATGAAAACACTAGAATCATCTTTATAGGAGTTGCAGAGTGAATTGTGAGGGATGCTGGGGATAAAATCATATGAAAGGGGTCATTGCCAAGATCTTAGTGAGGGACAAGTGCTTTTCAGGGCTTTGCATTTTCAGTTTTAATCTGAAACGTGGAAATAAAAAAGTCTGACTTTTCAAAATAATCAAAACCTTGACATATTCAAAATCAGTAGTCATTAATGAAAAATATGACTCATTCTCCCATCTCTGTCATTGATGAGTCAAGAAAGCCTGGAAAATTATGGTAGGAAGTACAGGTGACTGCAAGTCTCTCTGAAGTTAATGAAAGCTGCAGGGACTAAGCACACTGGGAAAAGTCAAGTTATTAATAACCCAGCACCAAAATTTCACATAATTCTGAGGGACTATTGACTTATCTTCTTCAAGTAATCAAAATAAGGACTTCAAAACACATCCATGAAAAAATTGCTTCAATTAGTGTGAAGACAGGCTCAAAATACAAAGCCTATGGCACATCCCACCCAATCTGTGTTAAAATGCTACTTGAACTTTTGAGTCCTTCACAGGACTGTGAATAATTGAACAAAGGAATTGCAAACTGCTATGGTGAAGGTGAGCGGAACTTGATAAATATTTTCATCGAAGAACTTATCCTCATAAGAAAATTTCATAGCACAGATTCATCTCTGACATGTATTAATTATAGATGAGGGAGCTCAGTGCAAAGATAAGCTAGGCTGGATAGGTACTAAGAAAGAAAACTTGCACTTAGCCTATTGAGCAACCCTCCTTTTGTCAAAGCAGGGCTCCTCAGGCTCACAAGCCCTTAGGGCAGAGCTAATTATAAAGTTCAGAAAGAGCAGCAAGAAGTGATGAGCTTGACAATTCCTCTGATGGAGAAAACAATCCAGAGGATACCAGTGGAAGGCTGAGCATAGTCAACCTGAGAGGTGAGATGTGTCAAAACTAAGGAAGACGGTAGGAAAAGTGGTGGTATCCGGGTGAGAAGAGCTGGGGTAAGCAGGCTGCAGTCCCATCCTTTACAATGAGGGGTGCAGGAAAGCAGTAGAGTTACTTTTTTTTTTTTCCTACTCAATAAAAACTTCACTTTTCTTCAACAAAAGCACAGTTTGTATGCTGAAGGGCATCAAAACTGAGTTCAACCTTTGGGCTACACCTCTATGTCCAAACTTTTAGTCCTTGATCCTGTGTTAAATGTACAGAGCAAGAAGATGCTACTGGATGAGGCCATGGCTACTGCCAGAAATGCTGTGGGTGGATGAGAACATGCAGTTCACCTGTGGAGACTGCTAGGGACACACAGCTGCTGCAAGCTGAAACACAGCCTGCAACCACTGTGGGACAGGCAGGAGAGGGGGAGCACTTCACCTCCAAAGGGTTCAACTGTTCAGTGAAGCAACATAGACCGGCAAAAGAGAGAGCAGAAACTGGCTTGTGTGCATCCAGACAGCAAGGTGCCATCAAGAAGCTTTGGTGAGAGGCACAGACAATATCACTCTCCCATTTTGGATCTCCCCAGTAGACAGTACATATAAGATGTAGTACAAGACATAAACAACTCGAAGTGCAGGACATAATGCAATTCTATTTTCACCTGATGCTACATCAGAAAAGATTGTGATTAAGCTACTGAAAACTTCTAAAGTATTGCCAACTGACTCTAACTGATACTATTACTTTAACTGATTCCTTCAGCAAATAGCCAGCAATAGCCTTTATTTTCTAAGTTACTTCCCCACAACAGTAATCGAATTCTTGTTAACAGTTTTCAGTCATGGAGGAAATCTGAACAAACTAATCTCCGATAAAGCACCTCTGCTCACAGCTGTGCAAGCTGAAGTATTTCTGAGAGAGAGACATATTAAGCCTTGAAATTCTTCCATTTACTATCCTTGTGCCAATGAGAAAATGGAACATTTTAATTGAGTTTTGAAAGAGTGTTTGCAAACTGCTGACCTAGAAGGAAAGCCCTGCAAATCATTTGCCATAGATTTCTCACACAGCTAGTGGGAAGCCTGTCATGAAGCAAAACAGCCACAGCCCCAATGAGTGAGTAGTGCATAAAGATCAAGGTAAATGCTGTTTTTCTCAAGCCTCAGCCAGAGCTACATGAAGCTTTGATTTAGGAGCAAGTGAAGCATTTTGAACCACAGCATCACGCACCCCGTTTCAGCTTTCCTTTAAAAGGGAAAAGTCAGGAAAATATCAACAGATACAGATGATCTCGTTTACAGTGCTTGCCTCTCAGCAGAGCACACAGGTAGAAACTCAAGTTGCTTAAGCAACCACCTGCCTGTTCTCTAATTTGGGGGAACTCTATATAAAGTTATCATAAAACTTAGGTATATAGTGGGTACACTCATCTCATTCTGATAAGAATTGTTTCAGTGTAATTCAGCTCACTTGAACAGACCAGCACAGCACACCACCAGTAGGCAGCAGACGTATATCTAGTCTAACGTGGAGGTTTTTTAATAAATGATTCAGGTTGGATTCTAAAACTAGGTTTCTGGCAATGAAATGTGCTACTAAGCTCAGAGATGCTTACAGCTGCAGAGGAACACACACCACAGTCACCAGTAAGGAAAAACATGGAATGGTATAAGCCATATTCTTGGACTTTTAGACCAGGAGATTGCCTTTTGGGCTATCTTGATAGGGTGGATTGCAATACTTGATATTTTGGGCAGAGTGTAGTTGTGACAAATAGTGATGTTTCCCCTCTAGTCAGCCCTGGTGAGACACCTCTGGAGTCCTGTGTCCAGCTCTGGGTTCTCCAGGACAAGACAGACATGCACATATGGTAGTCCAGCAAACCACCACAAAGATTACTAAGGGCTTTCAGTGCAGAAGTAGCAGCTGAGAGAGCTGGGGCTGTTCAGACTGGGGAGGGGAAGGCTTGGGGTGGTCTCATCAATGAGTAAAAATACCCTTATGGGAGAAGTCAAGAAAATGGACTGAGACTCTTCTCAGCAGCTCCCAATGACCAGACAAGAGGCAATGGCCACAAACTGAAGTAGGGCAAATTCCATGTAAACATAAGAGACAGCTTTTTCACTGAGAGGGTTCTCATGCTCTGGAACCTGGAGAGGTTGTAGAGTGTCCATCCTTGGGGCTATTCTGAACCTGACGGGATAGGATCCTGGTCAATCTGCTTTAGCTGACTCTGCTCTCAGCAGGGTAATTGGACTGGATTATTTCCTGAGTTGCCTTCCGACAGCAACCATTCTGGGGATATGCGAATTTACCATTTTGGTTAATTGTCTACGTATCTTTCAGTGAGGTAATCCAACAAAATTGTGATAAGTCTATGATTTCATTTAAGAAATGTATGTATGCCACCAGACAGGACACATTTGGTGTTGTGTTTGACAGCTGTAGCCAGGGAAATTGTTTTAAAGTATACTTTATAATGCAATGCATTAGTGTGACTGTCTAGGGAATATTATTAGACAGGATTACCTGAAAAAATGGATGCCATTGCTCTTTTCAAAGCAATGTGTCTATGAAAAAGTCCAGCCTCTTTGGTAATGCACAAAGAAATTGTAACTCATATTTTATATACTTTAAAGCTTCCATAATTCAAAGATACCAGCACTTACTTGTTATTGATTAAACTTACAACTCCTAAGTCCTGGGACTTGCTTCTCAGAGCCAAGTTGTTGTTTTTTTTTCCCCCTAATCCATCCATATTTGTTCTTGAAGAAGGGGTGTTTCACTCACAGGCACCCCCTTGTAGTCAGTTGCTGCCTAATACCAATCCATTGCCTCTCTACTTTTCTCTTAGCTCTAGTATAATCTCAACAGGAATTCTGCACTGACTAATCTTACTTAAATTTAGTGTATATATGTCTCAAATAACACAAACATTAAATTACTAAATGCCACAGTCCACTCTGGTACTTCTTTGCCTCAGTTTCCTTTCTGAATCTGTTTGTCTCATCTATAAACTTCTTTAGATCAAGAAGCTTTTCAACTAAGGCACACAAGTGGACAGAAATACTAGGAAATACGAACAATAAACCTCTCTCACTGCATGCTGAAAGAAGATCTTGGCTTCTCTCTGCATGTGCATCTTCAGAAAACAGATTGAGATGATTGAACACAGGAAGATTTTGCCTCTTTGATAAACATGTTGAGGAGTGAATATAATCAGGCAATACTTGAATAAATATATTTAAGAGCAAATTAAATAAAACAAAGCCATGTTTTCTCTAGAAAATTCAATGACCAGCCTTCTCCGTAGATATTCTCTCTGTCAGAAATATTAAATGTTGCTGTAGTGCCAATTTAGGTGGCCAACAATGAGTGGCTGGGGTATGACTTACTGTGGTCTCATCAGCATTCAGAAGCACTACATCATGCTGCAGCAGGGGTGAGACAGAATGGGGGAGGGAGAGGAGATAAAAGGAAAAAAAGGATTAAGATAAATATTATTTCTTAAATTACATGGTAGTTTTTCATGTTAATGGATATCCCCTTCCAGACTTCATGCTAAGTAAAGAAATTGGCATAGTATGTAGTGAAGATAGTAGCATGATTATTCTTGGTGGTTACACTTTAGCAGGAATTTTGGCAGCCTTATCCCACACAGATATGTAGACAAATCATTCACTCCGTAAACAAGCCTCCATTACAGCCAGAACAACATCTACTATTATTCTCTTCTTACCCCTCTCTGCTCCCGAGACACCAGCTTTGCTTGAACAAAGAATACATAGAATGTCCAAAGTCTTAACAGCAACCCAGGCCCAGATTAATTTTGACCAGAGTTGCTGTACACTCGTCACTGGTCTCTTCCAGAAAGCACCTATGGTCCTAGTGCAGCATTTGTTAAAAGTATTTAGCATGCCTGTTACTAAAATTGTCCCCAAGTGCTACAAACCTATAATTGCGTGTGGCAATGAGGTTTTTTTGGGGTTTTTAAAATATATTTGTGTTATATATTTGTTGGAGGATTATATGTATTTATTTTCACCCTTAAAGCCCTTCTTTTTCAACTGGGCCAAAAAATGGTAGTTTATGCCTTTAATGAAACGCTAACATTTCCAAGCAAAAATATACCTTGCTCAGCACAGTGCCCGGACTGTTTCCATGCACAATTCCCCATGGAAGTGTCATGCTCTCTTCGCATGCTCTTCTGGCAATTCCATTATTTAGAGCCTTCCCAGTCCCTCACTGACCAGCTGTGTTGGCTGCTGGGGGAGAATGGAGTCACGATCCTAGTTTCATCTCCTCAGATTGACATAAAATTTGGTAGGTAGGAGTACCAGCACCATTTCTTTTTAAGGATTTATGGCAAGTGCATGTGCTGCAGGAGAAAGCAGAGAGAGAGAACTATAATGAAGATATGGGTATAGATAAAGTTCCAACTTGTTGTTTCACATGGCGTCACTGTGAAAAGAAAAATCACTTCCATTTAAGTCTCCTCTCTTACTAATATTGCTGGATGTATCAACAGACTTCACTTTAAGACTTTGTCACTTGGCAATATATAAACAGAGCTACACCTGGTTCTAATTGATTACTTCTACCTGTTTCAGAGACCCTACCTGAAATTTTATACGATATAATTCCAGCAGTTTGATGTAGATCTATTGAAAGGGACCATAGATTTCTGACTTCCATTTATATTGAAAATCAATAACTACTAGGCATAAGACAAGAGATTTGTTATTCAAATGGAAGGTCAGGAGCCCATATATTATGTTTATATTTCTGGGTTTAGCCTTGGTGCTGTGCCTCCAAGTATATCACTCCATATTTGTGTATCTAGCTGCATTTGTAAAATGAATTATTTAATTTGCAGAAGGCTTGCAAAGGTAAGCTATCATTTATAAAGGACCTGAAGTCTTCAGGTGGACAGGCAGCCTGGTGTCACCAGACTAACATTAGGTGTCTGGTAAATTCAATAGGAAACAAGTGAAATGGGAGCTACTAGGAACAAAGTCTGGCACAAGACAATTAGCCAAGGCCAATTCAGTTACCCTGATTCCCTTCCCTTTCTGCACACTGAATAAGGTGAGTTCTTGTAGAGAACTAAAGTAGGATGTTATAATTTAAGACACTGGACATAGAGTTAATGTTGCATGGACAACCATAATTCTGGCAATTTTCAGCCTCAAAATACTTGATTTTGCAACCTAAGCAACTGCCTTAATGAACTGCGTTGCTCCAAATAAAAAGTAGACTGTTAATCTAGAACAAGCATCACTTTGAAGAAATATAAATAACATAATTTCATATTTAATTTTTACATGGTCCCAACCTTACATTCCCACAGTCAGTTTGTTAGTCATTCTATGGACACACCTGCTAATCCCACAGCCCCATCCTCTGGGGGGGTCTGGCTGCATTTGCCTGAATTCAGAGGGTATCACCGAACCCTGAAAGACTCCCAGCCCATGGGTCAAATAAGCATTTACTAAGGAGATAAAATGGCTATAACAACTCTTTTCCTCCCCCACATTCTGCCTGTGTGTCACCCCTGACTTTGCTTCTCCCCCAGAAACACCAATCCTGGCATCTACATCCTATACCACACCCCAGCCATTAGCACCTGGAAAAGGTCCCAGAGACTTCATTTAATTCTTATTTGAACTAAACCATTCTTTTCTGCAAAAGAACAGTCTTGCTATCTAGAAAGGCAGAGAGATCTAAACCTTGCACAGGCTCTTTATTTCTTGTACGACACTCTCATCCAGGGGGAAGGCTGTGGAGGTCAGATGAGGTGCCCAGTTTCACCTGTGTAACACCCTCGCTGTCAGTGTGTTTGCACAGCTGTGACTTAGCAAATGGGTCTAATGCCGAAGAGAGACAAGGGAAGAAGTGTTTTTCTTTGTGGTATTGGCTGAGCAAACCTCGTAGGCACTCAGCTAACAGAGTGAAAAATCATTCAAAGGTGTCTCTTGTCAGGCGACTCAGTGAGTATCATTCTCTGGGTGCAGCCTTGTTGGGAAGGAAGAGGCAATTCTTACACAGATAGCTTTTGATCTACAGTGCATTTTAAGGTAGAGGTATGTATGTGAAAGTGAGAACACAGAGAACAGTCAGAAAAGAAAGAAATGCAGCTTCTGCTAGAATGAAACTAGCAATGGCAAAAAGGACAAGACTATGATGAAATAGTTTCTTTTACAGCATGAATATCCACCTTCAGCATATGCCCTTCACAAAGCCTTGAGGGCTGACCCAGACCCTGCTGAAATGAACAGCAGACTTCCACATAGAATATTGCTAGTGTCACCCTGACATGACTGCAGGTATTTATACATTTCTTGCAGCAGACACAGTATTTTGTACCTACTGAAAATCAGCTGCTGTCATTACCCAGCCTGTGGGAGGCTGACTGCTTCCCATTAGATATGTAAAATATGGAGAACTAACTAGGCTGGGATCTGGCTGCTTTCACCCACCTGTTTATCCTTGTGGCAGTGCTGTATGACTGTCAGCAGATAAACAGTGTAGGTTCCTTCCTAAGAGTGATTTTGCCAGGTCTCTTCATTAAAATGGTGCAGACTACAAAAAAATGTGCATAGGAATGACCCTACAGCTCTCCACAATGGGCTGTACCCAGCCTTGTCTTTTGGATCCACTCTCAGATGTTAAATAAGCATTTCAGCTTGTTCTTGAGAGTCACAGCAATCAGACAGGTTTTGAAGCAGCAGGAATGAGTGGCCAAAAGCCTTTTTAACCTCTGTTGGCATTATATATATCTTCTCTCTTGACTTAAATGTAGAAACTGAAGAAATGCCTGGAAAAGTGTAGCTGCAACCTGAGCAGACACATTGACCTTTATTTCACACAGCTGTGTCCCCAGTCCAGTCTCATCTCCCCACAAGGGTCACCCCAGTGTCAAGGACAAAAAGATCGCTGGAGTTCTACCTGTAATGTGCAATTTTGTGGTGCACCAAAAGCAGACACACAGATAGCACAGTCAACGTGTGGGGAAATGCTACTAGCTGTTAATCCAGTTAATAGCTGTATTAGTAGTTAGCATAGAGTTTCACCTCCTAAAAACTGGCATATTTTAAAGTTATCTCTAGAAGTAGAGAGCTAGAGTGGGATCACACTGAGAAACAAGGTAATTTCAGCCATTTAAAAAAAAAGAAAAATTGATTTTTAAAGGTGGATTCAACGCTAAAATGAAATTGAATAAATTTTCCACAACCTTGAAAATGATATTTGCAAAAGTGTACTAGTGTATGGGGGTTTTTCCACATGAAGCAGTTGATATGTCCCAAAATTCTCATGCCAATAGAGACAGCATTTCATGTGTCATTTCTGTGCCTTCATTTTGGGGTTTTTATCTTGTGGCACTTTAATGAAACTTTTCAAGTCAAATACTGGTGTCAGTTGTTCACATCACTCAAAGCAAATGTTTTATTTCTTACAAAAAATACTTAAAACTTTGAGAACTCACTATCTATGATAGGATAGTCAGATCTCTACTTAATAAATATTTTTTTTGCTAGCTTTAATACAACTGCTTCAATAATTCCTTTTCTACAGTGTACTGTACTACTTCATGCTATATTATACTCTACTAGTAGATTTTTAGTATTTATATGGTTTTAGTGCCTATGTTTTGTAGTAAATAGTTCTGATCAAGGTTTTTTTGTCTGATCACTTGTATAAAATAAATTATTCATTTTGTATAAATATTCTCATTTTGCCATCATTAAAATCTGTGGGACAAAGGGGTTTAAGACCTCTTTTAATTCCTTTAAATTTAAACTGTCAACACCGTCCCAGGTAAGATAGGATTCAGGGCACCTGAACCCTTCCCTGAGAAGGAGCTTAGAAAGCAAGGGAGTCCTTCCTTCACCTCGAGACTCTCCAGCAAGGCTTTGCTTTCTAAAACTTTGTCTAAGCCTTCCACTCTCCCTGGCAAGTACAGAAAGGATGATGGCACAGTAAGGGAAGAGCTGCACACTGCCATCCCCCACACCGAGGTGCAATGGGAGCTTTGTGACCCCTGGGTCTGTTGGGGTACTCGTGCTGCCTCTGCAGTCCCTTTAGGGTCTGTGTGCCTCCAATTTTTCAGTCAAAAATTACTTCTTGTTTCTGCAAATATAGACAAACCTAAAAGGGCATCAACAGACTACCCGGTTGAGAAACTGCCTTTTTTTAAATTCAAGAAAAGATTTGTATTCAACCATAAATATGAAGTCAGAGGAAGCTCTTTTTATTTACAATGTCCTGGTTAAGGTTGGTTTCTATGGCAGCACAAAAAGAAGGGTGTTGTTTCTTCCATATACACCCCTCCAGAGGAACTATTAAACTACTGAATTTAGGAAGATTTATTTAGCTTATTAAAAGTATTTTTCTTCTTTGATGATATGCAAATAGTGATAAAAGATCAGCTACTTATATCATATCCCACTTTTAACATTTCCTTCGATGTATCTGCAACTGCATTTTCTTATTGCTGTTCTGTGTTTCAAAAGAGGTGTTTAGAAATACACCAAGTACATTTGATTATTTAGCATCAGTTGAGGTCAGAAAATCACACTGAGTAATGATGCTAAACTAAAGAGAGTCACAAAATTAATTATAATTTATGTCAGATCATCAGAAGCAGATAGCTCTAGGTTCATAACAATGACATTAGGGTTTGGAAAAACAGCTATATAGCTGAAGATAATTTCTCCTTTTAAAAGTATATGCATTTACAATTTCTATTTTTGTATCTGATAGCAAAAGCTATAATCACCAACTGACTGTGCAGATAAGGAAAATTCTGTTCTAACATGTCCAGGTTAGGTAAAAAGTTGCAGACAAAAGAAACAAGAGTCTACTTTAATTTAACACCTTACAGCCACACATTAGTAGGCAATTTCAAAGACTCAAATACTGTGATCTTTTTACATTGCCTGTGGAAGATTAATATAATCTCAAATGGCACAATGGTAAAACAAGACACACAGCCTGGCATTCAGCAGTGGTGAGCAACTACAAGGGCAGATTTTGGATACCTGCTCGGGATTATTTAGACTCTTAGGCACCTTGAGACTGATCTTATTTCCACTGAAGTTAGCAATTACACTTCTGTTCACATCCACGGTAAAGATTTGACACTTTGACTAAATACTTTCCCTGTTCCTTGACAGTCTTTTACAATAAAATATGTCAAGCTGCACAGCTTCCCAGTGCCAGAGCTATGTGTATATATAATCAACATCTGGTCAAGCTTGTGCTCTGTCCAAACCACTACTGTGTCCATATTGTGTGGACACAATTTTGGTTTAAATCTGCATAATTCCTTTATGTATATTGAAAGAAAACAGTGGAAAAAGCTGGATGCCTCACATCCCTTGGCACAAGTCCAACTGCATCAATATCCGGTGTTGATAGGATGGATATGCTACATTTAAGAAGTCTGCTGCCACGTATCCCACTTGCTCTTGCAGCAGTGGCTGAGTCAAGAAGTCTTATCATCTACTGGGGCTTTCCTGGGACCCTTTTGCTTGCACATGAGCAAATTTTACAAGACTCCTGCACTTCAAGCGATGCTATAGGCAACAATTCACATACACATCATATACACAGCTCTAGTCTTACCTTCCTGTTAGGTGTTTGCATGGCAGATTCCCTCAAATTCACGAGAGAGGCAGCTTAGATGCAGTGAAGATTCTCTGTGCAGAACCATCACACACTTTGCAGGACCTCTTCCATCTTCTCTGCAGCACCACTACCTTCTGGAACACAGCAAGTAAATAAGGACATATAATTTCTTTGTTGTTTTCAGAAGGACTCAGTCATAGAAGACCACCAACATTAGCATGGTCCCGAGTCCAATAACATTCTTTTATGGAATTTGCACCCTGTATTCATAGTTCTTTGCTAACCTGGCCTTATAATCTTGATTTCTGATGCCACAAATACTTACACAGATAAAGCAGTTTCTGGGATAGTCGAGTTTTGCTCAAAATGCAAAATCCCACCTATGGAACACAGTTCAACTATCTATATAATTGTGTGAAAAATGCTGCTTAATTTGGAGGACTGCCTGTATCACACCACTGTACTAAACACTTAACATTACTTTCTATTCCAGGACAATATACTGTTGAAATCTGCTCTAAGAAATTCTAGTGTAAAAAACCAGTTTTTGCTGCATTGTCCTGTGACGCTTTTCAGTTCTGCAACTGCTTCAGTGCAAGACTCTCAAAGTACAAAGAAGAGTGGCACCTCACTCCCATTGACTGCACTGTGAATTACACTTCATTCCTTTACAAATCTTTCTCCTTCCTCTCCCAGATGGAAACTTTCCATTTTCTACTGGAGGGAGAAAAAAAAAAAGTTTAAAAAGGCAGCAAAGTGTATGGTGATTGCCTTTTTCCCTATCTAGTGAACACTGTCCCAGTGATGTTCTCCTCAAGTCAGATAAAACAGAATAATATATTTTAATGTCACTGAAGGCTAAGTTTGACCTTTAAATATTAATATTTAAATATTAATGAAATAGCAGGAGAAAGCAGACTGACAGGTGTAATACAAGTCTGACAAAATAGCACAGTAAAATTATATCATGCATTGAAATTCTCATTAGTGATAATGAGAAATGCACCTATAATCCATGATCTGAAAATGTACTCCAGGAAATCCTAGTAGAATAGATGATCAGAAAATTTTGCTTAGAGTAATTATTCTTATTTTATAACTTTGGGGGAAATTCTTTAAGAGTGGAAAAGTCAGACACCTCCACTTATGCATGTAAGTGGACTTCTTTCTTTAAATTGGACCCTACTGGTTCTGTTTCCTAAAATAATTTAACCGAGGGCCTATTTCCATTCCAATAGTATAGGAAAATCCTAATCTTTCTACAATTCTTCATATTACCTCACTAGTCTCTTCTTTATTCATCAAAGTACATCTCTCAAACACACCCAGAGTGCTGTTTATACCACTAAAGCTGTTTGAGAATAGCAGAAAATTACATGCTGAAATTATAAACATTTTCTCATTACGTTCAATATAACAAGAGAGACAGAACTCTGAAGCAGGATCAGTTCTTCATTCTGCACCTTCAGTGTAACAGAAAAAGGCAAAATCACAGAAGTCAGGTAGAGGCACTGGGAGTTTTCAAATCATTCACACTTAAAATCACGTGTGCAAATCTACAAGATGGTTTTGAGAATAAAACTCAAATAATCTGTCTTCAAACCAATGAAAACACACAGTAATAATGAAGGAAAGCTTAAGAAATTCACAGCTGCTGCCTCAGAGGTCTGTGTGTCTGCTAAAGCTGTGCTGTTTAGTGGAAAGACAATATGATGTTGGAAATTATGTAATTTAAAAATTATTTACAATTAGTTTGTTTATCCTTTTTAAAGATAGGTAACTACCGAGAAAGTTGTAAAGTTGTAAAAGGTGTAAATGTGCAGAATGTGCATTGTGGAGATGATGTTTAACTTCCCTGGAAGAAATAAATATTCTACAGTAAAATCAGGCTGGCTAGGGAATTTTATTTTTTATATCCCCCCGTGTCTCTCAGTGTCATCACCTCCAGGGCCAGATTTGTTCAATGCTTTATCTTCTGTCAGAAAAAAACCTGAGTAACACTAATTCTGTGGCACTGCATAAATGACTTTACTTTTGCAGATAAATCCTTATCCCAGGCAATCAGACTCCGGAGAAAGTCTTACAGTAACCGAGAAACAGCAGTACAGCATCAGCCAGTGTCATAGCACTGCAAGATCATGGAAGTAGAATAGAACTGACAATGGTGTTTTCAAAGGGCATGTCTATTCTGAGGAGGCCAAAATCTGTGTGT
Organism: Myiotriccus ornatus; assembly: GCA_036023395.1. NCBI lineage: Eukaryota > Metazoa > Chordata > Aves > Passeriformes > Tyrannidae > Myiotriccus > Myiotriccus ornatus. Next base: position 8,436,361 of record JAYRBT010000181.1, read on the forward strand.
GTTCTAAGTTTGAGCTGCCACCACACAAAGTGTTATTTTAAATAGCACCACACCATCTCCTTTGTACTTACTGAGCTCCCAGCGTAGCCCTTGCAGTACTTACACCCCACCACTCACCTGCCCTGTGCACAACTCTTTGGCTCAACACACAGTCCTGCCAGCTCTTTACTCTCCCTAATAATCTCTCCTGACTTTACTGTGCCAGAATCCTGTGAATAGCTCATAACAGGGTATAACAGGGAAAACACAAGCACACCTTTGAGGATACACAACATGTAGATGGTGATGACTCAAACACAGCATGTTCTTGGATGTGAGATATTGCATTTTGGAGTCATCAAAGGACTATCCCACTGCTTTGGTCAGGATCAGTGAGGGAATGCTCTTTTAGAAGGGCATGATCAGAGGACTCCAAGGTATAGCAAAACCAAATCTTTCTGTTGAAGTTGGCTATCACTTTATATTAATGAAGTTAGTTCTAAGTTTAGTTCTATGGCACTTGGAATAGCCTTTTTACAATAGCAACTTTGCTCTGTATTTGTTATATGGATAGAAGACATTTTTTGAATGCTTAAGCTTGCTGGGGTGTTACCTCTTAAAGCCTAAGAAGTCACACAGAATTCTGTTTCATTCATCAAAAACCTGCTGCACATTTGCAAAATATATATATGTCTTATACTCCAGCTCTCCATGTGAATCCTTGCTTTATTTTTCTTGAAATGTACAAATGCCAGGTCAAGATATCAGAATTTTTTTCTTTTTTTTCTTTTTTTTTTTTTTTTTTTAAATTTTGCCATCTACATTGGTTACGCCTCTCCTGGTTTTCTTGCTTTCTTTTGTGAAATTACCTGAATACAGATTAATGCAATTCAAGGTTGAAGTAATTCAGGCTTCATTTGAAGCCCTAAATTGTCCTTTTACACACTGTAGAGTGAGTACATTTGCTCTCAGTCCAGAGCTTACCTATACTGATTTGCTGGCTCCTTTGCTTTTGATTATCTTCATCCCACACAGACATGGATGGGAAAGTGTAAAGCACACTATTAATACAAAGGATGGAAATTATATAGAAGCAATGTCATTCTGAGACTAAAACAAAAAAAATCCTTTCCATTTCATCAATTTTACTCAAAAAAACTTTTTTTTCACTCCATACCTTCTAGAAGAACAATGACGGCATAGGCACAAAAGCTGCTGCAAACCAAACTGAAACCAGAATTCCCTCATGTTTTGTGCAGAAAGGGCTGAGGGTGGACAGGCTCTCTGAGAGGCCAAGGGCTTAGCAGAAGGACTTGGGAACTGCTCCAGGCCAGACCCTGTCTCTGACACTAACCAGGAGCTTTGATTCCCTACATACCCCGGATCTAGGTCAAGGACTGATTGTTATCATGGATCAGAAGCATAATGGTTACTGAACTCTGTGCAAAAGGGTATGAAGAACCCTCTAGGGAAGTGCAGCATTTCAACTCAAGCAGTTGAACATTTCAACTCAATGCTTATAAACCTACAAACCCAGACAAACATCCAGCATGATTTCCAAAACTGCACTGAAGGACTGCTAAGATCCTGTTCACTCTGTACTCTCAACAGTCCATGAAGAGAGACAGACACCACTGTGACATTTGGACTGCTTCTTGAAGGGAGTGCTTTAATGCAGGACCTCTGTCACTCTTCATGGTCAGATGGCAGGAGTGCAAGCATGAATGATTTATTTCAGTCAAGTCGGATGTCTTTGGCAGAGGTGGAAGCTCTGCGTGTATTCTCTGAGTTCCAGTCCCATAACTGACACTGAAATAATTTAGTTATATTACTAATGTTGTTTCTTTACACCTACCAGTTTACATGAGAATGTTTTAAGCTGTCAGAGAATGGGGGAGTGCAGAAACTAGACTGCATACTGTGGCTGAACACTATTTCAATCACCAAATGCTTTCTTCTTTCACTAATGCATATCCTTAATAAGGCTGTGTTAATTCCAATATCTGATGTGCTGTTGCATGCTTGGTAAATGACCTGTGTTTTACCATTATGTAAGTAAAGATGGAACATCTCTCTTTGAACGACTCAGTGATTTAACAATTATTAATGAGACATTATGCCTTCAAACATTTCTGCCAAATGATTAAGATAAATGTTGGACATAGCTTTCAGAGGCCTGTAGTGTGATGCTGCACAGCAACTGAAAGGTCACATACACAGCTAAGGTAAACTGTTTCTGATATTCTGTGAAGCACACAAAATAACAAACTTTGGTAAATACATTAAGGGCCATTCATATAACAAGTAGTTTTGCCATACAAGGAGTTTTTAACTCTCAGTGTATCCATATCCCAAGCCTATATCCAGATACTCCTTAGCACGTACACAGCTCTCACCTGCAGAATCCTGGCACACAAGTCCATAAGCCTTTTGCCTTCTAGATGGGAACAGATCTTCTTCCTGCACACCAAGTGAAAAATAGAGCTCTGCTGTGAGAACCAGTCATCTGCAGGATGACTGCAGGATGCATGAATGCTCAGGAAAATAGTGGCAGGACATTGAGTAACATGCATCAAACTGAACATAGTGAGCTGCAGAAGAAAAGTTAAGGACCTTTACACAAAAATATGTCATGGAGGTCTATTATCACTAACTTGAAAAACCAAAAAACTTTCCCTAAAAATACTGACAAATATGATGAGTGAGAATGATGTGGCTGGACTTTTGGAGCAACTTGGTTCTGCAATAAGCTCAGGTAGCAATCAGAATACTTAGTAAACATCAGCTAGCTTCCATATCTGCTCATCTTATTCAGCACTTCCTAAAATAATGTTTTCATTTTACTATTGTTAATATTATTAGCCACCAAGGGGTTGTTTATGACAGTCTGAAATGTTTGTCAGGTAAAAAGCAAGTATTTGCCCCAGTAGTAGATGAAGGATTAGTTCAAACAATGTAAAAGCCTGATGTGGTTATGAATATAATATAATGTAATGTGTGCTCTTGGTCTCTGTGCACTTGCCATTCCTGTGCACCTTACTCCAGTTTAAGGGAAGGAGTGGTAACACTGAGAGGCAGCTTTGGGAGTCTGAAGGCAATGATGAGTATGGAGATACAAGGTAATTAGTTTGTTAGAATTAAATCTATCACTGGTTCTTGTAAATAATTGAAGGCAGATCATGGTTTTCCTAAGCTCTGTTTGAGTTGCACTGTGTCAATAAGGACAAAGACTGAATTTAAGCCACTTTTGTGCTCCCCTGTGTCAGTTTTTGGTGCTTACTCTGCAGGAAAACATACAGAAAGGTAGGAAGGTTTTGTTCATGCTTGCAATCAACAGCTCGAAAGAAACCGGTGTCTAATACTGCCATGCAGCAATTAGTTCTTTAGTAGGAATAGACAATCACACATCAGTGCAGTGATATCCCAGTGGGTTATAAAGAGATGTGACACTGCCTTTAGTCAGGTTAATAACCAACCAAAAGCACCACAGCCAGTCAAAACCCTGGTCACCTGCAGAGGAGCTGAGTTGTCCAAGAATGGTGACAGATAAATTAAGGGACACACTAACAGAGAGACAGAGTAGATCACACAGTTTCTGGACTACTATGTTTTTACTGATCAAACATACATGAAAGAACAGTGGATTGTTTCTAAGCCAGCTTTCTGTGCAACAGCCTGCTCTCAGGTGAAGGACACAGTCTCAGGTGGGCTGGCTGGTCACTGGCTTCTCCTACGTGTTAGCAGGGAACAGAGAACTGTGGTTCAGGTGTGTTGAAACAGCCAAGTAAGAAAACTGCAGTAAGGCCAATGTGAAGACTGGGAAAATCACAACTCCCTGGGTTTATTTGATTGTTCAAGGTCTGACACCTGAAAGAAAAGCCTCTGGAAGATACCAGAGGGGTCAAGCAATTACTTCCTGTTACAAAGGGACAAGAAATGTGGCCCTTCCCTCACTTCATTTTAAATTTTTGCCTATTCTGGGGCAAAAGAACAGAAATGGATAGGTTTTAACTGTGATTCATTAAGAAAGACTGCCACCTTCTGGTATCTTCAACAGTCTTACTTGGGAAAAGAAAAGAGTTTAGTTAAATCTCACGGTTGATCATAAAGTCATGCTTGCTCTGAACCTCTAAGGGAAAATGTCACAGTTAATAAAGGACAGGCAAGGGAAAGCTGGAAAGGCTAATGCATTATGGCTACACGACGTAGGTTAAGCCAACATGTGCAATAATTATGACTATCACAGCTTGACGCAGTTTATAAAGGCTTGAACCGCAAAAGCTCAGAGTCCAATAACACAAGCTATTGAACATTCTCTTCTGGAGTGCTGACTCTCCAAGCTTCCACTGATTTTCCATCAGAAAACCCAACATTATGTAATAGACTAAGAATCAACCATTCTCATTCCCAGGAATATTAAATGTCCTTTAAATGGCAATCTGAAAAGGTCTTAAGAGCAAAAATAACTTACACTGGTCTTAAGGACATGCAGAATTATGTAAAGCAGAAGAGCAGTGTAAAACTATGGATGTAGGAGCATACTAATAATATTCAACAAGGGAACAGTGAGCCAGTCAAAGGAAAATGTGAGACTGAACCCATTAGATATTTTCTTGAAGGTATTCAAGAATGGGCTAAAATGTCAGTCAGCTGGAGGTACCACAGATTATTTGACATGCTCTGTGTTCACTGTCTAGTTTCCTCCTCTGTCCAGGTTGATGAGAATTTGGTCCCATTAGGTATATCCTTTGTAATAAAATTGTATTTTACTATTGCTTGTATGTTTAAATCTTGGTGGTTAAGAGTAATACACTTTTGTTTAATCAATATTAAAATAGTGCCTAGAGCTCCCTGACACACACAGGCCTTCTCTGTTACAGGTCCCATACAAACGTATTTTTTAAAATGGTTCTTGCTTTAAGGCCTTGCTATCTAAATACAAACAGATAGTGGGAGTAAAGGAGTATTGCTATCCTCATCCTTCTGATGAAGACATTCTCACTGTCTGGATGAGATAAATGAAATTAGAATGACCAATTAAGATAATATGAGCACGTAAAACACACCAAGGCTTTGAGTTCTGTCTCCCAAGTCCCACACAGACATCTTCAGTGAAACAAACATTTAAAGCGTGAATTTCACTTTGACCATGGGCATGTCTGTATCAGTGAAATCAGGGACCTGAGCTAAAGGATTTCAGTATTTAAGGTATCTACTCCCCATCCATATTCAGAAGAATGCCATTGTTTAATTGATGCTTTGTTTAATTCAAGATTTTCAACTCCTTCCTTGAAGGAAGAATTTGTATTGTTTAGAGTAAAGGTGAAGGAAATTTCAAACTATTTCATGAAGAAAGTATTACTCTTTAGCACAAAAAGGTTTACATATTTTAGGAAGAAATGGAATAATTCAACTACGTGATGTCATCTGAAGTTTTTCATAATAGTTACCATTGCATCCTTCTATAAAGTTTTAGACTTCTAGGTCAATGTATGAAAATGAATGTGACTGAAGAAAATTCAGAATAATAAGTTGCTGTTCTCCATCATCTTTTTCACCTACAGTATAAGAAACGTAGGGCTACCATTCAAGGAAGTAAAATCTGATTTCAAATTTCAGAAACTACTTTAAAACAACAATTGAAAAACAATAACTAGCATGAGATAATTTAATTAAAAATATTCAACAAGGTGGAGAAAATTATGCAGTAGAGAGTGTTCCAGGATAAGCAAATGAAGGAGGGCATGTGATGGACAACCTTAAAAAAAAAAAAAAAAAAAAAGGCAAACCTCAATCCTTCATTCTTTTTCCTTTTCAGCTAATGGCATTTGTGTGTTGGAACTCTCTCACAGCGAGGGTGACATCTTGTGTTCATTCCATCCACAAGTTGCCACTGATCAGTCTCCATCCAGCTGCCATGCACTCAAAATATCCCTCCACTTCAAATTTCACCTTCAAATGAGTTGCAAAGAATTTTAGCTGCCCCCGTGTATTTCACTTTCTGCCTCGGATTTCATACTCTCTTTTAGTTTAACTGTGACTTTATATTATTTGAACAGAGCTATTTTAAATGAAGGCCTGTAAACGATAAAGCAATACAAGAGACACACCCCTTCTGAATAGGTGACAGTAATATATTTACCAGGATTCTTTAAATTAATGAGGGCACTGTAAAAGGAATGTCTTTTATGTCTGAGAAAATTATTTCAAAGATTATGAACCTGTCAGTCTGTAAGTTATAAATTAGTTGCTACACCTGCAGTTTGATTAATATGCTAATAAAACACTTGATCCTATTTGTAGCCCTTGCAGCATTTTGAAAAACCTTCACTAAGTTTTCTAAAAATTGAAAAATATTAAAAAATGGATCTTTGTATGTAAAGAAACAATATTCTGAATGTTGTGAATATACATGCTGTCTTAATATGAGTGGCTGTATCTTACTGTCATGTGAGCATAGGATATTTATCAACACTTACTAGGGATGGTGGAACAGTGGAAACAAACAACTGTAAACAGCCTCCTAAAAAAAGAACAGAAAATGTTTGATTATTATTTCATCTGATTCAGAAAAGCAGCTTCTGAGTACCCCAAAAATATTCTGTAAGTTTAAATACAAATGTCACAAACAATTTGTAAATAAAATAAAATAAAATCTCAGCTATTCAGCTGTGTGTCCTGCATACCTTTACACTGCAGTTATCCTGAAGATACTCTTCTGCCTGCCAGTGGTACATTACAAACTGCTCTTGTATTATGTATTTTCTGTTCTCTCATTGCCTCTGTGAGGATAAAAATGTGTATAGCATCCTGGTTTTTTGTTTTGTTTTGTTTGCAGCGTGCAGGTGTTAAATATAAAGTTATTGTATATCTATCCTGGAAATGGCAAAGTTTTCTTAAGGAAAAAGAGTTACACAGTTATAACAGAAAGTCCCACAGTGATAACTGTGACAAACAAAAGGGGATCCTTCCCTCTGCTCAGCACTGAGCTGAGTGAGACATCTCTGGAGCTCTGTGTCCAGCTCTGGGCTCCACAGCACAAGGACAGGGACATTCTGGAGTGACTTCAGCAAATGGCCAAGAAGGTGATAAAGGGACTGGAGCACCCAGCACACAGGGTGAGACCGAGAGAGCTGGGACTGTTCAGTTGGAGAAGAGAAAGCTCAATGTGCATCAACACCTGCTGGGAGGGAGTAAAGAAGATGGAGTCTTCTCTGGAGTCTCCATCCTTGGAAATACTCAAAATTGGAGTTGGACAGGGTCCTGAGTGACTGGCTCGAGTTGACTCTGCTCAAGCAGGGGAGTCGGACCAGGAAATCTCCAGAAGTGCCTTGCAACCTCAACCATTCTGTGATTCTACAATTGCAACTTTCTTCTTCATTTCTGAGAGATTTAACAAATATTTTAAATAAAGTAGGCCCTAGTGCTGGTGTATTTTGGAGATGAGGATCAAAACACTGACCTTAGCATAAATTTCAGTGGCAAGCAAAAGTATAATCCCTCTTACTGCAAGGAAGAACAACAGCATTTTATAGTAGGTGGCATTTCCTAGACTTTGCTCCTCTATGTGTGTAAAAGAGGAGATCATGAATTAGAACAATTGCAATGATTTCAGTTCCAGTTGCAAAATATGGGCTGAATGAGAAATTTCCTAAAAAAATCACAAATGTGATTTGAATCCACCTGTATTGCCATGTTCACACAGTGCTGATGATGTCACTTCTAACTGAGACAATACTTCCACATGGCACAAGGGAAACATGATTTAAAAGCAGTATTATACAAAACTCCTAAAAAAAAGGTGATTATGATAGCCTAGCTTGCTTTTTCCAAACATGGATACTTTACTCTCCTTGTAACCCATACCTTAATTCCTCACAGATTCAGTGGTATTCAGTGCTACCCTATGAAGAAATGATTTGTACCAGCAATTTCTAAATCCCATTAACATTGACATGTTCTATAAATCAAGTCATCCATTCTCTATGTGATACATCTGAATGTATCTGTATCTACACCATTTACATCAGTTCACATTTGGGTAACTTTTCTCTGTCAAAGTCCAGAATTCAGAATTATATATCTCAATTAAATTGGAAAATTGATTATTTCTGCAGATACCTTTGTATTCATCATTTGCATACATATACAGATTGAGTTTCTTGCATAAAGCATACACATTTGGAAAAAAAAAATCTGATATTTGATTTTAAACTAAGTTTTTTTGTATTACTGTCTGACAGATAAATTTGCTTTAACAGGGAAAATTATAATGTGTTAATGATGAAAACACAGCTCTTAGTTTTCCAGTTCAAAACTTACAGCTTAATGGTGCAGATGTTAATTAATTACATCAGTGGTGATTTTTCTTCATGTCTAATCTAAGACATCCAAAAAGCATTTTTCAGACTCTGACTTCTGAAAATAAAACCTGTTTTCCTTAAATCAACTCTGTGCCCCAACTCTTGTATCAAAAAATGACTACACACTTTTGTTTCATGACCTTTTCTAGATTGGATTTTGGTACCTTTTGTACAAATTATCACCATCTACCTGAAATGATACAATTGAAATCAATGACTACTTTTGTGTTACATTTTAGCCAACACAAGTTAGTTAATGGCAACCTGGAACAAATATTTCGAATTTGGCTTTAAGGATAAATTGACTCTGGGAGGTAAACACTGACATTGGCAGCCCATTAAAAACATTCATCTTAAAAGATAAATTCAGAGTACCTTATATGGTCTTATTCAGCTCTGTGAAAGCTTTGCTAACAAAAAACGTGTTTCTTTACAAATCTTCCTGCAAGACCATGTGTAGAAAATTTGAGACATTTTGACAACAGCTCAATAACCATTTTAAAAAATCCTTTTGTTTGTAATGATTGCCTGATAACTCAAGCAATTAGGAATGAATTTATTGGACAGAAATGAGACGTACTAGTGGGAATTCAGACGGTATCTAAGAAATGACAAATTTCAGAGCAAAACTATTAATATGAGTTAGTAGTTCAAATTATTGTCTAGACCTGTCACAATAAAAATATCATTATTACCTTCTGAGTCTTCTTTCTGTGACAATTACAGCTTGAAGAAAAAAAAAATGCAAAAAGAAAGAAGCTTGTAAGACTTGTTTTGAAATTTCCAAAGAAGCACATTTCTTTGTTAACTCTAAGCAACATATTTTACAAGATTCTGAGAGAAAGAAGTGTTGGAGCACATGATACTTTGCCTCCTAATGAAATCCGCAATTTCTGAATTCCTGTACACAATGCCATGACATCTGTTTACACAGATGTAAGATCATCTTTTATCTACAAGGTTCTCCTTGTACACCATGCTGATAGTAGCCAACAGACACAGCCAATATATTCTGGTCAGTGGGACCTGACATAACTCCTTGGGACAGTTTATCAGTCTGGGCCTCGTCCCACACTAATGCAATTTCACAAAGACTTGCCAAGTCAGCCAGGACCCAACATGGCCACTGAGGTGAGTTTTTATTTAGGCTTTCACCTGACCAGGGTTTTCAGGTCCTAATTCTTGGCAGAGCTGGGGGTGTGATGATATCTGTAAAAGCAAAAATAGTGATGATGCTGCCACTGCTGATCAGAATGGGCACATGAAGAACAGGCCATGCCCAAAGGACATAATCTTGTCCTCCCTCAGTGCAAGTATTAGTGCAAACTCCCTCCTGCCTAGATTTTCAATACACTTTATCTGCACAATGACAATATTCCAGAAAGAAGCCCTGCCTGGGTTAAATCCGGATCCAGATAGTAAACTTTGTCACATACACATAATTCCATACAGACTAGGGAGAGCAAACCCATGTGTACTTAAAAATATATCCTGCAAACACAATATAATGTATCCAAGAAGAAAATATGCCCAGAACATAAATTACACTGCTTAAAATTAAGCTGGTAAAACTGAGTCCCCTGGATTTTGCACCAAAAGCCTTTCTTGCTGTGGACGGATCAGTTTGTTTTCAAATGCAGCTGATGGAGATAACAGTTATCCATTCAACTTAATAAGCCAGAGGCCAGACCTGTTATCTAGCCTGTGAAGGTCTCGACAAGTTCACATGGTTCACAGTCTAAAGCTGTGGAAAAGCAAATTTAATTCTTATCCACATGACCTCTGCAAAACAACAATTACAGATGGTGAAAAATTACTTTTTTTCATCTCTAATATCAGTAGCTTTAAGAAAAATTATATGCAATAAACGCTTCAAAATTAATACAGAAATATTTCTGCAGTTTATTCTGTGCTACAGCGAGGTATCGCAAGCTGAGCCATACACAATTTGTAATTATTCAAGTTTCTAAGAACGCGGTGGTTAGCGATTTCAGGCAGCAGAGCTGCCGTGTATCCCTGTGCTGTTTGTGCCCTCTGCTGGTCAGGAAGGAGCTGAGGGATGCTGCGATTCAACCTGAGGGAATCACTCCTCGGAAGAGGATGCAGAGGCAAAAAGCAGGAGGACGCTAGAAGGAAAGGTCATGCTGCTGGGAACTCCAGTTGGCCAGCTGGAAAGTGCTGCCAATAGAGCTTCAAGAAACTGTGCCCGGGAAATAATGGGCTCCCAGATCCAAAGATGACACTAGAACAAGTTGCAGAGAAAAGTTGTGGATGCCCCATCCCTGGAAGTGTTTCAAGGCCAGGCTGGATGTACCTCTGAGCAACCTGGTCTAGTGCGAGGTGTCCATGGGAGGGGGTTGGAATGAAATGATGTTTAAGGTCCTTTCCAACC
>JAYRBT010000181.1:8459477-8473780 GCA_036023395.1 Myiotriccus ornatus
GTCCAAAATAATAAATAATCTCTTACACCACTTCTGGGACGTGCATAATACTCTTTTAATGTTGTGCTATAATGGTAACATTCTAGTGCAATGTTTGGTTTTCCTTCATGTTCACTTTAAATCTGAAATTATACATCTAGTGATGTCTAGTGTACTCTTATGAATATGCAAAGAAAATTAAGAAAAGCAGGTTACATAAATCGTACTTGACCCAGATAATGTTTTTAAAGATACTTCATAACCTTGATGCAGAGAATGTTTGCAGTTTTATCTTGCAAATTACAAAAGTGAATTGCTTTTAAGTCTTAGTGTATCAGATCAGTGGTGGGCAAAGTCAAAGGTGCTGCCACAGGACTGAGGGGGTGGAGAGACTCAATTAGAGAAAAAGTGAAATGGGATATAGATACACTAGAAAGGTATTTTGAAGGAGGAATATAAAAGACTGAAGTGGAAGAGGCTGGAATACACATTGCAAACAAAGAAATGCGGAGACTGCAAAAAGAATGCACAAGTTTGGCAAAAGTAGAGTAACTGTATTACATATTATTTTCATCTCTGCTATTGTTGCAGTAGGTAACTGCTCATATGAGGCTACAGTGGTGGTGGGCAAGTGTTTCAAAAGTGTTGATGTGTTAAGACAGGGAAAGACAAATTTCACAGAATCCAGAAATCTGGGCCCCATGTGATTACAGTAAACCAGCTTTTAATTAACATTTAAAATGTAACTCAGGATCAGTTACAAATACAAAAGCATAAGTAGTTATTCCAGTATAAATAGGACCGTTGTTTCTTAGATCTTCTGAAGTAGCATGTCAGATTTAAAACTATGATATGAGCATTGAAGTATTGCCAAAAAAAATAAGTGAACTTTCTTTTCATCCTTAGAGTAGATAATTTTGGGGGGGTGGGGGGGGAATAATATGACCATTCTTTTGCCACTGCTTCCACCATTCAGAACTGAGCATTGCCTGCTTTTCCATTTCTGACTGCAGACTTGGACTTTTCAAGATTCTTAGTTAACATTGATCAGATCTTAAGAGCTTCTGATATGTCAAAACATTTCAGTAGATTAATTTTTTTATGTGGATTTGAATGTCTCGTGCTTCTGGGGTTGCATTGAAGTGGCAAAATCTGCTCTTCCAAAAGGTAAGCAGTGCTAAGAACATGATGCCTGTCTCACTGAGTTCTGATCTTTGATTCTGGGGTTTCTTATATATTTGTAAAAGATGTCAAAAATTCTCATGCCTGGTTTTTAGTGGCACATTTTAGGAGTTATCTCTGAGACCTACAGCCTCATACAGTTTAGGGCTTCTGTCTATACCTGCCAGCTGTGCAGTCACAGCATGGGAATAAGCTTAACATTATAGCAAAAGAGACGCTGAGGGACTCATTAGATGAACTGCAAAATTAATCACTTGGAAAGAGATGTAAGCAAAGCTTTAGTAAACCACTGTGAAGATCAGAGTGTGGTGATCTGGGGAAAAGCAGTCTGGCTGTGGTAGTGTGGAATATTTGTTTGGAACAGGAAAAGAGCTGAGATGTTGGGCCCAGTCGGTGGCCACCTGTCTGACCATGTGCTGCTGCAGAGCCAGAACTGGTTGGGCTTGAAAATGCATCAAAATTCCTTCCACTTCCTTGTGTAGGCAAAAGCCTGCACTATGGAGAACTGCTTATATCTGCCAGTCATTTTGGGAACAGCAGACTGCTTCTACAACAGTTCAAAAACCTCTAGGTCCACATAATTTTTAATTTTGAAGAGCTGAGGTACTGTCTGATACATGGAAAACACTGACAAAACAGGGCTTTGGCATGTGCCTCCACAATTCCTCCCTGGGATATTTAGGTTGCATTTTCTTATAGACCCTAATACAAAGAAACTTTTCAAACAATCTTACTTAGGAGATGAAAAGACTGGATGCTATTGCTCTAGAGTAGTATTAGCTTATCCTAAAGAAAAATGTTAACACTCTTACTTAAATATTATATATGCATGATGGCTGCACAGCCTGTGGTGGCTGCACAGCCTGTGGTAACTACACAGTCTGCTCTAATTTCCTGATCAAGCAGGAGAGAAATTCACAAGCTGAGACTAAGTGGGAATTAAAAGAGAAAGGGCTTCAGCTTCCTGGCTTGTGCAGATGCAATTACCTTTTGCTTTGTTTATGAAATCAGAAATGACAAATAGTTTCTGATGAAATATCATGTATGGGGCAGCATCTGTTCTACTCTGGGGTATTGCAAGAACTGTAAAACATTGTCAGGCTGATTGAAAATCCAACGTTTCCTTTGCAACTTCCCCTGTTATCAATCTTGAGAGCAGTTAATAGACTTCAGCCCTCAGACTCTCAAGGCTTGTCTCATAACAGTGACCGATAGGTTGGGGACTAATACTGTGTGCCTTGAGAAATCGCCTCCTTTCTCTGAGAACCTTGACAAAGAAATTGGACTCTTTAAACCACTTAAGGGGGTGATCAAAACTGTCCAGCTTGAACTGGAAGATTTTTTTTTTGACAGTTCTTGGAACAGGCCCATAAAGGAGAATTCCACTGCTGAGCTACTGCTCATAATCATGAAAGATCTTGTCATGATACGAGTTTCCTTTGCCATAACGAGTTACAGACAAGCACGAGACCAGTCAGAAAGGGTTGCCATCAAATTTTTCAGGGTGAATGTCACAGGTAGAGGGCACATTTATTGCGGGTGTTGAGCAAGAATGCTTGAGAACTGGGTAAGATACTATCTACTGAGGTCTGTTGTAAATAAAAAGTGTGTTTATGTTTTGGCAATAATTAGCCTTTTTGTTCGAGGTATGAGTTGATGACTCAATTTAAGTAAGCTACCAAAGCTTTAGATACTCAAATGATTTCCTTTCAAGCCAGTGATCTGAGGCTCAGGGGAAGCAGGCTCTCACAGGAGGAATGAAAAGGGCCCTGTGATTTTAAAAAAAATAATATTTTAGTAGAGGTCTCACTGTGAAGGAAGGCAGGGCGCTGACAGGATACAGCACAGCTCCATGACTTTTGCTTGTAGTTCTACCTCAGTCCTGTTTAGGAGACAGTTTTCCAGTTAGTTCACACACACACTCCCCAAACTTAGAAGGGATTTTACAGAGACCTAAAACCCCAACAATTAGAAAAGCCACTTATTAGCCCTTGAAAGGTGGGTTGGTTGGTGGGGCTGGGTTTTATTCGAAGTAAATTAATGCTGAAAGAAGCCTAGAAGCAAGGGGCTGGGCATAAAGAATTAAGTCTGTCACTGCTCTTGACTTTTGCTCTACCAACTTGGTTTTCTCAGGATTTTAGCTGCTTGGCTTGACAGGAGAATTCATGCAACTCTTTTTGATGCTTTTGTTTGTCCAATGCTTTTAGATTTATAGGTGATGTTGAGCACTGACAATAGGAATCCAGCCTCCTGAACTGGAATGCTCTTAGCTTCTAAAAAATCTGCTTTCTTCAATCAAAGTCCTAAATACCATGATGTTGCTTCTGTCAAATCTCTTTATTGCACAGCCATGTGGGGAAGAGATTACATTTTTTTTTTTCTCAGCCACCATGATAAACTTTTGATATGGAGTTGTGAGGAGAGGTAGAGGAAAGATGCCACTAAGAGAAGGGAAGACAAATGGAAAATTGGGGTGCTGTCTAGAAACACATTTACTTTGCTATATCTGTGTCATCCAGCTTAAGAACTGCATTCACTTAAAAAAAAAAGAAAAAAAGGAAAAAGCAAACCTGCCATACTCTTCAGTAGCAGTCCATCTTCCTAAACACTTTTGTAAGCTGCAACACTGAAAAACATAACCATTTACTATTTTTTCCCAGTTGACCAGAATTTAAAAAAAAAGATTAAAATCATAGGCTTTCCAAAATCTTGTATAATGGTACCAAAACTTCCAAACTCTATTTTGGCTGTCAGCTCAGTATGTTGAACCACCCAGGGCTTTCTGAGCTCCTCTTTGAATGGTTGCAATCACCTATGACTGTTGAGAATTACAGGAATACCAGATGTGTTACTCTCAGAACTAAGCCTAGATGTTCACTCACAGGGGCTAACAGACCATGTGAATTTGCAGGAGTTGTTGGGTCTCTGGATAAATGTTCCTGATACGTTGTCACTTCTGATTTAAAGCACTTTCTGTATGGGAAAACAGAGGAGGGGGCAAGTTCTGCCCGGCACCTTTCTGTCATTGTTATTAAGAGAGCGGAGAAAGAATTTATGAAAGTACATGGTAACACTAGTACCTCCAAAATGTGATTTGAGGGCATAAATGTAAACCTAAAATGACATTACTAAAAAAACCAAACCAAACCAACCCCACCATAAAGCAACTTGATGTTTCTATAGAAATTGTATTCACTGATATCTTTGCATTCCTCTCTTTAATCGTGGCAGAATAAAAATCAGCAAAATTTGAGTACGGGCATAAAACTTGCCTATTCAAAAGTATTGCACGGAGAAATAAACCACACACACACCTGCCCCAGACTTGTACTGATGGTAAATTCATACAAAGGCCTTGCTTTAGATTCACTCCATGTTATGATGGCAGTGGAGTTAATCAGTGGTAATAGGTGGCCCATATGAGGAATGTTTGTGACCACTTTGTCCAGGGAAAGAGGGGTGTTTCTACCAAACTTAAGACAAATGTGGAACGAGTTGCACAGATTTGAAGTGAGCTAGAACAAGAATCAAAAGGCATCTGGACACTCAACTCTTGGATGCAAATTAAACTGGAGTTCACTGGATGTGGAGTCCTAAATAACACTGAATCTGACACTTTAATATATTAAGATCCACCCATGGAAAGCCCATGTTTAATACACCGTAAAATAATAATTAAAAAAGATAAATTCCAGCTCCTCCTCAAGAATCCTATCAGTAACAGAAGCTACAATAGTCAAGGTCAAGCAAATCACATTTACCCTCTTATAGTTTATTAGTTGAGGGTTTTTTTTTATGTGGCCACTCTAACAGGAGAAAAGGATAACGTCAGCGAAAATAAAAATTCCCTTTTTTTAATCGTGTGTTAGCCTTAGCAGTACCAGGGCTCATTATCTCCTACATACTCCTGGGCAAACTTAATTCATGCCAAGACACGGATCTTTGCTGACTGCCCCTTGTGTTTGAAATCTTGTTTTAGTCTCTCACATCATCATAGGCTACATAAATCTGATATTTGAATGGAAATTCTTCTGTCAAGGACTTGCTCATTATTATTAATGAAATCAATACTAGGTATCATTTATGTGACATCTAGATTCTTTCACATTTTCAATCATAAAAGTATGGAACCAGCTGTCAAAGGGATTTGGAAGTTTGGTTTTCTCTTTAGCTGAAATTTTCTAGAAATTTATCAGATTATTGGCAGCATTTATGTAACTGAGTTTTCTGGAAAATGCTTTACAAAGGAGGCTGGTTTTCTATTAAAGAGCTAGCAGAGAACAGAGGAGAATGTGATAAAACTGCATCTACTAGAAGCTTTCATGGGACTTCTCAATCTAAAACAAAAATGGAAAATAAATCAGTTCAGTGTAGTCCCTTTATAATGGTCTAAAAATAATCTGCCCCTATCTCTAACACATAAAAACCAACTTCTGAAAAATGTAACATTAAATTTTATATATTTGCTATAAAAATACAGCATCACTTCGCACAATGAGTTGAAATTCTGTTATCTGGATGAATCATCCTCCTCCAAAGCTGTTCCTAAGCAGCATTCTGTTTTTGGAAGTGCTTGGAAACAGGGTCCTGTAACGAAGCTGGCCTGGGCAGCTGCTGCCTGGTCAGGACAAACACTTCCTTAGCACAGCTGAGCAAAGGGGAGCTTGGACAGGAATTATGAGGATGCAGGGAGGGTAAAGCCAAATTAAGAACTTCCAGACTGACAGGGAAAAAAAAGATTATGACAAGACTGAGTCTGAGGAGATCCACTTCAAGAGAGAGGGTTCTGCAGGTGATGGCAAAGTGATAAGGACAAGGAAATATGTTTTGCAATTCCTCACCTTTGTCACAAGTCCTTTTCTCAGCAGTTCTCAGGTACACAAGGAAAAGTGAGAACAGATGCAAAGGAAGAATCATAGAATTGGGCGGGTTGGAAAGGACCTCTGAGATCATCAAGTCCAGCCCTTGATCCACTACCACTGTTGTTACTAGACCATGGCACTAACTGCCACATCCAGTCTCTTTTTAAACGCCTCCAGGGACAGAGAATCCACCACTTCCCTGGGCAGCCCATTCCAATTCCTGATTACCCTCTCTGTAAAGAATTTTTTTCCTAACATCTAACCTAAACCTCCCCTGGCAGAACTTGTGATCGTGCCCTCTTGTCTTACTGATAGTTGCCTGGGAGAAGAGACCAACCCCCACCTGGCTACAACCTCCTCTCAGGTAGTTGTAGAGAGTGATGAGGTCTCCCCTGAGCCTCCTCTTCTCCAGGCTAAACAACCCCAGATCCCTCAGCCTCTCCTCATAGGACTTGTGCTCGAGTCCCTTCACCAGCCTGGTTGCTCTTCTCTGGACCTCAATGTCCTTCCTGAACTGAGGGGCCCAGAACTGGACACAAAAGATGTAAAGTTTTTCTCTAAGACTTACATGCAGATTACTATTTTCCACCCTTTTTTGTTTTGCATCCCACAGGCTTCCCAGCCCACAAAGTACCAAACATCCAGATGGAAAGATGACGTGTCTTGGTGTTCACTGTTAATTCTATCACCCAGCTCCAAGCCCTTAGTCACACATTTGTTTGCTTATTTTAAGAGCAATGAAATGGTTGGTTACACACTGTCATACTCCACTGAAAAAAAAGAAACTATGAAGATTCAAACTAGTTTCTGAAGTCATTGAAAAGTAGCAGTGAATGAAACAAAGGGTTTTCATTTTTTTCAGTTCACTTTGACATGGCAGTAGCTTATCATACTGTAATTGTGCATAAAAGTAAACTAGGTCCTCCTTTAGTTTCAGTAGAAGAAAAATGTTTTAGTTTTGGTTTTTTGCTTTCTTGATAGCTTTTTTTAATCTATTTATTCTATCATGTCATGCAATTTGTATTTGTCTACTTGCTATTTAGAATAAGTCAATACATGCAAGGCTCCTGATTTTTTTAATAATTTCCTCTTCTCTTTTTCAAAGTATACTCTGGTTTCTGAGACATTGTAAAGTGTTGCCATAGCAATCTTTGAGGAGTGCTAAGCCTTTGCAGTCACAGGACAAGACAGCAGTGGAGTAATTATTGAGTAAAAATAAACCCCTTGGAGACTTTATTCAAGCCTCTGTATTATAGGACTGGGTTATTTCAGCCAAGAGGGAGGAAAAAGTGGGAGATTTCAATGCATTCAATGTGTGAACTGAAATGTAACTCTCAGGATGTGGCACGTAATGTACACATAATAAAGAGGAGAAGAGGGATGGGACACACGGCTTCTAGGAAAGGAAGATTTTGAGATCATCTGGGCTGCTTTAATGATGGTCTGCAACAAAAGGGTTGAAAACAGTAATATGCTTGTATGTCTAAGAGCAGGAATAGTCTGCAACCCACCAAGGAAGTACCCCCATACAAGAAAAAGACAACCTCATTTCCTGCAGGAACAGGAACCAATAGATCATGTCCTGGGCCATTTGGATCCCTAAACATGAAATTTTTACAGTTAGTCTAAGTGTCATTTGTTTTTATGCAGTCTTTCTTTAATAGCCAAGTTAATTCAAATTGTGACAAGATCCTTTTAGTCCTTAAGTTCACAGAATTGGACTGACAATTGTTGAAACATTTAGAAGTTGAAAGGCTTTTTTATCTGCTTGTTTCCCTGCCTGCTTTCATGTTTGGCTGCCTTTTAAATGAACAATATGTTGTTCAGTAATCCTTTCTCTGACATTTTAAAAGTGGCATTAATTAACAAAGTGAGACACAAATGAGAAAGGAGCAATATAAGGCAAAGCATGCAAAGCTGGCTGTGAAGCAGGCAAGTGCTGCCTGCCCACCCTGACAAATTTTTAGCAGTGTCTAGCTGTCTCAGGTGCTGCTTTAGACTTAACTTGCAGCAGTATTATGAAAAGCCTTTTTTTTTGACAAGCTCTGTCAGATTCTGCCTGTTGGAAGCTCAAAGCAAAGGAAGCACATTCAGCACTCCAAAGTCCTTTTCTCCTCTTAATAAAAGCTGGTAAGCGATGCAGATAGTCTTCTCTTTGCTGCTGGCTTACAATAGAACACGTGTCAGAATTACTGTAGAAAAGAGCAGCTGAAATCATGTTTGCATTAAGGGCCTGAAAAAGGATTTATTTGCTTTATTGTTCATCTGGTGAGTGAAGTGGCATCCAAAAGTTAACCAACTTAACAGCCTGGTTATTCTGACTACAGTCATTGCCCTTCATTTCTGCAATATTTTATCACTGTTCCAGATTCTGAAGTTGGGGACCCCTGAGTAAGACAAGCTGGATCCTGCTTGCTGTGGGTAACACAGTGGTGCTGTGAGAGGTTTCTGTTTTGTCAGATGGTGCTGTTTCTTCAGTGAACATGAATGCAAATGAAGAACATTGATCTGAGCAGCATTCATGTAGACAGGACCATTCTGACCCAGAAAATACTCCTTCTCTACCTCAACAATGAGCAGCCAATCTCCTGCTCCCACTACAGTTTGTGATGTAGGTGTGCTGCTATTTGCAAGGAAACAAACTTCACTGACCTTTGGTCTTATTTAAGGATGCTCAACTTCTTCAAATCCCTTTGAATATCTTCAACAGCACCATATGACATGGTAAGGGAAAAGAGCCTATGTTTTTCCACCCACTCACATTGGAGTAGTCCTGATCACAGACCATGGGGAAACAGAGAGGGTGAAAATGCTGACAGTGGGTTGTAAAGGACCCCAGGAATTAAAGCAGGCTGGGATAAAGGAGAATTCTCAAATACCTTAGATATAGTGATTTAAACACACTTTAGATATAACACCCAGGTTGCTAATTGATCCTGTCACACTACTACAACTACACCAAGTTGACCTGATGATCTTAAAGATCTTTTGTAATCTTAATGATTCTATGATTTACTGAGGGCGGCGAGGCACTGGAACAGGTTACCAGAGAAGCTGCAGATGTCCCATTCCTGGAAATGTTCAAGGCCAGGTTGGACAGGGCTCTGAGCAACCTGGTCTAGAGGAAGGTGTCCCTCCCCATGGCAGGGGGTTGGAACGAGATGATCTTTAAGGTCCCTTCCAACCCAAACCATTCTGTGATTGTATATTCTATGATTTATTACTTAGGAAGTGACAAATCTAATCACTATATCTCCTTTATGCTACCACATTGTTAACTTCTATTACAGATTTTAAAATTAAAGTTTGTGTAATGGGTTTAAAATAATTTCTGAAACATCTCGAGTTTGGGAGTAGTTTGAGGAGGGGATGTTCTGTCACCTCATGGGGGCTATGGGGAGAAGGGGGGGGGGTGTTTGTCACTGCACAGGCTGTGGGGACACACAGAATTCTACTGTCTGCTCAGCCCTAGTGAACACCTGCAGTGCCGTGACCAGATCTGGGCTCCTCAGGACAAGACAAGAAGCTACCGAAGAGGGTTCAGCAGAGACCACACAGATGATCAGAGGTCTGCAGCGTCTCTCTCATGAGGAGAGACTGCGGGAGCTGGGCCTCTTTAGACTAGAGGAAACTGAGAGGGGATCTCTTTAATGCACATAAATATCCCAAAGGTGAGCGCCAAGAGGACAGTGCCAGACTCTGGTGGTGCCCAGTGACAGGGCGAGGAGCAGTGACCTTAAACTAAAACAAAAGAAGTTCCACCTCAACACGAGGAAGGGCTTCTTCACCTTGAGGGTAGCAGAGCCCTGGAACAGCTGCCCGGGGGAGTTGTGGAGTCTCCCTCTCTGGAGGCATTCCAAACCCACCTGGCCGCGCTCCTGCGTCCTCCGCTCCAGGTGACCCTCCTTGGCAGCGGGGGTTGGACTGGGTGATCTGCAGAGATCGCTTCCAACCCTGACGATTCGGTGATTCTGTGAGGAGAGGGTGTCCGGCCGCCTCTCAGGGACCGCGGGGCGAACCCGGCGGAGCCGCCACCCCTCACGGAGCGGCTCCGCCACCGCCCCCGGGGCGGCCGCTGGGGCGGGGCGGGAGCGGCGGTGCCGCCCTCACTCCCTCCCTCCCTCCTTCCCTCCCTCCTTCCCTGCGTGCCCGCTCCTCGCCGCGGTCCCGCCGAGCCTGCCGCCCCTCTGCAGCCGCCCGGGATGGTTGCGAGGAGCGGCGGGCGGGAGCCGCGGGCTGCGCTGGGCCGGCCGCACATGGCAGGCGGGCGCTGAGGGAGGCGCGTCCCGGTGCGGGGCTCCCGCCCGCCGGCAGCGGGGCTGGAGAATGTGCCGGCGGCCTGGGAAGGGGCAAGAGTGAGGGGTCGAGCCCCGGTCCCGGGCATGGCGGAGACCCTGAGCCCCTGCAGCCCACGGGGCCAGTGCCAGCCCGGCATGGGCGCCAACGCCTCGTCCGCCAGCATGGACACCAACACCTCCTCCTCGGCCGCCCCCGCGCTGATGGGCGGCAGCGCGTGGAGGGGCCGGGAGCCCTTCTCCATCTTCACCGTCCTCATCCTGACCCTGCTGGTGCTCCTGACGGTGGCCACCTTCCTCTGGAACCTGCTGGTGCTGGCGACCATCCTGCGGGTGAAGGCCTTCCACCGGGTGCCCCACAACCTCGTGGCCTCCACGGCGGTGTCGGACGTGCTGGTGGCGGCGCTGGTGATGCCGCTGAGCCTGGTGAAGGAGCTTTCGGCCGGGCGGCGGTGGCGGCTGGGCCGGGAGCTGTGCCTCGTGTGGGTCAGCTTCGACGTGCTGTGCTGCACCGCCAGCATCTGGAACGTGACGGCCATCGCGCTGGACCGCTACTGGTCCATCACCCGCCACCTGCAGTACACGCTGCTCACCCGCCGCCGCATCTCCAACGTGATGATCGCGCTCACCTGGCTGCTCGCCGCCGCCATCTCCCTCGCCCCCCTCCTCGGCTGGGGCGAGACCTACAGCCCCGAGCAGGAGCGCTGCCAGGTCAGCCAGGACCCCTCCTACACCATCGTCTCCACCGGCGGGGCGTTCTACCTGCCCCTCTGCGTGGTGCTCTTCGTCTACTGGAAGATCTACAAGGCGTCCAAGTTCCACATGGGGGGCCGCAGGAGGAACGCCGTGGTGCCGCTGCCCGAGGCTGCCCAGGTAAGGGTGGGGATGGGGAGGAGAGCCCCTGTTGCCTCCCCCAGGGACCCGTGATCCTCCTTCTCATCCGCTGCCAGCAGTCACCCCTGCCTTGGTGCTTTCGGCTGCCGGGTGCCCTGGGTGTCCCGTGCGAGCTTAACTCTGTTACAGGCTGGACACTCTGTTCCAGACTGGACGTGAGCAGTAATTTGCCAGCCAAAAAGCGCCACTCTTGGAGAAAAGAGCTTTATTCTCATTGTTTCCTTTTGTGTCCTGAGAGTAAGGAACAGGCGCCTTCACTGCCAGTGAGGAGAGCTATTTAAGAATCTTCTCTTTGCTCTGAATTTGCCATTCCTTGGGGTTTTTTTTCCTCTTTATTTCTTTTTACAGTGTTAGTAACGTAAACAGACATAAACAGATCCCTAACTCCGGTAAGTAAGAGTAAATTCATGCATATTTTATCTACCAGCACAGACTTTGTGTGTCTCAACACGTTTTAATAAGCAAATTATGCACTTCATTGATGTGGTTGGGCTGGTTTACCTTGAATACTGCTCACTGCATTGTGTCAAAGCAGTGATCAATTAATTGTTTCTGGTTTAAAATTACCTCCTGTTTTAAAAACGGTGTCCTTCTTATCCCGGAGATTGTCTGTAATCCCACAGTGCGTTAGTCATGTGGGAGGTCTCATTCATTTTGGGGACACACCTTGCTGACAGAAGAGCTGTGTCCCTTCGGAAGGGTTGGGGTTGGCTCCTTGTGTCCTCTAAGTCCGGCTCTCTGCGTGATGATGGTGTCGACCATGCCATGGCACCAAGGTGCTTGGCAGTGCTCTCTGTAAATTCTCCCTGCTTTCTCTCACATATTCTTACTCTCACTCCTGCGTGTGGAAAAGATTCTTTATGTTTTTGTGATTGCCTGTTGTACTTGCTAAGTCCAGTCCCTTCCCAATAGCAAAAGACGAGCCGTGTGTATGACAGAGATACGTAAAGAGACATGGAACATTTCTGTTCAATTTGGGCTAATCCTGCAGGGCCTCACTCCTCTAACTTTGATTTGGAGTCATGGTAGGAAACACGTTATTATGGTCACAAATAGAAGTCCGTAGGTTGTGTCCTCAGATTCTTGCAAGAGATAACAGCACTGGCAATTACATGTGATTAGACTTGCACATTTGGATCGCAATGTCTTGGAGATATTTTTAATATATATTGGTTAATGAAGATGTCTTCCATGCAAAAGCATAAAATGTGTTAGGAAACTTGAGAATGTCTCCTCTAGTGGCATTCTTTCTATTTTTTGTTCCTACGATCTTTACCCCCTAGTTTGCACCAAATTTCTGTCCAAATTGTTATAAGCCTGAGGAATGTATTGCTTAGAGTTAATGCATAACCTTTCCAAGCACAAAAGCCAGCTGATGAGTTGTAGTGGTTCTGCATGCTTTGTCTTTTACATACACACATACTCATACAGGACTACTTGTTTGGAATCCAAAATTCTGGGAAGCTAAATGAGCTGAGGCGTCGCTGCTTGAGCCAATCTAGAGAAATGTCAGTTTTGGCAGAAAAAAGCCTGGCTCCTGATTGTCATAGCTGTGTCTGCAGAAGCCCCTGCGTGGGCCCAGCATGACTGGCAGGTGAGTGCCTTTTGCTGATGCAGTGCCTGGGAGCTGGTTTAGGCTGTACTGACAAAAGAGCTCTGTCAGTGTGAGCTGAATCCCCATTTTGGAAGGGTTGCAATACAGCTGTTTACTCCTCACCTAAAGGGAGGGCTGATGCCCAGGTGTACACGTGCTCATTAAATGAACCCATGGATCAGGGGAGCTGGAATTCAGGATGCACTTCTTCTCAGTTTTCTTTCTAAGAGACTGAGACTTATTCACTGAGTTTCATCCTGATCTTATTTAAGCTTATAGGAGCAGGATCCATCACATTCACAGGAAGAGGAGCAGTTTTTCAGTGAATTCTGGAGGGGAGTCTTCAAACACAACACAGCTGTTCCTTTGGCAAAACCATTTTTTTCTTTTAACCTGCAGACACAAGGGTAACACTGCCAGGGTGTGTGGCAAAGCTGATGAGGTGCTCCAGCTTTGCTTCTCCACATGCAAAGGTGATCAGGCTGTCAGTGTCAGCTCTGTCCTTCTCTCTGATGGGGCAAATTCTGTTCCATTTCTCTTGATTTGCCCATCAGTTCACCCAAATTTTTTTCTCCCTTAATGTCTCTCCTCCCTCTGCTTTCTTTCATCCTTTCCCTCTCTGACAATGCTCACCTGTCATGTTCTCCCTGGCAACATTTTCCTTCTGTCACCCTTACCCTGGCTGTGGATTGCCCTCTGCATGTCTGTCAGTTCTCACTCCAGGTGCCCTGCACTATCTGAGGAACATTAGAGGGGTTTTTGGCAGATGCCAAAGGCTGGAAGTGCTTCCCAGTCTGGAGGTGAGCAATAACAGCGGCAATAACAGCAGCAGTAACACATCCCTGCTGGGAGAGACGTCAGTGTTGCACTCAAGAGTTGGCTGTCAGGTAGCACTGGATTGGAATTGTGCCTCGTGGCTGAGGAAAAGATTTGAGTTCATAGTGCTCATGTGCCAGTAGGGATGCCTTGAAACAGATGCACCAAGTAGAACAGTGATGGTGAGAGAGATATATATATATATATCTATGTGTGGGTGTGTATGTATATGTATATTTATAGTTACCAAGTAACTATTTTGAGTAATTTTTGGTTAAAATTATACTTGTGTTTCTGAAAATGCTTTTTAAAACCTTAAAAAAAATAAGATGAGGGATATGGACATGAAACATCTGGGGTGCTTCTAATTTTAATGAGAGCTTGTTTCTTACCTTCCCATGAAACAAATAAATTACAGAACTGGGATACTAAATTAAGCTGAGGCTCTTATAATTGCTTGTTTGCTAGTTATGAAACTCCTTAAAAAGTGAATTCTGCAGGCAATACTGATCTGGGTGATCCCTGTAAAAAACCTTGTGACATACCATCACTGTCAGAGAGCTATGCTCTGTCACACCTTCTTGACAGCAGGTAATAATTTTCTTTCTAAACAGTCCAATTGAAATAAATGAAACTGCTTGAAAAGCAGCAGGTACTGCTGGATAATGCCCTTTTAAATCA
>JAYRBT010000181.1:8479908-8502703 GCA_036023395.1 Myiotriccus ornatus
CCTTAAATTTAGAGTGGAGTCAAACTGTAAAGAGTTAACAAGGCACTGTAATGCATCCCTAAAGTGATTCTTGTACCTGGTGATGTCAAATTGAGGCCAGTGTCAGGTATATGGGCAACTTAGACCCAGGATGTTCCTGATCCTTTCTAAACAAGTGCTTTAAATAAATGCCATCAAAGCACATGTTCCTCCAGCTCCTGAAGTGAGCCTGGCTGTATCTCAGGAGCACAGTGTGTGGTGAGGTCAGGCACTTGGTCTAATTCACACCTGCAGTGCTGTGACAGTCCAGTGTGACCTGCTGTGCCTGCAGCCACAGCCACCTGTGTGTGTCATGTTCCTGCAGATGCTGCTTCTCTCAATTTCAATGGAAATTCAGAAAATAACCTAGAATTTCAGAGTTGCTAGATAGTGGCTCAGACTCAAATGCCAATTTAAATAACTTCCCTTGTGACTCTCAACTTGCCTGCATATGGAATAGCTACCATTTAAACTACTGTTTGGAGGCTTAATTAAGCCAGAAGGAACGCACATATGTAAGAGACTGAAAGTTACTAAAACCCACAGGCCTCATTCAGAAACATTCACAAATTTTTCAAGTCAGTTGAATTTTTCACGTGAAAGAGTCACTGCTCTAAAAACTTTAAAATCCAAACAGATGACATGGAAGGAGGAAATGAAGAGGTCATCTTGAGCTGGTGTTGAAAAGCATACAAATCTCCTGAAGTTCCTCATAATCGCGCCATTACCATCACACAAATCCAATGCCAACCCTGCTGCACCCAAGTTAAGGCCCATGACAGTGTGTGGCTGCAGCAGCAGCAGCGATACTCACGTTCAACTGTCCGTGCCAGCTGACCAGAGCAACACCCGGCTCCAGTTTCGGCACAGGAGCCCTTCCAAGAAACAACAGGTTGTGAAGGTACATTTTTCCATGACTTGGCAGCTGTAACCTGGGAGAACACCACAGAGCAGTGAGGTCACTGTGCAGGGCAGTGCAGCTGCACAGCTGTTGTTGCAGACAGAGATGCAGCAGGGCGCCCTCAGCGAGCGGCAGAGCTGGGAGCAGGGCACTGACGCTGCACGGCGCAGCTCTCCGCCCCCTCGAGGATGAATTTAGCTTCCTTAGGAGGCGAGTCTGAGCCCCTGCAATTCTGCTGCGAGAAGTTCTGAAGATAAGGAGCTGGTGCTCTGCCCACCCAGGCATCTGTGACAGCAGCGAGCACTACAGTGACAGGCTTGCGCAGCAACCAGCACGCTTTGAACACACCCAGAGGCGCCGAGGAACAAGCGGGGCTTTCACTTCATTACAGTGGCTTTAGAAAGCTCTGAACAAAATCGACTTTCCACACTGGCTCTAAATGCAGACTGCATTTAGGAGAGCAGCAGCACATGTTCAGGGTTTAAAATCCCGGGGTTTTAATGACATGGAATCCGAGCTTAGCATAGGGAAAAGAACTACATTATCTGGAGCTATGGTCTAACCTGCTGGGGGTTGCTCCCCACCCAAAGCCAGAAAAGGTGTTCTCATCCCTTGGCCTCCTGCACTGCAGGCCCTGAGCTTTACCCTCCCATTTGTGTACCAAGCCCAGTGACCTGGTGCAATGGGAGAATAACTGCTGGATAGTCATCAACCCTGATTAAAACAATTTGGAACTGTGGATAATGTTCTACGTCCCTCGGTACTTTTATTTCTGTGATTAATTACTCTTATTATTAAATCTTGCAACTTTATTTTAATTGAAAAAAAAAAAGAGTAGAATCAAGCATGCAAAGGATTCCTCTTTCTGGCACTTAAGCATTAGGGTTTCAGGAGGGACCAAAGAAAATATGGAAAACACAACTCCCTTACGAACTAAGATAAATGAACTAAGATAAATGACACAGTATCTTGACTATCCAAATAGAAAAAAACCCCAGTTATTCTAAAGGAACATCATTTTGCAGAGATTAGACGTATGGCAATTTATTTCCCCAAATAGAAGCTGCCAGTTTTGAGTATAGCAATCATCTCTGCTTGCACACGGTGGACTACTAGTTTTAAACTTTATTTCCTGACCCTGAATGTGCTCCTAGGAAACCTCACTGGAGCCGATTGCTCAGCAGAAGGGCATTGCTGCCTCCTGCAGCGAGGCTCTGAGAACTCTGCAGCAGCTGTATTGAAATGAAGGCCGAAGTTTGTTGTGCTGTTGGAGTCCAGACTGTACACAAATGAAAGGGCTTTGGAAGATGAGTGTGAACAGAAAATGCTAATAACTCTCTATGCTCCTGTCTCCAGGAAACCTACCGTGCTCCAGCCTCCACAATGGAAGCTCTTCAGTAATTCATTGCTGTGCCCAGGAGTTGCTGATCTTCCAGCCTCTGCTGTGGAGTTCACACCAGCTGCAGCCAGGGCTGTGCAGGCACTGCACGAATAAACAAGCTGGAGTTCATACATTTTTAAGATAACAGACTATCCTCAGAGCATGTCACCCACCACCCAAACGAGCAGGGTCTGTGTGTGGCCCTGTCGTGTGTCCTACTTACAAGCCCAATTTAGCAAAGCTGCTCTAAGGGGGTGGGTGCCCCAGCCAAGCACAGCTCCCCAGCTGCCTGTTTTGTGTGAGTGCCAGCAGCTACCCAGAGGGGGACACAGAAGTAACACCCTTTCTCTCATGCAAAGTAATTTTACGTTTCAAAAGAACTCTCTGCAAAGTCTATGTCCTGTGTGGCTGGATGTGCCCATAGTGCCTCTGGAAGAGTAAAGAGTGCAACGTGCCAATTTGCCACACAGCAGAATGGTTTTGGTGCCATACATTTCATCCCCATCAAATACTCATTGACTGAGGAATCTACACACTAAGGTCATGCTTCAATAAGCAGATTTTGTCATAAAATAAAGAGGAACAAGGGAAGAACCCTTATAGAAAATATTGGTTACATTTAAACTTGCCTTCAGAGATTTTCTTCATTGACATGAGAAGTGACTTGGTGCAGTACTCCATTTGTTGATATACTGTAACAAAAGGATTGTCTGGATTTTGTCAAGTGTATGTCACTGATTCCACTCTCAAAAGATGCTTTACAAGTGCACTTGAGGAACTGCATTTAAAGAGAGCTGTCAGCATCTAAGGTGAGTGTATGCCTGAAGTTCAGAGACTGTCTCAGCTTCTGAAACAAAGGGCAGACTGACGTTCCAGCCGTTTATTCATCAGTATATCAAAATAACTACATATATTGAAATGCATATTAAAACTCTGAACTGGCTCTAGCAAAAAAAAAACCCAAAAAACGCTTTGCTGCAAGTCCTATAAATGTTACTTTACAAGTCTGGTAACACCAAATGAGTTCAGGTCCTCTTTAAACAAAGAAATCCAGCAATGCTAAAGTAAAATTCTGAGAAACTCCTTCTTCTCCCTTGAAACCAGCTGAGATGGAGAATTAAGAAGGTTCTCCTTGCTGTTGGTTCCTCCCCTGGTATCAGGGGAAATGGCACTCAACACAATACAGCCTGTGCCAGAAGGCAAAGATCTGTTTTCATCCCTCTCTAGGCTCGCTCTTCTCATTTTCACAGGGGTCTGAAGGCCAAGATAAGTGTCCATCTGTCCTGGGTTCCATCTGTTTTAGATAGTCAGTTATTATCTGGACTGCAGTAACTGCATCTTCACAAACCTCAGATTTGTATCTTAGTCAAAATTACAAACTCTTAGCCAGAGCAATGGCTCTAACATTTTCATACTCCTCACTGAAGTTTCCAGGTGACTGTGTTTGTAGCAGGTAAGCATAAAATTTAACCTTATACTGAACAAATAATCACAGCATTTATTCTACATCCAAGTTCATTACTTATCCTACCCAGAAAATTTTGCTTGATGGCTAAAGCAATTTTGATGAAAATGGTAAAACCCAAATTGAAACGCCCACTCAAGTTCTTTTTTTGAGAATTCCACTGTACACAAATACAGCACAGCTTGAATTCTCAAACAGGTTTCCTGTTGCCAAAGATGAATTACTTGATTCATTCGAACTATGACAAACTAGAAAGAACATTACAGTTTTTATAGAGGGAAAAGTTTGTAGGTAAGAAATAACATCACCTAGTATCAAAGCTGACTACAAAGTCTGCAAGCTTCCTTCTTTGAAGGAAATGCTGAATGTAATTTTTTCCTTCTTTGAAGGGACTTGGAATCTGATTTTGCCTTCCTTATTTCACTAGCCCAGGACAGGTTGACTTCTTGAACAGAAACAAGAGGAGCAGCCTGTGTCTGTTCAGTCCCCAAGTCGTGTGGGGCAGCAAGGTACCAGCTGGCTCAGTAGAAAGGTTTTCTTTCTGTTTGTGCTGAAGGAACATGAACAGGATGTCACCAAAACAGCATCTCATTTCACTACTTCACTTGAAATTCACTTGAATTGACAAAATTCATCTTTTAAGGCACTTGTAACTTGAGAGCCTGGTAAAGCTCCTAAGGCAAGTTCTACCTCAAAGACACGATAGCAGAATGTCACTGGATTCCAAACATCCTTTATTTTATATTTGCTGCCACAGAAAGTAATTGAACAGCACTGTCATCAGAGTCATTGGGAAAAAGGAACATGGATTTCTTCTCCTGAAGATGTGATGTACATTAAGAAGTCAGTCCAAAATCCTGGTGTTAAGTACAAAAAGCAACTGTTTGAATTATAAAATACTGTATATACAGATATAAAAATGTTTCAGAAAGTGTCCCACAAAGTTTCTAAACTTTCAAGAGCAAATCTTCAGCAGGGTAAGTAGGTGGTTGTCTTCAAAGGTGAGCTTCAGTTCATTTGAGCACAATGTCTCAATCTTTATCTTCCTATATTACAGGTGATAGACCGATTTTCATCCCAGCCAGGGATAACACGGTGGTCCTAGTGATTAAGGTGTTTTTTCCTGGAGCTATTAATTTAACAAGCATACTCTCTATATATAAAAATGAAATTTCAAAGAAATTTATACAACAGCTAGACTTTATAAAAATATAGATCTATAATTTTACACCAGGAATTATCCAAGGTAAGTCTCCATTTTCTTATGTCTTAACCATTAGAAATTAATTTTTATCCTTGGAATCCTATCTATGGCTAGACTGTAAATTAATGTGAAGTTATTAGGTGGTGAAGTGAGTTTCAAGAATCTCCTTCTGGGGTTCTTTTTGGGGCCAAAATTAATAAACTACTGTATTGTGCAGTGCTCATCTTGTGGTATTGGACATATTACACAGTACATACCTACTTATTCCAGAATCTTGACCTAATTCAGTGTTAAAACCCAAATAAAAAACATCCCCACTGTCCTTACTGTGGGAAAAAAAAGCAAACCCAAACCCAAATAAATAAAATTAGACAGTATTTCTATTTTGCTGTACTGTGTTAACTCTTTACTGTGTAGTGGAATGAATAATACAGCCATATGATGAGAGACTGTAAACTGAACACATACTGGAAAAACCAAGACTTTTACAGCTGTGTGTATATATTTTTATATATATATATCTATATATTTACATCTACATTGCAGTTATAACTGTCACCTCGCAAAAGAGATTCAATGGACTGAAAAATCTTCCATAAATTTCCCCAGCTGGAGTTCTTCAGGAAGAACTGGCTTTCAGCTTGGACAGCAGCATTTCATTCTTACGGCATTCCTGTGAACAGAAAGCAAACACAGGAGGAGGTAGTTGCTCTTTACTAGTTGTATCTTCACATCAGTAAAACCAAACACTTTCTTTTGTTTTGAAGGATCTCTAAAATCCAAAGTAGTCTGGAGTGAGTAATGAGCTGAAGATAATTCCTATTCATCCATAATGTTATTCCAATGGTAATTGCCATTAAACTTTGACATGCAAGCCAAAAGGAACACTGCTTGACCATTCGTCTAAAGTTGTTACAAGTAGCTAAAGCAAATTCAGCTTTTTACTTATAAATAGAATAAATTTGAAATGGAGTTTACTTGTAGGTGATCTGGAACTTCACAGGACAGTTTGCAAAAACGTCAGTGTTCAGGGAACAACTCTAGGTCAATAAATATATTTGCATAAGTACACACCACCTGTGTTCCACTTCATTTATTTTTAAGGGTAGCAAGGTTGAGAAGAAGTTCCATCACATGGCAATGGAAGAAAAATGGGTTAAAAATCAAATAAGTAAACCTCCACATAAATTCTGCAACAAGAATGTAAAATTCTGTATGTCAGACAAGCAGCTGAACAGTCCCTGTCATTCTCCCAGAGCACATTGTCTGAAACAGGAAGGAACTGTCTCAGAACAAAGCAGGACAAATTACAGAAAGATGTTTTTCCTCCAACATCTGAAGCCAAATGACAACTTTGCCTGGCAGCACTCCTTTGCCATTCATTCTCATGGAGACAAGAATTAACAGAAGCACAAGATGATTAAAAGCTTGGGAAAGGCTGAATCAATGAAGTGTTAAACGTTGCTTTCACAGTCGTTAGACAACAAGGCTCGTTCCCAAAGCTATTTATACCTACCGAGACTCTGCACTTTCTCCTTATTCACACCCATTCCCTCAACCCTCTTTGCTCCAGTAAGTAACTGCTCATAAGTCTTCAAGAGATTCCACTCGGAAACCTAAATAAGCATCTTGCTTGATAACAAATTCTGCTCCCTGTAACATGGAGGGGTGCCAATCTAGCAGTGAAAGAGGAATTGCCAGAATCAAGAGTCCAAGACTCACGTGGAGGTAACCACCAGGATACATCATGAACATGGTGTGATAAGCATCATGTCAGGAAATCTTATGCATATATTAGTGCACAAATCAAGTCAAAATGGGTCACTGAACACCTGACAGTGTTACACCAGCAAAAGTGCTCTTACCTCTTTAAATTCTTTCACTGTTTTGAAGTAAAGCCTCTGTTTCTCTAGAAGCTCTAAGTATTCATCGTTCAACTGGTCTCTTCGCATTTTGTTTTCTTGCTTCTTCTTTTCCATCTGTTGATGTGCAGGAAGGATAAGAGATCACACACTATACATGGAATACACACACACACGGATATACTGCCTAAGGAACAACTATCTATAAAACACAGTGGGAGACAGATACCTCATAAATGGTATCTAGAAACCTAATGCTGAAGCTACAGTATCAGTGGCACTGTAAGTGGCATTCAGAATGCAGCAAAATAGCCCCCAATGTTAGCAGAACAGTTTTGTCTTCTCTTTTCCATGAGCCCCAGCTGCCTGAGGTGCAGCTCTGACTGCACCCACACAGTCCAGGTGGAGGAGCTGTCCCTGAGTTCAGTGACATTCAGCTGTCTCAAGCATTTAAATCACTACATTGCCAGTAACCAAGTTACAGGGTACAAGCTTCCTGTCAGGACAGAGGTGTTACAACATCTCTGTTCTACTCTATTCATTTAGATTTAGTGGTGAGAAGCTTCTTATGAATGTGAAAAGAGATAATACTTGTTAGTTGCTTGCTTAATTTGCACCTCACGTAATGGATCTCTCCAGACACAGTTATTATCCAAGAGGCTTTGCTGAAATAACTCCCAGGTTCTAGCAAAGAAAAGTGAGGAGTCTCAAACCTTCATTCGATTCTGTTTGATGCCTTCTACAATCTGCTCCATCTGCCGTAGAAACTGCTCACGAGAACCAGAAGATGCCATTGCTCTGGAAAGAAAAAAATGTGACAATTGACGGGGATGTGTCTCAGCTACAAGCTCAATGCACAAGGTGTCTTGTACATTTAGCCACATCCAACAATTCTCATTGTTTAGTGTTCTATGTAAAAATTTATCTTTGTAATCAGTGATTTCAGTGACAGTGCAGCTCTTCAGCTGCTATAAGCTACCAAAGAGAGGGGAACAGACACTGCAGAGCTCATCACAAGTGTTGTCCCTCTCAGTTCAAGCCTGTTCCTTGCTCTCATGTGCTGTACAGAAATAAATTGCAAATAACTAAATAAAAGAAAACATTTTTAGGAAAAGCTGCTGTTGTGAATATTAAGAAAGTGAGTAGAGGTCTAGGAGGTCAGAAAACATTCATTAAGCAATTTCAGGCCCTACCAGGGAAAGCCTAGAAATCATTTTAGACTTTAACATATCTTCAACAGAGTAAGAAAAATAAACCAAGGAAAAGGCAATCCCCCCCTGCACACACCCACCAAAAAAACCCCAATCCAAAGCCCAGCTCTCCATTGCAGTATTGGTTTCTAATGCCTGACAAAAGGATCTCATCACTGAGCAAAACAGATCTGCAATCCCTGCTGCAAAGGAAAACACCTGAAATAGTAAATTCCTGGGGTTTGTTGTAATTATCGTGTTGGACAACACAACAGGAAAATAAAAAAAATAATTCTGATTAAACAAAGAAGGTCACAAGTGTATAGAAGAAAGTAAAGAAATAATTACTCTGGAAAATAATTGCTTAGAATTTCACAACAAAATTATAAAATAATATAATAGGAAGAATTGTTTAAAACTACTAAATGTCATCTCCTCCCCCATGACTCTCGTGAACTACTGTGACAAAAATGCCTAATGGGCTTTTGTTTCCGAAATCAAAAAGATCCAGAGAAAAATAAACGTTGGCTGCATCACAGACTGATATTTGACCATGAACTTCCAAGGGAACCATGATTTTACATAAGGACTTCACACTACATCAAAACCTTTAGATACAGTGTTGTTTTATAATAAACATGTCTGAAACATGTCCCAGTCTGATGTTTCGTACATAATGTAATAACCCCAACTTCACAAAATGGAGGAAAAGATTTAAATTAATGCCAGGAAAATTATGATGAAATTTCCACATCTAAAGAGTCAGATATTAAAAACATATGTTGCCTATAAAAGTTTGGGGAATCATAGACTTGGAATTACCTAACAGGCTTAATCAGAATTAATAAACTATTTTATAAACCAGTTTATGATTATAAAAACTTCTAAGAAATTTTTAGTCTCTGTAACTGATGCGCACTCCCATTCTTCCAACCCTTTGCCAATATTAAGAGATAAAAGGCCATTACTTACTGATGGAAGTTGTCATGAATAGAATTTAGTAAGTTAACCTGTAGAATTAGAAAAGAAAAAAAGAAGAAAATATACATTTGTCTTTTCTGGTATAAGTTCTCACAGACAGTAAGATGAAATTTAGTTCAAAAACTCGACTATATAGATACTGCCCTGAAAAGCAGCCAGCTGTATGAAAATCACCGTAAGCTTTCTTTCAGGACAAAACCACAATTCTTCTGATTAGTAAAATCTATTTCAGAGGTGAAATCACAGAAAGCAGAAGTAGGTCTTGGACCACAACTGAGATTTTTAATTTCCCTGACACTCAATTATACCACTGAGAATTTTCTAGCATGACGACTTCCCAAACTAAAGCCACAGGGTAAAGTGGCCCGTACACGTGTCCAACACAGGTTGAAAGTTGACATAAAAATACCTTACAGGTACTGGCCCAGTGTTCAACAGTGACTGTGCCCAAGTACATCACAAATAAACAGAAAAAAACTCTACTTTTGCCTCTGAGACTGGAACCACACAATGTATGTGATGAAGTGTCTCCATACAGTCCTGTGAAGACTCACTAAAAAAGTGCAGGCACATCAGGTGAATTCCTGCCCTGCTTTCATCATGCAGATGAGTTTTACAGGTTTCTGAACAGCACCATTACTTGCTTTGCTTATATGTACTTTAGAGGATGCTAAAAGATTGCAAAAGCTACAGAAAGGCATTTCACTAACATTGCACTGACTCAAGACAAAACCAGCAACTCATAACATCATCACAGGAATATTTTGTTGCTTGGTATAAACTCCCCCAACTAATTAAACTATATTCAATATATCCCATGTAACCCACCTTTGATTTTTGTGGTTTTTTATGTACTGCTGAGAGTATTAAAATTTAGCAACTAGCAATTAACGTGATCCTTTCTCTTGGCTTTAAATATATCTTGCAAGTCTCCTGTGGTTCAGCCTCCCAAGCAGTTTCTCCTTTTGATGAGTGTTTGAAGTGTTCTGCATTAAACAAACCCAAGTGTAGCAAACAGAATCACCTGCCCCACTGCTGTGGAAAGCTGAACTCATCTCCCAAATCTAAAACCTTCCACCTGGATGAGACAGCAATAAGCACATGCATGACAGAATCTGCAGGTGTTCCTGACCTTCCCTTGGAAAATTCAAATGAATTCTGAACAGACTCCAAAGCAGCCAAGATGCTTAAGAATTCCTGTTATTTACAGGAAAGAAACTGTTGCATGACTCATCAATATTTGTCAAGTCCACATCCCTGCCTCAAGACTCTTCCAGTAAGTGTGTGTTTGAGAACGTAATTACAGCTAATACCACAAAATATTTACATCATGAAAAGTAACACTGCACAGCAGTACTGAACAACCACTGCACAGGAACATGTGATGTGTTACTTTACAGTGAAATCAGAGTATGCACCCCAAACTGAAAGACATTATGAAAATAATTAGTTCAAAAAGCATTTAAAAAAATCTTTCTCAAAATAATGATGCAAACATGAACCATGATCACAGAGACCTTTCATGTCAGAACTAAAACCTCCATAGCCAAAATTCAACTTCAGAGTAACTCCTGCTATTGCTATTTTGAAGCAATGATGTTCAGTGTGGTTGGTTTGGGAAGGAAAAAAGAAAAAAAAAACAAAACAGGAATAAGACAAAGTGCAAATATATTCCAGAAATCTTTGTGAGGCACAGATGCCAAAGGCATCTTTTGTACATTACTAGGCAGTATTTAACTGCTGAAACCTCGGTTCTCATATTAAGAGCAACTCAAGGAAATCTCAATGATATTATACACTTAACTAAGTTAAGATGGCATCAGAAGAACATTCAGAATTCTCCCTGTGAACCCCCAGAAAGGCACTGATTTATTTTGACAAGAGTACTTCCAATTTATATATCAGAGAAATAAATCTACTCTGTATTCTGTTGGCTGATTTTTATGTGCCCATTTCAAAAACAATCTTGGCACGCTTTTAAAATCTGCAGGCTTGCCCTCAAAATAAAAAACCAACTAATTCTGTATTAAACTCTAACCTAGGAGAGAAGCTAAAGTAATATAAATTCTATAGCTGCTACTTAATGTAGTTTTCTAAGTTTGGTATATGACTTCTCTGAATGGAAAAAATGAAAACTACCCAACGGGTAGATTAGAATCAACTGCTTAGAGGAAGGAAATGGTTGCTTATGATCTTTGGAACCAGAGATAGAGTGTCTTTACACAGTCAAAAATTTGACCACTGCTTGTCTGTCAAACTGAACAAATATATCTAAGTAATGCAAAACTCAGTAATCTGTTCTTATTTCATCAGAATAAACAGAGAAGCTTGAGTTATCAAAACATTTTAAAAATAGAGTAATAATTTTTATCAACTCTTGACAACCGCTATTTCTCCATCTTTACTGAAATCGGATGTTTTGTCACTGACAAAAAAAAAAAAAAAGCTGAAATCACTCAGTTAAGTGATGCCCAAGAAAGAGGTGAACCCTGTATGGCTGGGAGAGACAAAAACCAAGTTGCTTCCATGAAAACTACTGTTTTGTTCTAGTAAAATCACCAGTGGCTTCAGAGCAGGCAGGCTCAGACCCTGAGAACTAACCCTGATGTTGCTGACAGCAACTAGAATTTGCTCTCCAAGGTTATTGCCTGTAGCATTGGTTCATAATAAAAGATATTGACCAAAAAGAGAAAAAGAGGGCAATTTGGTCCTGTGATAACATGACAGAGGTATTTGCTAACCAAATGTTACTCGTGTTTTGTGAACACAGCAAGTGGTTTAAACTAACAGCAATTCTCTTGCAACACAGACCATTTCCCCTCCAAGATTAGAAATATTCCTATGAACCAGTTCCATTTTTATTTACAGAGACTGGTAACTCTGCTATGACAAGACTGAATATGGTGAAAGCCAAGTAAAAACTTTTTATCTCCTTCCCCACAGATGGAATATTTAAAAAACAGTAATAACTTCTTACCTCCTTTTCCAAATATACTTTCTTATCATCCAGTGTATTATAAAGAGTAAAAAACTGCTTCGTTTCTTTGTGAGTTGCTGAGACTGCAAACAAAAAAAAAAAGGAGCATAATAATAAAAGAACATGAGGAGAAATGGAATCTGTAAAAATACTTCACAGGCCTTATATAACATTCTTTCCACTATTAATAATGGAACACACTCTTTAATACGCTTTGGAAGGATGTTCCCTCTGTGTGTAAATCTCAGCAGGGTTTCCAGCTACCATCTTTTTATAAGGACAACACAGCTCAGTGTCTAAATTAGGTCTCAAATGCGGACAGTCCCTTATGCCAACATATGTTGGCACCATCAGCCTGCCCATCCTTCCTTCACAAGCTTTACCCTGACACCACACAGGCTCCTGTGCTGCTCACAGTGGCCCTGCCACAGCTGTGGCATTGGAGAGGCACAGACTGGGCAGGGACAGGGAAGAACAGATAAGCTGATCGTACTGTGTGGGAATACAGTGCATTAGACTATATATTTCCAGCTGCACAGGTGCAAGATGACCAACAAAGCTTTTTCTGTCTGAAAGCCTTTTTTATCTTCTTAGAATCTATTCATGGTGATAGAATTAAATAATCCTTTCTGGTTTAGGTGTTTACAGCAGATGTTGGTCAGAGCTGAGTGGGGAAGGTAAGGCTCAGCCATGCCTTCCCTTTGGGCCTACAAGATGATGCCTGATACTCAAATCTGCTGCGTGCTCTTTTATTCTTTAGTTCTTCAAGATATTTGTGATTCCCAAGGTTGGAGTTCAGCACAGAAAGACAGTCAGCAAAAATCATTAATATATTAAGTACTGTGTAGAAACCAGAACCTGAAAAAAAATGTGTGGGTTAAAAGGTAAGGTAAACCTTGGTGAAATCATGCTCATTGCATCACACCCTAAAGGCTAACTAATTGCCATATTTAAATAATACCTTTATGGAACTAATATACTGGGCTAAGCTTTTCAGTAGAACCATTTACAGACAGCATGACCTCCTTCCCACAGTACAATGTCACTGAACTTCCAAAGTTTTTAAAAAAAATTCCAGCTTTTGATTTGTACCATCCTCTCTCCATCTGAAGCTCAAGAGCAACCCACAGCCCAGAGTTCTATGTCTTAGTGATGGAAGTTCAGCAGTGGCTACTTCTGCAGTAGGAGATGTTTGGGACCAAAGAGCTTTCTCAGTGTCACAGTACAAATGTGACTCATGTTCTGCTCATGCTGCAGTCTCAAGGAACACACTTGAGTACCAGGAGCCTGGAAACACTGAGGAAATCAGGAAAGCCTGGCAGAGGTTGACAAATTGGTAAGGGCTGTTCAGAACGTTCCACAAAGATTTTCCAAAAGGTAAAATCATGCTGCAGCTTGAAAACCTGCAGGAGCACAGACTTATGTCAGGTGTGGTCTCTTAATTTGGGTTTTGCAGAATTGCTGCCAAATGGAAGAGGCCTTTCCCAAACCACTTCCTTCAAGCAGTTCTTTCTGTTCTTGCAGCAGCTTTGGTAGTCCAGATCTTTTACAGGTTCCACATGCCAGCTCAGAAAAACTTTCAAGATTTCCACTGGGCAGAAAGTTGTGCCAAGTTATGGAGCCTTATGGGCACACACCAGAACCCGTGTAAGGTAAGACAGACAAAGAAGAGGAGGAAGAAAGAGCCAATTGGCTCACTGCTTCTCCTGAAGCCTCAGCTTAATGTTTTTAATGAAAGAGGCTGTTAGGTAGAAAGTAAAGCTTTGAATATTGTAACTGAAAAGCATTCTAGTACAAAAATCACAAAATCACTAAGGTTGGAAGTCATTGCTGAAGATTCTTGTCCAACACCCCTTGGATCAAAGTTCAAAAAACCAAGTTTTGTCAGCTCTGAAGGTCATCTGAATCTGGCGAAATGAAAAGCTTCTACACAACTCTAAAATTACCACAATTCACACAAAGACTGGCTAGAGATTTTCAGCTCATTTTTCCAGAAGCTTAGCCTGTACAAAGCAGTTCCCAAACATGACTGAGCAGTGTTATTCTGAGTTACTACACATACTTTATACTAGAGAAAACAAAGTCCCATAAAATTCAAGACATCTCCAATCTACACCCAAAGCTGCACAAGTCTCTTTGATCCTAATCTTTCTGTACTTCCTATATAAATGAAGCTCCATTGTCTGAGCAGGTGGATGATCCGACCAGAGTCTGTTTGAACTAATGCAAGACAACAAAGTTCTTTGTAGCTGGACCTGACTGAATGAACTGCAAATTAAATGGCACAGCAAAGAGGGGAGAAGAAGTACTGGGTTTGTATTCACACCTCTTCCACGTATTGAGTTAGACAACACACACAGAAGACAGCACATGACTGTGGCACTAGAGATGCCTCACCAGGGCAAAGGATCTGGATCAATTAGATAACCAGACTGGAACTGCTCAACCCTCAAGAGCTTGGTTCACACACATATTTAATAAATGCAGAATATCTTTAAAAGAGACTTAGCTTATGCTAATACACGAGGTCATTAAATATACACCAGTAAGCACGCTGGTCTGTTATCAGTTTAATGGAACAACCTTGGAATTTTACTCTATTTGCATGTTCCATACCAACCATGCACAGCAAACACACTCCTATCCAAAAATTCAACTGAGCACATTTCCCAATTTTGTAACTTCTGATCATAGAAGCTAAAGACAATTTGTTTCTACCAAGATACTGCAGGATTTTATTAATCAAAAATGAAAGAAAACAGTCCCTTCAAGAGACGCCTTTTCTTTGTAGTTCTTGACACAGTTTGGTTCAGAACCAGATATTTCAGTTCAATGAAAACAATGAAAGCAATCTAATGGTAAAGCAAATTAATTAAACATGACTCAAACTTACAACAACCTCATTTGTCAATGGTGAATTAAGGATCTTCTAAACACACTGGTCATTAACCTAAATAACAGAACCGCTTGCAGACAAAATTTACTCTAGATATCTTGTGCATTGAGTTTCACTCTCAGGAAAATTCTTAAAGCCCAGCTTATAAAACTTCGAAAATACGGTGTAGAACATGAATACCAAAAGACTCTTAAAATACCACAAAATTAGTTAGTGCTGTTGTTACATGCCACATGCTCAAAATGCAGCTGCCCTCCTTTCAGGGCTTTAGCCTTCAGCAGGATGTGCCTGCTTGATATACATACCCTGACTGTAAAGTTCAATAAATCTCTTCTGATACTGTGTGAGCTCAGCTCGGCTGGGTACTTCATCAATCTTGCGCTGTAAAATGGCTATTTCTCTGTTTCTTCGTGCCTGAATAGAAAGTTAGGAGGGGAGAAAACAAAGCCTCTTCTTGTTCTCTTCTTAAAATGGATGAAGCCCCCCCCAAGCAATACTTTTTACTAAACAATTTATTTTAAAAAAGAAAAGCATTGGCTGAGGATCAAATTTTTATTTTTTTTTTTTTAATTGATTTGTGGCAGAAGAACTTGTTAAAATTTGAACAAAGAGAAGTATTAGAAGTTACAAGAGAAGAAAAATGTCAACGACTTTGTACAAGTAAATTCACAAAGAGTTACTCACCAGTAACAGCCGGATCTTTTGAAGCTTCTCTTTCTCAGCTTGGTACTGCTGTTCTATGATCTTATTCGGCTCCTAGAATTTGAGAACCCAAAGCAATTTTGTATTACAGCAGCATATAAGAGCTGCAGTGCAAAAGTGGGCAGACTGGGTTTGTTTTCTGTTTTTCTCTATCTTATGGTGCCCATAATGACATCACCATTTGTTGCTCTAGTTGTTTTTTTAACAATAATTCATAAGCTGTATTAAAAACCTGACTCATCTACTGTGAGCAAGTGCATTTAGATGGCTTTTAACTTTTGATATTTTAGTTCAAGATTTGTCAATAGTATTTGCTCTACTTTATAGAGTCAAACTTCAAATATGAACTGGAAGATTGTCCATATCCTTTGAGTGTTTATACTTTGATTCAGCAGTGGGTTTAAAAATAAAAAAGGCATCATGAGAGAGAACATAAATCCTCTAACACATATTCAAGATTTCCTGGATTGTGGACTTCAAGGTAACTTTTTCTTGTTAAAAAATTTAAGATTTAGGTTTACTTTTTAATTTTTTCATGCTGTGTTCAGAAGGACAGCAGCATCACAGAACTTCTGATCTACCTCATCTCAGAGGCATGAATGTATCAAATGTTTACCCACTGAAAATACAAGTCATTCAAGCTTTTCCTTTTCTCTTCATTCATTATTCATTGCCATCAGTCTGGATGCACTTGTGTTAAAGCCTAACTTCTGACAGCCGCTCATGGCATGCAATGTACCGAGCCACTGAAAACTCCTGCTTTCATCCTTCAAATAAACCCACTTCTAAGGAAAAAAACAACCAAGTCAAACATGCTTTCTGAGGAAGAGCTGTTTCTGTCAGAGGTATTCACAGCTCTTAACAAAACACCCAGAGATTCTTCTCTGGTACTACACAGAAAGAAGTAATGCACAAAAGTACAGAGATGCACAAAAGCATCACTGAGTAGATCCCCACAGATCCTGCAAGAATAACCAAGAATGCTACAGCTGTTTCCAGAATAGGAATTATTTCCAGGATTATTAGCCTGAGCTGTGCCTTTAGCAGGGGGATATGGAATTTTTCAGATATTCCAGCAGATACCTTAATGTTTACAAGAATGTCCCAAAATTCAGGACTTAAACCAACATTTCAAAACAAAAATTGTAAGCAAAAAACATAGATATTGGCTATTACCTGTTCCTCCCCATCTTCTGCTGTTTCAGCTTTCAAATTCTCAATACTTTGTTGAAGTCTCTCCATTTCTTCCTTTAAAACAAATAAAAATTGATGTGGCTTTTAACTGAGACCTATTCTCTTAGCAGGGGAGAGCAGGGATCTCGACAACCCACACTTCCAACAAAACTGCAGAGCTGACCACACATAGTTTAAACAGCGTTCCCTGCTTAAGGGTGAAGCACCCATTAACACTCGTTACATTAAACTGTCTGCTTTTATCAAATACAGAAACAGATTTATTTTACTTGCAAATATACTAGATCCAGCTAGGACAGCTAATGAGTGACATGGACAGTGAAGCTGAAGAAGCAAAGCAATATTACAATAGCAGCAGAGTGACAGGGGACTGTAACATATGGCATTTCCAAAAATGAATGAACCTAAACTTGCTTGCAAGGAAGTTTCCATTTCAATCCTTTAGAGCTTTCCAAAGGAGTATGCATGGAGAAAATGAGGTTCTTATGCTCCATGTAGGCCTTAGGGCATTATTTTCTTCTTTTCATTCTACTAAATTACATCTGCTATTGTTTGAATAGAAGGAAATGAAAACGCTTCTCTCTGATCATATTTCTGAGCAGTCCATAAACACAGCAGTAAGTAGGAAAGTGAAACAGCAATTAAGCAGTAAAACTGGAACATGCTCTGAAAACTGGAATAGTTCCATCTCAGTTTTGTCTCTTTTGGTGGGTTGCTCCACAGATAGGGGCCTTGATGAACACTCCTCTTTGGCACTGTGCCTCTCCCTCAGGTCCCTGTTGGCTGCATGATCCAGGAAGAGATGATCCATTTCAGGCTGTGAATAGCACAGGTGGGTGTCTAGTACAGCCCAACCACAAACTTACATTCTAGTATCCCTGTCAGCCCAGCCCAGGCTGCTCTCAGCAGAATGGTGATGAGCAGAAGAGCCAGAAGGGCCGTAGCTGTGAGCAGCACAAGGCAGATCTGGTGTCTGGAGTCTGGGAACTGCCCTGTATTAAGGACAGCCACACAAACTCAGCCGCCCTGGCAGCCCTTGCACCTCCCTGCCTCAGGGCAGGGGGCAGGTCCCTCTGCCAGTGCCAACAGCCTTGCTGCAATATGGGAAACTGCCCATAATTCCACTGCAAATCAAGCTGGTGGCAATATTCAACATCAGCCTGGAACTACCAGAACACAGGGGGTGGGGAGTGCGGGACAGATGGCAGACAGGGACACACACAGCACAACAACAAATCAGGAAGAAGTACAATGCTTATTTACCAAGTTTTAAATTAATCCTTACATAAGACACCAGAACTTACCCTACAGTGTGCTTTGAACTCTTGCTCCTGGCTTTTCAGGTTTTCATTCATGGCCACCAGCGCTCGCAGACTCTGTAATACACTAAATTTGAAGATCCAGTAAACCATATTAGATTTTTAGTTTCTAATTTAAACAGATGGAGAATTAACATATATTAGAACAAGCTTAGTTTTAAGTAAATTTCTAATAAAACCTGGGTAAATTAAAACCCCAAATATCACCATTGATATACCAAGGTCAAAATAACGATGCAGTATTACAGTGAGTATTTTGATGGCTTTGCTATGTTTTAACTTCATTACTGTGGAAGTTTTGAGAGACTCCTATTTAATTTGAGATGAAGGCTTCAAATATGAACAAAATAATTCAAGAAGGCCTCATCTACTTGTCAAATGTGTCTAGGGTTCTTCTGCTTTAAACACCTACAATTATTTTGAACTACAGACTGGCACTTTTCATTCTGACTGAACACTATGGTAATGTTTTCCTGTCTTTGAAAAGCAAGCTGGAGAATTATTTAAATTTTAAATTTTAGTTTAAGCAAGAAATACTGAATGACTCATTTTAAAGTCATTATTTTTCAGAATTTCAAAGGTCATATAGGAAGGAACTTACCTAGAATCTGCCTGGGCTTCTATTGTTTCTAAGGCTGCCAATTCCTTGTCCAGCTTTTCACTGTAACTCTTAACCTAAGGGTTGAAATTAATAACAAATTGAAATACACTTCCACATGAGTCATGCTGCTTAGCTTTCCCACACCATGGGATTAGTGAGTTAAGCTGGCAAACACCTTCACCATTTTATACATTCCTTCACACACAGAACTTAAAAATGGGTACAATTAGCACACAGGAAAACAAACCAAGATTACCTCAGCTAATGTCTTCTTTGCTTCGGTACATTTTGCCTGCAGATCAGTGCATTTAGCTTGCAACTGTTATGAAAGAGAAAGAAAAGATTTTGATTCTGTATTCACAGTAATTACACTTGTAATGCAGAACAGCAATATTTGAGTTGTTCATAATGGCTCTCTATTAAACAACAGGCCAACCATCACAGACACTGTCTTTTCTTGTCAGCTACTCCGAGAGCATTTGATTGCAAGAATTCTGATCAAATATTTAATTAATGACAGCAACATTTAGCACCTGAACTTCTAGATAAAGTCCCAGAATAAACAACAGCTTTTACAAAACATATGCCAACAGAATGGAAACTTATTGGACAGAATCTCTGCTAAATTACTCAAACTTATTTAGCCTGGTTATACGGGCCTAGTTTCACACCAGGCTAAGATGAGAGTCCCAGTTTGTACTTTTC
Organism: Myiotriccus ornatus; assembly: GCA_036023395.1. NCBI lineage: Eukaryota > Metazoa > Chordata > Aves > Passeriformes > Tyrannidae > Myiotriccus > Myiotriccus ornatus. The sequence continues at coordinate 8,499,305 of JAYRBT010000181.1, forward strand.
CAAATAAGTCAGGGCAATTCAAGACTTGCACAGAAGCACCACAGCACCAAACCACAGACATGCCCATACCAAATAAGCAAGCTGGTTTAAGTTTTCTTTTGTGTAACTATGGAAAGTCTAGTAAGAAGGCAGTTAGCAAAATGCCAGCAGATATTTCACTTGTAATAATTTACAGAGGCTAATTTTAGAAGAGCATCCTTCTTTCAAGTCCTTATGATTTAAGATAACATTGCCAATAGTAACAACAAAAATGGGACATGGGTTGCAAAAGTGGAGCAGAAGTGAGCAAACAAAACACACTAACGTAGCTCTGTTTCACTTCTCTTCGTGCTGGTTTAGTTTGCTGTTCAGAACACAGAGCTGTGACTTAATGCTCCACTTATTCCTTTCCAAAGCCTAATTTATATTAAAAAAAAACCCTTTTTCTTTGGTTTTCATAACTTTTTACCAATAATTCACCAATAGACTGGATTCTAACTAGTTGAAAATATTTTAAGCCTGCAGTCCACATCTCATGAAAAATGACATAAAGATTAAAGAGCTATCTGTAATGAGAAATCTTGCCAAAACTTACTGCACTACTGAAGCCAGAACTCCATAAACATTTTTAAAAAGGTGGGGTCTTGACCGTCACTGATTTCAAACACTGCCTTTGGCAAGTAGTAAGAGAAATTCGGCCAGGAAATTTTTACTTTACTGAAGTGATAAAAGCATTATATTTGGCTAACAGCTGTCAGTACATTTTTTCCCCACATAAAAAGAGCACTGAGACTGTTACGTACTGAAAACAAGCCACACAGAATTAAAGGGTCCTCAATTGTTAAAATGGCATGAAAACAGACTTAGGAAATAGTGAAGTTTTCCTGTGAATTGTGAAGTTTGTTTGGAAGTTCAAAGCAGATCTGTAATGAAGTAAGAACTCCACCAATTTTGTGTGGTTTACAACCAGGGTACCTCCCCACCCCAAACTGCTTTCTGCTTCTCAGCAGCACATGGAAAACAAGCAAATACATTCACTCATATACCAGGGAAAGTGGCAAAGGAAATTGTGCACACCAGGCATGAAAACATAATCCCCACAACATACACCTAGTTACAGACATACTCTGTATTACTGACCCAGGAGCCAGACTATGCTCAAATTCTCTGGAATATCAGAGTCATCTGCTACAGAGAAAATGCTTTTGAACATTTCAGTCACTGAGGCTTTGATGGACAGACTTTGATGGATCCTTTCTGCTTTCCAGATCATAACTGCACAACACAGGAGAGCTGCAAAAGCCACCCACGACTGCTGGGCTCACTTACCAGCCTCTCTTACTGTTCAACTAGGCAAGAAAGATCAAGGGAACAGCAGGGCTGGAGAGCTGTGCTAATGCACATTTGCACTTTGAAACCTGAGCTAGCTGTTGCAATATCCTAATGCCACTCCTCCTACACAACTGTACCCAGGCTGTCCTCCCCAGAATTTAGCCTGAGCTAACTGCCCACAGGGGAATGCAAGGGCAACGCAGTGTTCTAAACAATACACACCCTCAAACTGAGCATGCTCCAGTATAACTACAGATTGACTGGAAAAAACCTACAGATGGCTGTGAGCTGCTGGACACAACCAAAACCTGTAGATTTGTAATTAGAACTCGAACCTGAGCAAATCTTCCCCCTTTTATAACAGGACAGTGCTACACCACTGCCAATCCTGACACCAAAGCTTCTTACCTGGAACAGTCTTGCTCAGAGCAGATGCTGCAAGTGCCTGCATCTGTCTCCATTCTACAATATACACACCCCCTACATCCCTGACCCTTCACATGCACGTGTCTCACAGCCCTTGTGGTTCAAAAGTAGAGTTGAAGAGTGACACAAACATACCGCAGTGACTTGGGATACACTGAAATTCCCCACTTCTGAAATCCCAAACATCTCATTCTGTAGTGTTTCTACTTCAGGAAGCAACTTCAATCCAACATGGGAATCCACCAGGATTTAACTCTCTGTAAGTCCATACTATGATTCTGAAAGCCTGACACTTCAGCCTGCATTTAAATGCTAGGTACTGTCAACACTTTTTTTACTAACAAACAGTCATCATCCTGACAGGACACCAAAGTTATGTTTGACACAAACAGACATGGAAGTTCCTATTACCAAAGTGTTAAAAGAATATAAAGTGAAAAAAGTGAAAAAAAACCCACCAAAACACAAACAACCTATGTTTGATTCATTATATAAAATAACATCATAATTATAGTATATCATAATACTTTTTAGTATTTACCTCTAGAATGGAAAGGAATTGTGATGGACATACTTTACATTCAAGATATAGTGAAAATAATAATTGTAGTTTTATTTACAATGAGAAAAAATGCTACTTCTAACAGATGCCAGAGGGCAACATGAACAGAAATGCATCAGTTTAAGAACAAAATTAGTTTGGCAAATTCCAGAGGAAATGCATTTTAATATTGACCAGTCAAAACACTGTCATACTCTACCCTCCAAAATTCTTCTTTTCAGCAACATAAATCAAGACAAACCTGCACTGGTTCTTAATAAAGCTTTTCATTAAGTTGGAAAAATTAAGAGAGAAATAAAGAACAGGATAGACAATCAGTCTTTCACATGTGTTGTGTATAGGTTTTATTTCTACGGTTTTATTTAACCTTAGCATTACTTGAAAGTTAGTCAGAGACTTCAAAAAATGTTTCACAGCATGTGCTTTACTAGAAGGAGATTTAAGCCTTGAATGGATAAATATCCTTTAAATAAGAGATACTATTGCATTAGAGACTATTTTATTCTAATTTTATATATCAATAAATGAGTTAAGGCTAGGAAGTGGCTGAGCAGGAATGTTTAGAATCCAGTGCTTCCATAGCTATCCCATAGAAGGCAGGGCTTTCCAATCTACCCTTCTTTTACCTCTGTTGTTTGAAGGACAGAACATAACACTGTGTCATACAATGTCTCATACAGACACCTATCTATCAGAGCCCCTGTAAGCCCAACCCTGAACAGATAAAACCAGTGAAGATGTAAAGTTAAGGCATTACTGACAAGAGCAGACAAAACAAAAACAGATGAAGGCTGCTGGAGCAGTGCTGTACTTGACAGAGCATCACCCACAGGAGTCATCAGCAACTCTTTTCCTCAAGTACTATTTATTTTTTTGGCAAGCTCTTCCAATTACTGACTCTGATGCAGCATGTTTTCATCAGATTCTGCACGCTAAAGATGGTGCTGATCACAGCAGTATGCATAACCAAGAGCAGCATTTCAGTAATGGCACAGCTTTTCCACTTACACTTTTCTGTGTTTAAACGGCAATAGCAAAAGTAGGTTGAAATAGAGGAATAATGGTTCTTGCCCCTAGTTACAGATATTAAAAAAAAAAAA
>JAYRBT010000181.1:8502803-8556154 GCA_036023395.1 Myiotriccus ornatus
AACGGCAATAGCAAAAGTAGGTTGAAATAGAGGAATAATGGTTCTTGCCCCTAGTTACAGATATTAAAAAAAAAAAAAGATTCACAAATTCAAGAGCCTTTCCTTCCCAAAAAAATGCGAAAATATAAACTGAGTAGTAACTTGAAAAAAATCCATAAACAAACTAGCAAAACCCCACCCTGGTGAGACAAGTTGGCTCATATAAAGGACAGGAAGTGATAAAAGTAATTTATAACGTATTTTAGAGTAACTTCCTAAACTGTTTCTTGAAACTGTGAAAACAGCACATTCAGCACTGTAGCTAACAAATCAAATAGTGATACTCCCTCTGTTTTTCTCTGAAAGACATGCAAAAAAAGGAAAAGCATGTTTTGATTAGTTAGCACCCTCTTCGCAGACAGGGCTACTTAATTTTTTAATATAAAACCAGCCACATTGTCTTAGTAATAAATGTGCAAGCAAGACATTCAGAGACACTGAAATGAATGTTCAGCATGACAAATTGTTGGTACAGAAGATAGCCTGCAAATCTTTTCTGGGTAGCAACAGCTTTGTGATCAACCACATTTATCACAGTTTTCTTCTTTATTACACACACAATACCTACCTCTTCCAGGAGCTTGGTTTTTTGCAAAATCTGCTTGTTCAGAGATGCCACCTTCCTTCTGTGTTGTTGGGCAGCTCCAAGCCTTTCTGGTCGCTCCTCAGCTGAAAGCTCAGATTGCTAAAAGAAACCACAACAAGAGCCTTTTGGACCTCACAACATCACTTTCTGCTCCTTCAGAAGCTCATGAAATACCAAAGTGGGACACATCTATGATATTTCTTATCTAGAACTGTGTCCCAATATCCAACAGAAAGAATGACTTACCAGTTTATCTCACATCAAGATAAGGAAGTAGCTGAACACCTGAATTATATTTCAAAATTTACAAGTAAAGTGAACTAAAAATGTCAAGTGTCCTGGTACGGGCGGAAAATAATACAGTATACTGGAAGACAGACATAATTTCTTTGCATCAACATTACACAGTCCTTAAACAGAAAAAATACAAACATGCCAAAAACCACCTTAAGCTGTGATATTCACTGAGTCTGTTGACTTGGAGATGCTCTACACTCCAGTAAGTAGATTCAGGACTTTCAAAGGCCTTGAACAATAGTGTATTTAGATTCTGAAACAGAGGCTTGGATGCATCTTGATGCTGAATGACAACAACATACTCAGTGTGGTAGATAAAACCCACTGAGTGGTAAATGTTTTTTGCGTGTGCACGTGTACTATTGACACCAGTCTTTGAAAACTTACTCAATCCAGCCTGCAATGCCAAGAAAGTGTCTCATAAATACATAATGAAGACAGCAATCTGGATCCAGTCTCCTGTTCTTTCTGAATAGCAAAAGCAAAGCTGACAGAACCATTCTTTACCAGAAATAACATTTATAATAGAAACTGTCTGTTTGCAGTAGACAAAAGAATGATTAAAAACTAGTGACAGCTTGATGTCTAAGAGATTATTTACCTAGAAATTATTTGTACCTTTTGAAAGTCCTCTGTTTTGGTAATTTGCTTCATGCACTTTTTTTTTCCAGTTAATCCATTTTCCAATATTTCATTAGAAAACCAGTTAATTTTTAAGTACTTCAGGTACTAATTTACAGTCTGTCAAAAACTTCAACATTGAGTGCCTTTTGAATAATCACCAAATACTGACAACCACTAAAATGTATAATCACCCAAAATGCTACAAGAAGTATGACATACTCTTCCATGGTTCCACTCTAGGCAGATGAGTAAATAGCTTAATTTTAAATGAAAATAAGAGGCAAAAATTGTCTCCCTCTTCACTATTTTCTATATTATTCAATTTGTAGAGCAGCTTAATGATCTGTTGTAGTTTTACATCCACAACACAAAAGGACCAATTCTGACTTCTTAACCCAGCAGTTCACATCCCTTCTCTCCCTTTGTCAGGAAAGGGAAAAATGCCTATAAGCAACACCCGTAACACTGAACTATTCAACAAATAGACACTCAGATTACTTATTCCTCTCATTATTTAGTCAAATCACATTCCCTCATCACATCGTGCATTCCAAGATCCCATCCTTCTCACTGTACATTCAGCCTATCTTATATGCATAACATACCGATTGAGAAAACTGAAAATGCAAGAGAAAGAAACATGAGCTAACCCAGTCTGAGACTGATGTTTGCAAAGAACATTAAAAACCCATACAGTCCAGCTTTGGCACAAAAAAAAAGGTCATGCCTTAAGAAGTGAACTGTTACAGCTTGCTTTTTGAAAAGGGGAAATAACCATCACCATAATCGAGGTTTGCTGTATGGCACTGCAGAGGTTTCTGCAGAGAAATCCTCCTGGTTTGCAAATGAAAAAGCCAGGGATAAGCCTCATGCAGTCACAGGGGGCTAAGGATCCACTCTGCAGCAACACTATAAAGTTATTGAGGAACTGGGTTCCAAGTTGTGGAGAAAAATCCACCTTTCATCATGGAAGGAAGAAAGCACAAATTATAGAAGCTACTTTGCTTTCGTCCTTGTTGTCTGGCCTCTTACTACACTGAGCAGCAGTTGTCTTTTTGATTATAGTTTAAGAAAGTTGTATCTGAGCACTAACGTCTCTGACTGTTTAAAATTATCATTTTTCAACTCTATCTTAATATATGAAATTCAATTACATGTGAAAAAAAGGGATACATGGATACATCCTTCAGCTTTTCTGTGAACACCCATTATCCCCACCACTGACAGGTATAGACTCACTTCTGCATTCTTCCCTGTTCCCTGCAACTGCTCAATTGCCCTAAAAAGATTTAGCCAATTCAAATTAATTAAATGTGAAGTGTTAGTAGCCTCATTTAGTATGACAGAATTTGATAAATTAAAACACATTATTAGTTATGCATGAGGATCACTAAACCATGGCAGCTCAAAAACTGGTAGCCAAAATTCATGGTTAATTCTAGACTTTCAGAGCCTGCCTCCCACTGCTCATATGTAAAGGTTTTGCAATTAATGTTATTCTTTACGATGAGATTCTCTCACACACATATGCCATAAGTTAATAAATGAAGAATTCAAACATTACTCTACAGAACCTTAGGAGGGTTTTTGAGTGTTTCCTCAAACAAAAAAAAAATACAAAAATATCCAATTTATTATCTTCTTTGAACAACAAAACAAATTAAAAGGTTGAAAATTTTATTGTATAATACTTCTTCTAACTGTATAGGGAGCATGAACGTTTTTAATATAGGACTCTAGAAATCCTAAAATATGTTGAGTCAACTTAAGATATAAGTAACTTGCAAACAGCACTTAAAACTCTTGAAGAGTATTCTCCTTCAGGCATTTTTGAAGAGGGTAGTTTTGACACAGCACTACTTTACTTTTACTCATTCTCTAACTTTACCAGGGAACAAGGTTTTGCTCCTATTCTACTCCTAGCAAAACCACTTTTTATAGATCACTGTAGTTGTAAATTCTCAGAGGAAGAATACTTTTAGTACAGTAAATTCAAAACTATTTTGAATAATTTGCCTTAGAAAGCTGGTGATGAATAGACAGATAAAAGTCATGTTAATGATTTTCTGTCAGTATTTTTAGAAAGCGAGGAACGACAATAAAATCCTCCCTTCAGTTTCCTGAACAAGTTAACACAGCAGCAGAATGGAGGGGCAAATGCAGAAAACTGTACGCACTGATCTTCTGCAAAAATGCCTCTTGTAAGAAAGGTCCTGGCACATGGCAACTTCTGATCTAGAATTTTGTCTGTCAGCTATCTTCACTGGGCCTGTGGATTCTATTAAGACTCTGGTAGACAAATAAGCACTGCTGTGTTCCTCAGGCTGTGTATAGTTACAAACGGTTAAAACTATTAGAATTACATCCAAACATTGCTGAAGCTTCAATAAACTGTTTGATGACATCCTTAATTCTTCTCCTGATGCATGAATACATGCACAGAAATTCAATTTGTTTTATCACATCCAATAGTTCTGAAAAGTGATCTATTTTTGGTTTGACTTGAATCAGTTCTTACTTTACAGAGTATTAATCATTGTTCCACTATAACAGTCAAGGTCCTGCTGCCTTCTCTCAGAACAGAAGAAATGTAACATTGAAATATGACCCTTGGGCTTCTGTTCTTCCAATCCTTTATAATAAAGAAAGGCCAGGAATTTGCTATAGACTCTGTTGAGCTATAGGGTTTATCTCCCAAATGGAAAAGCTCCATACCTCATATGTGTCAACAAAAAGGAAGAAATATGAGAAAACTATTGGACAAACAGGAGCGACCTATAACTCATATCTGGCAGTGATGTATTGTATGGATTAATTGCTTGAAGAGCCAGATTTTCTTTTCACATTACAGTAAAAACAATCACAGTTGAGTACAATAAATGGGGCAAATGTGCACATTTAATTGCCTTTACTCCTCAAAGCAACAAAGGCTTGGTTTGATGAGACAAGATTCAAAACTAAAGATCCAGGGCATGACAGAATTGGAGCCCAGTGCAAGCCAGATCCCAGTATATGAAAATCCGAGCGGAGGAGGCCTAGATTTTTTTCTGAGCAGGCCCTCAGAGCTGTATTTCTGTGCTTAACACCAACCATTTAAAAACATATTTAGAGTTTAGGCCTGTAATTTGAATAGGTATCAACTCAGGGCCTTCTTCCTTCACAAAAAACATTTAAGCAGGTGCTTAAACTCAAATTACTCATACATCTTTTTAAAATAATTCCCTGAATTCTGGCTTTGCTGCCATCCACAGCATATATGAAGCAGTGTGTTTCAAGAGAATCATGGTAACTAAACTGGAAGCTTAAGGCCTAAATTAACAAGCTATCAAACACAACGTGGTAAAACACAACCAGGTGACACACTTACCTTTTCTGCATATTCAGACACTATTTGCTTGATCTCATCTGACTGGAGTCCAACAATCTGGCCAACTGTGCTTGCTGTCAGTTTGCCCTGCAATTGTGTCAAGAAAATGTTTGGAGTTTTGGAGTTGCCTGTACTTTTTACACGACAATTTCCACAAGCTCTAATTTTAACAGAAATTTACAAAATTTTTACACTGGGTAAAAATCTCTAATCAGAAGAAAATCTAATCAGGAAAAAAAAATCTAATCAGGAAACATTCTACCCCCAAAAGTCAATTTTGCTGATGGAAATTTCTCACTTAAAATCTTTTAGCAAATTTGAAATCAGATTTCAGAAACTTAATTTTGATTCTATTCTCTGTATTGAATTTTAATTTGCAGTAATAAAACTCTAAGATGTACCTTTCAAACTGCATGCCTGTATACAAACAGTTTTCAAATAGAACTGAATTCCACAATGGATTTCAGTAGAAAGCATGTCAATCAACTTTGAGAGCACACTAATTACTGCCTTTGCTTTTGTGACTTCAGCATAAACAGAAACAATTTTTAACAACTGAATTTCTTCCTATTCCTCTCACCCAGAAATCAAAATAAAGGACTGACTACAAGTTCCATTATATCATTAAACACAACAAATTAAGACAACAGGATACATATCCAGTACTACATATCCAGTATTTTCAGTGTCTTAGACTAACATTGTTGTTTATAACTATTTATCAGTGCTTTGAGAAGCATCTTGAAAGGCACAGAATTTTCCTCCACTCTCCCCAGTAAAACAATTCCTCCCCTCGGTAACTTCATAAGATGAATAAGGTAAGATCCTACTGCATCTTGGGCAGCTGCACAGTGATGTCTTTCCTCTGAAATTCTCCTTACAGAAACCATTTGAAAGAGGCACTATTTTACTGTTGTTGCCATTTCAAGGCAAACTCATCAGCCTCACAAAAATTACTGTCTTCCTAATTCAACCATCTTTTATTGCACTCTCCTTATGAAAGTTTAAATGCAGTCATTCCAAGACTTCAGACCTGAATCAGTAGTCTGATTTTAGGAATAAATGCCACAATCAACCATAATTTAAACAAAGCTTTATCAGTTTTAAATGCTGCTTACCTCTTCTGTTGCCATTGCAGCCATTCCAGTCATCAAAGTTTTAATGCGAAGCTAGAGCAAAACAGAAAGATTTATACATAACAATTTAACTTCTATTATTTAGCTTTTTTCTGACAGGGACACATCTGTAAAATTAGTATCATACAGTAAGTATATTTTAATGCATGTAATGGAGCACTAAATCTATGGAAGTTAAAGAAGAGGTGGCTAAAGTTACCAAAGGTAAGGAAAATCCCTTACAACAGTACACATTCCCTCAGAGTATTCAGCTCCACTGTCAACAAGCACCCAACCTTTTAAAAATGCTTCAATTCCAAAACAAAAATTCAATTTTGGGGTATTAAACACCAACAAGCATTTCTATGCATCAATTTCAGGTTCCATATTCTCCTGTGGGAAGCAACTCGCACTTTAACTAACCATGGAAATTTTCCTTCTTCCAGAGAACAAGTGGGCAGTGATAACTGCTGCCCTCCCCCCAAGTTAGTAGCATCCATGCCTACTGTGTCTGTGGCACACCTCTTCAGCAGCTTGAAGGTCATCTTCATCACAAGGCTCAGCTTTTCCTGCTGCTGCAAGCCCTGCAGGCAGTGCTGTTTTTTTATCTTCAGCCTTTTAAAGAAAAAAAAAAAAACAAGACACTGTTATATCTGGTTCCCGTTTTCTAAAGTGTTAAATAAGACATCAAGAAGAAAACTGGAATGTAGCTGTTCTGTTTTTATGAATGCATTTCAGCTACACTCCAAATCATGTCAGCTGAAATGTAAGGCTCCCTGAGTTCTCACAAGTATTCCAACTGTGTTTCTGGCTTCCTATGGACACATCTGGCGCAAAGATTCCTTATCCCACAGCCTTCTGAGAGCTACCAACCTCAGGAGAAAGCCAGCTATCCCAAAATAGGATGTCTGCTACACAGGAGAAGGCTGAATTTTTTTTTACATAAATAATTTTTATAACTTAACCTAGGCATAATAAATATACAACATAATAAGTGTAAAACCGCCCAGTTCAGTTACAAGAACTCGTACCACGAAACTAATGACAGCTGGTGACAGACAGACTCGATTTCTAAGTCACTACTGCTCCACTAACACAACTATTTCATTGTCCACTTCTGCCTTACTGGAGACTCAATTCCCACAACAAGCATGATGACCATCTAATATACAATATCCCAAAGTCAGCTATATTTTTGAAGAAAGAAAATTAACTCAATAAACATGACTGCAGCCTGGCTGTTACTCTGAGGGGAAGACAGGCATCCCTAGATCGGGAAACAGCTCCATTTATAAAACTGAAATGTGAAATTTTTATGTGGAATATTGAGATGATGAAGAGCAACCTTAATATAGTCAAATGTATTGCTGAGTCCATGACATGCTTAATGCATTATTTTCATTATCTCGGTAATAAAAGCTTGTAGCCAAATTAATAGTAAATAGTAAAACTGCAGATACTCTGACAAGGACATTTTAAGATTCCATAATCATCAAAAGCAAGGATGCTACTTTTCCAGAAGCCCAATGATTTATTTATGGCATGGTGTCAGGTTTCTCTACCACATTAGATAACCTGTTTTGTAATAAATGTCTACAATATTTCTTACCAAGCTGAATGAGTCTTTAAAAAGAAAAAGAAAAACCCGTTAATGATTACATTATGGAACACTTAGTTAAAAGTTGCTTACTAAGCAGACAGGATATGTCATTACCTCACAGTAAAAACGGAACTAAAACAAACACAACACTCAAACCCCCTTTCTTTTAAACACGGAATGCAGATTTTTAGTTCCAGTTAGCAGTTTTTAAGAGAGGGTAATAATGGAAGTTATAGTTGTTTATTCTGCTGTATTCTTCTACGATCTAACAGTGACCAACACTCCAACAATGCAATTCTTGCCACTATTTGAGTATTTTAATTAGTATTTTTTTTACCTGTTCTGTTTTTCCTGCTTGTCTGCTAAATCCATATCTCCTAAAAGAACAACAGGAAACATGAAAGAAACAGATTGTTGCTTACAAATTTTACAAATACATTAAGTTTCTATCAGTTTTCAACATAAGATATGCACCAACAACCAGATTCAGGTTAGTTTTTAGAATGTTTCAGGGTAACTAAATAAGCAAGCATTGAAGCATATTTACAGAATGATTTCAGCTCCACCTACTCTTTCCATCATGATTTGCAAATCTTGACTCTTCATAAAATGCTGTCACGTAAAGCTCATGAAAGGAAAAAGCAATGCCCTCTTTCCATTTGGAAGTTAATCCTGAGCTATTACACTACAGTCCGTGTTACTGTTAAAAGAAGGCACTCAAAATGGTGAGAACAAAAAATATAAAAATCTATGGCTTTGGGGGAGAAGAAGCCACAGAAGATACAAAATGGAATTCAAATGTCATTTGCACTCGTTAAGTATTAAGAGCTCAGACAGCAGACAAGCTGTTCTTATCACTAAACTGTGCAAAGTGGAAACAGAAACCTCAAACAGAGGCTCTGTACCTTCATTTTTATGTGTTTGGAGAGCTCTCAGTAAACTAGAGGGACTTTCAAAGATAATGGAAAAGTGAAAACCTTGGTAACTTGGACTCTATATGGGAATTTGCAGAAAGTAAGGAGACCAAACAATGATTCAGCTTCTTGATGCAACAAATACATTAGAACTACAAAAAGAAGCAATAGCAACTTCAGCTCCTTTTCCCCTCACTTTCTGAGGATTGCTTGCAAAAAGACAATATTGATTGACAGACAGTACCTAGAAGGATCATGAATTTAAGCCACTTCTATAACACAAAGAACAACTATGTTAAAAAACCATACCCTACTAAGAGCACAAAGTCTGAACTTGGGTTTCCATTGTACAAAAAATGGGTCACACATATAAGGACTTTCCAGTTCGCAGAGAATTTACACGATAAGTAAACAAAATATGAAACCAAACAGGAGTACCTTTCACATAGTTCATTTCTGAAGTAGTTTGACAAGAACCCATCACAATCCAAATTTTATATGTAATGCTTATAATGCACACAATACAAACCCCAAGGAGAATTAAATGAAGCCTTTCACCTGCCGTATTCCAGAAGTGTAGCATGAACCTTTGATTCCTCATCCAGCAGCTCCTCAGCTCCCTTCTGACGTTTGTATTTTCTCTGAGGTTTGTAAACCTCCTGTAAGACAGTGAATGGATTCAGAGCTTGTAAAAGGCTTTTCTAAAATAAATGATGACTTGTTATCTCAAGTGATATACACACTGTTTGCTTTCCAACTTATTATACTTACCCAAATGTACATCCCTCACTTTGTCTTTTTGGAATTAACATTATAAAATCTTACTGAATTCATTTCTAAACAATTTGCTATAGGAATAAAACCTCTCCTGGTTTAAAACAAAAATATAAATGGATATTTAACAACACACAATTTCTCAACCATCTCTTCTGTCATGTTTGAAAGAAGAGTCAAAAATAACACACTCAACATCTATTATGATTATTTGGCTAATGCTAGTGTCTACAAATGTTATCTCCTTTGTAAGTTAATTCTATTTGTAAATTCTGAGTAGATAAACAAACATGATTATTTTTTACTCAATGATCACAGCTTACAACAGACTTAAAGCAGATTTTATTGGAACAAAAATACCTGAAGGGGTTTGTCAGTAAAATGATTCAATCTAATGCTATCCAAGTGTGATCCAATAGCTGGACAACAGCCCATCAAATAAAACAAGGATTTACAAGTACTATTTTGTTCTGATAGAGTTGCTTCCAATTTAAAAAACAAAAGGAAGAATTTTTTTTGCTTGTTCTGACTTTCTGTACAAGACAAACTATTATTTTCAACAAGCAGTTGCTGCACCATAACATCGCTGAAATAGCTTTCAATCTTTTTTCAGACAGGTAATCCCAAAGTGGAGATTTCAAACAAGTGTAAATTGACACTATTCCTTGGCAAGTTTCTACTGAATTTGTCTGTTACTCTTTGCAATTTTTACTTCATTTCTAATCTCAATTTCTGTCATCTTTGCTTCCAGCTATTCAATCTTGCTACATTTTTGACTGTCATGTGAAAAAGCTTTTTAGGACCAAGGATCTCCCACAAAATGTACTTTCTCACCTACAGAGAGGCAACGTAAGCAACAAAAATAATTATAGCTCTTATGATGGCACTGTATTTTATACCTTTGCTATATAAAGTGTAAGCATCATATCACAAACATTAGTCTTGGCAACAGGTAATTGAATAGTTGAACAAAACCACTGCAAGATAACCTCAATTGACTAGACAGTCACCTTTCAGCAGCAGTAGTTCTTATTCCAATAACCACTGCTGATATTTAATATTGCCTTTTCCAACCTTTAGACCTGATCATGACCATAAATCTCAGCGTACTGACCCCTTGCAAAAAGAAGGGTAGGTCCTCAGACCAGAGTTGCAATAATGAATTCAGACAACAAACTATTCTTTCACACTTGCTGATCCTCTTTTAGGACACTGAATTTCTCTTCCAGTTCCAATGCTTTAAAGGTGACCTACAAAAGTACCTTCATCTAATAGCAACTTTGTCCTTCTAGTTCCTGTGGATAGATAGGAAAGATTCGGCACATTCTCCCTTGCAAATTTATTCTGTGTTCTCGGTTGTACTTATGCTTTGATGCCTTAAGAACTCTCATGAACTAATCTTTTGTTAAGAAGGTCAGGCACCAGCTGCAGAATGATCCTGACAGAGCTCATGTATTTAAGGGAGAGGTGTTTGTCTAATGATACCCTGAGCAATGATGAACAAATGTCAAAAACTTTACATTCCGTGAAGATGCACATAAAAACTAGATAACTGAGCCAAAGGAGAAGACAGAATACAAATAACAGAACATAGAATCTAAGCCTCGAAACCACTTCTGTTTCTCAGCAACCAAAGGGAACCCTTCATCACTGTTAATCAAATATCTTCTGTATATTTTTGAATGACACTGAAAACTCTAGGTACAGGTGTCCCATAAGAGCATTGTGATTACTTTGTTTCTGTCTCTTCTGTGACAAGGTTGATATCAGCCACTTGGATACAGACTCTGTAGTGCTATATAAAGACAGGGTAGGTAAAAAATGGACACGCTTGAAAAATTATTCTGAAAACTGAAATAAGCAGAAGCCAAATGAATTTCAAGTGCTACTTGACAGAACTCACATTTGGAATTTGCTTCATCCACAGGTTTGCATTCCTTCTCAATTTAAAAGGTTACACAGGTGCATAAACAATGCAATGATACCTATGTACAAGGGGAGCTAATTTGTAAAACAGAAAACATCTCAGTGAAAAGACAATGTATTTCTGGGTGGAGTAAAAGACTCATTGTAAGTCTGCTAATAATTAAAAAAAAACATAATCAAAGCACAGGGAACAACACTTAAGAGACTGTAACTGAAATTTTCAAAGCAAGAGCAATTATTCAAATAGATTAACAAGGGATTTGCATTGGTCATCACCTGGAGACTTTCATAGCGACATTATTCAATAAACACATGCTGTAATTCAACCACATCCATGAGGCTCAGCAGCACTCAGCTCACTAGTACAGAAAAACAACCACCTCCAAAACCTGACAAAGGAGTCAGATGACTTGTCTGGTCCATCACACAACCTGTCACACAGCTCATTACACAGGCAGCGGACACCTCCACCTCTGCATGAAGAGTTCAGATGCCTGTTAGAGCTACCTCAGATAGCACTGGTTTTCTCTGCAGAGTAGGGTTCCACCATGTGTTGAAGAGCCCTGGAAATGTCCTAGTCAAATCAACCCAGATTTTTCATCTTTTCTCAAATGCTGGACTGGAATTTATCAAGACTGTCCAAAACAAAGGGTAGAGAACTGCAGGGAGTCAGGAATGGTGAAATGGATGGTCCCAAGCAAACAGGGAAACTAGAAAGCAAGGACAGAAACTCCAAGGATAGGAACTCCAGTCGCTAGCTAGGCAACTGAATTTAGGTATGAGAGAGTGAGAGAGCCTAGACAGGTTACATGTCATTGTAGTATTCATGAACAAGCTTTAAAAAAATATAAACAAGCAGTTTATCCAAGAGTTAAAGATCTGCACCTGAAGAGGGAGGGAGAACACAGGTGATACCACCTTTCCCAACCAACATCTGCCACTTGAAGAAAACATTTCTGAAGTAGGGTGTGTACTTCCACTGCTAATTACAAGTAAAAAAGACAAGTGTTGAAATGCAGACATTTAAACTGAAGAGGTCATCACTACATTAATTAAAGATAAATAGTCCAACTGCTGATAGCTTCAAACTAACAGTCTACTGAGAGTTTAACAGCCTGTAAGCTACCTGATGACTTTAGTTTGATAGTGTGGAATTCCACACTCTTTGTGCAGTCAGTTGATATGATTTATCTACTCATACAGTGCACACCTAAAAGGTTTTCAATCTGATATATTGGCATTTGAAACCTGTTCTAAGAGCGAAGCTCAACATGTAACTTAATTAGGATCTTCTCATAAGCAAACCCAGGACTGGCTGCATTAAACAGAATTAACTATCACCATTTCATTACTAAAGCCACTTGTTTCTTGATCATGAAAAAAGAAAAATCTAACACACTTACAAAGATATCAGTAACCGTTTTGATCGCCTTCTCTTTCCTTTGCATAAATTCATCATCCTGAAAGACATTAATGGAGATAATGAAAAATACCAGGGATGGAGATTAAATCTCAACCATTCTAAGGATTCTGTGGAACTAAGTTGCCAAATAGTTTCTGAGTTGTCCAGTTATTTGGTGAAATGTTAGCGATTTCCTGTGACACAGCAAAGTACTTGCTTCTGTCATCAGATGGTGGGCAGGTCTTTAAAACTGTACCCAGATCAGCAGGTCCTGCCTCTCTGCTTATACAGGTCCTGACACAAATGCCATTCCAGCACACTACTCAGATCTCCAATATTTACTACACTACCAAGAAATGAAACTGGGATAGGCTTAATGTGGAAAAGAGAAAAGTATTCTCTACTGTTATTTTAGTTTCTAAGCATTAAAAATAATTAAAAAAAACCACAACAAAAAACTAACCAAAAAAACAAAAGCACAAACCCCAAACAAAATCCAAACCACCCCAAGTTAATAAAATCTGTTTATCTCAATACTAGGGCCATCTATCTTTAATAATGTTACCATGTTAAGAGGCAAAACTTGGGTTCTAGGTGTTAAATAGGGAATGAACAGAACTGAGAGTTCTGCACTACAGGCACATATCCAAGCTCATTCCACCCCTCCTCCTATACAAAGGAAACAAAAAAAAAAATGATAGCAAAAGCAACTGTGATGCTGTGAAGCTGGCACTGCACCTGAGCATTT
The DNA here is from genome assembly GCA_036023395.1 of Myiotriccus ornatus. NCBI lineage: Eukaryota > Metazoa > Chordata > Aves > Passeriformes > Tyrannidae > Myiotriccus > Myiotriccus ornatus. The sequence continues at coordinate 8,516,196 of JAYRBT010000181.1, forward strand.
TACACATCATAACAGAAACAGGAACTGGCTTCATCTTACCTCTGGCAGCCTGTGAGTTTTTTGAAACTGTGATATAGAGTAAGAACGGACATAGTCTCCCATTTCTTCCCTTGTTTCTATTGCACGTTTCACCAGCCACTGAAAAAAAAATTTATTAGTTGAAAGAAGAAGAGTAACAGCAGCAAACAACAAACTGCTGCATAATTAGTTTTAATACATGATAAAAGCTAAAAGCACATTTTAAGCACAGAAACAAGAACAAGTGACTTTTTTATTTGTAAACATGGTAACCCAGGGACCTAATCCTAACAAAATGATTCAGCATTAGCTATTTTATAAGCTTCACATTTCTTCTTCTTCTTCTGTGCATATGATTCTTTTATGAAATTTTCCTACTACAGATCACTGTTATAAAAAACTACAGCTCCCCTGTGAAAAGATGTATCTTCAAGGCTATGAAGTCCTCATGAAGAACCACATGCCTGTGTAAGAAAAAAAAGACTTCTGACATTTATAAGACCACACAAAAGGCCACAAAATATTGAAGTACATTTTAAACAGTGTCGGAGCAGATAAATCCTGCTGGCTGTTGACAGCCTGTGCAGGAGGTCACATAAGAGATGAGATCAATCCTGGGATCCAAGTTTGAACCAGCAACTGTTTCCTGTGCTATAACCATGAACCCCTGGAAAGCAAGGGAAAGATGATGACAACGAGAGATGAAAATGCAATCTATTAATTACAAAGAGCATCTCAACACAAGTTTGTATACGTAGTTTTGTCCGTGAACATCAGCACAATTTGCTGGGAAGAACAGCGACATTTCTGTCCATTGGAATATTTGTTATGGCGGGGTTTTTTAATTTTTTTTTTTAAAGTTTTGCTACAGTCTGTGGCAGTGAGCCAACTCAACCTACTTTCTTCCTGTTGGAAAGGGTTCATCTAAATTTTTCCTGTCAAGGCCACCAGACTAGTTTGCACAGTGCAAGAGGTATTGGGAGACAATGCTAGGCAGAATTGCAAGCATTTTTATTAGCTGGGCACTGATTTGAGATTTACAGATAGCCAGTGAAATCCTGAATTTAACAGGACATTGAATGAAGTGTCATTATCAATAAATAATTCCTACATGGTGTAGTCAGCATTTTATAGCTCTTCCATGGTCTTTTTCAGAACAGAGTATGCTGGTGACATCAGCAAGTTTTCTCGAATGCCTGTCTTGGTTGAGAGTTTCACAGAAACCTGACAGAAAGCCACAACTTCTAAAAAAATATCCTCTACAGACAAAAACCAAGTCAATCAGAAAGACTTCTTCAAGTATGGGTCAGCTATACCACCTACTGGCCAGCTATTGAGAATCACTGCTCTCAGAGAAACCCAGAAGCAGATTTCCTCCCTGCTTAGAATTCATGTTTTTCCTTTCCTGAGGTAATATCCCAAATCAGGATTTTGGATAAAGCAGGTCAGAGAAAAGAATACCTTGTGCTATTGTTCTTATAGCAGGAGTGAAAGAAGCCTGGTATTTAATAAATGTAACCACTCCTTGTCATCAAGTGACCAGGGAAAAAAATTCATCTGGATTGGATTTTTTTTTTTTTTTGGTAGGAAATAAGATTCAGAAGTAAAAAGTCTTATTAACAAGATACAAACTTTCCACCTAAGACAGCATGAGAACAGCTTGAAAGCTGTTTAACAGTAGCACACACCCCCATGGAATGTCTTGTGGGGAGTGCAGTTAAGTGTGGTTTCCCTCAGAAGACTCCCACTAGAAGATAACAAGACAAAGCACCAGGAAGTTTTCCCCACTTCTTACAAACTGAAACTTAGATTCCATTCATGCTAAATTCCTACACAGGCAGGAGGTAGTGAGATATTTAATAGGAAAAAGCTTGCTTAACAGTCTTCATTTTCCCTATGTATCAAAGATACGTTTCTGAGTGCAGATGAAAGGAAAATCAAAAAATGATAACAACATGCCAAGGATTCTCAAAATACCACATGTAACTGGAACACATCAAGTGTTAGCTTAAATCTTAATAAACTTGAGAACTATGCATATGCACATGCTTAGCTAGTGGTGCTTGTCAGAGCAATGTATTTTTCCACCCATACACTTTTTAAGTGATAAGAATTAAGGATATATTATGCTTAAAGAAACAACCCCAGCTGCCTTTAGCCTTATTCACATTTGATTCAGTGACTGTCTTCATAACTTACAGTCTGTGCTTAAGCTTATGGAGTAAGCAGGTGTTCCACAAAAGGCAAAATCTGACTCCATTTCAGAGAATTTAGAGAATTTGATTTGTGTTCTTCTTAAATGTGGATCAAATGATAATTAAGGATTCTATCATCCATAATGTCACTCCATTCTTTAAAAACATTAAATTACTTCTCTGTGACTATTCATTCCAAAGTTAAATGAAGAGTCAAACAATAATACAAAGCTTTGTTAAAATTTTTATGCAAATTTTATGGCCTTTTTCAGCAAACTATCAATAAACCATAAAATTATCATTACCTGTATAACAGGAAATATATGAATGAAATCCAGTCCCTGGATCTGATGTGGCTCCAAACGATGAGGACACTTCATTTTTGGTAATACTGACACAATTTTTTCAGTTAAGGCACTATTATAAAACAGCAAAAACACATATGTTTTTCCTTTGTAAATTACAAATTATTTTTGCAAACACATTTAAGTTCCCTCTAGTGGCTTCCACTGTACACAGTTTTTGCATTTATAGTATTACACACAAAACTTTTAGATCTGCATGTCTGGTCAGATGAAATACCCACGTAAGATACACCTACAAACACCTTTGCATATTCTAGTATATGCCCACATGTAGAGGCACTGGCTTTAAGAACAGTTATAAGTAAGAGACATGCACTCAAAAAGTGCAGAATCAAATGTAAGGACTTAAAAATTGTTTGGCAGAACTCCAAAAGCATACCTTGATGCTAGTCCTGAAACTTTATGGTTTTAAATATATATTGCACTTAAAAGCTAAGTACACAGTATACTTCACACAGTTTTGAAGTGAGTAAAACTGAATTTGCTGGCACCCATCTCATTCTAGAGCTCAGGTAGGAGCTGGTAAAATTAAAGGATCACCCTACCACGAGGGATTCATCTACAGAAACTTCATCTTGTTTCAACCGAATCCCTTCTTTCAGGGCAAGGAATTTTTTTGCTGTCAATGATGTCAAGTACATTTTTAAAGTAGGTGTCAGCACCGAGGATGAAAACTTTACTGAGAAAACCAAAGCTATTTCCCCATGAAGGAGAAAAAGTAACTGGTGCAGTATGACCTCAGTGACATTTAGTACGGCCCAAATGGACAACTGATATTCTGGAAGAACAAAAGGGGAGCAAGAGCTATGAGACTAAAGCCTGGGAAGAGAGTCTGAAACCTATTACAGGAAGTGGAGCACAATCAAAGCAAATGCAATTAAAACAAAAGTTTTATCCAGTAGATGCAAGATCCTCTCCTAATGTACATTTCCCTGTTTATTTCAACAGAGCAATTAAATAACAGGATGCCATCACAATGTGTTTGGAATAATTCTGAGAAAACACAATTAGCTTTTCCTTATCTTGAGAACACCACAGAAGCCCTGAGCCACCACCAGTATAAACATTACGAGGACATCAAAACAGTCTATGCTTTTGTGATTCTGAACGCTTCAGATTTACAAATAAATCATTGTTGCTGTTTTGGGAAAGGAGCCTGGTTTTTGTTTTGCCAGTTTTGCATCCAGTCGGCTGGAAAAATAAAAGAACATTTTCAGGATAACTTAACTATCTCTTATCCTGTTGTTCTTAATGATAACAGCAATTATAAAAAACGGGCAATTATAAAAATTACCACCACCATCTTCATTCCTCGCCTCTGCTTAATTCTTTGCACTCAGCAATGCTTTATGTAGTTAGTTATCTACGAAAATTTGAGTGTCTCCAAGGGCAATGGCAATATCCACAAATCTTTACTTTTAAAATCGTTACAGCCTTGCCAGTGCTCCGTGACTTCCAAGAAAACAGTACAGAAAGATGTTCTTTTCAGCTACATTGAGCATATAAGTCTCTTCCTGCCACTGTAACTTGTCAGGCTATTCTTACTTTCTGCAAATTTTAATTATGGCTCTTTTATCACAGATATGCATGTGTTTGGAATGTGCTCCCTTTTCTCAGCATAAACAAAGTTTATAACCTCTCTAATACAGGAATTAGCTGGCTTATGAGGAAATTCCATGCATAAGAAATTAATCATAACAAAGTCGTTTCACTGGGTCACTGAGAAAGGAAATCTCCCACTCAGTATGGGGCAGGTAACTATTTTGGCAACAGTGACATGCTCTAAATTCTGTTTGGTGATGCCTACAATTCCAACTCAGAACCATAAAGGAGAGTCAGAGGTTATTTACACAGCAGAACTGCAGACAGAGGGTACTCAGGGAAGGTCTTCTAATGTTGCACTCCAGTTTCTAGCAGTGTGGTCTCCCTCTGCCCTTTGTTTTGGCCTCTGCATCATCCCCTTGTGCCAGCACAAGCATCTGTGCAGCTGTGCAGAGAACTGGATCCAGGAACTCATTCATGTTAAAACTATTTTCTTTTTCTTTTTTTTTTTTTAATAGGGTTTAATCAGGATCAGTTCCCAATCCAGTTCGGTGTGGAGCCACATATATCCCTACTAAGCAGTGAAAGCATTTAAGAGCATGGCAGCCCAGTGGGAATAGCACTGCCTTTTTTGAAATAAGCTTCTTTCTGCTTTTAGAGTTTGTGGAACTACAGTCTGAGAAACCCAGAAACTTGCACAATGTTTTGCAAATGGGCAGTCCTGAAAAGCAGGAAACTTGGACTAAAAATCCTTCTTAAAAACAGCAGACAGCAGGTAACTTCCCCTTCCCCATTCGCTTCCTCTTTAAGAAGAATTAAAATACCCCACTTGCCATTTAAACAACTTACATTTTTTGACCAATAGTAGAGTTCTCCTGAAATAATAAATCAACATCGATATCGAAGTTGCAAGTAGTGATACACCACGTCATGCCACCTACCACCTATCAAAGGAGCAACAGCAGGATTAGTTCCATTTTAAATTGAAGAGGTAAAACCAAATACATCTTACAGGCTGTAGTGTTCTCTCCATCCTCAGTATTCTCATAGAGAGACTGAAATAGATACCACAACCATATCAATTTCTACATACAACACATATAGAATAAAAAAACACAGCAGTTATTGATATTCTAAATTCCTGTCTTAGCTTCATCCTTTAGATTTGAAACAGCTTTCAGAGTAAAAAAATAACAAAACCAAGGGATAAAACACAGTATTTTTAACATACAACAGTATGTTAAATGTCATGATCTCTAAAAAGTGACCAGATCAAAATTTTATCAAGGATCATAATTTTTGCATTCATGTACTTATCTTTATGCCTAGACATTTGCTACTATTATTCGTCGCTTGCTGAGACAAGTGCTTAGACACAATACCGGCAACGGAAATCCCCAGCTCTACAGAAATCTCTATTTCAGGCCCTAACCTGAGGTATACTTAAGCATATTTAAACTCCTGAGCCATTTCATCAACTTTACATAAATATTTAAAGACAACCTGGCATAAACATAGTCAAGATAACCTAAATGTATGCAAAGGCAAAGATTAAAATGTGGAATAACTCACCAATACCACATAGCAAATTGGGAACCTTGTTCTGGACAAGGTTTCTGACACATCACCCCTCCCACATTCCCCTCTGAAACAAGTAACCTCCAGAATCCCTCCTGCACTAGCACCTTGAGCATTTTCCATAGCAATGCTTGTTTTTGTGAGGTTGGGCATCCTCCTGAAATGGTACCTTTGCAATTGTTTTTAGGTAAGTATGAACCCTATTTCTACACACAAATGCAACAATGTTACATCCTAGGGCACTCTCCTTCAAACTACTCCGTGCCTGTGTGCACAGACTCCTGAGCAGCTATACTTAGTAACACCAAGGAGTTTGGAGAAACTAAAATTGCTTTGCAAAGCGAGGCTGTGCTATGATCAAAGAGCAGAAAACAGAAGAGTCCATTTCAAGGTTTCTGTAGTTATGTGTTTTCAAACCCAGGTTCAGGAATTTCTCACAGAGTCAGCACTGAAACAAGCCAGAAATCTCTCTTCAACCTGAACTTTGCTCACTGTCAGTATCACACGCTTCCTGTCTGGGACAATGAAAGGTTAACATATGTGACATTCTAAAGATACGTAAAAACAGCTCCAAAATAATCTCATGCGCATAACTGTTACATTCTTACACAGATACTTCCTCATTTCTCATTAACGAATACTCGTTTTTAAAACCACCAAGCTTTCTCCAAGTATCAAATCTTTCTCATTATTCTAACTCCAGTTGAGAGAAGGGGGCAAATTCCCTGGATATGACTGTCCCACAGGCTGTAACACCCCCAAAAAAAGCAGACAGCAATTAGGTTGCATCCAACTGTCTCCTTAAAAACAGGCCTTGCTGCACGAAATCGTCTTTCAAGACTGAGGAGGTCCTGCCTGCCTGAAACTAGGTCATTTCCAGAATTATTTACACAAGAAAGCCTCACAGGTTGCAAGTGTCCTTTATAAAGTCACCTGTCGCTGCTAAACTAGCAAAATATGTGAGCCTCACCTACATTAAAAAAAGGGGTTTAAAAATATTGCACCAGTCTCACCTTGTCAAAGGGTGACAACCCCTTGATTCTTGCTCGAAAATACCCAGCAGCCACCAACAATTCCAAAATTTCAGTCAACTTGATGTTTTGTTCCTCATCTTCTCTCGTTTCAACCTGACAAACAAACAACACAACACTAATTGAGCATTTCTCATTCATTTGAAGAATGAACATTTTCCAAACTTAACTTTAGCACAGACCACATATCAGGGAAAACCTTGACTTCCATATGCAACTTGGTTGTTAACATGAAAGACAGTAAAGAAACAGGTACATTTCTATATGGATTTAACATCACATCTTTTTCACCCAGTTCAATACCTTAATCTGGTTTTCCTGTTGAGACTCCTGGTCCACTGCTTGCCTTCAGCTAGACAGACTGCCCTATTGCCACAAGCCACTTAATTTATTCTCCATATTTCTTTCAATTTCTGGGTTCATAAAACCATACACCTCAGTTTAACTTCTACCCCAGCCAAAACCAGAACATGCTTCTAATAACCCTTTTACAAAAACAGAAGGAGAAATCCACATGGAATTCCGCTTTTCTTGGGGGGAGGGGGAGTGTTAAGCAATTCCAAAGCACAGCAGTGACAAAGTGTGACAGGCAGACCGGAGAGCCCGAGCGCTCCGAAGAGCACCGGCACAGCCACCACATCGCAGCGCTTTTGTCCCCTCCTTACAGGACGAAACCCCACAGCTCCAGGGACACACACGGTTCGGGAGAGACACGGAGCTCGCACACACCTCAGCCCTAGGCCGGAGAGGCGGGTCACAGCGCTGCAGGTCTGCCCTGAGGGGCTGCAGGGACCCACCTGCGCACCCTCCCCACCTCCCCCGCTCCGGACACCCTCCCGCTCTCCCCTCGCTCCCACGGGCGCCAGGCGAGCCCGCCCGGCAGCGGGGACCCGGCAGGGCGGTGGAGCACCGAAGGTGACCCGCACAGCGTTGCCGGCAGTCCCGCAGGCCTCCCCGCGCCCTCCGCGGCCCCGGGCCGAGCCCGCGGCGCGGCAGCGACCGCCGGGCTCCCGGAAAGGCTCCGGGAAGGAGCGGGCGGCGAGCCCGCGGACGCCGGTGCTGGGGGGGGCCGGGGGAGCAGCGGCCGCGCCTCGGGGGGGACGGGGGAATGGGAGCGAGCGCTGCGGTACCTCCTGCGGGGCCTGGCGCTCCTGCCCCCGCGGGACCCCCATCGCGCTCCGCCGGCCGCGCCGCTGTCACGTCCGCTCGCCGCCACCGCCGCAGCGCCCCGGCGAAGGGGTGTTCCCGGCCGGCGGCTGCCGGGTTCCCCCGCCCCCGCGCAATGGTTCGCCCGCACCCTCCCTGCGTACAAGCGCATCCGGGCCGTGCCATTCGCGGCCGAGGGGGTGCGGGGGAAGGAGGGCGGCGGCTCATGTGACCGACGGGCTGCGCGGAGCGCAACGGCCGCGGCCCCGCCCGCCCGCGGGCTGCGCCCCTGGGGGCGCCCCCGGGTGCCCCCGTGCCCGCGGCCCCCCGGAGCGCCGCTCCGCCCTCAGGCGCCGGGTGGTTCCTGCTGGCTGGGCTGCGCTTCGCGCGGCGCTTTTTCCTTATTTTTCTTTCCTTTTCCAAGGGGTCCTGAGGCCTCCCGCCAGCATGGAGGACAAGTTGCGGAGTGCTCTGTGACCGCGAGGTGCCTCACGGCCGCTCGTGCCTCTCGGGGCGCTTGACACTCCTCATTGCCAGCCGGGTTCCCTGACTGCTGAAGGGGGGTTTAACTCTATTTTTTTCTGCCCTGCACACAGGTCAGAGAATCAAAGAATCAATTAGGTTGGAAAAGACCTCTGAGATCATCGAGTTTGTCCTGTGACCGAACACCACCTTGTCAACCAGACCATGGCACCAAGTGCCATGTCCAGTCTTTCCTTAAACGCTTCCAGTGATGGTGATTCCACTGCCTCCCTGGCAGCCCATTTCAATGTCTAATCACCCCCCTTCTGTGAAGAAATTCTTCCTAATGTCCAACCTAAACCTCCCCTGGCGCAGCTTACCTTTGTATCCTCTCATCCCACTGCTGGTTGCCTGGGAGAAGAGCCCGACTCCCACCTGGCTACAACCTCCTTTCAGGGAGTTGTAGACAGTGATAAGGTCATCCCTGAGCCTCCTTTTCCCCAGGCTAAATGCCCCCAGCTCCCTCCGCCGTTCTCAAAGGACCTGTGGCCAGTCCCATGCCGAGTAACCCTGGCACCGCCACAATCTGGTGCTGCCTCTGCCTCCCAGCACTGGGCGCATCATGGGGCCACGTCTGAGCGCGGCCTGGTGGGAAGGTGGGCGCCTGGACGTGCTGGAATCTGGCCTTTCATCCCGGGTTTGACAGCACTGGGCAGACCCTGAGGCACGATGGGTGTGCGCTGAGGGCTGGATGCTGTGCCCATGCACTGTCTGGGTGCCAACACACTTCAGACGCATGAATAAAATCACACCAGTGCGGGAGGATTTGATGGGTGGTAACAGCCTGGGAGCAAACCATGGCACAGCGTGGTGGCAGGGCAGCATTCTTGTTGGCAATGGCTTCAGAAATAGGTGACAGTAGTCTCATTTCAAGTCTACAGCAGGTGTTCTGTTTCCAGGCTCTTTGCCATACACAGAGCATTACCAAAAAATCAACCCTGCTCTAGACTGTGGCTAGAAGCATCTCAGGGAGGTGAAGGAACAGGAGAAGCCACACAAAAGCAGTATTCCCATCCCTTTGGAGGGCAGCAGAGGGTATGTGAGCCAGTCCATACCAACTGCTGCCCTGAAGGAGTGATCCAAACAATAATAATAATAAAAGCAAAAATATGCCAGACAAGATCAGACCATGTGCTGGTGTAACCACAGGCCATGTCTTAATTAGAGCTGCAGAAAACTGTTATGCAGCCCCAGAGGTTAATGTGGTCACCAGAGCAATATGAGCATTCTGCTTTTTGTCTGCCTTCTCCTCACAGAGAACTGTATGACACTAATTTGATTGCTGTGGAGAGGAAGACTGAAACAAACAAGCAAAAAGCACGGACAAGGAGAAGGGTTTAAACAAGGAGAGTGTTAGGAATGGAGGAAAGTGACCTTCAGATGCAGCAGCCAGTGAAGGTTGTGAGGTAACTGCTGAAAAGAAACACCAACTTGGATAAAAGCTTCCTGAGCCATTATATGGTCATAAAATTCCTTTTAAAAGAAACACATTAAAGAAAAATGATAAATAAAAAGCCAAGGTTAGTATGGACTAAGGGCTTGAATAGTACTGAGTATCAGACATGGGAGGGAAGAAACCTACCCTGAGAAACTGAAATGTTTCTCTGTTTTTTTAGAGCATAGTAAAGCAAAGGATGGAGATGGGGTTAGTTAACTCCTATGAACTTTAAAACTCACGCAACTGGAACCCAAAATCACAAAGCTGACTTGAAATGATCTACTTTCAGAAATGTAATAGGTTCTTTTAATTTGCTCTGTATTTATGAAACCATAAGGACTGGAAACATTTTTCTTCTTTACAGTGAAGGCTGGAATTTTCCTTCACCTGGTATATAGTTGGGAAAGAAAAAAGAAAGGCATGAAGATCCAAAAATATATCTCTTTTGTCATTACAACTCATCTTTGATCACTTGAACCTCAATAAAATACTCCGCAAAGGCACTGCTTCCTAATACTTAATTGTGATGCAAATTCACCCAGTTACCCAGACAGAGCCGTTGTCCCCTATGACATTTGGATAATCAATCTTCTAAGCACCAATTAGCTTTAAAAGGAGTCCCAAGAGGGGTACCATCTAAAAAAGAACCCCTCCACTTCCTTCAGATATTTAGATTTTTTGCTTGCAAATCTGTAGGAGGTTCAGCTTTAGTCTTCGTTTTCCCTTTCCCTGCTTTACTTTGATCCATGACGGTAAGTGAGCTCTGACTTGGTGCAACTACTTTGAACAATCCTGTCTTGATTTTTCAATTTCATCATCTCAATCCCATGAACTGAGCTTAAGAGCTTCCTCCTTTATTTTTTTTATAGCCATGTGATTCATTTTGCTGTTCAGCCTGGACTTGTGACAACATTAGACTGGATCACCACTGAAAATGTAGCAATAAGTTCCACTGTATCTTTTAACACTTATTTGTTTCATTTTATACTAAGAACACAATCCGAGATGGAGTTGTAACAGCCACAGCAAGGGCTCCTCACTTTGTAGGGCAGATGCAGTTAGATACATAAAGTAACTTAAGTAACTTTGCAATATTCTCTACGCTGAGAAGGCCTAAAAGGAACTTATTTTCCTAAATTCTGGAGGATAGATAAAATACAGATAATGTAAGTATAACTTCCTGTCAGTGGTACTTTGTACAGCATTTGCTTGTTAGGGTAGAACACTCTTTTATGTGTTTCATAAAACACAGTGTCATAGACAGATCTCAGAGTAAATGGAAAGGATCCCAGTGACTGCATCAGACTGGATTTCCACACTGCCATGACTGCATCTTCCCAGTTGTATTCCTAGTTACAGGAGAAGCTGAAGCCAGCTGTAGGGAACTAAACCATATCTTCCAAAGTCAGTATCAAATTTTGCTGTGTGTTCTGTGGCTCATATCTTGGATGAGCTCTGCTTTCAACACAGCTCCAGCACAGAGATCACTTCCATCCTGATCCCTAATGAAATGACTGATTCCTTGATTTCATCCAGGTTTCTGGAATTAGCAATACTGCAGGTCACAGCAGCAGTATCTTCCTCTGCATGCATTTACTTTTCTTTTTATTTGTTGTCTGGGTTGTGTCCCGCTTCCTTACAGTTCAGCTCCCCTTCATCTATTTCGCGAGATGTTGCAGCCATAGGGAACTATTCAATAGGCAATTGCAAATTCCCAATTATCATCAGTGGAAGTGAGACTGTGCACTGTGAAATGAAAAAGTCACAGACCTGTTACAGTAGCCACTGTTAGGGGCTGCAGCAGACCATTGCATCCCATCAAATGGGCTGATATGCTTTGCAAGGTATTGTGCCCTTTCAGCAATTGCACATAACAGTAAACAGTGATGTTTTAAACATGCCCACTGTCCTATCTGTGGATGACAGCTAGAAGGTCCAGTCCAGCCAAGGTCCTTTTCAGTCTCTCCTCTGAACAATTCCTATTCTCAGCATATACAGACAGACAAGAAGACCTTTTTTTTTTTTCCCTTGAAAATTAGGTTTGTGTAATTTTTAATATTGTTTTATTAAGATTGGCAATATGGACATGAACGTTTTTAGCTCACCATTTAGTTCATCCCAATCAAATCCAAGCCAAACACAGGCAAAACAGGTGGGAGTAATGAATGTGGAAACAGAAGCAGCTCCTGTTCATGGTCATTTTGGTGATGTAGTTAGCAAAGGGCCACACAGTAGGAGTTCCTTTTAAAGCAGGAGGAAGAGAAAAGACCTGATGGCCTGTGGAATTTGCAGAAGAAAAGACAGTGAAAATACTGAGGCTCTGGTAAGAAAAAAAGCACAGCTCTCTCATGGTCTACATGACAGAAACTGACAAAATTGGTGGCTGGTCCTCTCTACAATTTCATCTGTGCAAAGTCTCATATGAGTCTGTCTGAAGAATAAGAGAATATTGTAACAAAGTATTTGATGAATACTAAAGTTTTTACCAAACTTCTCTTTTTGCAGTGTCATGATTTTGATCACATCACTCAAAGGCTGTAATCAGAATATTCAAGTAACTAGTCATTCTGGCTACTTCAGTTTTCGAGAAACTTTTGAGAGGCTTGATTTTCAGAGTGTGCTGCTGTGAGAACTTGGGCTACTGGAGAGTTTCTGGGTTTCTACATGGATACACATTCCAAAGTTTAGGCAAGAACAGGCACAGCACACCCTGACAAAGAGTAGTTACCTATAGGGAAGGACAGTGCCTTTACTTCTCTTCTGAAAGTCTCAGGTCATCTGGAGCTGTTACACTCAAAAGAAATCAATCTATGGGAGAGGTCTTTTATGGAACAGCTAATTAAGTCTGAGTCATTGAGCCTTTATCTGAGCAGGTACAAAGAAAATGAGAACCTTTGCACTGTAAGTCCTTGATTTGGGCCAGGATATTAAATTTCAGATCACAGCTGTGTCTGTGATGCTCTGACAATGAAGAAATGTTTTGGTTTGTTTTTATATTTATTTATGAGCAAATCTGTTTTGGAATTGTTGGAAAACAAAAAGCCCAGTACTTTATAATATACTTTTAAAAGGTAAAAATTCTCCAAACAGAATCACCTGTGAGATTTGTTTGATGTTCAAAGAACAAAAGACTGTAGGCTGCTGGATTACTGGCTTGCAAGTCCTTACAAAGGGGCAGAGAGATATATATTTACACTGTAGCATTTTTAGGCAAAATATATGAATTTAGATTTTACTTTCTACATGTCATAATAATATGGCATATCCTTAACTTAGAATAGTTGTAACAATGAACTGTTAATTTCCCCATGGAGTGAGATAATCTGACACAGTAACAGACTTCTCACAGGGACACCTCACTCCCAACAGAATGATGGTCTAAGGTGGAGGAGGTTTCTTTGGCTTTTCTTCTTCCATGTGGATTTCTGTGAAAGAGAATTGAAAAGGCAGAGAAATGGTAAGAGGAGCAAGAGAAAGTATCAGTGATGTAGGGGTAGAAGAGACAGAAAGGTAGATATACAAGGTGAGCACTGGCAATGTAACCTTAAAGAGAGCTAAGCAAAAAGGAAAATAGCCTGCAGAAAAAAAATGTTGTGTGTTGTCTGGGTACACATCAAATTTAGCTCGAGTAATTTATACATTTGTGTTCTGAAATGAAAGAGTCCCACTGAGCAATGTTTAGGAATTTTAAACTGAATGCAACTTAACCCTAAATGAAAAGCAAACTTTGCCAGCATTCACTACTACTCCCTCCATCTTCAGACTAACTTTAAGCAGTGGATTCTGGCATAAGCCAAAACTGCCATTAGACTCACACATGTTTTTGAGAATCAAATCCTGCTTACACTCAGGCAAACACTTTGACAAATGGTGGAAGAGCACCATCTGGTGACACCAGGCACTTCACCCTATTCTGCTGCCATTAGCAAATACATTCCTGGTGTGCTGGGCTTTGGAAAGCCTGCCTCGGTGTGTCTCAGTGGGTTTTAATTCATTATTCAATTATGCATAAGGAATACAACAGTGAACATCCGGAAAACAAATCAGGGCTGACAGTGACCTTATTTCTACTGTCCCTTAAATCACTGAGAAGTTCTTGTAATTTGAATCAAAGATTTTATGAATTGTTCTGTGACATTTTTTAAGAGGCTTTGGAGCAGTTTTATGGGTACCATGAAATGCAGTCCCAAGTTTTATTGCACTGGACATTTCAAGGCTTTTCTGTGTGTGATCCAAGTATTTTCTTACAACGTTCAAGAAACTTGGCTTAGCTATCTTTTCAAAGATTTTCTTTTTCCACAGAAGCAATTATGAAGAAAAATGAATTACCTTTTGCCATTCTAGCTATTCAGAGGTAAGGAAAAAGGATAGATCTTAACCTGACTATTATTTGCAAATCATAGGTAATTTCAACACAAATTGATCCCAAATATGCTAACAAATAAAATACATGGTTCTTCTGAACAAGTTTTTTTTCACAATGATGATGGCACCCATTTCATTAAAATTCAAGGTCAAGTTAATGTAAGTTTAGTTAGGAATTAATAAAAGCAGTTAGTAGTTATAATAAGCTTAGAAAACACTTTCTGGAATTTTAGTCTGCAAAGAACTGGTTTTCTAAGGCTGAGTTTTGTGCAGACTAACTCTTACACTTCAGAAGCTTCACAAACCCCCTAGACATCAGGGAACCTTGCCAGAAACTAGATAAAGGTCAAAAATGTTGAAACCATGGAAGTTCTTAACTGTGACATGGGACTGAAGTATATAATTAATGAAAAAATGGTCATATAATTACAATATAATTTTCCAATTCCTGATATGAACCTGGTTCACATAATACTGATTTAATCTTTTATTTAATACAATAATACAACACTACATCCCCAAAGTGTAAAGAAAATCATCAGAATGTCACCTAGAACAAAATTGAGCAGAATGTCTGAATAAGCCAGCACAGAGCATACCATGATTATCATAAAAGTGATGTCCTGCTTCGTCACAGCAGTGGGGTGATAAATCTTTATTCAGCCAGTGATGCCATCAAAAAGTGTTAGGATTGTTTCAATGTTGAACATTTTGTAGCAGAAACACTCAACTGGTATGTCTGTTGTTTGTGCAGTGAGGAATATTGAGGAAGGTTTTCGTAGTTGATAAGTCAGAGAAAAATCACCTATACTGAATGGTAACTTAATAAACAGGTCCATTATTGCCCAAAAGAGCGAGGGAGGAAAAAGTTACATCTCCAAAAGATTTAGCTTTCAATTTGTATAAGACTTCTAAGGCTTCTTAGAGTCAAAAAAAGTCTCAGAAGCCAAAAATAGAAGACAAAAGAGGTCCAAGCCCAGAAGACCCAGGTTCCAACTCGGTTGTTAAGAAGTCACCTAGTAGAACTACATGCAAAATAAAGAAGAAACCTCCACTGGGTTGAGCATTATTAGAGTTACTAAATAATTAACGTTAAAAATTCAGTCTTCATAAATAATGTAATCAACTTAAATCAGAAAATTTAATATATCTAAATCATATATCAATATGAAGGTTTTTCTGTCTGTTTTGTGTTTTTTTTTTTTCTGGGGGGGATTGCACCTGTAGAATTTTTTTTTTTTCCAGCAACACAAAATGAAGAAAACCTTTGTTTCTTAATTAAAACAGAGACTGTCACCTAATCTCTTGATTCTGGGAGCTGGGCTATAAACAAACATCAAATACTGCAAAGCTTATAATAAAAACAAGGAGAACTGGCAATGTCTTACTACACAGCTCCACATCCTTTATGCAGGGCCACTTAGGACAAAGATTTGCCTCCAAGATTGTTAGCATTTTTCTTATCAGTCTACTCAATAGCAGCAGTTTGTCTGACTCCAGTGACTGTGCTGGATTATTTTGTAGTTCAAGGCTAATGAAGTCTTTTGTTGTAGAATTCTCCTACCAATTTCTCCACTGTCTCCAGTAGACCATATTCTTGCGAGTTTGAAAGGCTGAAAGTCATATGTTTGGAGTTATACTGCTTATCCCCAAAGCATGCCCTGTTATCAGGGACTATGCCTTCTAGAAAGAGAAGCTGGAAAAGGATGCCTTGTAACTTCCGTGACTTTTGAAATTAAAAGGAAAGTTCCTACAGGTACACAAACACCTGGAATATGCCATATGATGTCCAGTCTAGTTTGTTCTGAATGGCCATTAAAATCACAGCTCATTCACAAAGAAAGCTTTAAAAGCTCCAGGAAGCTCTGCTTCCCATTGCTGATGACTTCTTTCTTGGGATCTGTGTTGCTTTTGCTTACTATAAGAAATAGATGTACAGCTATGTCTTCTCTCCTAAATCTGTCTCTTTGTATGGAATATAACCTTTTCCAGCTTCCCATCTCTTGGCCCTGCTCTGAGAACTTACTGTATCTCAGGCTGTGACGCCCTGTGATTGCAGAGATGTATTGTTTGTCTTACTAAGACTTTTGCAAACTAAAAAGCCATCCTATAAAACTGTCCATTCCCTGCAGATGGACTTAGCAGACATAACTTCCTTCCACTTTGGGAAGCCTGGGGCTCGTGGGAAGCTGAGCTGTGAACACGGAGCAATGCTATAAACTGGCAGTTCAGCACAGTCCACATGGAGCAGAAATGACTGAATCCAGGAGCTGCTGCTAACGGAGGAGGTGCAGTTGCACCCATTAATACAGGCACTGTAACTTCCACTGAGACAATAATTAACCTTTTACCTTGACTATTCTACTGAGCTTAAAGCCACTTCTCTGTCATCATCTCTTCTGACGAGACTCTCTTGCCCAGTTCCTTTTTTATTTGCAGGTTTAAAGAAAAATCCGACAAGGCATTTTCTTCTTTGTCAGTCTTTGCTTCCCTAACTGGCTGTCTTGTAGTCGATCCATCTGCTGTGCTTTTCCCTTTGTGTAGCCAAAAAAAAAAAAAAAAAAAAAAAATCCTGCCACTTTTTGGTTTAGAAAGTAGGATGAAATGAGCTGCATATGCTCTATCAGAACATCACATCAGGATTCACCTGCCTTTATTTCTGGAAGTGTGTATGAAGTGAAGCAGTGTGTTTCACACTGGCTCAGAGAAAATAGGTCTGTGCTGGTCTGTGTGAGAGAGAAAAGCCAAGTCTGCTTTCAGTAAGACAAAGTGGACTGGGAGTTCCAAAGTGAGAAGGCAAGCAGTGGCTCTCATGCCAGGCACTAAGTCAGAAGTACCAAGTGCCAGTGATTTCCCATGAACTTCCAAACAGGCAGAATTTCAAATGCTGAGTCAGTTCTGAAGAGATGTTAGTTTATGAAAGTCTGCCTGCATATATGATGGATGGTTGTGCAAAAGAGTGGGTGTTCACGGGAGAATATCCACGTTTCATAGGAGAAACTGAGGAAATGAAGAAATGCATGGCGAAAGGGTTTGAGTCAGGACAAGTACTTTAAACACTTTATGAAAAAATAAAACATAAAGTAAAAAAATCCAGCATCTCTGGCCTTTGACTGTGGTCAGCTCTAGTCTAACTTCTTTCCAAAGTGTTTTCCTTAACTCTTTCATTTTCAGAGTATTTTGTTCCGTGTCTCATACCGAGGTTTTTCAGGAGGCCTGGACATGCGTATGCCTGTTAATACATTCTGCCCACCAGAACACACTCCTCTGCTAACACAGCTGGATTAGACTTTTTCCTGCAAATCTGGTTGCCCTGAGGGATGTTGTTCTACTTAAGAACTGGCATGTTGGTGTTCCATTCTCATGTTTCTTCAATTCCATATCAAATTCACTCCTTTTATAAGGCAAAATAAGATTTTTCTAACTTGTGCCATGTCTGCACTTAACACAGTATCTAAAAATTGAGCTACATTTTCTCTGCTATATAGTTCATAACTTAACTTTGATAGCAACAGATATTCTGAGATCAGGACTGAAATGCAATTTTATTGCTAGGGTATAAGGAGAGAGAGACTGAATCTTGCTTTTTCTACAGATGTACTGATTATCAAGCCTTTTAGTAATTAGAAAAAAAAAATCAGAAAAGCAAGGAGATTGAAAAAGTATTGCCATGGGGAAAGAGTTAACACCAGAGTAGTAAACTGCTACTGACAAGAACCTATTCCTGACAGTGCAGATTAAAAATATACTGTTTGTAGTAAATGTATAGAACTGTAATATCATCATTTACCATTCAAGTCCATCAGATGAACTATCTAAACACAGTATTTAGGTTAATCTTCAAATATCACTTTATCTTCCACGGTAGTTTTATTGATGGTCTCAGCCAAAGCCCGCTGTGGTTAAATAAAAGTTTTCTGTTGCTTTATATTGAACTAGGCCAAAAGATTAAATAATTGAGTCAAAGCTGGATACACTTACATAGGAAGAAATAGAAAATGTCGGGCTTTTACAGACTTCCTATCTTTAACTCTTCCCATCACTAATAGAATATATTCCACTTTTAACGTCTTTTCCATAACTAAATTGTATTTTTTAATTCATAACATATATATATATATATACAGTTTGGGGGTGTTTTCTTGGGGGGGGGGAGGGGTATTTGGTAGGGGTTTTTTTTGTTTTTTTCCTGGATGCAACCTATTACCCATACTGAGTTATTTTATTTGTTAAATGCAGTGAAAATACCAGCATCAAGTAATTAGACTGGAAGGAATGACCCAACATACTGAATGAGAAGAGCTGGTGATCCATCTGCTCCAGTCCTCTCTGCACAAAATGAGAGATGTTATAATTACTCATTACTTTTCAAGCTGTTTTTCTACATTTTTTTAAGCTATGTGGAAAAGATGGGATTTCCCAGGATCTGTTTGAAGGAATATAGGGCAATAGTGCTGTGAAAAGGAACATGAGGAAGACTTTCTCTCTAGAAGAAGAGGAGGAAGAATCTGAAGGGAAACGTGCCCAAATAATGAAGGCATTACTTATGTTGGTGTCATTGGAGTCTTCACAAAGTGCAGCAGTGATAAAAAAGTCCCTTGGGTGTGGTATAAGGATGCACAGGATGACAACCAGCAGCAATCTGCGAGCGGCCAGGCTTGCTTTGGATCCAGTCAAGGGCCATTTTAACACTTAATTCAGTAGGACACAACATCTTCTGGCCTATTAGCAGAGCTCCTGGCAGTGGTAGAGGTAGCACAGTGTCCCGTGGGACACAAACCTTACAGACAACCATTTCCTTCCCGTCCTTTACAGCACATCAAAAATGTGTAAACGTTGGAAGTGCTATGGCAAGTCACACCTGGGCACATCACAGCTATTTCTCGGGCCTGTGGACCAGTTTCCCTTCCTTAACAGCAGATGGCAGTGAAGTTAAACAAATGAGGGGAAATAGGTCGAGAAAATGTGTTTTGTCTGATGGATGGTGCTGCTGCAGAGCTCACAGAGCTCTGTCCATACTCAGACAGTGTAAGGTTCATTTCCAATGCACAGGTCGCTCATAGCACATTCAAGAGGCAGAAGATATTAATTCATCCATATCTGTTAGTAGTCCAAACCATGTTTACTTTGTTTGTGATGTCTTTGGTGATACAGATAAAATCTCTTATTATTTCTTTATTATATCCATATTTAAAACCTATGCATAGCTGAACAGATGAGGATGGAGCTCAGTTTCAAGTGAGTAAACTTTTACTCTTTATTATGCTACATCTGAGAGGATGAGGGTGTATCACCATGGGTTGCTTTAAAACTTTTGTATTGCCAATTTTTTTTTCTGTTAAAACAAGTGTGTGAAAGGGTTAATAAGATATCAGTTTAAAGCCAAGAGTTTGAAAGTAAACTCTTACACTTCTCCCTTACACTTTAAATTAATCTCCCTTCTGGTGGCAGGATAGCAGAAGGGGGTGGTTTTTTTCCAATTTCCAGCAGGCAAATGATGGAGATGTCAGTAGAGATATTTGACTGTAACTTTTAACTTCCTTGCCTACAGTGAAAAAGGGATGAAAAGATAGTAGCCATACCTATGTGATATCATTAATATCTTAGTTCCATGGCAATGTCATGAAAAAAACATACTTGTGGGGTCTGTGATTTCCAATCAGATGTCAGACCATCAAATACAGCATCTTTTTCCCTTATTTACTGCTCGATTCACCTGAGAAAAAACAGCTCGACTCTCCCTCCTCACATACAGAGGTAATTACTCAATCCAGTAGGGCTATGCAAGGCACTGGAAGAGTGCCCTGAATAGGGCATTCAAGGCCCAAATCTTCATTTCAAAACCTTTCAAGACAAAAGCAAGCTGTGGGTGAAGTGCTCAGCTGTTTACAGTGCTGATCTCAATGTCAGTACTGCCATAGCAGAAGGAAAATATAGCAGAGGAACCTTTCTTGCCCCTCTCTTTTGGTCCATTAATGCTCTGGAACAGAGACTTGGACTCTGCACTCCTGTTCCTAAGAGAGGTACCAACCCAATGGGACTTCCCAGAGAAGAGAGGGTTTTAAGGCTGCTCCCAAGAGTTTGATTTCTCTGGCACTGCATGCATAATTACATGTTTTCTTTTCAAGCTCATATTTACACATCCTATAGTATCAATATGCTTTTAATCTTCCAGTTGTATTTGAAATTTTGGTTAAAAAAATTCTCACGGCACCCCAGCAGACACTTATAACAAGCAAGGGCCCAAGTCTCAATCACTTGTGAAGAAGAATCCCCTCATAATCTGTCAGTCAGTCCATGCACAAAATGCACAGAGCATCAGTTGCTTTTTAGGTTATTTACTGTGACTTATGTATCTGCCAATAAATCTAAAATACAGGTCAAAGAATATGTAGCTCAAGTAGATCTATAAACGCAGCAGAAAAGCTTCACTAACTACCTCAGATTGCCAAAGCTGAGGTCATTTCCTTGTTGTGAAAAATACTGAGTCTATAAATTACTTTTATCACCTCTGGGGCAATGCAAACAGTTTCCCACAGATGCTGAAAGTATGATATGTTTTTTATTTAATATCAGAACACTACTTTTACACAGCTCTTAAAATACAAGATCCAAGATTCTGCTTGAGTTTTAAGGCCCCAATTCAGTGACATATTAAAACAGATGCTTCAGGTCCTGACATTAAACACGTGCCAAAGTGCTTTGTTGCATAGTCATAGATTGCTGAATTGCAGTCTAAAGACTAAATCTTTTTCCCCTGAAACTCTGGACTTACCTTCCGTTTTCCTTCAAGAAAAACAAGGCATTTATGCAAATATAATATACATAAACATTTTAAAGCATTCAAAAAGGCTTGTCTTTCAGAGATCACTGGGTAAGCCATAGCTTTGGAGGTAAACCTTGGACAAAAGTTGATGTACCATTTCTTACAACAGTTTAACTGGTGTTTATTTAAGATTTAGTTAGTGTTGTTTTCACAAAGAAAATAAAAATGCTTTGAACATGTGAAGACATAAACACGGATGGGAAATGTCCTACAGAGAACTTTGGAAAAAGCACCACTGAATTAACTTACAGTACATTTGTTAAACATGAGCAGCTCTAATAATGACATTTCATTTAACAATGCCCTTTGTCTTTTCAGTTCATCAGTTACCTATTTCAGTAATGAACTGCAGTCATACCATTCTGATTTTCTCCTAATGTAAAGGCTGAGATCACTTCACTTGCAGTGGAGCGTGATGCTATTATTCTGTTTGTGGCTTAGGAAAAAAGCTATAGAATATATCACAATTGCAATTGTCTAACAAATATTAAAGTCTGTGATCAGTAAGGATACCAATAACTTGGTTTAGCTTTTAATGGAAACAAGTAAAATTTAAAATATTAAAAAAAAAAAAGAAAAGAAAGGGTTGAAAATGCTCAGCATATCCATTTCATGAGCAGAGCAGTAAGTATTCAGCTGGGGAAAAAAATGAGCCACGCATTAAACGTTATTTTAATTTTTTATCAACAGTCCATGCATAGAACTTAACAGCAACATTTTCACTGAGGATGAATAATCTCGGTCGCAAAAATAAAATGGAGTTGTCTGCCCTGTTTAAGAAGGATTTTCTAAAGAAGTGGAGGAAGTCAGATTAAGTGGGTAATATCCCACTTTGCACTATGTAAACACAAGACAGATAAAAAATACCATAGGACTACTTGATATGATCCATAAGTCTTACAAGGGGTAATGGAGCTTACTCTCCCTCATTTGCCTACCTCTTTTTCGGGTTTCTTAGATTTCAAAAGCTTTTTCATTGCCTTTCTAGCTGCAAGAGAGACATTGTAACTGGGCTTCTGTTTTCACTTTTCTATTCACCGTGATGCATTAAAAATATTTTCAGAGTTCACCAAAAACATTTAATTAGCAAAGAGTGGTGTCCAGCACTCCATAATCTTTTGCCAACTGAACCAAATCTGCACATTTTACGATAGATGTTTGGAAAACTGCTTTTTACTGTGTGCTGCGTCTATAGATCTCTCTCAATTACCCACAGTAAATTTAGGCATTGTACAAGAGCAAATTTTACAGTCCATGAAGAGATGAAGTGAAATCTAGATGAAATTCATTGTGACAGATTCTCAGTTAGTGCCCTGATGTGTCTGTATTACAGAAGATAGACATTCTATTAGCATGGAAGCTCCCATAATGGACTGTGAATCATTTCAGGTAATAGAGATGCCAACTGGAATGACTGAAAAGCACTATTGAATTCCATTAGAGCTCTTTGTTTTTAAATCAGCCATTTCTTTGTGAATATCCAACTATATACTTCTTGACCCTAGCTGAGAGTAATAATTGTGAGCTAATATTACAAAACATTAATCTGAGTTACTGTTCAATTAATGTTTCTGTTTGAGGGTTATTTTTATGCTGCAAATGTGAAGGAGACTGTGGCTTGTATTACAAATATGTATTTGGGCTTGAGCTAGTGCAGAATGCAATTTTCAGTTATATTTCTGTCTCCACTGTATTCAGTCTCATCTCATTAGCTGTAAAAAGACTCGCGTATTGGCTTTTCTTTTTCAAAGTCATCCTACCAGAATAAAATAACTATAATCAACAAATCTATAAAGATAAACATTTTTATAAGGGATGCCACAAGTAGTCTTCTTTCATTTAGGTGCTTGGTTAATTATCAGCAAAATAACTAACACCATATCCTGTTACCCAAACAGCCCCACCTTATCTATCAATCATGTATGATTTATCAGACTTAATAATTGCTTGGATAATTAACACCGAATTTAGGTTTATTCAGTGTGCTGAAACCTCAGAAATGCCTGCATAATTGCCATTTGTGTAGTAGATGAAGTTATGAATAATTCTTTTTCACATAAATAAGAAGGCTGGCTTGCAGGCAGCACGTATTTCCTCAGCCATTAATGCAGATATCATGTCATACAAGTGCTATGGCATTGTCACATGTTAACTATATGTATATAGTTAGAGTAATTAAAATACATATCCATAAAAATAACGGGAAAACCTTCCCCTTTGTTTGTAAGCCCTGTATGCCTCTTTCGTGAGGAAGTACAGAAGGAGAGTGAAGGAAAATGAGTCCACTCAGTACAGCAGCAACTGGATTTGAATCTCCGTAATGTTCGCACATAAATCCTTTGGGAAGTCTTTAAAGATAGTAGGTTCTATATCTTCTGTCTACGATCATCTATTTTCACATCAGAATGAGCAACATTATCCTTATATACTGGAGTATCTGTGTCTACAGCTTGAAAATGAGCCTCTCCTTAATGTTGTAATGACAGGTGTAAGATTAACTTTGTTAGGTGTCTAGCCACTCATGCAAACTAAATTAAATTAATGGAACAAATTTCTCTCATAATTAAGATAAAAATTCATGTCAGCTGTAACCTTGCTGTACACTAATTATATACAAATGATTTATCATCTGCTTCGCCCAGAATATTAATCCTCAACTCATTGATAACTGCAGCCAGTGTTAAGAGATGAGAGTTGATTAACTATGACAGATTGGGCAACCACAGTACCAAGTGCCTGAACAACCAGTGAAACCAATAATATTCAAATAGCACTTCTTATTTAAAAATGCATTCCCATGGAAACAGATGCATGTTTAAGGAGAGACACAGAGATTATTTCAATAATGACTGATATTGGAAGAGTGGGCAGAACTAATCAATAATAATTAAGCTCTTAGCCTGGTTAAGATATGGTTCTCTAAAGCAGGTTATGTACACATTAGTGAGGTACTAGTTCAGGCCATGTTACACATAACGTCTTCATGCATTGTGGGTTGGTTATTTATTTTCCTACTGCAGCAGGTATCACATAGTTTACAGATGTTAAAAAGCCAACAATCTAGTCTTGGCTCCCACCAGCTCTAATAAAAGAGAAGAAAAAGCTGATGCCACCAACAGTCCTTTGAAAGTCAGCTCCTGTGGTAATTATGCTTCTGAAAATGTAATTCTAAAAAAAGAAATCAACAGAACCAACACAAAAACCCCCAAACAACTCTTGAAGCATCATCTGTTGAACAGGACATTCATTCATTTCTTGGAATATGACGTTATATTTTTCCTTTAAATGAAAATTAATAAAATTAACTTGTAAAAACTCAAAAAAGATATTACTTCTTATTTTTTAATAGGTGATGGGTATTTTGGGGGAAGATTGTTAGTTAATAATATATCCTTTAATGGATTTAAAAGATACACAAAATTTCAGACATGTTGAAGAGTTTCAAGCTAGGGTTTGGGATTTTTAGTATTAATTCTGTCTCCCCAAGACAGCTTTTTCAAACTAATTGCTCACTGGGACTCCAAGAATCCCTGTCAGAATGAAGAAAAAACCCAGTCTTGTACCTAGGCATTAATAAGGCACAACCAGCCAGCTGGACGAACTTAGTAATATTGCTGTAAATTAATTACTTTCTTGAAAAGCTGGTGTGTCTGAAGAAAAGTTATGCGTGAAAAGGAAACTTAAATACTAATATAAAACTGAAGACAATTGCAAAATCAGCACAGAGTGTGAACCTGTTTTTCCCACTGTTAAGGTGGGACGAGCCCTGTGAAACCCTGCATGGTGTTGGCACAGGGATGTATAGCCTGGTCTGCAGGGAATGTGACAAAAGCTCAGGCTTTCCTGCTGGACAGACTGGTTTGATTCTGACATAAAGGAACCAAATCCAAGAAATTGGCTCCTATCCTACAGCAGCTCGAGGCCTGGCTTTAAGAGAGCCAACCTTTCTCAGTTGTAGTGTGGGGACACCTATTCCTTTGGAACTGGAATGGCTTATTTCACATAGACTCCACCAGGATTATGTCTTAAATGTGAATTTGAGCCGTTTCTTAAGTTCCCATATTCCGTAACACCCACTCAGCACCTGACTGAACACAGGTGTTCCTGCATAGGTAGCTCCAAATCTTGGCTTGGATAAAAAGTTTGGGCTCCTATTATGGATTGTAGAGCCAGCTGAATGCCAGCCTGAACACAACAGATGGTGTGCTGCAGGTTTGTCAGTGCTCTGTGGTGACAATGCAGGCTGGTACTGAGCACACTAACCAGGCTGGCCTCTAGAAACACTCAGCATTGCTCAAGCCCCGGCTTGAGCTGCCAGGAGAACCAAAACACCAGAGCCCAGCCATCCCAGCACTGGCAGTCTCAACATATGACAGATCAGGAGCTGCTTTCTACGTGCCAGTATAGACTCAGCCTCTCAAAGAATATTTGAATCACTAGCATAGGAAGCAAATACTCTATTTCACGATGATGGTTCTTTTCAGCCTCCCATCCCATGAGGGACTTTTTTTTTTTTTAAATGTATGTCTTACATGCTTCAAAAGAAATTAAAGTTCCACTTAAATGAAAAAGAAAATGTGAACTTTATGGGAAATAAAAATTCAAACATTTCTTTCTCTACATTTCTAGCTATTTCAGGGCTAATTGCCTTTGAATTTGTAAATGCAGATAATGAGAAGAATCCTGCATATATGGAACTGAAGACAATATACACAGAGAAAGTCAAGTACTTGATATCCAATTTAACTTGGAGTTGGATATCAACTTTAAATAAGCAAAAAGACCTTAAGTTTTTTTCATCATCTTATCCCTAGGGGATACATAACTGCTATGAACCTAATCAAATACAGTACATCACAGATCCTCTGTGCCAGCGCTAATGAATGAACATTCCTGTAGAGAACAGAGATGAACCATCAGCGCTACAGGTCTGATGTGTCTTTTCTAGGAGAAGCTCAGCACGGACATTTGGCAGTGATGGTGTCCAAATGCAGCCTTCTAGGAATGGCTAAAACGGGTCTAGACTGATTAGTGCTGCTTTGGCTAATTCCTTGAGGTAGGAACTGTAAACCCACTGGTAGCCTTCATTGCTGCCAGTTAGAGCTATAGCTGATAGACCTAAACTTTGCTCATGCTGACACGAAGGAAAGTTTGACCACGCTCAGTAGAGTCCCTCCAGGTTAAGAGGCACAAGGAGAAGCAGATGCAACATATGGATATTGTTCTTGTACTAAATCTTTTTTGCACACTGAATTAGTGATACCTCCAGTATCTCCTGCCCTTTCCCCTCAGAGTAAGAAGTGGAATTATGCTGCCTTCCCCAGCAGCATCACTTCCTTCCATTGATCAGGCTCTGCAAACAATGTAATTATTTCAGAGGAGAGTGCAACGAGCCCTAGTTTTGCTACTTACACTTATTATTGAGGAGCATCAAACTACCCAGCCCTTTTCCTGCAGCCATCTTTAAAAAAGGCAATGATCTCAACGTGCTGCTGACCTAATGAGCGCTCTGTGTGTGACAGAGTCGTGGATACATTTTCTCACTAACCTAATGAGCAAAGTGACAGACAGTGAAACAGTTCACACTTGAGTAATTTTCTAGTCATCAGCAACTGCAGTGTTCATGGGAGCAGAAGCCAGAGAAGGGACAGAGAGATACACAATAAATATACACTGGCTCCATTGGCCAGAATAAGTTATCACTAGGATAGAGGTCTTGGGGCAAACTCCCTGAGGAAATTCAAACAAAAAGAGTCAATTTAAGGCATCTCTAGCAGTGCATTCAATTAAAATTAAATTTAAAACGTAGGATCAGCTGTTGGGCTGTTAGGCCACCTGCCCAAAGGAAGAAAAAAATTAGGGGTGTAACGAACCTTTACTCCCGATGTCTGCAAGCTGCTCATGAATCACTGAATAGTATCACCTTCTCACAACCACCCATTCAGCACAAAGTACAGTTCTTCTTTGTCTCCCACCCCAAGAAGAGGGAAACTAGCAGCAGATAGCTCGTTATCCATATTGACAGCAAGCCTTTGCATGAAAAATGCCGTCCTTATTACATTTTTAATGTACTGGCAACTTCTTCCAGTGAAACTGTTATTTCTCGAGGGAATGTTACTATGAGCCAAGCCTTGGAACATCCACTGGCACAGGCTCCAGGATACGACAGGATTTCCACAAGGAGATAGCAAAAGCCACTCAGAGCCACGCAGTTCTCCAGGCACTGGTGTTTGTTCACCAAGCACCTCCCACTGCCCTGACAGCCAGGTATGGGAGGGGAGAACAGACACAGCAGAGGTGCAAGGGAAGCAGCCCTTCCCAAAGATGAGAAAACCAACTGGTGCAAAGAGAAGCATTTCACTTGTCCATGGTGTGATCCAGGTCTTGAAGAGATGCCATATCAGTCCTTCTTGCCCCTTCTTGATCCCCCTCCTTGGATATTGCAGTTTTTACCAGTGATGAAATATTATGCCTGATTCGCTTCCAGCTTCTCTCAGAAGAGGAGACATTTTCTGCTGCTGTGACAAATAAAGCATCAGCTGCACAGAGTCCACACGCCCAACCCCAGAACTGTCCCCCCATGAACGGGCCTGACTCTCTAAGCAGAAGGGACATTAGGAAATTAAGGGTCTTGTGGTTCCTCCCCTGGCTCCTTCTGCTGTGACCTTTCCTCCCGCCTGTGGGAACCAACCCGTGGGAAGATGGACAAGTCCTGTTAGTGTTCTAACTGTGTTGGAATCACTTCATGGAGAGCTGTGGACATGCTTTAGAGGTGCAGCAATTTGATGTGATAGAGGTCATACTGCCCTTCCAGTCTGGTGCTGCTCTGCAGCTGCCCTGTGGCAGCTGGATGATGCCCAAAATGCCTAAATTCACCTCCTGCTGCACCAGTCTCAGCTTCAGTCTGTGAGGCTGCCTGGGCAAGTACACGGTCGATCCGGGTGGATCAAAATACCTTCCAGTGATCTCAGCAGCAACAGATGAGCCCTTGTGCAATTCAATCCTACCCTGCAAGAGCCTGGAGGGAGTACACATCTCAGGCTCTTCCACTGAGGACAGAGCAGATCCCTGGCAGAGCTTTGGCACAGTGTTAATTAGCTAATTCTCACAATCACACCATAAAGTCATTTCAGCTTTTCAGGCTGGTGGAGAAATGAAGGACTTGCCAGGGGTCACCAGAGGCACAGTTGCAGTTAGCCAGGAACCAAAGTCAAAGTTCTGGGTTCTGGTCCTCAGCTCTGGCTGCTTGACCAGCAACACCCATTTATCCAAACTCACTACGAGCTTGGCTGAACTGACATTTCTCCTTTCACGTGTGAAAGTATTCCCTTTGGTTTGTGACAGAAGGCCTGTGGTTCAGGAGGTGAATGGGCTCTGAGTTAGGTGCCCCTGTTCCTCTACAGCCTCTGCTACTGCTTCCCTGGGTGACCCAAGGCAGGGTATTTAACTCATTGCACCACACGTGCCATGTTGGAAGAACAAAAATTTGCTTCTAAAATGTTGTTTTGTCAGCTGGGAGTAAGCAAATAAACATTGGGATCTTTTAAAATTAGGGAATTCAGTGCTTATCTTTCACTGTGACTTTCATCTGGGCTCAGCATTCAATTCCTTTAGGCTATTTTAAAGACCCTTGTCTAGAAAAAGAAACTGGCATTTATGGACACAGCACAAATATTAAACTACTTTGACTAACTCTCCATGTGGAACTGCTCATATGCAATAAAAATGGCAGTGTTTTCCAGTATAAATAATCACTCATTTCTTGAAATCATAAATCATTCACCTTTTGAATTATCTGGGTGTCAGGGGATAAACTGTTAAATCTATATTTAGTACCTACCACAAAGTCCTGTGTGGTTTTCAGAAGTACTGCACACTCTTCAGATGGGAGAACTTGTACTCAGATCCCTTGGATAAAAGTATTTAAATTTGAACTTCCATGCTTACATTTAAAACCTCCACCCAACACTTAAGGGAACTGAAAATTAGTTAAAAGCTGTTTTGAGCATTTTTAAAAATTACCCAGTGGAAGGCATTATGGCTGGAAATGCATTTTAAGTAATTTTTCATAAATGTCTTCCTTCTTTTAAAATTGTATCTTGCTCATCACAGATACCCTGGAACTTGTCTGGCCAAAACAACCATACCCTGGATCACCCAGTGGAGGAGACAGGGAGTGAAGAGCTGGTCCTGGCGGGGAAACTGGCCAGTTGTGTCAGGGAAATGGGACATCAGGATGGGACAGAGCCTGTGGTGCAGCACTGCAAGGGAGATCTGTACTGCCCTCGTGGTGGGAGAGATGACAGCCCACTGTGCAACCCTCACCACCAACACACTGGATTTGACAGGTCCGTGGACCAGCAATCGAACTGCAGCCCAGGTGCTTTTAAAACCCTGAACCATCTGAGTGTCTGCATAAAAGTCTGTCCTGCACTAGATACGGTGCAGCATTTTCAGAGGGCTCTTAGTGAAACTGTTCCACTCTCTGCGTAGAGATGGACACACAGAATCTGCCAAAAAAATGTTCAGCCAACCAGGAAGTGTCAAGAGAATTTTATACAGGAAAAAAGATTTTAAGAAACTCAGTGGTTAAGGGAATGTTCATTTTACTTTGTAATTCACCTTAACTGATCCTGTGTGTGAACCAAAGCCCCCGAGACAAGAAATGTGTGCAAAAGATATAAACCTGTGAAATGGTGGGACAAATAGTTTCTCTTTCTCTAGTAAAATGAAACAGCAGCTACTTGGGAAAAGAATACACGTGCCAAATCTGTAAATATGCTCTCCCTCTTTTTATGCTGCTGCTATAATTAATGTAAGAACCTTTAAAATTCCTATCTGATACTTACACTTGTTATAGCAACATATTTAATTCCAGTGCTACATCCTTTAGCAGATTCTTTTACTTCATTCAAATTACTAATCGTTTAGATTCTCTCTGAAAGTCTTTCCTCCCTCGCTCCCCACACATGCTTAACCTAATTAACTATAAATGAGAAAAAATGCTATTCACATAAAAAGAAAATGTTAACCTATAAATTATCCAGTGCTCCCTCCTGAGGCTGGCAACGCCTCTTGCAGAAAAGCTCAAATGTTGGTGCAGTATTCTTGGCTTCCTATCCAGTTTCTGCCACCCAAAATCATTTTATACAACACATTACTCTGCCATTTTGTACATCTGGCAACATTTGCTGATACTAAGTCCTCTCCCGTGTTTTCAAGATTACACGAAAGAGGATTTCGAGGATGATTAATTGGGGAGAGAAAACCATTCCTTTACATTTCAAGGAACATTTGCAGAAGACTAATGGTCATTTATGGAAATATGGCCTCTTTATACCCATTAATGTCTTCCAGTGCTCCCTGTGGGTCACACAATTAACCAGCGCTTTGTGTTTCTTTGCTGCTGTCATCCAAAAGTCCTCTTAGTTGCCATCATCAGTCGAAAATTTGCTTTGCCATTGCCAGATCAAAAGCCCACTCAAGTCCGTGGAACTGAGACATCTAAGAGACAGGATCTTTGCTCTGTATGTTTCTCCTCAAAATACAGTTTCTTCCAGAGGTTTTCAATTGCATTTTCCCAAATTTGACCCTGACAACCTTTTTCAAATGTATTTGTAAATCCAAATAAAATGGAGAGAGAGAGAATCCTTTATTTTTCGATTCTATTCCCATGCTTTTGTGACTTTGTTCATCTCACTCTCCAGTGGTGATGGAAAGCTCTTTGCTGTCACTAGCACAATATAATTCTGATCCACAGCTAGAGCTCCAGAGTACTCTCATAACTTACTGCTATTATCATTAGTGTTACCATTATTTGGAATTATAACACTTACTTCCAGTGAATCCTGAATCCCTGTCCGGTAACATGACAAATGTGTGCCCAGGTGCCAGGTCACATCATGGGCACTGTGAGGGATGCTGGGCCCAAGCAAAGACTGGCACTAGGCACATCTGAGGCAAATGCCCTCTCCACCACATTTTCCACGGTTCCCTGCTGTCCATCCCTATCTCCCCGTCATTGCAGAGATTTGTGTCAGCATTCTGAGGGCACTAATGGGCCTTAACGGCCAAGGGATTAGAATTACACAGTTTGCTGCCCAGATTTTTCCCCTTTTGCCAATGAAAGGAGACTGCCCTGGCAACAACAGTTTCTTGCCAGGATATTCGTGTGCACCCTATCTTGGAACTGGCATCTCACCAGCTCATGGTTTAATTTACCACCAATTCCATCTCGCTGCTCAATGTCTGCCCCATGTGAGCCTGTGAGCTCTGAAACAGATGCATGTTAAACTGGGAAGGGCAAGGTGCTTGCAAATGAGCTGGGAAAATGGATTATCCCCTGTGAATAAAAATCTTTTCTTTCCTTTCCCTAGCTTTATCCCTTTTCATTTTGATTAACAAACGATAAAAAAAGTACATGTATGTTGAACAAAAGGCAGAGTGTTGCCCAACTATCCATGTGTAAGTTGTATTACACCTGGTAATACCATCCATGTAGCGAGCCTGGGGTCAGGAAATGAGTTCTCGGTTGTTCCACATCTGTATGACAAGAAGATTTCCCTGTGGTGACCTGAAAATGAAGAAGATGGTTCCAAGGACTGAAGCAGACATCACCGTCATCTCTGCCCCCTGCCAAAGGGCTGCAGCCACATCCCTCAGTAACCACCCAGAGTTCAGACACCACGAGGAAGGTGATGCTGTTTCAGGCCATGCCCGAGTCATTCAGAGGACACTGGTCCCAGGCACACAAGGTGTTGTCACCTTCCCGTGGAGATGGCTGATGCCAAGAACAACCTCTCCTTCCAGAGAGGCAGGAGAGTTACAGCTGTCAGCCGATACCAGGGCTGGGTATCTGTTGACATCTGTGGTTTGGTACAGTTTCCTTTGCTATCCATGTAACTTGTTCCAGGTATTTTATAAAGTGAAAAACATCAACACTAGGGTTTGGGTTTTTTGCCCTGGATATCAAAAAAGATGTACCCAAGCATAGAGGAAAATGAGACAGAAAAAGGAGCAATGAGGACAATACTGATAAAAACAGAGAGGAATGATAGATCAAAAAAAACCGTAAGTTAAAGAAGAGACAAACTGCTTATCTGTTCATTCCCAATTCCCTGAAATTTTCCCCATTTTGATGGTGCTTGCTCACAAGCTGAGAAGAGATGGGCTTTCCAGCTGTGAGGAGACAGCCTCATACCAAAACAGGAAAAGAAGCATAACCTACTTGCCATCCCTGAATACAGTAAAAGAAACAGAGAGAGAAAATCTCAGGAACAAACTGCTGGCATTTTGCTGCATAGCAAAATAAAGACATGGATTTAATGAGTGCATGTGCATTATATGGAGCAGGAAACACTGACACCATTACACAAATTAGTTGAAATTTTTGTAAGTACAGAAGTCTGATAAAACATCCTTATTAAAAGTGCGTATAAAATTCAGGAGAAGATAATGCCATCCAATCTTTTCTTACTTTAACATTGCTTCAGGATGATTTACAGCACTTTAGCAGAAAAATACAAAAGCCAAGCATGTAATTCACTCATATTTTTACCTACAGGAAGCCCTGTGCTCTTTTCTGCGGTCTCTCAAATGACTGAATCAGCACCACAGCACCTTGCAGACAGACCCCCATCAAACCTGCCCTCCCACTCTCTCCCCACAACCTCCCTCAAGTTACTGCCCACATTTTGTGTTCCCTGGGTTTCTCTGGTGCCACATCCATTTCCTTTCTCCTGTTTCCCATCAGAGGCCAAGCCCATGGCCCTAACCCCTTGCCAAGGGAGCACCAGCCAGTCCTACCCTCTTCCATGGACCCCTCATTTCAGTGCCAGCACAAACCCCAACCACTCACTTTCCTGTTCTCTACCAAGAGCCCGTTTCATCAATACAACTGCTAATAATTTTAGGAATACAGAAATACAACTGCTAAGAATTTCAGTTAATTGGCACTAATTGTAGTTAAGGGATAACTAGGGGCACATTCGCAGAGGGGAGGGAGGGCTGAAGGAGGAGAAATATAGTTCAGTACTCTCTCAACTCTGTACACACACTTAGCTGAGCAGGGTTAATAAGAGCATCAGTCTGGTTCCCAAGCACATAAGAGGTAAATAGAAGCCATTTTTCATGTTTTATTCTTCAGGTACAGTTTTACCATGGCCCATTTTACAAGTGAGGTAAATGAGTCATAGAAAAAGCAAGTAGCTTGACCAAGGCTTTGCAGTAAGACATCGGCAACATAGAGAGAGCACTGCAGGAACTACTTTCCAGCCCACTTGATCCTCATGAGAACAAAATCTTGCATTATTTTTATTATCATTATTGCTGTGTAACAGCTATCCTTCTTCTCCAGCACCAGAAATTTTAGGCTAAGCTTTGGCACAGGTGCACAACTGAATTCGAATCAATTAATCTTTAATCCCTGATTAGGTGAACACAGCAAGAAGAAAATATTTGAGGGAAAACAAATTTCTATCAGAAACAAAATTATTATTTGTGAGGCTAACGTCCTGCATCAGTTTACAATTGATAAGATTCAGTAAGCAGCAGTGGAAAAATATTATAAAGTCTATTAGGAGACACTTAGGTGAATATTGTGTTCCAACCTTTGAAATCCAAGCTGTGCCTTAAGATTGTAACTATCTTTTTGCTCCAGAACAAAAAAAAAAAAAAATTGAAAGGCACGACTATTAAGCAAGGATAAAGGTTGAGTCGTAAGCAAATGTCATGTTATAGATTTACCTACCAACAAGAAGCCAGCGGGGTTCAGGTCAGAGGTTAATGAAAGACATCCAAAGGTCACTCCGTGATTATGTGAGAGCATGAGTTTAATAGGGCACGGGGACGACAGACACTGACAGAAGATTTATACCAGAGGTGATGACACTGCTACGAATAGTGCTGATAAAAAGAGCCCCAATATCGGCCTGAGCAGGATGATGAATGGTGCACACGTCCGCTCACACTTCTCATTATAAGCTCCTTCACTCATGGTGGCACTTAGCGGCGTTTATTTACTGTGGTTTGATGGCACTGAGCAGAAGCACTCTAATACTTTAAATGTAGACTTGCCATATAAAAATGAAACAAGAGATAAGATTAGGCCATTGAATAATTGCCCAGCTTTCCTGCAGAGATTATATTCACTAGTGCTAACATTATTTTTTTTCTAATGTTCTAGTGTACGAGCAGCTCAAGTGAATTAATTTTCTAAGGCAGAAGGTCAAAAGAAAATAACTGATAAGCGTTGTGCCTGCTATAGAATATCACTTTACAATATTCTCGTCTCCTCATTTATCAGATGGAGAATAAGAGATAATATAATAAAGGTATATAAACATATTTTTTGTCACACCATATTTAGTTTTAGTTGTCCCAATTGCTATTTTTCCTTGTGACTATGGGTATGAAGAGGATCAAAGAAGTCAGCTAAAAATGTCAGAATGAAAAAAAAAACCAACTCACAAAAAATCAACAATAAACCTTAGGACCAAACCCAAGGAAAACTGAGACCTGATAAATAACATGCACTGCACCAAGAAACTCTTTTTCAGACTGTTATATATTTATCAAACCACTGGAGTGTGAATTTATGAATAAGTCTTATCATCTTTCAGGCAGCAGGCACAATAAAAATTAGAACTACAGAAAATTGTGGGTATTGCAAAAGGTTATTTCTATCAATTCATGTGTATCTGCAGATGGGAATGTCAGAGAAGAAAGTTCTGTATGCCTTTCCTCGTACCTTCACCCAGAGACAGAGCAGGACTGCATGACGTCATATTTAACATTTAGCTGGACGTGGAGCAACATAAATAAACACTTCCTCAACCAAGAGGTGTTGTAAACAGTGTTGTAATTTTAAGAGGTGGAGAGATGTAACATTCTCAGCACACAGCAGCATCCCTCTCCAAGTGCTGCCAGTATTGCTGCTTCCCAATACAACAGATCTGTGTTTTGCACCACGTCCATCTTGTGGTACTTGAATGTCTCCCATGTAACAGAAAAGGGAGGCAGCCACAGAAACACACTGCCATCGTTATTTCTGTCATTATTGGTTATTGGGGTCCACGTTGCAAGCACCATTTACACAGAGGTCATTTGGGTAAGCAAAGGCTTCTTGCAACAGAGATGTGCAGGTCCTAGAAACGCTGCATAATGAGACAATTTTGCTACATCTGGTACTTACGCACAGTGGAAAAATGCTGCCTGTCCCAAAGAGACCTCATCTCCAGGAGGTAACAGGGGGTTTGCAAGGCTGCACCCCAGGCAGGACATCACCGAGGGTTGGGGATGTGTTTGCTGGGGCACTGTGTGCTTCTCTAATAGTGCTGAGATAGGTCTTCCACAACACTAAAACAGCACACATGAAAACCCTCCTAGCCTACTCCTTGTGGCCGAGTTTTCAAAAGCCAGTTTCTTGAAAGAGGGCCAGTGCACCCAAGCTACAGCCTCCTGGCCACTCTCTAATTAAGGCACAAAATACAAGCATTCTAAAAGGGGAGGGTGGGGTCATAACCTAAATGTACTTTGGAATATTCCTTCACCACAGAACAAATACGTGACAAACAGGAAAAAAACCCAAACCTACCTGAATTTCAGAAAGAAAGAAATATCTCCATTGCTATCTTGAAAATTACATACTGGTATCTAATACCTGAAGGGCATGTGAAGGTTCAGTAGATCCCCCAGGATAAGGGACCTCTGATGGACTCCAGAAAACCAGATGTATGTCAGGCAGAAGTTGCTGAAGTGTCACATCTAATTAATGGAGAGAGGAATTACAGTCACTTACACTTCTGCTTGATTAGGAGGAGCAAAAAAAGAAAAGCAAGTGTTAATGACACCTTATCCCTGTGCAGCACGTGAAACCTATGCATTGTGTGAGCCAAAAGCAACATAAGTGGTACTGGCTTTGTACCAGCTTCTGGAACATGGTTAACTCCAACCTGAGTGAAAGAAATGTCTTTTGTTACCAAACCAGACATTCCACCAACTCACACCCCTGATACAAGTCACAGACCAGCCATTTTTAGCACTGATTCTCAGTCATCTCTTCCATCTATGCCCAGAGCAGATGGACTTATATGTATATACATTTTCATTTAAAGGACCTCCCTCAGTTTTCCAATGTTTTCCAAGTACTGCAGAATAATTTACCAAAAATACATTGGTAACCAACATTTCTCAATAGAAGTGTGTTTACTAATCTTTGACATCTGGGTACCTATTTTCTCCTTTGATAAAAATAACGTAATCAGTTTTATCTAACAAGGCTTTACACTGGGCTAATCACTAAAAATTGATAGAAATACATCAACAAGGCCATTAAAACAGTGTGTGGGGTACATTCAGATATATGAAAATGAGAAAAAGGCAGGAGACAGAATGGCTTTTCTTTAGAGCTCTCTAGTCATCAGTGACACACTGTCATTCAGCATGTTTTATTGTCCACTTGAATCCAGTGAATGGAACAGTCTAATGGAAGCCACAGTGTTTCTGGATAGACAGTGTATTTGTTACTGAGGCAGCCAATAAAATGTCAGTAAAGCATCTGAAGCAGCTCTACACCAAATAAGAATGAGATTTCTTATTTATAAGAAAAATACAACTTGAACTACACTACTTATTTATTATGCAGCAAAGGAGAAAGCCAGGGCGACTGAAATTCTGCTTATGGAGCAAACAGAAAATGTATCAGTTTTCTAGCACAGCCACAAGCCACAGGTTTCATCTGAAGTTATAAGATTATTGCTGGTTATGAAGGTAAGATCACTTTTTATGAAGCAGCAGATATTTACTGATGACAAAACATTACTCATTTTGGCCCATGTTCTGGTTACAAGCATGTCAAACTACTTCTAAAGTCTCTAACAATATATACTAAAATCTCATAACTGGAATAAAACATGGTCTTTATTCTGCTGCACCACAAATGCTGGAAAATATTGATCTAAGAGTCAAGAAATTGTGTAAGCAGATTACTCTCAAAAAGACTGGTGCATGAAATTCCCTTATTGTTTATAATATATTTGGCAACTGACACATGCCTTTGGATTTATTTGGAATGGAAGATCATCATACGGCTCTCAGGAAGCACATATGAGAAAATGAGAGTGAACTGCTGAGAAGCTCGTGCCCTTTCCCAAACTAATTGTTATCTGGAGTCCTGCATCTGCGCTGGAGATCCACAAAACAAACTAATTATCAGATAGTCTAATCTGCAGGATTTAGATCAAATCTCTAGAAGAACTGGTTGGTAATTATGGGTATATGAATGTACATATGTGTGCATCTGTATGGACAATATTTTTAGTTTAACACTCTATGACTTTAATTAATTTAGTTCTTGGAAAAGCTTTCATCTGAGAAAGGCCAGAGGAGAAAGTCCTGTGACAACAGCCATAAATCCACAGCAGAGGGTCTGCTGGGTAAGCAGCACAGGGCACAAGTTGTAAAATTTTTCTGTATTTAAAGTATTTGTGTTCACTTCGGGTACGTGTGTTTATCTTTATGCAAGTCCTGGCCTGCTCAGGGTACTTCAATTCCTGGGTAATGGAAATACCATCAGAAGCCTGAATCTCATCACAGTGTTTCATAAATGAATCACTGGAGCAAAAAGAATAAAAAAAAGAAACTAACAAAAACCCACTATGAACAATCCAAAGACAAACACAATACCGAGATGTTATTTGTTTCTGCAAGGTGAAGGCCAAATTCTTCACTGGGGTTAATTTACAATGCCAGCAGAATTTGACATCCAAAATGTGTAGCCTGGGAGTTATGGAGCTAAAACAAAATCCAGGACCCAGTTTAGGCTGCTAGTAGTTCAGTGTCTCACATCAGCAACACATCTGGGCACATATTTTTCAGTACTCGTGAAGTCCCATGTATTTTGGCTCAACTTACGCGAGATAAGAATTAAAAAAAAAAAAAATCTTCCTAATTAAACTTTCTTAAACCTTCCTCATTAAACCTTAAAAAGATGTAGAAGAGAGTACAAGTGATTCTGTTAACAGATCCATTTGCCATCACATTAAAATATAAGTTCAGAAGGTTCATACGCCATGTTCTGGTGGTAACATCAAATCTTACACAGCACGGCTAAGCCTCTGCTTTCACCAGAAAAGGTCAAGTTGAAGCAGTAGCTCAGAACTCCAGGGCAGCCTAACAACTCTTTGCTGACACTAACTAGTGGGTCACTGTAGAAGAAAGAGACAACTCTTTATCTTTTCACAGACTACAGCCAAGATAGTAATTATGAAGGAGGGAAAGCATTTTCATCTTTTAGGCCTGAGAATTCTCCAACACAAATTCAATTTAAATTATTTTATATTACCATAGTATCATAGAATGGTTTGGGTTGGAAAAGACTTTAAAAATCATCTTGTTCCAACCCCCTGCCATGGGCAGGGACACCTTCCACTAGACCAGGTTGCTCAAAGCCCCATCCAGCCCGGACCAGTTACATACTTCTGTCTTCCCTTCTTCTCCAGCACATGGGCTCTCCAGTGTTGCCTCTGTGATCAAAAAGAAAAATATATAATAATGCTGACTCAGACAATTCTTTTGTTTTTATAGCTTCAGGGAGACTTCAGTTGATTACTAGTTACTGCTCTGTTTATGCTGGTGTTCCTTGCACTATCAGGCTGCCCAACAAAAGACTTCACTTCTCCCTTGCCAAGCTCACTGCAGCTGCATTGCCACGTGCTCAGAGGGCTCCCAGGACAGCACGGGCTCCTGCTGCAAGTCACTGGACTGCAACCTGCCTCTTGCTCCAGGGCTTGGCATGGAGGCAGTGGGCAAACCAGCTCCCTGTGCTCAGCACTTGCTGGAGGTCATGGAGTGTCATGAATTTAGGGTGAGACTCGAGAGCACTGTGCTGGTTCCCTCTCTCCTTTATCAGGCTCTGACAGCCCATTAACAACAGCATCAGGTGGGATGCTTTTCCATCTGAAATCGCAGAAATTCTGAGACTAATTGCCCAGCCCAGGCAATTAGCCAAGTAATACTATTCTAGATGCCCCAGTGTCCCTCCCCAGCCACAGCCACAGCCTCTGGAAGGTGAAGGTCTTGCAGGTGTCTGTCACATCCCCAGATCCATGCAGGTGTCCTGGATGCCCTAAAGTGTTTCTAAGGCAGACTGAGAGTCCTATGTTTAGGCACCTGAATCACTTACTGACTGTCAAAAGCAGCTATAGCTGATGGAATATATTTCATTAAAACTGATTTTAATGGAAAATTGTGTTTCTAAGTGAGCTC
Organism: Myiotriccus ornatus; assembly: GCA_036023395.1. Taxonomy (NCBI): domain Eukaryota; kingdom Metazoa; phylum Chordata; class Aves; order Passeriformes; family Tyrannidae; genus Myiotriccus; species Myiotriccus ornatus. The sequence continues at coordinate 8,555,486 of JAYRBT010000181.1, forward strand.
TTGGTTCCTTTATTTCTGCATTTGCACCATGTGCTTTCTGAGGGAAAGGTCAAATTCGAGACAAAGCAGAATGCTACAAAATGGAAATATTTGTTGGAAATGAGAACTTGTGGTATTTGAATTGTCACTGTAAATTTGCAGATTTTCAATGGCTAAGAGAAATAGGCATTTTTTAAACTGCTCTGTAATGTGTCCTTCCCAGCACTGTCAATGCCAGCAGTGATTGCTGTCTGACAGAAGCGCCTGAGACTGCTGCAACACAAACATTCCTCAACACTGACCCAGATAACCTGTGCTGTTGAACAAATTACACAGGATAACATCATTATCTCCTTATTCTGAGGCCTAAAAGTTAGATGTCTATGAAATTTGGCACCTTTTCCATTTGCAACAGGTGAAGGAAAGAAGCAGGCTTCTCGAGAGGACAATTTTTTAACTTAAAATAGATACATCAAATGAGCACAAGGATCTCTCTGTGTGTGCTATTTCTTTCTACCACCCAGAGAGGAATCTGCTGCTCTCTTGACCTGCTGGAAGGCAGGAGGGCTCTGCAGAGGGACCTGGATAGGCTGGAGAGTTGGGCTGATGCCAATGGGATGAAATTCAACAAGGCCAAGTGCCGGGTCCTGCACTTTGGCCACAACAACCCCCTGCAGCGCTACAGGCTGG
>JAYRBT010000181.1:8561491-8621461 GCA_036023395.1 Myiotriccus ornatus
GACGGATGCCGGGGCGCGGGGCCGATGGGTGCCCGGGCGCGGGGCCGCGGGGTGCCCGGGCGCGGTGCCGAGGGCTGCCGGGGCGCGGTGCCGATGGATGCCCGGGGCGCGGTGCCGAGGGGTACCCGGGCGCGGTGCCGATGGATGCCCGGGGCGCGGTGCCGATGGGTGCCGGGGCGCGGTGCCGAGGGGTGCCCGGGCGCGGTGCCGAGGGGTACCCGGGCGCGGTGCCGATGGGTGCCCGGGCGCTCCCCGGGGCTCTCCGTCGCCGCCGCCCGAGCCCAGCGCGCCCCAGGGCCCGGCGGGCGCTGCGGAGGCTGCGCGGGGCGGGGACTGGGGGAAGATGGCGGAGGCCGAGTGAGTGCCGGGGCTGCGGAGGGGCCGGGCCGGGCCCGCGGGAGGGGGAGACGCGCCGGGCCGGGCTGGGCCGGGCGGGTCAGCGGCGCCCCCGGCCCGCCCTGCCCGCGGGCTCCGGGGCGGGGGTGACGCCGCGGCGGGCGAGAGGCCGGCGGGGCCGTTCCCCGGGCGGCGGCGGGACCCTGTGCCCCGCGGGGCTGCCCCGGGCCCGCGGCCGCTCCGCCGGCCCTGCTGGAAGGGCCAGGCCGGGCAGAACCGGGTCGGGGGTGCTGCGACCCTAGAAGGGGGTGATTTACTTTGGCAGGCGACGGGTGGTTTCTTGCCATCTCCGGCGCAGTGTTCCTTAAATAAATCCCCTCTTCCCCGGCCCCCGCAACGCCTCGCCGAGCCCGGAGTGTGTGTGCGTGCGCGGTGTCGGGAGTTGTGGATCTCTCCCGGTGCTCCCGGAGAGCCCTGGGGCGCACTTGCAGGACGGACCTTCTCATTAGGAGACAGTTAAGTGACTAAGTGTTTCCAGAATGTCTAAGGTGGTAATTTACTCGTTAACTCCTCGTGCAGCGCCAGGCACCGTGTGTTGGAAGGCTCGGGCTGAATCCGTGTGCCACCGAGGAGGGGGAGCGCAGCTGAGGCTCTGGCACTGCCAAGCCTGTAGCTTTCAGTGTGGTGTTACAGTTGTGAATGAGCAGACCCAAGAGACACAGGCTCAGGAGTCGTGTTGGTTCAATATGTGATCTATCCCCATCTGAGAGGAAACACTCAGTAAAAAATAAGTCTTAAGAGGAGACATTGTCTTCTCTGTCTGCAGGCTCAGTAGCTTCCTAGTCCAGGAGCAGGAGGTGGTGTTGTCTTTAGAGATCTTAATTTAATTGTCATGAAAGGTGATGATACTAAATATCTTTGCTGTGCCAGAGCTTTCGGAGGCACTGAAGAATTTTTCATGAGCGTTGGTCACCTTGCTCCATTCCCCTGTTGCTTTGTGGCATGCCAGAAGGCCCCGGGGTCAGTGCAAAATCTGGAAACAGGGATAAAACAAATAGGAATGATACATGTAGGGTGAGAAACCACCAGATGAAAACTACTGCTACTTTAGGACCTTGAATTACTTTTTATAAACATCTACCAATGTGTACCCACTCAGGTGCCCTTGCTGTGGTCAGGCTGTTTACCTGCTAGTAAAAATCTGCTGGTGGTGCCTTGTGTGACTTGCAGCTGCAGTGGTTGTATAAGAGCAGTGAGTGATTTCCTTGAGTTGCAAAGTCCTCTTACATTTTGCTAAGCCTTCGCAATTAAAGACATATTTGCTGAATGACAAATGAAAGGAAATCGGATAAATGCAGGTTTCCTAGTCTGAAACTGGTTTCTGCCAGACTAAAATTGGACTTTTTTCAATCATCAGCATTTCTAGAAAAACCCAGTAAGATTTGCTAGGTGTTTACATCAGAATTGCCATGTGAGACAGTGGGTGATTCTTAATTCGGTTGAAGATTGCTGTAGTTGAAGAATTAGAAAGCAGAGTCTTGTTAGAGGGACATATCAAGAGATAGTATAAAAGAGGGAAATAATTGCTGTGGGAAAATTGTTAATAGACTTCATCCAAGACTGGGGACTTGGGCCAATCTCTCTAAGTATTTGGGGGTTGGAACTACATGATCTTTAAGGTCCCATCCAACCCAAAGCATTGTATGGTTCTATTTTAGTTGATGACACTGGTGCACAAAACAGGATGCAGTAATGATGCTCGCTGAGGACCAAAAGCTGAGAACCATTTGCAGGGCCAAAGAGGACTGAGAGATTGTGCAGGAAAAGTGGAATGATGTTGAGTGTCAGAGTAAATAACATCTGAAATGCAGCATACAAGGTTTGGGGCTGGTACCAGGGAACAAGGACTTCAGTAACATGAAAGAAGAGAGACTGGAATGTAGTAATGGATTATGGGACATGAGCAAACCACTTTATGACTGAAAAAAAAGAAACCATGACCCTGTGTGCTGCAAAACTGCTGATTACAGAGAGACACAAAGGTGTGAACTTCCTTGTACGTCAGTTGTGGTCATGCATTTAAAAAAAGGGATGTGCAGATTTCAGGAAATGCCAAGAGCTGTTGGGATGGTGAAGGAAGTGGAGAATTAAGAGTTTAACTTGTTTTCCTAGGCAAGCTAAAGCTTAGAAGGGACATAACAGTTTGAAAGCCTCTGTTAGGCACGATATTCCTGCAGAGTTTGTAATTGGGACCTAGAGCCTCCAATGCAATGTATTGAAAAGACTCCTGTAAATTCTGAGAATTCCTGTGATCACCTGTTGGGCAAAGCACTCAGGGACACAGGGGAGACTCTCAGCTGAAATAGTGATGTGTTTGTGATTCTGTGCTTTCTTTCCTGGAGGCTAAACGTGTTATCCAAGCTCCACTTATCCAAGCAAATGAGCTGTGCCATCTGGAGGAGGGAAAAAAAGTTTGGAGCACCTCCTTTTTGCTTGAGGGAAGTGTGTTGCAGTGCCGGTGCCAGCCTTGATGTAGACATCAAGGCCGGCAGTGTGAGTCAAGAAGCAGACTGAGAAGCCAGACACCTTGGTTGTCCTCTGTCCCCCTACAATGTGCTTATTGTTGCAAATAATGTGGAGAATCAGCTGTGCAGAAGAGATCCCGTGTTTTCAGGAAGACACTGCTGCCTCCCCAAATTGTCAGTGGGAAGCTCTGTGTGATCATAACTTTTTTTTTCGTTTTTTTTTGTTGCCTGTTGGAACCTTTTCCGTCTGATGGAGGATGCCATGGTGTGGCATTGCATCCTCTGTGGAGTTACCTGGAGTATCTTAAGTAGACTGGATGTTTTTAACTTCCCTTTCAGCTTTCAGTCAGCAAAACTGAATGCTGTGTCCTCTGCTCAGAGAGCTTCCTCTGCATCTGCTGGAGCCGGGGAGGAAGGGGGATGGATGTTCTGGTTTGGCTCCCCATGTGCCATAAATAAGAGTTAACAGAAGCCGCCAGCAGCTGGCAGTTTCAAATTTGAAAACAATGTCAGGGCTTTTTTTCTGAAGTTCCAGGTGGCTAAGCTGTCGATCAAAACAGTTGTTATACATGAATGTGGCACTGAATCCATGTATAACAAGACTCTTGATAGACAGGTTTTTTTTTAAAAGAGTGATTGGGATGGGAACTCTCCATTCCTGTAGTGCCTGCAGTTACTCACATAGGACTCTGCCGAGTGCATGGGCAGGCAGAGCTCCTTTTACCTTCACCCTCAGGTGCTTTTGTGCCTGATTACAGTTATGGTTTGTAATAATATGTGGCAGTTTTCACCAAAAGTGTGTTACTTTGGCAGATACTTCTCTGTATTGAGGTTACTGCTCTGGTTTGCCAAGTTGTTTGCACTTACCAGGGGTTACAAAATGTGCATGTTGTAGGATTGTTGAAGTTCTGACTCCATCCTGAAAATTATTTCTCAGATTTCACTTTCCAGTTAAGAAATGTTTTCTGGCATCTCTTCAAGAAGAGAGATCTATGAACCTCTGTGGCTGACTTGGAATTAAGGACTATGTTTACTTGCTTCTGAATTACATAATCTCCAGTTGTTGCTTAAAGGAGGGGAGAAAAACAATTTATTGTTACTACAAAGCAAGCCCTTCTTCCATGTGATACCAGTTTCATTTCTTCCCCTCCTCATTGTGGTTTCACATTCCTAGCTGTCCCATATCACGTGTTTCCTCCTCTGTCTCCTAATAGACAAAGCTATTTGTAAAACTTGTTTTCTTTGTAAGTTGTTTTTGCAGCTGTGGTTGTTTCTGCTCTCTAATGGCCTCCTCAGAAAATTGAGGAATAAATATAATAGACTTTTTTTTAACCCAATCTCCAAATAATTTAAGAGAAATATATGTAATGTTTCTTATATCTGCATTTTCACCCTTTTTTATTATTTTTCAGGGTTTGGGTGTCTCCTAATTGAAGAGAATCAAAATACCAATTGCGAGTGAATCCTCCTCAGTCAGCCTGTTGGATGCCTCTGAGAACATAAGAAGTCATGGCAGAAAATGATGCAATGCCAACGTTACCAAAAAAGTGTGGCCCATATATTTCCTCTGTAACTAGCCGTGGCATGAATTTGGTAATTCGTGGTGTAGTGCTGTTTTTTATTGGCGTATTTCTTGCATTAGTATTAAACTTGCTTCAGATCCAGAGAAACGTTACTCTCTTCCCCCCCGATGTGATCACAAGCATCTTCTCCTCAGCTTGGTGGGTACCACCTTGCTGTGGCACGGCATCAGGTAAGTTCAGTCACGTGTGTGCCTGGCATGGAGATCAAAAAGTGGAGAGGGAGGTAGATAGTTAAAAAAACTAGATGAGAGGTGGGGAAGATAAAAATTTCTCTTCCATAGTGACTGCCCTTTTTGAGCTGTTCCTATCCTTTCTGATCTCTCTGTGTGTACACAAATATGCAGGTATCCAGAAATTGTTGTTCTTGTCTTAGAAGACAAGTCTGCTAACTTGTATTATTGTACCATTGTTAGCACAGCAGTTTTTCTGCTTTTTTTGCTGGGGTAGAGTGCAAGTTCAACAGACTTGACAAGCCGGTGACACGTGTAACCCGGAGGCTGGGTTACAGGAATGTGCTCTCAGACAGCCCTTGAAAATACCTCAGCAGTGTCAGACTGTGCAGCACACAGGGCTTTGTTTGAGCACAGCAAACCACCCTGAGAAATACTCCGTTTGTGGTCCAGCTTTCCATTTGTTCTCGTTCCAGTTGGAGGTATGGCTTTAGCTCCATGGAGCTGGGAGCCCTGATGTGTCTCCAGAGCTGAGGGCAGGCAGGCAGCTCGTATTGTAGAGGCACAGTGCAGAACAGAGCACCTCAGATGATGTGAACATGCTCCATTTCTCCCATGACCACATAGGGAGTTGAGGCTTTTGTGTGTTTAGCTAGTTAAGTGAGATGTATGCCCACCGTAGGTAGTAAGGAATATCCCTTTTCCCTCTTCTTTCAACTATCAAGGCATATTCCATGTTACAAGCATGATAGGATTAGACTTTCTACTTGGCTCTGAAAATCACTGATCCTGTGGGTCAGTTTCACGCTTTGCTAAGTGAATGTTCTTATCAGCCAGTACTGGAAGATTCTGCTTTAGTGAAACTGTTACTTGCAGGGAATATCTTCCTAGAGGTCAGTTTTAATGAGATTGAGAAGTTCATGATTCTGGGTGGTAATGTGAGTCAATAAACTTGTTTTCAAGATGACATCACTGTTTTACTAATGGTAATATTTAAGCCTGGTTTTTTTGCTAGTTTTTTTTTTTAAATACCTTTTTGAAATACTACACCCCGGATGTCATAGAGGAGCTTGATTTGAAAGGAAACCCTCCAAACAACTTGCTGAATATGTCAGTTGTGTTCTCCAGTGGAAATGCATTTGGCCTATTCTGGTAGCAGTTACTTACCTGTCTTATCTGCTAGTTATCTTAGTCCTTTTCCTGTTGTCTTGCCAAGATTGTTGATTAGGTTTTGTTTCGTATCCTGCATTTGCTTCATTTTTCTTTCATGCTTTAAACTGATTGTCTTGACAGATATTTCTGGTAAAGGTTTGATCTTTTATATGTATGGAGTAATGGGGGCAGAAATCACAGAACACCAACTTGTAGCAGCAGCAGCAATGCACAAGGTTTGCAGTGTTTACTGCAGTGTTTGCATCAGGCTGCACCTTGTGCTCTCTTAGGTCGTCTGAGGACACTGCAGCCGTGAGTGGGAACTTGTGAAGGGTAGGTCTTGCCATCATCTCACAAGAAACTCATGGGCCTCCCTGGATCTGATGGGTCGGTGGTTTTGATGGAATGACTGGATATGGCTTGCCAGGCACTTGCACTGCTTGATTTTAAGCTGCCTGATTTCAAGATATTACAGCCTTAATTGGCTTTTCCCAGCAGCAGTCACTCCTGTTGAGGTGTTCAGGTTCTTTCTTTTTCATTATCAGTCTTCTCCATTTTCTTTCCTTATCTTCTCTGCTAGCATACATCCAGGGAACCTCTGTGGTAAATGCTGATAATTCACCCGTTTGCTTACCATTTGTACTTGCACAGCCTTCCTGGAATTGGCGTGAACATTTCTCTGCAGTATGGTTTATTATTATGAATAGAATGAAGGTATTTTGCATATTTATAATCAGTGGCGATCGAGGCTGCATTCAGAGAAGTCCTTTCATCCATCACCATTATTAGTCATGAGTTTGGCCCAAGGCCTTTGGCAAGAAAATTGCTCAGGGAGGTGTTTTTTTTCTGCTCCAGCTTTACCGATGATTTATTTTCCTGAATCCTGGAGATCAGTTTCCTCCATTGCAGAATAAAGAGCATTTGTGATGTTACTCCCAGTAGTGTGCTGGACTGAGAGCACTGGAGTCTGTACTGATGGCTCAGGCTCTGCCACACTCCTGCCACACCAGTGTAACATTATGCACCATTGTTAGTCCTCAGTGAGGTTGGTAACAGTCTTTTTAGCTGCAGTTGCAGTAGAGGACACATTTATGAAGAAATACAGAAAGAGCATCGCACTTCCATCCTGGGGCTGGAAGTCTTGTTTGTTTTCTATATTCAACAGCTGCCATTGGCTCTTGGCTTTCTCTCTTCTGGGTGAGCTTGATAGTGAGCATTGAAGAAGAGAAAAACTTTATCCAAACAAAACCTGCTTGTAACAAGAACAGTAGAAAAAACAAAATACACACTCTGCCTGTACTGTGCTGTGTTTGTTTTGCAGTTATTTAAACATGTATGTTTGAGATGTGGGGCTTTCAAAAGTGCCACCGTGCAGGTTATCACTGTTCTTCCTGAAGTGCAATGCAGATTTTGGGGTGGGGGAGAGCTCTGCCCCTAGTTCAACTTGTCTCTGTATTGCTCCTTCTGCCAGATCACTGCTGCAGTGTTTGATGACGCTGCTGGAGTTTCACAGGGCTTTTTAAAATAATTAAATTCTTTGAAATTCCTCTTTGTTTACAGTGTATGTTTTTATGCTATTTATCCTTACAGGTCTGTTTTAGTAGTGATTATAATTGTCAAAGTCTAGATAGTCTTTATTTCATTTAAATGTTGCCAGTGCTTTAACTTCTGGGCCTTTTTTCTCTCCTGTCTCCACAGCTGTGATTGGGTTATTGTACCCCTGCATGGACAGACATCTGGGAGAGCCACATAAGTTCAAGAGAGAATGGTCCAGTGTAATGCGATGTGTAGCAGTCTTTGTGGGAATAAATCATGCCAGCGCTGTATCCTACGTTCAGATGAAATTGGTGATAACAAGTGGTTTTCCATATAAAAAAACCTCACACAGTCCATCACATGAATTGTTAGTAAAGATATAACATGCAGAGTTTTTGCAAGGGACATGCAGAATATGTGTTAGTGTCAAACTGTTGTAGCAGTGTTGGAGGTGGTAAGTCTCAGGTCTTTTTGCTCTGAAAAATCTTTTCAGTAGAAATGTCTCAGTATTAGGCTTTGTCTTACTTAGTCTTTATTTTCTTTGAATAATTAAAGTAAGTGTGGGAAAATATTCATGTGGTAGGTATTACAGAAAAGTGCTTTAAGACGTTCCAAGTTATGTCCTTCTAACACCACAGTAAGAGGTTGAATCCCAGTCTTGAGGTCATCAGTGAAGCACATGCACTGTGCAAAGAATGGGGAAAACTCAGGACCAGGAATACTCAGGACTATGCAACTCAAGGAAGTGTTGTTACCCCATTCTGCAAACGATGCCCTCCTTGATGCCAAGAGAGTAGTTCTCATTCCTGTGGTCATTCAGTAAGAGCAATTAGAAGTCAGTCAGCACATTGTAGTACATTATACTCCTCCTGATTGTGTAGCTGCTCAGATACATCCTGGCACAAGTGAGCTCAAAGGTGTCCCCTCTGAAGCAGCTGGGGACATGCTGGGTGACAGGGTGCTTTTCTCGTGGACTGGTGCACCGTACTGGCAGTGCTGAGAGGTTTTGTGTAGCCATGCCTAGTCCATTCTCTGTCAGCTAAAGCCAGTATCTGTGTGTGAAAATTGGGGTCTTCTAGAGTAATCAGAAAGGAAGTTGATAGTCTCTGAGATGCTCCTCTCCACCAGTGTCAGCTCCAACACAGTTCCCAAAAACGGTGCTAAGAAATGCTGACCACCAGCTACTGAATCTCCTCATTCCCAGGAAAAGAGGGCAAGTTAAGGGAAAGATGGGAAAACAGGCTGAGTTCACACTGAGGTGGCTTGGCCCTCAGATGGGTTTTGTTGTTGTTTGGTGGTGTTCCCACCCACTGCTCTCCAGAATGGCCAGATGAGCTGGAGCTGTGAAGGCTCTGAGTCACTCTGGCTGTCTCTCACAAGCCTCGCTCTCCTTGCCAAAGATGGACTAGGCTGGCCCTGTGGTTCTCACTGACCTGGCCTGTACCTGTTGGGTGAACACGTGCAACTTTGCTGCTTTTAAGAAATACAAGAGAGTTGCCACCACCTCTCTGCTTGGGTCTAATTATTTACAGCAAACCTTCTGCAGTTCTCTAACAGCTGTTACCCATATTCCAGGACATCAGCAATGTACTGTCTGTATTTCCTCCTGGACAGCTCTCCAGTCTGCTTTCTCTTTGGCTATTGCCAGTTCTGCACGTTGCCGTGTTTGGTGAGGGTTTTGGTCTTGTTTGACACTTTTTCTGATGCTATTGATTTTTATCCTGTACATATTTCAGTTAGTCAAGCTTCTTTCTCATTTCCTCTAGATCTCTCTCCAGATTTTTGTGCAAAAATAGAGCAGTGTTTTTTATATTGTCATCCCATAAATTTGCTTTCAGGCTTATGAAACTTGACGGCCTCCTTTTTAATTATCTGTTTTGTACAGGAGTTGGGAGGATGGGTTAGTGTTTCCAAAACATTTTGAAGGATGTGAAACACTACGAAGATATCTGGAATGACTTCATGTTTCTGTCACAGAGCTGACAAAATTGACTTTCTCTATTGATTTACATGAACACTTTCCAGTAATATTTACATTTAGTTTTATAGAAAACAACATTTTAATGTTGAGCTTTATGTAAAGTGTTATTTAAATTAAACAAATTGCAATCAATTAAGAGTGATAAATACCTTTTTTTGGTAAATTCCTGTTGCTTGGAGAAGTCTAATGCTAGATTTAATCATATCTAGTGTAATAAAGGACGAGGTGAGGATGAGATGTCCTTACTCTTAACAGTAACATGTGCATTTTGTGTCTTTGTAAAATGCTTGCATTCTCTGGTAGGTGTAGAGTATCTTTGCTCTTGTACAGGGCCCAGACCCTAAAATTTGAAGAAGTGTCACACTTGTATATGGTATTTCCAAAGTTATCCTTAACAACCAGCCCAGAAGGTGGATTTTGCCAACAATATCCAGCTGTCTCTCACATTAGCAGCCCTTTCGATTGGACTGTGGTGGACATTTGATAGATCACGGAGTGGCTTTGGTCTTGGAGTGGGAATTGCTTTCCTGGCCACGTTGGTATCACAGCTTCTTGTCTACAATGGAGTTTATCAGTAAGTATTTGCTCTCTTAAGGCTAAATTATAGTGTTCTGAACCTGTAACATAAAATCAGAATAACTGAAAGGGTATGATTTGACATGATTTCCGAAGCTGTCAGCACCTAATTTTGAGCATAGCATAAGTTGGACTGTTTATGAAAGCTGTTATGTGTGTGAGAAATCTAGTTGGAAGTTGCTAATTGAAATAAAATTGATACCAATAATGTAAGATGCTTTTTTCAGTTGAGTAGATGCAGCTATAATTAATAAGAAGCCTCGTTTGTTGTTTTCTGCAAGTAATTAGATTTCTATAATACGTATCTTTTTGAATTGAAATGTCCTAATACCTGTGAATTTGCCTTGTGATTGGAGGACTCTGTATTGCACAATGTTGAGCTCAAAAATGTGTGTTCTTTTCCAGATACACATCTCCAGATTTCCTCTATGTTCGTTCCTGGTTGCCATGTATATTTTTTGCTGGTGGAATAACTATGGGCAATATTGGCAGGCAGCTGGCTATGGTGAGTGTGGAGGGGAGGGTTGATTGCCTTCCAGTAAAAGTCTAAATGTCCATGTTATTTCTTCCTCCATATATACCAACTGGCTATTTGACTCGTGGCTGTGCAGTAAGGCAGAAATCAGTAGTCATTGCTTGTGCAGTTGTTCAGAGCGCAGCCTGTGCCTTGCTCTGCATACTCTGTTACACACATTTAGGTCCTGAAAGGATCAGGAGCTAAATAAGAGCTCCTGTGTTTGGGGAAAAGTCAGGCCATACCCCATATCTGACCCGTTCCATCTGCTGCTCAGGGAGACAGAAATTGCAGCCACCAGTATGTGCACAGAACTTGGAGAGACCAAACTTATGTGGGTGAAATTTAAGAAGAGCTGTTTTATTGCCCATTTTGTAGAAAAGTCACTCTCGTAAGTCTTTTTCATGAGTTATGTGAATTAATATTGTTTTGTCAACTTCTGTTTTTCAGTATGAATGCAAAGTCATTGCAGAGAAGTCTCACGAGGACTGAGAGGAAACAATATGCACCTTTTAAACAGGAAAATGTCTGACAAATGACTGTTGGAGGAGCATGAGGAACACTTGACTATGAAATTGCCAAAATGCAATTTTTTTCCCTTGAGTGGTATACTTTACTGCAATCTGTGATTGCTGCTTCTATAGAAACCTTGATGTCTGATTTTGATTACTGTGAAGTTATAATAGTATGCAATACATTTGACAATATTGATTCAATTATAGGATTCTTTTTTTCCAAATCTAAACAGTTTACCATAAATTCCTGTTTGTCCATAATGTTGCAGTGCCAAACTGAATCTTTGCACTACGTTTCTGTAGCTGAAACTTCTTGCTTCACTTTATCTTGAAAGTTTTGAGGAATATGTTCTTAGCAGCTAGTGAAAGACAAGGGGTTCAAATTTCAGAATGAAGATCTCTTTCTATGATGATAGCCCATAATATCTGTATGAAATTTATGGAATACAGGTGAGCTTTGATGCAATAAGTAACTGATTTATGCCTGTTAACACAGTATATCATTCTTCTTACATTACAGGTGAGGAAACAGTACAGGTTACGTGAGTTGTTGCCGTAGCGTTTCATTGGTCTGTGGTACCTGCCCAATATCACAGAATACAGAAATGGAAACTGAATCTAGAAATTACTTGCTATTTTTCCCCTGGTACAACCAGTATACGTGTTTGTGTATGAATTTATGTGAACCATCATCGGATGTGGACAGATTCTGAAACTGCCTGTGTGCACAATGTGATACAGTTTGGGTTATTCTTTTACAATTCTTTAAGCTGATTTGTGTGGTTAGGAAAAAAAAACAACTTAGGGAGTTTTTATTGCAAAATTTAATTCTGCTGAAGTAAATCAGCCACTACCATATAGTGTCATAAACCCCTCCATTACCAATGTTACTCTTGATAGTCCTTGCCTACCACCTGCTCTGTTGGCAGGGAGCAGCAGGAGGAGGCCAGGCTGTATTTTAGGTGCCGATGTAGCTCTTGTTTCTGTGACTGTGTCCAGACAACCATAAATGCATTTGTTCTTACAGCAGTTTTCTGGGGTAGAGAAATGCATTACCCGTTTTACAGGTGCCTGTGCACAGAAAGCTTGGTGGGACAGCGAGCTGGAATAGGCCATGTGCTAATCAGTTCCCTTCTTAAAGATTTTAGTTTGTGACCCATATCTGGGGGCATATATGGAATTTCCTCTTGGCTTTGCAGCTCCCTTTTAAGACCATGAGATAAAAGAACTTGTGCAAGAAGGCAGAAAGCAGACTTCAAGAGGACACTGCTAACCTGTGCCTGCAGTGAATTGGGCATGGGTTGTCTCCACTTTGTTTTCTCCTTCTGTCTTTGTTGATGATGTTTTAATGTATTTTATTTCCTTTTTTGTCTTGATGTACTATTTTTTAAGTCTTCCATGAAAGGTTTATGACATGTTACAGTCACCTAGGGAGGCTGGAGTTGGTCCAAAGAACAAACAGATGTTTAGACAAGTTATTAATGTGTGAATGTGTTGTACATGAAGCTTGAACTAGGATACTCTTTTTCAGTCTTATCTGCTTACCTCCAAGTCCAAAAGATATGGAATGGAGTGGTCACAGAAGGAAAATTTATTGAATGGGGAATTGTAAAAGTAAAAAGCAAGTGTGGTATAAAGAGCTTGGTTCTGTATCTCCGCAAAGTGTCATCGGGTTGTCATGGTTCCATGGCAGTTCAGCTCCTACAGCACATGGTCATGGGATAATGTTTCAGGAAACCATGTACAGAGGTGCTTTGCTTTAAGCAGAGGTAGAACATGTGTAAGTAGATCCATGACTATAGAGGTTTTCTCTTAATCAAACCATATGGCAATAAGAAGCATTTTATTAATAAAACCAGGAAACTGGTCATGAATGAAGGGTGAGTTTCTGTAGGCAGGCTCTGGCAATTCGCTGAAGAAACTGTTGGGTCTCTCTCTTACAGTATTTTACCTTTTTTGTTTCAACAAATGCCTTCAGCTTGGTGGGCAGCATGATTGGACAGCATGAGTGGCATAAAAATTCAGATATTTCTTATCCTAACTGTAGAGAAAACATGGTACCTCAGTAGCCAGTGTGCTGACTTGGTAAACAATGTAGTTTCATCATGACCAGTGAGTGTGTACAACTGGAGATGAGTCACTTTTGTTATTCACTTGGTGGTAGAACTGCTGTCACCTGCCAGTCTCGATACTTAGACAGAAGCAGCCTTGTGTATGTTAAAATGAGCAGTATGTGAGAAGTGGTTACTGTGCATCTGTGGCACCCACTTTACGGCACTTTGCACTCAGATTCAGCTAAACCTGGTTAGACTGTGCTGTCCGCTAACTTTTAAATTTCATTTTGGAAATTTTAAGCATGTTGTGCAAAGGCAGCAATCATCCAAAATAAATTTGGGTGGAGTCCTTTATTATATGTGTCTTACTGTTTTTATTCTTACTTGACTAACGTCAATAGAGGATCCCATCGTGGGTGTCCTGTTGTTTCAAACTGCGCTGTAATTTTGTGGCTGATGTGTTCAAACCCCAGAAAAGGTTCGTGATGAGAATGCTGACACGGCCTTAACTTTAGTGGTGGGGCCATGCTGCTACTGTATAGCATGTCATTATAACATTAGAGTCTTAAAAATGTTGTTCAGTAGAGAATGAATAAGGTATATTTTTTATAGAACTTTATAAGCACTATAACCTCTTCACCAATTAAGCATTGTGAGGTCTATGCTGTTTAAACTGGCAAATTGCCATTAAAAGCAAAATGTGCATTAAATACAGTTACAACCTTGATTGATAGGTTTCTTCTTCCTTTAAGAAATTACACTGATTTTTAAAATACACTGAGTTGCCTTCTATCAGCAATCTCGTAATAATTTTGACCATTTTGCTGGCATATTGGTTGCACACCTGCCTAGGAATACTGAAAAAGAAGCAGGCAAGATCAAATCAGCCGTGATTCTATCTTAATTAGCATGCTGAGCAGCCTTGGAAAACCTGCCCTTTTGAATCTGCAGTGGGAATAAGTCAGATAACTCCCTTCGCAATACAGAAAATAGAGATTTAGATATAAATAGCTGCGATGAATATGAAAAAAACCCCACCCACAAATGGCAGAGAAACTCTTTAATATATTTGTACTTATTAATGTTCCGGTCTGGATATGAAGTGAATGTTATTCTGCTATTCACAGACTCCATTCATTGTGCCTGTTGCTCCATCTCAAAAAAGATGTGACCAACAGGGGTTTGGAAATGTGTAATGGAAAAGTCTCCAGACAGAGGTGAGGAAGGGGTGGGAAAAGAAGTTCGTGGGGGTTTGAGATGCAGTCCCACAGCAGGACAGAACCACAACTGAAAGTTGGGAGGAGTGCAGCGAGTGAATGGAAAAATCCTCTGTTTGTGTTGGCAGCCTGTGACCCAAAATTCCTAACTCGGCTGTCAAAATGCAGCATCCTGGGCGTGCCAAGTGTCTGACCAGGCAAATTACAGCCAGGGATAGAAATAACCATAATTTTGAATAGTAAGCACTAAGATCAGCCAAAAGCACACGAGCAAAGGTGTTTTGCTGGAAATTTAACCTCTCCCTTTGATCTGCAACCTCTCCATGAGGAATGGAAACTCCCAGTCCTTCCAACCCAAGAGTGTCAGCAGGAAAGTTGCCTATTTTGGGGAGAATATTCCAACTGCTGAGCTGCCAGGCTCTCACAAAATGCATCTTGTGCCTAACACGGCTGCCCTAAGCAGGCAGGAGGAGAGCAAACAAAGAGACTTTTTCTCCATGTCTTCAGTACTTCCCTGCTGCCATCCGTCTGGGAGCAGCCATGGGGGACGGTGGGCACACACCAGTCTTCCCTCTTTATCCTTCCAGGTGTGCAAGGAAGGAACACAGTTTCACCAGCTGCATCACCCCATACGTTTTGCATATGCTGTTTACATTTTGGAGCAGAGTTACCAATAATTCCAATGTAACTTGTGGAAATGATGTTAAATATCAAATGCAGTGCTTGTGAAAATACGAGCACAGCTGGACAGGGGGAAAGCGTGTCTTGCCGTGGGGAATAGCGATCCAATGCTGTTAGTTTTGATGCCAGTACTAAATGCAAAGCATGAGTAATTTTGCAGCTTAATGTTCAGCACTAAACAGTAAATGAAAGGTCAGTCCAACATGTTAACTGTCATGGAATAGTAAACACTCCTTTAATTGCTTCAGGCAGCCAGCTCGGATTTTTGGTGTCTGTTGTCATGTTTTGAGCAGCATGGTCCAGAGCCTTGTCTTGATTGCCTCCCCCCAGCCAAATGACAAAGCCTCACGTTAAAGGATAAACTTTATGCCTGGGCTTTTGAGGTGGCATACTGGGGCTTTGTGCTTTGAATGTTTAAAAGCCATGCTAGGGAAGAGGTGGGGGTCATTTGATCGGATTGGAGCCAAAATCCAGGTTGAAATGTAGTTTGGCATTTTCTTGAGGTTTTGCTTTCTTGCTCCTCAGTTCTGAAGCGCAGAAGTTCAGTAGCTCCTGTTACACTTTCACACTTTGTTTTTTTAGGCTGCCCAGCACTACAGCAGATAGGAAGCAATATACAGGAATACAAAGAAATACAGAGGGAATGGGGAGCTACTAATTTTCCCCAGGCCAAGCCAGGTGCTGCACATCCACGTCAGATGCACAACCTGCACTGTCCCCAGGTCAAGGTTCACAGGATTCTCTTTCTGTAGAGACAGCAGTTCTGCCTTGTACTTTGCACTTAAAAACTTCTGTGTAGGAGGTGACCTGTTGTACTCTAGTTCTGCAGGGATATGAGCACACGTTGCAGAGCATTTCGCAGTGGCAAGGGCCCCAGGTGTAGCCATAACACCTGCTTTTTATGTCTTTGTGGTAGAAATCCTGAAATAGTGCCTTGTAAGCAAGTATGGCTAAGTATTTGTTGAAAGGAAAATCTGTATTTATAAATATGTTGCTGTCTGAATTAGGTATTTAATAATTTTTTGGTAATCAAACCTCAAAGCAAGATTTGTTTTATGCAGTTATTCAGGGAAAATATGTGAACTAAAAAGAAAGCTGTGAGGAACAGGGCTGCAACTTAATTTACCAGAGAGAAATTATGCAAGGAGAACCTCCAGCATTTTCCATAATGTTGCAAGAAAGAAAAGGACAGTAAATGATCATTCTGACTGCACCATGGGTTCCAAAACAAGGGTAAGGGGAGTCTCACAGATGCATTTGTATTGACTTGTTCTGATCTCATCTGTTCTCCAAAGGCATCACTTAATTGGCTATGATCAACAGGATGTGTTTTGGCTTGTCTATTTTCCTCCACCCCAGCTGTGCCAGTTGTTTCCTCAGCAACTAGGGGTGCCTGAGGTAAGCCTAGCTATGCCCCCAGGGAATTCTTGGGATTATGGCTTTAGCAACTCCTTGCTGAGATTGACAGTCCTTTTGAACTGGGTGAGAAACTGGTGGTCTGGCCCAAGGCACTGGTTGGTAATGGTGGGGTAAAGTGAGGGATGTGAGTCTATAGAGTTCAGGTGGGGTGAAAGGATGCCCAGTGCCTATAAGGACATTAAGTGCATGTGTCACTTGCAAGTTCCAATGAAGAGCAAAGTTGCCCTGTTCTACAGACCATCATTTCTTATCTCGAGTGGTGAGATGCCAACAGTGTGCCAAAGAACATGCTTTTTTTCCTCCTCCTTACTCTTCCTTTGCACAAATACAGAGGACCCTGAGCTATGGACAGTTAATCCTGTTCTTGGAGCTGGACTACGTATAGGCTGGGTCAGCACTGAAAGACTCCACTGTTTCTTTTTAAAAACAAATGCTTCTTCTGTGCTGCATGTCAAGTGCAATCATTGCTGAATGAACTGACATGCAAAGCCAAGTTCTCAGCCGAACTGGCATAACTCCATCGATTTCAGTGGATATGCAGCATTTCATGCTGGTTGGGAATTTGACCCACTGTGCTTGAAAGGGATAAAATTGTTTAGACCTCACTTGTTTTCTAATGTGATATAGGTCAAAAAAATTCCTACATTGTGCAACAAGTAAGAGCAGCACACTACAGATTTTGCCTTTCCCTCCTCTCTTTAAGCACTGATGGAAACTGTCATCATTCCCTGTGATTTGCAATGTGTGATTTTTATATGGAATATCAGCTCTTCAGGAGAATCAGATCTGGCAGAGCAGATTAATAATGATGCAAATACAAAATGTTGGCTGCAAATGAGCTTGTTGTCAAAAATGCTTGCCATGATCTTGCCTTTTTTTTTGGTCCAGCATTTTGCTTGTAAGAAATTCAGCTGAGGCTTTGTGTTGGACCTGTGCCTGCTCTGATTAAACTGGGGAGAGAGAAATAATACTGCTTTGTGTGGTTTCAGACTCCTCTTACCAATCAGTTTCCTCAAATCAGCATATCAGGTGAAAATGCAGCTGGAATAGTGGCTTGATGAAGATGAATTGAAAGATCCTGAAGACTGATGTTTCAAGGACATGAACCGATGAAGTGATGTGTCCACTGCGGCGATAGGTGGCATTAGAAATATTAGACATGTAGTATTATGTAAGTAATAAATGTAGAAATGCAGTGTTAAGAAATAATGAAGCTGGTAGAAAGGGAGAGATATACCTGTTCCCTGGAAATGTTTTTTTTTCCATGTTTGTTCTGCAGACTTTAATCGTTGCACTGGTCCAGGGGGTGAACTTCGGTGCAGTGAAGAGCAGCAGGATGTGGGGTCACTTGATAAGCTGGCTGGATACAAAAGGGAATTCTGTTGAGATGTCAGGTCAAAGTGTCCAATGCCAAGACAAATACCAGTGATATTTGTACAGTTCACACATGGGCTTTTTAATTTTTATATTTTTTTAAAATGTAAATTTATAAAGGAGAATCACCTTCAAGTACCAGGGGACAGAGAGGGGTATCACGGGTTGCTTTTGCATTCAACCCTTAACCTCTGTGGGACTATACTTGAAAGTATGAGGAGGAGTTGTTTCTTCAGACCCACACATGCCATTTAGGGTGCTTTTTTGTACTCCAGCTCCCTGGATTTGCAGTGCATCTTAGGATGTGAAAACCACTGGGTTTCACTGCTTGGGATCAGCTCATGGGTAAATGGGGATGGTTGTGTTGCTCCCAAAGCCTGTGGCTTGACAAATGCAGTCCCTTAATCTTTTCCAAGGAAATATAATAATCTTAGTTGAAGCAGGGTGGTTCCCCAGTCCCTTCCGTTCCATCCCAGCACCCATGCAAGGTCAGTGCAAAGGGAAGGCCTCTTCTTGTCTATGGTATTGCCTCCTCCTGCCTTCCACTAGTCTTAGAAATGAGACACCAGGGGTGCTGTGCAGCAGGAAAGGGGCCCAGTTGCTACCAGAAACCCCCAAATTTTCAGGAAAGTTTCAAAGCCATGGGGACAGGACATGCTTTCTGGCATCATCTGAATCAGCTTTTCATGGAATACTTACACTTTGGTGAATGGTCAGACCTTGATAGTTTGTGATTTATAAGATCACTGTAACTAATGAAACCCAGAGGGATGTGGTGAGGTTGGTCACGTAGCGGTTACACAGAAGATTATTAGGGGATGGGACCTGGAATAGGGACCAGGCAACATATCTGATGTCTCCTTTGCACAGCTCTGTGAGGTGTGTGCTGAGATTTCACTGAGGAAGGACATAAACAGGCAACTGACACTCATATAGACAAGTCTTTATGGACTTTATACTCAACCTAATGTTGACTGATGTTAAAGCAACTTCCTGGGTAGGAAGTGCTGCTAGAAAATTGTTTTGCTCAAGCTCAGATAAATGGTGCAGAGTATCTGATGCATGCAGTGAAGATGAACATGTGTTCATTACTTTGGCATCTCTTAGTTATGAAGGTCTGTTCATTCTGGTATCTAAAGTTCTTGAAAGCAGAATCTTATCACCCATTGCACCATTTCCCTGAGATGGTTCACAATATTGTTTATCATAAGCACTGTTACATCTAGTCGTTGATTAAAACAGTAACTTCCAACTTAATCTTCCCATGGGAACATAGTATTTTAGATATTAGTTTCCCTGCACTTCTTCAATATCAGACTTCTCTGCAACACAATGCTATTTTTAATTAATTTAGCTGATCCTTTTTCAGGATTTCTAAAGTGAAAAAGGCTGATTAATGCCCAGGCACAATACCTATATTTTTTTAAAAAAATGCCTGCATTTCTTCTGTCAACCAGTTAACATCTAAAATATATACCTCTAAGCATTTACATATGCCCTTAGCTTTCAAGATGTCTTCATCTTGTTGATGTGCCTGATGCCTGACACAAGTTGTAAGATGATGGCGCCTCCATTTCTGGGAGCAGAACGTGGGTTGGTTTTAAGCACAGAGGGTCTGGCCCGTGGTGGGACCTTGAAGGTGCCTGCAAGCAGAAAGTGGAGACCCACCTGCTCTCCTTCTCCTCTCTGGTTCAAAGGAAACGGCCAGAGCCAAGTGATAATTGTGCAGTTTTGCTTTACAGTTAACTGAGTGTTTGGGGAAAAAAAAATAAAAAGTAGTTTCTTTTCTGCACCGCCTTGTCAAAATGCCAAATGCCGCTTGTTTTTGACATTTTCAGCTACTGTTAAATAATAGTCTTGCTTCTGTCACAGCTAATGTTGACTTGAAGGCAGTTGTGCATTTCTCAACTCAAATGCTAAGCAGACAGGCTTGGGTCTTGACAAATATCTTTCCAGGCTTGCCCAAAGCAAGTAAAAATGAGCTTCTAGTTAATAGTTTGTTTTAAAATTCAAATTGGTGAAATAGGCAATTAAAAAAATGACAATTTTCATCAAAATTTGCAAATTAAATGTCTCTTTGCAGTCAGAGCGGGTTCAAGAAACTGCAATAGATAATTGCTATTTGAAATCAGTGAAGTATCCAGCATTTTAGGGCCATGAGAATTGTGGCTGTTCTGCCTTAGTAAACCTTGATTGATTTGGTAAATAAGCATTTCAACTTCTCTCTTTAAAATAAATAAGCAATTTTATTGCTTTATTGCTTACCCCTGTATGGGAGGTAAACAAGCTCTTGAGCAGCAACCCTGTAATATCATGAGCCCAAGTGCCATCTGTCACCGAGAATTCTGTCCCTTTATGCACAGTAGCTTCTTATGGCATTAGGTCCATTGTAGGTTAATTGATTAGCAGAGATCCTCCTTTCAGTTGTTCCTGCTTTTCTTCGCTAAAGGACCGTATCTCTCATCTCCATTTCCTTTTCTCTCTCCCGTATTAGCATACTAATCACACTGAACTCCCACTGCTAAAAAACTCTATCCGTTTTATACTGGGGGAGGGGAGGAGGAATAAACTGGCTTTTCCTGAGAGATTTGCGGATGCTGTTTTTATGGCAGTCAGAAGGGAGGAACAGAGAAGGAGAAGTGGTGGCAGAGGCGAATAATGCACCACGCGGGCTCTCGTGTGCCAGTGAAAGCTGAGCCTATGGCCGCATAAATATTGAACACATTTGAGAAGCACTATTAAAATAAATATCAAAGACAATGTTGCTCACACATCTGTTTCTCCTCAAATTTTGCCACAGTGCTCTACATTTGTTTTCTCTCCAGCTGTTAACACCTGTCTTTCTGTCAGTGGTAATAATGCAATTTTAGGTGGGCTACAGAGCTGACAGTGACATGAAAGAATTTCTCTATTTTTTATGTAAGAAATTCGCTTTTCAAGACTAAAAAGGGCTCTGTGAACAAAGACATATCCTTGTGCTAATCCTTCAGAGCAGTATATAGGGGGTTTGTTGTTGTTTTAGGATGGCTTTTTATCAAACTACAGAGAGTTGGGCTTGTACTGCGCAACTGAACTTGAACTAGATGAGATATCCTACAGTGGGCAGCTACTGCTTGCCTTTGAAGTTCTCACTTTATTGCTGACACATATTCAGAAGGTTGTGTGTGCATGGTACTCCTCTCTCCATGTGATGCTTGTTATCTAACCTCATCAAAAGTGTGTGCTGTGCATTGATTGCTAGCAGAGAACGCACATCCAGTGGTGATGTCTTCTTTATTTACCTCTTAAATGAGCACAGTATGCACAGGGCTGCCTGAAGAAAGCACTTTATGCCTTTGCTGTAGCCGTCTCAGCAGAAGGATGGTAGGAAATGCTCATCTGTCTTGGCATTGATGATGATGAGACAGATCCTCAAATAATGTCAACTGAGAGAGCCCATTTACTGTGCTTGTTTACCTAATGCAGAAGAAAAAAGCTATTTATTCCTTTCGGCCTACAGAAGCACATCCTGAGAGTCAGGGCAGAGCACTGATGGACCACACCAGAAACATGCCAGATAAGGAAGAAATAATGATGTAAAAGCATGTGTTAGCAGCGAATTAACACTCTTCACCCAATACAAGCTTAGTTTTCTGTCTGAGGTGCTACAGGCACAGGCTCAAGGCTGTTGAGCCCATATTTAGTCCTCTATGCAATCTCCTGCAAGGCAGCCCATGGGTGAAGAAGCTCTCACTCACTGCGGGACTGTACGTTTCCATCTGAAATCCCTACCAGTGAGTCCTAAGGAGAAGAATGTGGGTGAACTTTGCAGGTCTTTTAGCACAGATCGTCTTTGGTGCCTGGGTGAAGCTCAGACCTGGTTTGTCAAGAAATGAAAGGGGTATGCCTGGTGTGGCAGGTAGGTGTCCCCAAGATTAGTATCTTTGAGGGGCAGGTACAGTTTGGTCAGCCATTTAAAAGCAGCAGTAAATTCTTCTTCTTCTGAAGGTGTAGGTGATGATTTGTGACCATGTTATTCTTTCACTTACAAATTAAATGGGTCAATTTTCTAAAATACCAACTTGCATCAAAATTTGCAACCGGGGAGCCAAAACTGACCTTAACAGCAAACAGCCCCCGAGGTCAGAAATTACCGTCTTTACCATCAGTAGAGGGGATGTGGAAGGATATGAACCACGTCATGGCCAGCCTGGCCCTCTCAGGCAGCACTTGCAGAGCTTCACGGACGTCAGTCAAACAGGCGGTGAGGGGACACGGGAGGGGAGCGGCATTCCCGGGATCAATCCCAGCCCGTGAGCTGTAACAGTTAACGCGGCTGGCTGCAGCGTCAGAGGCTGCCCTTGGCGCAGCGGCTTCGCTTCCCCACCGCGATTCCTTGTGCAATGCCTGTTTATTCAGGCTCCATGCAGGGATGAAACGCTTGACCCATTGTGCGGGAGCAGAAGGAGGGAGGGATTTTCCGAAGCGCTCTGTGCTGGCTGCGCTCTTCTGCCATTAAAGCAGTGGGGGGGTCGGGGGGCTCATTGTTTTCCAGAGGGAGAGGATTTGGGCCAAGGCTGAATGCTTCAAAAAAAAGCCCCACCCCAAAGATCTGCAAGAATAGAAAATTGAACCCAACTGTAACTCTGGAAAAGGGAGATGATGTTATAACAAGAGGCACCCCTTCATGTTTTCAGTTTTCCATGGGGGCTGCATGTGCTTTGGGGAAACTTTTTTACGTGTTTAGTTCATGCTGGAACACTTTCCACTGCCTGGGGAAAAATCACGAGGTGCCAAATCCGCTGTCACCCTCCAGTCAGCTCTCCTATGTTTTAAGTGTTGTTAGTGCTTGTGGGTATCTACACTCTATTGGAGCTCCTGACATCTCTCAGAAACTCAAATATTGTGCAAATTACAGCCAGGATGTTCAGGGAGAAGAATGTCCCTCTCTTAGCAGATGGCTGCAGCCCACAATGTCCTATAATCAAAACATAAAATATTACTACTTTTGCATACTGTGTTTGGGAAAACATGCCAAAGTGTAGTTAGGTTTCACAGGAGCAGAAAAGTTTCTTCAGTAGGAAATAATTTGTTTGGAGGTTTGGCTTTGGGATTCTTTTTCTTTCTCTTTTTTCTTATTACCAAATAGATCTGTCTTCAATCTGCAAGTGCACCGTGTCTCTGAATTAGGCACTATGACAGATGTAGCCTGGAAAAGACAGTGAGCAGTGCTCAGGAGTTTAAAAGCTCTTATGAACCTATTTGGGCTGACTGATTTGGCATTGCTTTAGAGTCCTTTGCCCTAGGAAAGTTATAGGGTCTGGCTGCTCTTGGTACAGGAGCCTCTAAGAGGAGAGTTGGCCTGATGTGACTTTAGCTGAGTGCTGTTCTGCTGGGCGATGCTCCCAGGTGATAAATGGTGCTGTACACAGAGTGTGCAGAAAAGAGCATCCTTCCTCCTGGAGACAAATTGCTTTCTAGTTTCTGCAGGCTGCATGGTTGTGATTTCCCCCCCCAGTGTAATCTGTACTGGGTGTAATGTTACATAATGCACGATTAAAGACCAGTGATGACTAAGAAGGTAAGTGATCAGATATTTTACCCAAGACACATGTACACATCATTTATCTCACTTTTCTCACAGAAGAAATTAAACCAGTTTCCTTAGCTGTTAGTCCAAGCAAATGAAATCCTGAATTCGATTAACTGTTGCTTCTTCTGCCTCACGTTCTCCAAGAGATGCTATTCAAATTTTGGGATAACGTCAGCTCTTTGAATGACTCTCATTAAGTCCACACAGTTTCTCTTGTGCAGCAAAGAAATCAAATCACTTGGGTTATTCTAGAGATTGTGATGTCATGGGAAGGAAGTTCTCATACTCGATACAGAGGTTTACAAACTATTCTCCTGTCCTGGATGAGAAAACTCCTGGTTTATACCATGGCAGCACTGATAGTTTTATCCAAATTATGGCTTTGTTACACTTCCATTATTTTGAATATGTAAGTCCCAAACAGACTGGCTATATGAATGATGAGCCATAACAACTGGATGAAGCAAGAAAAACATCAAAACCTTTAGTGTAAAAAAGTCTTGAGAAGAAGATGGCTGTCCATGGGCAGGGATGAGGATACTCCCGTCTAACCTCCTTCCTTCTGGTACTACTCAACTGTTCCTTGAGTTATTTGGGAAAGTGTAAATTGGCATGACATCAACTTATTTCATCATCAACACCTCAGTCTGAAGAGTTTCTCCTCAGTGGGACATTCCCGAGGTTGGCCAGATATCCTGAAGTTTCTGCCTTTCTGTACCTTGCCAAAGTCTGTAAAATTAGCCTCCAATCCAGCACTTTTCCAAAATGATGACTGCAGCACAGCTGCTGTCCCAGCTTCTCCATAGTCCCAGGCCGTGCAGCAGCTTCTTCACACAGATGAGGAGAAACCCAAGCCAAGCAGCAGGGCATTTAAAAGGAGCGCCACATCTGACGGTGTTCATTTTTTCTAATGTGCAATGAATTATAAATTTCCAGCCAAGCTCAGAGCATTCAGTTTGCTCATCGCAAAAGCCACCAGCACAGCTGGCAACCGTCACCCTGCCTCGTTCCATGGGGCAGGCTGTAAATAACTCTGTGGCCAAATTCTGGGCGAGCAGCATGTGCGTAGGGCGCTGCAATCCAACTCCAAGCCCCGTGTTGCCAAGGAGGGAACTTGGAGCTCGACATGAGAGACAGACAGGATGGGGCTTTTAATCTCTGTGTAGTAACAAATGGATTAGAAATGGAGTCAGGCCACGGATGCTGAATAGGAATTGAAAAGTTTCCAGAATCTGGGGATATTTGTATTAGTTTGAGCTTTTGAAACTTACCAAAAACATTAATGTCCAAGATTTTGTTGACTTCTCTAGCATGTACTAGAGCAGGGTGTGCAATGAAATATTTTTTTCAGCCTTTGAAACAGTTCTTCTCACAGAACTGTCCTGTGTCTTTTCCCTTCACAAGGCTGACATTGGGATCATGGCACACTGGCGGTGTTTGGTGAGCAGAGAGCCCCCGGGCTACAGAGGTGCTCAACCACCATGTTTTTGCTCCACTGAAATTTCATTCCACTCGGGCTGAAATATGAAGTGTTAAAAACTGCCATTTCCCCCCTTCCAGTTGCATTCCTGAGGGAAATTTTGGAAGGCAGCCAAAACCAATAGAACGCAGAAACCCCCGTAGCAGAGCAGTGCAGTGGAGGCAGCGGGAACAGACTGTGCTGGGAATGCCTGGGGCTGCCAGGGAAGCACAGCCCTGGCTGGCCATGGGGAGAGAGGCAGTAGCACCATTTTCTCTGCCCTCATCACTTGCTCCTGTGGCTCATTTTTTTAATCTCTGTCATCCAGACTCAAATCACGGGGTCACAGCTCTCGGTGGAGAGGGAATCAACACCCATGACCTAATGCCAAGGAATGGCAGGGAAAGACAACAAGAGGTAGCAGAAGACAGGAAAAATGTGTCCTCCCCACCTTGACCACAGGCATCCGGAGCACAGATCCACTCTCCCTCTGCTCAATATCTCCTCACTTCCACTACAAAACAAGACCCTTAGTGCAGTGGCTGCACACTCTGCTTCAGGGCTTAAATGCTCATGGAAGTGAGAAGTGATGTTGCCCTTATTTATACTAAGAAATTATGCTGGGGGAGTTGAGAAATCATAATTTAAAAAATGCGTGTAAGAAGATCAGGAAGCAGTCCTGAAATGAGCCTGGAGCAAATAATGAGCTTTAGAGGACTTTTAAACTTAAAAAGGAAAAAAAAAATGCAGGCAATGCATTGCATGGTTTTGTGACAAGTCTCTTTAGCCTGGGCTTTTTCCAGAAGTTCAAGTTTCTTCCTTGGACTACATGCTAAAACCCAATGATTATGGAATTCAAATCACTTTTATCTCATTGATGCAGTGTGTTATTTTATGCATCTGAATTAACCCAAGATAACAGTAAGTCTGGGTTTTACTATAGCTTGTCATAAAAACAAATGCAATTTTAAAGAAGTTTATTTCTTTTTCAAAATGTATCTAATTTAAATGAAAATTATATTTACAATCCAGTTGGAACTAAAATTCCATCTTCTATGGAATCCAACTCATTTCTAAAGCAAGGAAGTCCTGAGATTACATTTTTTCATGACTAATAGATTTCAGCTTATTTTCAGTTCAAATGTGTTCAGCTTCAGCTTGCAGCTACCAGATCCTTCTGTACCTCAGCCTGTTGGCTTAAAGAGCCCTCTGCTGTCAGAATTTCCTCCCCTGATACTATGTGTAGATGATTACTAAGCTATTGCCAAATTTTCATTTTACTAAACTGCATGGATTGATCTTTGCAGTACAAAACAGGCTTTTTCCAAACACTGAATCATTTCCATGGCTCGTTTTTGGAATCTCTTTCAGGCTGCCCATGTGTCTTCCTTATGTTTGGCGGGCAGGGAGCCTCAGCCCCACTCTGGGAAGACACAGAAGCAGGTGGCGGGACAACAGCTCCGGCACTGCTGGGTTTCACTGCCTCTGCCACCAGGGGCATCTTGGTGTTGTAGCCGTGGTGGTGAGCACCAGTTTGGAACAGGCAAGAGAAACCAGCAACCCACCCCAAGCATCGAGCAGCTCAGGGTTTGAGGTCAGCTTGAACACCTACCACTGTCCTTACTCCTGTTTTATGGAGCCTACGTGTGATCGCCCCCGTGTTGTGAGGCTGGAGCACCCCTGGACATTTGTCTGTATTAAAGGAACCTTGTTTGGAAACACATTATTTCTGAGAAAAATAGGCCGATTCAGCAGCATAATGTGCTGAATCCCAGGGGAATAAAGGAGGCATCTCAAGTGGCTGGCACAGCTCAGCACAGCCCATGGTGCTGCTGGTGGGGCGTCCCCCAGCCCACCTGCCAACTGGGCTTATTGTGTTTGGGGAGATAAAAATTGAGAGGCTAATAATTATTTGAGCTTTCAAATTCTTTAAGTGTTGTTTGTATTTATATATCTAACATTTGTGCATTTTGCCTAAAGAGGCTGAAAAACTTTAATCTGTGGCAATTTCCTTGCTGCCTAGAATTTCCCAATCTCTCCTTCTCTGTGTGAGCACAGTGGGTACATAGGCTGTCCAAAGCACTGCCCAACAGGACTGCAGCTAATGAAACCTTTTAATTTGAAAAGGAGTCATTCATTTGAAACGAGGAAGGCAAAGAGTATTCTGAAGCATCAGGTATTTTCTCAGATTAAAACCTCTGTCCTCCTTTTTAACAGAAGTATGGAAATTGGTGGGATGTGAATTCATGGCATGTGTTTCCTATCATATCATCGCTGGAAGAAGTATAAAAGAAATGAAAGGGAAGAAATTTATTGTGGGGCCTTAAAAAAACTGATCTGGAGTCTTTTCATACCTTCTTCAGTAATTACACATGAAAACATCATGCACACAGTAAAAAAAGCTGTCAGAATCTCAGCTTTAGTTCCCAGCTGGCTTTGGGGGACTGCTGCGAGGCTGAAGCTTGCCCTTGGCAGCTTGAGGTGTAACCTCCTCGGGAATTTGAGTGACCCACCTGTATCAAGAGGGGTCTCAACTTCAGTGGTCTAAAATTTTAAGTACGGTGAAGGAAAATACCCAGAAAAGTGCTCCGTGAAACATATGTGCTCTGTGGGTAACGTGGGGGGGTGCAGATTATTATTATTATTAGAATGAACTTTAATGAAGTTGAGAGTAGTTTCGCCCTGTGTGTGACACCTAACAGTCAGGGTTCTCGTTGTGCTTGTATGAATCATTAACTTCTAAACCTGTTAATTCAGCCTCTGGCACTGAGCCATGTGTCACAGCTACCTGGTGTTCACCTAACACAGGCACCTGAGCTGTTCAGGTAAAAGTTATAATTCATCTCACTTGGGCAGCCTACACTTAAATCCAACTGGAATGACACTAGCAAACTCCAAAGATTAGAAAATGCAGGGAGCCAGCTAAAAGCTCAATAACCAGAATTTCTTTCTATAGTTGTTTTGTTTTTTTTTTTTAACACCCCCGAGAAACTTTTGCATTTATGTTAGGGTTAGCCAAGGCATATCTGAACTGTAAAACTTTAATATTTTCATGTCAAAAATGATTTTGCTAAAGTTAACTTTCCCCATACTTTGACTTATCAGTTTCAGTTGTGGTGGTGTGCATTTCAGTTGAAGTTTTATTACATTATGTTGGCAGCACATTATGTTTTTTACACATGGATTTGATTGAGAAATGAAACTGGAATAAGAATGAGGTAGCAGCAGCATCTGCTGGGAGACGCAGCTAGTGCCGGTGTCAATCAATCTGATTGATTAAATATGGTGGCACACATTTTATTAAAACAGAATGCTCTCCCTGAAGAAGACTATTATGCCAGTATAATACACAGCTTTCCTAAAGAACGTTACAAAAGAGGTGGTCTGTTTGTGACATACAATGCTTGTAAATAACTGGAAAGAACTGAAGAGTTCAAATTACACCAGGCTGCTCGTGGAAACAGCTATTTTATTGTTTTGGCATGCGGTAGCTGGTATTGTTGCATTGGCAAGATCAGCAGCACTGATGGAAGTTGAATTATTGTGTGGGACCACAAAAGGTTTTACGCACTCCCTGACGTTATTAAACAGGTCCGAGGCTTTAAAGTGCTCAGTGGCTTGTGAGCAGGATATATGACAGGCTGGCTCAAGGCTCGAGATGGAGGCACTGCCTGCCCACTCCATCCCTCCAGCACGCTGGAATTCATTTCCAGTCAGCCTCCTGGCTCTCTCACTGTGAGCACGGGTGTTCATAGTGCCAGCCTGGGAAGCAAAGTCCTCTGGGAATGGACCGTCATCAAAGACACAATTACCTGCCCATCAGGTACAAGGTACAGACATCTTTGCCTTGCCTTTCCCTGCAGAAACAAACAGGATGTGCAGCCCCTCCACCTCGAAATACAGCTGGTGGCAAAAGAAACCATTTCATGGTGCATTCTCTGCTGTCCCCAGAGGAAGGTCAAGAGAAACAATGAGTCATATTATCTGAGATGTGCTTGGAGGCTATAGTGATGGAGAATTTAGGACACAATAAATCTTCACAGTGTTTCCCATCCACCAAAAATTTTGGCTTCTGCTGGGTGTTTTAAGGAGTCAGTAGTTTTCCACTAGCTTCACTAGGGCTGAGGTTTTACCCACTTCCACTTGTATTTGACACATTAAGAGGAATTATGAAAATTCTTAACCAATGTCAACATTTTACTCACTTTCCTCCTAATGTAGACATTCATAATTTAACACAGGTTTCTGCTTGCTACATTCATCCTCACTAAGTGTATCCAAATAACATTTGCCTCAGTAAATAATATAAGTATAAACATAAACAAACATCTGCACCACAGAAGAGTGCTGCATCCCACTCTTCCTGAGGGTGATGACTTTGGAATCAAACAAGTGTTGGTTGTACACAGCACTGTAGGAACAGAGTAAGGGGGTATTTTGGCCCTTGAGGCTTCTCCTGCCTGCCATCATCCAGGCACACAAACCACATGAAAAATGCTTAATATAGGAACTGTGTGATACAGCAATAGCTTACAAACTGTGCTGGCTGATGCCATTCTTGTTTTAAAGAGGAGGATGCTCTTTATTGAGCTCTTTGGGTTCTCAGATCCTGTGAGAAGCAGGGTGCCTGGGGAGACAAAGGGAGCAGTGAGACCTTTGATGGGATAGGCAGTGAAAGAAGAAAATAGTGAGGAGAGAAAGACTAAATAGGAAAAGAACAAATTTGTATGGGGAATACCCAGATTCCAGAGACGGGAAAGAGGAAAGAAGGAACAGTACATGACAGAAACTATTGTCTTATTTCAGAAAAGGGCAAAATGGAACAGGGGTGGTCACAGTATAACAACATATATATAATAGCATAGGGGAGAAACATAGAAAACATTAGGTTTTCATTCACTCCCTTTCCATTCTTATTGCAGGAGTTTCACATGGTTAGTGTTATGGATCAGCTCTTCTAGTTAGAGTGCAATTCCTTGTCCTTGTGGTAACTCCTATGGATCTCCTTTTCTAATCTCAGAGCAATTCCTTGTCCTGTTTTATTTCATTAGGAGGACACAGCCTGCTCACTGTGCCCTGGTGTCACAGCCCCCTCAAGCTCATGTTTGGTCCCCCAACACCACGCTGCTCTTTGGCTATTTAATTCAGGCAAATACTTAAGTGGGTGCTAGAACTAAAAGCAAGTTCAGCAGAGAATCTCAGCCTTTTTAATGTGATGGCTTCAAAACAAGCTGAGTACAGATGGCTTAGACAATATCCGTGTTGAATTTTTAATGCCAGGTTCAGAACTATTTTTATGATCCTACTGTTATTTCTCCTGAGAGATCTTTTCTTAGAAATCTAAGTAGAAAATAATAATGAGGAAAAAAACCCTTGCTAGGCAACCTCTTCAATATGCAGATGGTTTCTACAGTGACACTTCTGCTGAAGCTAATCTTTCAGGATAGAGATATTTTCAGAAACATCCATTTGTGGTTTGTTTTTTTTTTTTTCTTTACTCACAAAGACTCATCTTTGTATACAAATCTTTCCTCCATTCCCACCCACTTATTTGGTGGTTTTGAGGCTTGCTAACAACTTTTTGCATGAACAGACATCTCTGTTGTACTTTGCAGACCTCAGGAATGCAGCTAATGATGGTATTTGTACTGATCCATACTTCTGGCTTCAGCCTTCATTCCATCATGGAGTTCACTAGCTTTCTTAAAGGTTCACTACCACCATCGTTGTCTTAACTTGCAAACTTATCCCAGTGCAGAATTGCTCTGAAGAGCATCAGAGCTCAGATCTTGCTTTTTACAGTGGGAAATGGTGTATTTTCTAATATGCTCTCAAAAAAAGTCACTGAGGTCATTCTGAGCACATCAGTCTTTGGCAGGTGACTCTCCCATTTTTTCTTCCAAGTTTGTCTCCTTTCATACCCATTAATCTTCTGTACTCCCCACCTTTGCAGGAGCTTCTCCATTTAGTTTCCTTGCTGCTTGGATGCCCCTGGGCTGGGAGACTTTCTGGTTTGTGGTGCTTATATTGTCATCCTGATGGAGAAACCCAAAGGCAACATAATCTCTGGATTTATGGTTAATGTGCACAGACAGGACAGTGATGTAGGCTTGGGGGAAAAGCCTTAGTTTTGCTATACAAGCAGAGGAAAGGATGGTCACTTCAGACTTCAGTAAGCATCTGAATTAAAGCAAATCCAGTGACACCACCCCTTTTGATATTCCCTGGCAGTGCAAAAACTAAGATTGACATAAAAATTTGATTTCATGCTAAAATGCCAGACTGCACAGCAGTTCAAGAGCACTGAGTATCCTGTGCAGCTGTACTTGCAGCAACCCCAGGAGCAGCCTGGGCAGGAGAAATCACTTCAGCTGTAATGGTTTAATAGCTGAGAAACATGCATCAATATTTAAATAGCATAGGGTGAAATATAACAGCTCCTAAAACATTCAAGAGCAGACTAAACATTGCTGAAGGAGTGAAAATTACATGAAACATTATCAAGCCTTTTCTTTAAATCTTCATGAATCTGCCAGTGTTACTACCAGAGATTCATAGTTACAATTGTTAGCTCAAAGTGCTTGTTAAAAACAGCTGAAGTGCATAATAGGACTAAGGTGCATATTTTGACAAATCTGCAAATGCGGGCATGGAAGGACTCTAACTTGCTGCTATCTATGATTAGCCCTAAGAGAAATATTTTGTATAGTGGGTTAATGAGATTTTAATATCTTGGTAGCCACTGAAGGTTAATAACACATATTGAAACATAACTAAAATGCAGTGCTTAGGCTTTCACTCAGGACAAGGAACTTATCTATGTTTACTAAAGTATATAACACCTGCTCTGGGAATCCTGAGCTGAGACAGCACCAAACTGGGACCTACTGACTTCTGCACGGCCAGGATTTTGCATATTATTACCTGGATAAAACCCACTGTTAGGTGTGAACATTTATAAGACTACTAAGCAGTTGAGTACTTGATCACCACCATATCAGAAGTGCTTTTGCTGGGAACAATGGATATCAGTTTCTCTTTTTGCTTCTCAGGACTCAAAATCCTTTTCTTGGTAAGGAAAATGCCCTTGAACAATGCACTAGGAGGGAAGACCAGCTGGAGCTCTGCTTTGTGGTTAGTTATATTTTGGAATCCTAAGTAGCTGTTTGCCTATGTCTATATTCATTAGACAGGGATTTAAAGCAAAAAGTACACCATTCATTATTGTTACCGCAGCACAGACCTCCACAGCCAGCCCCATCAAATAATGCAAACCAAGTGAACAAACAACCAACATAATTTACTGTCAGCTTCTGTAAAAACCTGGAAAAAGACCTCCACAGTCCAAAATATTGTGGGTGGTTTTAACAACGTTGTCCACAGTGCATGAAATGCAATATTTTGGGGGTAGTAATTGCTGTTATTTAAACCTCAGAAAGCTGCAGATTTATATTTGTTCGGTTTCCCCCTAAGCTGGATAATAAATCTGTACAGCTTCTTCTGGCCTTTTTTTTTTGTGTGTCTCTTTTTTTTTTTTTTCCCCCAGAAAAGACTTCTGAGATGATAATATCTGCCCATCAGCCTATACTGGTCTGGTTTTTTTTTCTTTTTAAAATCACAGGAAAGATTTTAAGTGCTGAGTTGTTCTGTACGGAGCAAATTCTGTCCTTAGACATCCCATATGTTCTGAAGATAGCACCACTTATACATATGCAGAAACCAGCAGTCAATTTTGACTCAGAAGATAATACACCAACTGTGTATTAAGTTTAATGTAGATTAATGTGAGTTGCTTTCCTTTGCATGTATGTACACAGGTACAAATAATTAAGATTAATTCCACTGGATATAATGGCCTTCACTGTGCACGGTGCCATAAAATTCTTCTTTAATAGCTGTTAATTGGATGTATTTGCTTTGATGGTGAAGTCCTGATTAGTCTTGTTACCCTACAACCCCTTCCCCCTCCCTTTGCTCACTTTTGTGCTTAGGAAAAGATTTATAATAAGGGAATCACAGCTATGCAGTTTATTAGCAAAAAAATCAATACATGTATCTGTTGAAATGTATTAGAGATTCAGCTGAAGAGGGGTGCTCTGCATAATATCCAAAGAGTAAAGATGATGCATGTTTTCATTTTTTCTTCTATTCCCCATGCAATGGTTTTACTGGTAATAACTCAGATTTCTTACTAGATTTCATTTTTTATCTCCTTTCTTTGGCTTTTGCATTGAGCCTATGGAGTTCCTAGATGGTAACAGGAGAAGCTTGGTACCTTCAGCAACCTCCAGCTCCACGACATCAGGCATATGGCTGAAGTTAGGAGCTGATTCCATACTGTGATTCCATGTGGGGTTTTTTTTCTGGAAAACAGTCAGTAATTATTTTGCCTTCTCTGTTCTCTGAAATACAGCAATCCTAAACATAAGGGACAGGGGCTCCTGTGTGTGCAAATCAGAACATCTTCACTGAAACCTAGGTGGAGATTTGATTTGTGCTAGAAGGTCCTGGTTTTTTAAGCAGCACATTTTTAGCAGTAGCTCTTTGCATTTGTTATCTCCCAGGAGCACAGCTCTGTTTATGGAATTAATGAGCGATGGTTATATAAAGCAAGAAGTTAAAGGTGCAGCTGCAGCCTAAGCCCATGTCTCAGAGCCCGTTTCTGGGTACAGCTCCCCCATTCTCGCACTTGCTCCGACGTGTATGGAACCACAGGCAGTTTTCCTGGGACACCAGCCCAGAAGCATGTGTAGCTGGGGCAATTTTTTCTGCCTGGAGCCATTTTATGTACCTGAGCCCAGCCACCCAGGAGCTGTGACAAAGCTGGGCCCCAGGAATTCTTCACTATGGATTTCTGCTCCAATGGCTCAGCTTTACTTACAAAAATCCTCTGGACAATTTTATCATTAATATTCTGGTTCCTTTAGTTGTATGAACTCATCAGCTTACTGCATTTCCTGCTCTCAGTGATCTCACTGAAGAGAATAGGGCTCTTCCATTCTCCTACTGCCTTTTCCCATCTGCCTGGAGCCACTCAACACTGCAGGGAGACAGCCACATGCAGAAGGGGGAACCCTACTTTGAGGATGTTTGCACTCCAACAACTATGCTCTTCCTCAAGGAATACTTGAATTAAATATCTGTGGGTCTGATCTACTGCCAGGAAAGCTTGGTGGGACCTCATCCAGCCGAGGGCAGGCTTCTGCCTTCCTCCTCCTCTGCCCTCTGTTTAGTGAGTCAGTGCACTCCAGCAGCCAAATGGGATTCTTAAAAATGTATGGGTTATAAATGACCAACCTGATTAAAAATTACTGCATCAAGCGCTCCACAGAGGACAGGCCAGCACTGCTAGTTGCATGAATTACTGCTGTTTATGTCCTTTAATTAGGAAAATTGCTACACAATGCAGTTTTTAGAAGATGTCTTCTGACAGATCCTCAGGGCTCCCTCTGATTTTATCTCCGCATCCAAGTCTGCTGCTTATACTATTTGGATATCTTACTGCAGCCAGGGGAAGTCCAGACAGGGCCAATTCCTAAAGTGTTTAAATCTGAGAAGCCCCATCATGATGCCCAATTACAGCATCATCTGAGGATCTGATTGAATGATTTGGAGACTGAAAGAGCTGGTCTTTTACGAGATTAATAATCTACGGAACATTAATATGTAATTCTCCCCCTCTCCTCCAAAAAGGAAGAAGTCTGCATAATAATGGCAATTATAAGAAAAATTAAAAAAAAAAAAAAAAGAAGGCCATTTATTTGGAACCACTTAAACATGCTTTGCAATTATACATTTATTGTTGGTATAAAACGAACAATTCAGAAGAAGCTGCGTGCGTATGAGCAGAAACAATTAAGAAAGGTGTTTATTTTACTGGGACCTCACCATTTCAATTTCAGAAGTAAAGCCCTATCACTGAGTTTGAAGTTGTTTTATTCATGCTTTTAATTACAGGCCATTTCCAAACCTGGCTGTATCTGCCCTAGGGGAGGCTGCATTTGCATGCACTTCTGCCTCAAGTCCCCTGTAGCAAGGGAAGGGTTAAAACCAATATTTGTAGATAAAGAGGTAAACATATTTACATTCAGTTTTTCACACTTTATGCATATGTCATGCAGTGAATAGTTTTAGAGGTATGTTTGTACTATCTCTCCAGAATTTTTACAGTCTGCAGGACACAAAATCTCTATAAAGTGACTTATTGAAATAGAAGCAGATTGGTAAAACCGTTTCTCTCTTATGAACTGTGAAGAATGATCCTCTAAATGAAATCAGGAAGGAACTGGACAGAATCTTGTTTAATGGTGTGACAAAATGAATCACAACTATTCCAAGCATCCATCACTGCTAAAAGGGGACCACAAATGATCTGTGAACTACTATATATTGATTACTCATGTACTACAAGTGTCGGATTTAATGTTCACACACCATGGAAAGGCGGCAGGGACAGATGGTGCCTTAACTCTTCTTTGATAGATTTTAATGGTGAAATATTGATTTCTATCTGGCCAAGGCCTGTTGTTAGGGGCCAAAGTCATTTGTTGGGTATAGCTGGACACCCAGTCTGCTAGGGGTAATCAATCATTTTTGGCAAGGCAGGTGAAATTCTGAAGAGAAGCACCTTGGGTTCCCAAACTGTATCGAGATGAGGCTGAGACCAACATTTGCGCATGCACGCCCCCTCCTCCCCCCACACACACATACAAAAAGACTCCATGAAATTGTGCTTGTAAAGAATTATTAATGATAAGACATGTTTACTGAGGAGAGTCACAGCGAATCACAGCTGACATGAAATAGTCTGGGAGCCTCGGAGAGAAAATGAGCTTCTTGCTAAAAGGGACTATATTTTATTTAAACATCCGTCTAGGGCTGAAAACTCAGGTAATCTGTTGTGTTACAAGCCACTGGCTGTTCTTGCCATCCAGAGAGATAACAGTGAGAAGCTAATAGGAACACATCAATCACAATCAGGCTGCAATTCCACCGGTGTCTCCTCTTCCCAGCTTCTTTTTAAGCTCCTTAATAACGATGATAACATAGTTCTGGGCTTGTGAGAGGGTTTCTTCCCTTTGAGGGTCATATTCATAAAGCGAATGGCTTGCAAAGTCAGCATCTCACTCCTATGGAAAACGGGGTGTGAGCAGAGGGAAGGGTTGAAGGTGGGAGAGGCAGGGGGGCTGGAGAGGGTGGATTTTCCCCGGCAATAAATCCATGGACACCCCTCTTTCCCCTGACAGTGTTCCCAGGAGAGGATTCCTGTTCGGAAGCAGGCAGGAAAGGGTAGCGTCTGCCCAGATGTGCCCCAGATGTGGGAACCAGTTGAGGCTGATTTTTCGTTTAGATTATCTTGCTTACCTAATGATTTTTGCTTCACTGCTCAGCTCGATTGTGTTCACTAGGACGGCAGGCTATTAAAATGTCAAGGCGCATTGAATTGTTGTTATCAAGGAAAGAGACCTTTCCAATCAGCCTGTGTTCCCCGGGTTGCATAAAGGCAGGGAAGGGATTGGAGGAGGAAGAAGACCTTCTTCATCCTGGCGAGCGTGGGGAGAGGTGCAATGTGTGTGTGTGTGTGTGTTTCTGTGACTGTAGGAGCAGCAGATGTGCGTGTGTGTGTGCCTGCTGCAGTGTGGTGCGGTAATTAAAATGCCACCTTTTATAACAGATATTAGACATTTCTCTCATTTGTATTTACAGGGAGAAATGAAACTTCTCCCCGTTGTGCTTTTCACTGCAATCCTTATAAAGAAAATACTGGGAGGAGGAAACTTGTGTGGCTGAATCACTGGTCACGCATACTAAGGAGCTGCTGGGCTGGGCTGAAGGAGAAAAACAAAGGCAAATGCCTTCCTCATGTCTACACCTGCCTTAAGGCTTGATAAGAAAATAAGTTCACTGACCTACTGGGAAAAACACTGGAGATTGTCCGGTATCACAATATTGAACAACTGGTGACAGGATGATACAAACCCAGCACATTTGGAGACACAAAAATCCCCTAACTCTCGTCACCACCACCAACTTGTTCATATAATTGCAGAACAGTTTATTACACAGAGGCACATCAGATATTGCCACAGATTGATTTTTTTCTTTCTTCTCTTGTAAACCATACAGTACATCATATTGGTTGGGGAAAAAAATATATTCTTTGGATTTACTTTTCTTTGTTTAAATCATCTCACAAATATTTTGCTTTTTGCCTGTCATTTCTTTCATTTTCATTTTAAAAAGATGGCTTTGTTTTTGCTTGTGTATGGTTTTGTAGAATAATGATATCTACCCCGTCCCCCATGCATCAAGCATCATTGATTGGCCCGACCATCATTGTCACTACTGGGTGTTCATCTTCACACTTGCCGCTGGCAGGTCCCTCATCTACTTTCTGTCTTGCACATGCCCCTCTCCACAGCCACACGCTCACTCAAAACAGGCATGCCCACTTTCTTTTTTTTTTTTTTTTGCCTAATATTCATTTCTCCTGGCATGCTTTTGCTCTGCATCTCCTCCTCACAGGGCCTCATTTCTCTCCCTCCGACCTTGTGCTGCTGTGAGAGTCTGTGGGCACAAACCGCAGCCGACCGCTCAATCCTGCAGCAAACTCCAGCTTGGTCTGTGTTAAAAAGCTGGGACAAAACAAATCCTTCCATGCTTTTCCACGTTCTATTCACTGACTCATAAAAGTTTTTCTCATAAGATTTGTTTCCTTGACATAGTAAAGCACAGGAAGGAGAGAAGACTGAAGGGGCTACAGGAGTCCTTGCTCATCCTACACGTGGCTGTGGAGAAGGGGTACACAACCCTCCTGTCCCACCATGTTGTTGCTCCAGCTGGCCTTAATTTTTGCCCTGCCTTACATTTCCACTCTCACATCAGTCTCGGGGCTTGTCTCCATGGAAAAATTATTGCACACAAGGCTGGGATGTGAATTAATAGCGCATCCCTGTAGGGAAAATTGCAGGT
Organism: Myiotriccus ornatus; assembly: GCA_036023395.1. Classification (NCBI taxonomy): domain Eukaryota; kingdom Metazoa; phylum Chordata; class Aves; order Passeriformes; family Tyrannidae; genus Myiotriccus; species Myiotriccus ornatus. The sequence continues at coordinate 8,599,128 of JAYRBT010000181.1, forward strand.
ACAGTGAGGACTTGTGTGCACAAGGACGTTACTGTGGAGCCAGCCAAGGTGTAAATCTCCCGTGTTGTGGCACCAGCTCCCCCCAACACGTGGGGTTTGCATGGCCCCCCCAGCCCCAGCTGGGCTGCACACACCCAGTGCCCACATGCCCTCACGGCACGTGTGCTTTTCAACCAAGGAGAGCCCAGAGGCGTTTGTTGGTGTGCATCATCTGTGCTGCTGACAAACCTTGATACATTTATTCTCACAAGTTGCTCGAGAAGTAAGAAAGCAGTATTATTTCTTCACAGAGGGGAAACTGAGGTGTGAAGGCTCATGAAATGCCCAAGGCCTTCAGATGCTGGGATCCAAAGTGGCCTGCCCAAGGGCATAATAAAGTGGGTAGCAGACAGTAGCAACTGCTACCTAGTCCCCGAACACTGTACCCTGGTTATTAGATCAGCTTTCCTGTCTCCTATTAATGCTTTTTCTTATCTCCTCACTGCCCCTCTCAGTGTCTAGCGGTTTCCATGTTTTTCTTGCAAATCAAGGTTCCCTCAAGCATCTGTGTTTGGCTCCACCACCACCAGCTGTGAACCAGCTCTCCAGCACAGGCAGAGAAGAAGGGAGGCTCCTCCACTCGCTTACCAAGCCAAACAGAGTGGTTTTCGCTGTGGCCCAGATGTGGGACCTACTCACGGCACCACACCAGGTGTCAGCCTGACTCCGCTCCCAGCCATGGTGACTCACCAGACTGTGGTGGAAGCGGGATAGGATTAGATTCAACATTTTTCCAGACTCTGTGGTGGTCCTGATCAAGTCTGTTAGGTAATGAACAATGCGTGATGATGCTTAGCCTGCATGAGAAAAGCGCTAGCACTGGTAGGAAGCTCATAGTCAAATGGATTAAAAAATACACGCCCAAACAACAAATTGCCCCAGGGTGGAGAATTGTACTCGGAGGACATAGGTTCACCCAGAATAGCAAAAGAAGGTAAGAAGAGCAGCACAACTGAGGCCAAGTAACCTGGAAATGGTCCAGATCCATGGAACCTGGTCATAGATATAAATCTAGGCAAGCAGCAGTATGCAAGCTGGATGTCAGTCACAGTATCTCAGAATATGAATAGTTGCACCTATTTTTTTATGCTTCCATCTGTATGCTGATCCTAATTCCACAGTGTGCCCTTCCAGGGCTGGCTGAGGGGAAGGCCTGTTTTCCCTGCTGAGGCACAAAGCCTTCTCTGTATGTGGCAGGATGAAATGGATGATAACAGAGATGGGATGGACTCACAGTAACTTTTGATGAAGTGCCACTACTGGACTTACTTGCTTCGTAAGCCCTCCAGTTTTTCCAGTGCAGCAGCCATTTCCTGCTCCTGCTGCTCCCACAGTTCTCCATCCATGAACTTCAGAGGCTGTACAAAATGATCAACCTTCAAGAGGATCTAAGTTTCAGTGCAAAAATCTAATTTCAAAGATCTAAGACCTGCCTCTGCCTCTGCATCTGGCCCTTTGTGCAAGAAATCCACCTTAGTACTGGCTATTACACTTACATTTAAGTTAAGTGGGACCAGGAGAATTGTTTCCTGAACCGTGCCAAAACCCCTGTTAAGAAGTTAAGGCTTACATGTATATATCAATCATGCCAGCATAAAACACAGCAAAGGGAAGTAACTGTCCCCTAAGTAAGCCTTATAATTCACAGAAAACTCAGCTGAAGTTAGCTCAGTTAAAATAAGTCTGAAGAGAAAGACACTGGAAAGTTCCTGATGATCTCTTATGACATCATGCAATAACCTTATCATTATGATTGAAGCTTTATTTTCTTTGGCTTCAGAACTTTGCCTGTCTGCATCTGTTACCTCCCCAGGTGACTTCCAGGGGGCAGTGGAGCAGTCACTGATGCCTGAGTTTGGAGAGGGTCAGTCAAACCCCAAGCCAATATGCTTGGCCGTGGTGCGCCCTCTCCATTTGAATACACACTCCTTTCTCTGGGGACTTTCAGAACCTTACAATAAATCCCTGGGCTGGCACTATCAAAGACATGACAGAGAGGGAAGAAACCTGGGAGATGCTTTGAATTAGCCTGTTCTACCAAAGCAGTTTTGGGACAGATGTGACCCAAAGTAAGTTCTGCTGTGTTTGAAGCCAGGCAGAAGCTGCGTCAGCCTGAGGGCAAACTCATTCCTGTGACAGTGACCAATGACAGCCGCAGAACAGCTGCCAGGTGTGCCAGAGATGTCCTCACCTGGCAGGTCCTGGTTCCTAAACACTCAGCACACACAGGAAACTCAGTGCCAGCCAGGGCTGACCACGTATAACTGGGTGAGGGTAAAGGTGAGCAGTCTCTGCTGGCAAACAGCTGGCTGCCAGCCCCCTGCTCTGGCCAGACTTGGCTTTGGGGTCCCTGCTAGCATTCCCAATCCATACCCTCCATCACCCTCAATGTGCCAAGGGAAAAATACCCCGGGGAGCTTCTCAGACAGTCAAAACTGTTATAGCTCTTGACTCCTCAACGCAAGCACTGGAAGCAAGGCCAAGCCACAACTAAGCCATGTCTAATTTTTTTTTGCATACCACGAATTTATTTGCTAGCAAAGGAGCTGTGTAGGGCAGGGGAGCAGAGTGCATGGCTGTTGTTTGCAGTGGAGCACCTTGAAGAAGCTAAACTAGCACTCAAAGCGGAATAATTGGTGCAGCAGGAGGCTGTGCCCATGCTAATAGTTTTTGCTGAGATGAAGCTTATTAACATGTGCACTGGTGCATCTGTATTGCCTCTGGGACTCAAACTCAGCATGGTTCTCTGCTGTGCTGCATAGAGGTTTTACCTTCCTCTGACCTTGCTCAGGCTCCTTTGTCCTGTTCTACTGTGCTCTGAGTTAACCTTTTGTCTGCCTAGGCTTATAGCCTATATTTTAAATCCAGGCCAACTTTTTCAAGTTTATTCTACACTGAAGATTTTAGTTGTGCTGAAAGTATTTTGCATCTCATAGTTGTGATGTTTTTGGTTTGAGGAGTGCAGTGCACACTTCAATTAATCAGCCCATTTCTAAGCTGAAATTTTAAGCTAATAAAAGTGATAAAAGACCTCACTCTTCTCTTGCCCTACTGTTGTACTTTATAAGAGCTCTGCATTTACTCCACGAGAATTCACAGACTGACTCCCTGTTTGAGAGAGAGAAAATAAAAGTTACTACGCTTTTAGTATCCAGACTAAGCTCTTTATCTAAAAGAGGAACAGAAATGTAACTTTTGGGGACTTACATGAAATAGGCTGGAAGGGAAAATATGGTCTCTGTCTCTGATCTTCGCTGTGAACTGCAAGGCAAACCAAACCTCTGCTTTTTGATTTACTGATGACAGCACACTTTAGGTGGAGTATGCCAGGGTGCTACCTCTTATCATTGATTGTGAAGACCGTAACAAAGTCCAAGTAGCAAAATCCGAAGTCCAAGTGACACACCCAACTTATCACCTGGTTCAAAACAGCCCCTCCACCCTGCTGCACCAACACCTTGGCTTACATAGCCCAGGTCATAACCCATCCATGGCTTCCTCCCACCTTTCTGACCATTATCCACGGCAAGAACAAGCCCCGGCAAACACAGGTTTTAGTAGTGTTTTGCTAACAATGCCAACCCTCACAATCTGCAAGTTTCATCTCGAAACACCCTCCACTTAGCTGTAGTTAGTGGTTGTCCCAGCCCAAGGCCTCTTTTCAACAATGTTTTGCACCAAAACTGAACACCCACTAATTAAGTAGGTGTATTTTGGCCGCAGACGGATTAAAGACGTCATCTGGAAACTCACTGTTTGCTAGTTTCCCCTCACTGCTGCACTGCTGAGATCACCTTGGTGTAACCCTGTGAGCTTTCCATGGACAGAGTCCGTGATTTTTGCTAATTCATTTCTTTTGTGAACCCCAGTTGTTTTGCACTGAACGTGGCACGTCTCCAGCATACGGGATTCACATCAGGCAATCATCCTACACAGTGTAAATCAATGAGATGACATGTAGCCATTGACAGCACTTACAATTTTGCCCATTACTATGAAATCCTCTGTCTTTAAATGGAAGGTGCTTTTGTGAATCCATTGAAGCATAGCTGACAAAGCCTTCAATACCCACTATTGCCTAAATACTGCAAAACATAACAGTTATAAAAGATACATGTGGTGCATATTTATAAGGATTAGAATAAGCACTTTGTGGAATCACTGAAGCACCTTTGTCCCTTTTTCAGGTTACTTATAAACCTTGGATATTTTCTTCTTCCCATGACTCAAATAAACACTTTTCCGGGGGCTTACCAGGCCTCTCTGTCTTTCTGTGTGCACACAGTGCAAAATATGTACTTCTACAACTGTGTTAAAAAAAAAAATCCCTGCACTGTAATTATTCTTTATGCTAATATAATAGACTAGTAAATGTTCCTACACTTCTTGTAGGACTAATTACATTTCAATAATGTGAATCATCCCTGGAGCCACTACTGTTAAATATTTTTGGAGCAGTAGCGAGGGAGTTTGTTATTTGTACACACTAGAGGAGCGTGGATTTGTGAAACAGAATAGCACAGCTCTACAGCAGTGACACTCCTGACGTGGCCATGCTGGGTCAGGGTAGATGTAAGGGGGGAACACATCAGCTGGAGGATTTGCTGCATCCCATCTGATCCCCCAGGTCCTCACCTTGAGGACTCAGCTTTTGCAGTGGCTAAAATAAGTTTCACTTGAGACAGCAGTTATGATGAGCTCATCAGGAGCTGCTGCTGAATGAAATGTAAATTTTATAGATTGTGTGTGTGTCTAGAAAAATGTAAAGGATTTTGAAACCACATCTCTTTTAATTGGCTAAAATAAGAGATTTACTATAATTTGCAGATTAGCAAATAAAGCCAGAAAATAGTTAAGGCAAGCAAAGAGAGTAATTTCAGATATAGCAACACTTCCTTGTATGTATCCTGTAACAATTTGGCAAGGCAGCCCTGCCTAGTTATTGACTTCTGAGAAATACTTTGGTTTTGGATAAGGAACTGACATGGAGACAGTCATGTTATTCATTGCTGGAAGCTGTCGCTGAAGCTCTAGCCTTGCTGCTGTGTTTCCAGTCTACCTGCTCAGTGTGTTGGTGGTCAGGAGAGTCTTGTCTTCACCCTCTCTACTCTGCACAATAACAATATTTACAATACGTTTCCAGCTGCTGCAGAGCCTGCTATGTTTAATATTAACTAAGTGCTGCTCACTAAATGTGTCAGTCACCATTTCTCCTCCAGGGCTGGTTTTGCATGTTCTTGACCAAGTTTTATGCCAGTCGTAGTTTCAGTTGTCACCTGAGAAAGAAGGATACCACTATCTACATGCCTTGTAGCAGCTCCATGAAGCTGAATAAAGCTCAGCACCTGAATTCTACCTGCCAGGCTTTGTCCCCCTTCTGCCCAATGTTTCAACTTGAACAGAGGTGCTGCTCTTCTGACCAGGTTCCTGGAAATCCTTGGACAGAAGGTTGATGCAGATGCAGTTACTCTGATACATATGGAATATACCAGCCCTGCTGCTTGGGGGTTAAGCAGATAGTCTGCAGGAGTGCATTAAATCTGAGCACACACAAATCAGCAAATATAGACTATTTTTTGGATATCCAAAAGATAAACTAAACAAAATAATTTAGGGCTTTTTTTGTGGTTTAGGTTGGATTCACAAAATCAATCTGCATAGTTAAAAGGTCAAATGACATACATTATGGAAGTATATCCACTGCACATGCAAAAGCCATAACCTGGTGAAAAACTGACTGCTGTAACACAACAAAACAATAAATTGAAACCATGACCTTCCCAGCTAAGTGCTTTGGCCAGTTTCCTTAAGGTTCTAGCTTTTCTACAGAGGCACTTGTTTACAGATCTGCTCATCTGCTGAGTTACCGCCCCTTCACAAACATCAGAGCCCTGATCCAGGTGTAGCCATTCCCACTCTGCACGGGGGTAGATCAGTCTGCCTTCCTTGGCCATATCTGTGAGCAGGCACTGGTGCAGCCTGCCTGGGCTGCTTGTTCTGGGCTGGCCCTGCACCAGAGCTGGGATGCTGAAAAACAGGTAGTTTGGGTTGTGGTTAGGAACAGCAGAATAATAAATCTTGCTGCTGCAGAGAGATAATGAAGGGTTGAGAGCAGAGGGAGGTCCACTAGGGATGGACCACTGGAGGAGCTGGGTGTGACATAAATGAGCTAAGGGAACTGTGGAAAGGGAAACCTTTGGCAGGAAAAGAGAGACTGAAAAGTGAGAAAAAAAAGACGGGAAAAACAGAAAAGAGGAACAAAGGTGAAATTTGAAGGAAGTCTAGGTGGAAGATTTTGAACAATTTGTGACTGCCAGAAGGAAAGGAAATACCTGTATTCCATTTATTCTTTTTCCTCACTACAAGTTTCAGTTTTTAACTTTAATATGGTCATTGAAGATGCTTGAGAGAAGGACAAAGCTCTGTTTTAAGTGAGTCTGCTGCTCATGGCACCTCACTGAAATCTTTCTAGTCTGCAAGCAGAAGACCTCTTTGGTTTTTGTTTCCTAGTGCAACACCAAATTGTTCCCAAAATTGTAGCAGTTCAAACCTCCTACCTGTTACATACCCTTCGTCTTGCTGGTGGGAAAATAACAAGAAGTCAAATTTAGAATGTGTTGCCTCCTTACTAGGAACCTGGGATGAAATTATTCCTCTTGTAGTCAGCAAACCCTTCCCCTCAGGGTTAATGTTTCTAATGTAAAAACAAGGTATTATAATAATTAAAATACCGCTATTATTATTGTTGTTGTTTAAAGCCCTGTCAACTGATTGTTTACCTGTTTCCATGGAAATAGAGTGCTGGTCTCCAGAATATTTGCTAAATGAACTCTCAACAGCCCACACCTGGGACATGTGAAGGGTTGTGGGAGATGGCAAAGAGAACCATCAAGTGCCTCTGCAGTTTCTCCTGTGCAGAGTCAGTCTGTGATATTAGGAAATGGAATACAGACACTTGTTCAGGCTTTTGTTTCAGCCAAAGAAGCTGTGAAATGGGTTTTTGAGCTGTGCTCATGACTTGTCTTACACAAGCAGCCAATGCATGGCTGAAATGGCATATTTTTCTTGTCTCCACACCCCTTTTTCCTTGTGCTCCCTTTCTCCTCTTTAATTCTTCTTCTTGATAGAAAGGGATTGGAGCCAAAAGTTCCCTAATTCTGGAAACTGCTTGGGTCTGAGGTTTTGACTTAATTTATCTTTACCTGCTGATGTGAGTGAACTACAACCCTGTTGACTTCTGTAGTGTTATCCGAGGCTAAATCAGTATATACCTGATCCACAAAGGAACCATTGTAGAGCATGTTGGCATTTGATCATGCTGGGCAATGAAAGCCATATTTGAGTGAGGCCTACTAGTGCCTCATTACTGCACTGTAAACAACTGGATATTACAGTAATGGACAAGGCTCTGAGTGCTACGAACAGCTTCACATTCACTGTATTGATTTGCAATGTGCACAGTGATGGTCTGCTGTAATAAATACAAATACCATAGTGTAGAAATGTCAGAACAACTTATTAAGAATGTGTCTCTTGCTCGTGCAGTACAGCATGTACATCTGCACAGCTGCAGGGTTGTGGCGAGGTGGGGATGAAGCTGTGGCTCAAAACCCAGCATTGCAAGAATATAAATTCAGCAAATTAACACAGCCTGTACTGGCCAGTCCTGTTTCTTTGTACTTCCTTGTGCCTCAGAACAAGACTTCTCCTGGGCCTCAGAACATATTTCACATTACAGAAGATAATATATTGTTTCTCACATCTCAGGAGAGTTGAGGTGTTACCAGATCTCAGCCCACATACCACAGGCAATTCTCTGCCCACCTTCCACCACTTAGAGAAGCAGGAAATGCCACCAGAGCCATTGTTTCTCTTAACAGTACAACTGGTTTATCTAAGCATGGAAAACCTTCAGCATTTACCGGGGCTGTAGTTCAAAAAAGAGACTTGTGGCAGATCACACGTGTGCTTCTGCTGGGTACACCTAAAGTATGTGTGTCCCTCTCTTTCACTCAAGATATGCATATATAGGTTAGTACTCTTTGACCAGATCAACAGTTTGTATGACATTTGCTCAGTCTCTTGGTCCACTAGAGAGTAAGAGGCAACTTCTTTAAGAAAATAGCTTGTGTGCCTCTACATGTCTCTTGAGGAACCATTTCCCAAGCAATTCTTCTCTGTGACTACTGAGCTGGTCTGCATCTCCCATCTGGACTCTCTTACTTTTGGAAGAATCTATATACTGACCAGCATTTTCTTGCTAGAGTTTCCCCACATGTTGTGCTGACATCCCTTTTAGCTCGTTATGTAAAAGGATGTCACAGTGAAAACTGGTCCATATCTACTACCTAGAGGTCAGATTTACTGTTGGAAACCTCTCAGACCCACCTGCCCTGAACTCTAACCAGTGAAGGAAAGTGAGAATGAAACTGGGAAAATTGCTTTGCTGTATAGGAGAAACGACAGGCTAATCATTGTCACAAAAATAAACAAGATTTTATGAATGAGTATGGAGTGTGACAGGAGCTATGGAAAGGCTGGGAGGAGAAGTGGATGGAAATCTCCTGCTGGAAACGTCAGTGTGTTTCCACAATCATGAATATAAATATTGCCTGTGCTCCAAGAATGTACACTTACACAAACATTCAGATAGATGTTTCCATAATATTCATCAGCCTTAGTGCTTTGCAGATGACAACGGAATTAAAGCCCATCAGACATCATTTGAAGGAGAATTACTGTGCTTATCATGCAGACTGAAAAATGGAAAGCTAAGATGAATTAGCCCAAATACAGTGCTTGTGGCAAACCTGAATCTGTAAGCTCTGATTCCAGTTGACTACTCTTTGTCTTTGCATTTATAGAAAAAGTCTTTTTAAGTTTAGTGACAGAAGGGATCTATGGAGTTTCACAGGAGTCTGTAGATGTCGCTACAGGAACTGCCAGGATCTCCTGCTTTTTAGTATTGTTCTTGTTATTGTTCATGTAGTCCTATGGCTGTAGAGATTTCCTGTAATGTTCTGCTGCAGATGCCATAGGAAATGAGGGAGTCTTGAACAGCATAGGGAAGATGCAATGCTTTGCTCCCCAAAGTCCCCCACTGGGTAGGTATGCCAGGAGAGGGGAGGAGAGCCTGCTGCTAACCTCATCTGATGGATAGTCCCTGAGGCACCACTGCCATCTGGTGAAAGCTGGAGCAGCCCATGGGGATGTGTTAGGGAGCCATAACTGACAGCCTTACCACTGCACTAAGCCCAGCCCAGAAAGGGAGCACAGTCAGTCTGGCCCACAGACTTTTACTGAGAGTTTTTCTTTGGAGTTTTTCTTTTAAAGTCTGTTTAGATCCCTGAACCAAATCTGTAATCTTCATACAAAGAAGTCTTTGTACACTCATCAAAAATTATAGTTATTAGACTCTGAGTTATTAATCTTTATGAGGAAATCACAGGATGTTGTCCTCAGACTTGGGAAGGTTAGTGTTGGTTTGCCAGTTTTGGCAATCTCATCTTCTGAAGCATGTGAGAAGGAGGTATCCTGCTTGTGTTGTGCAAGTGCCCTCTTGAGGAGCAGTCAGTGGTGATTACTCCTCTGCACACTGCATGGGTCAGATTTGTCAAAAAAGAGAGCAAAACGCTTGTCTCAAGTATGTGAGCAGCTATTGTCTGTTAGTTCCCTGAGCTTGGAAAATGAGCTGGTTCATATCAAGGATGCTCAAAACTGGTCTTGGCCAGACTGACTATGAAGATGAGAGGAGAAGAGCCACTGGCATGAGCAATCTGGCACAGGTATCCATGCTTTGAGAGGAAGCAAGGAAGTGAAGGAAGTAGGAATTACTCCAAAGGGCAGTGGGTATTTTTCTGTTACTGGCCTGATATCCCACGTGGTATAGGGGAAGCCAACATGCATGGTGTTCCTTGGGGGGGTCGATCCATTTTGACCTTTAGGCTGAGGTGTGTAGAAAACTGTTGACTAAACAAACCTTGGATCAAGCTTCAACCTCCTTTTATCAGAGCTGAGTGTAAGTGATGTGAGAGTGAACAAAATCTCTCCAGCAGAATTGTACTTTTAGTTTAAGTATCATAGCTGGCTGGGATGATGGTTATACACCAGCATTTGCTTTCTCCTTGCACTCTTGCTTTTAGAGTCAAAGATTTTTGTATGGGCTGGTATACCTTGGAAATTTATTAATAAAGTGTTCATGGTGGTGTGGGTTGTTTTGCTTTAAATCTCAAAATCATATTCAGAAATAGTATCAATTGTTGTTTCAGCAAGGAGAGATTACATTACGATCAATATTATCTATTATATCCTGGGGTCTGTTGTGAGTAGATAGTATTAAGACATACATAATTTATTAACAATCTCATTAGTGGCCCAAAAATCCTTACTGAGGATCAGGTCAACTTTTGGTCAAGTTTGTAATGACTTTGTAAGTGCAAGGTTAACTTCCCTGTAGGGTAAACCCATTAACTTCAGTGGAGTTAAACAGCCAGTTGTTTAAGGGAAGTGGAAAATGCAGACACTTAACAACTAACTAATAGTTTTTTCAACACAACAAAAACAAAGGAAACGAAGAGATTTCTATGTTGGATAATCAATTTTGCATCCTGAAGAACATGCTGGCTAAAGCACTGGAAGCTGTGAGAAGCCAATTCTCTATGCTTCCAGCCAGAACCTAGCTAGAGGCCTGAATACAGCATGTCATTATGATTAATTATGGGTAATGAGTGTTTTATGAACGTAAGAAAGAAAAGCATTTATTTTTCTGGTATTATGGTGGTAGAGTCTTGTTTTGTTTAGAGCTGGAACTGCGAAGCCAAACAGATGATGAAACCCCTTTATTAGCTCTTTTGTTTTCCTCTAGACTGTTTACTAGACTTGTGGGGCCAAATCCCCATCACACAGCAGCTCTTGCCAGGGCAAGAGACAACGATTCAGTTCAGGAGCTCTGGGATTTTGTATTTTTTGCCTTTTGTTCTGTTTCATTCATTTTCTGTGTTGGAAACCCCGCAGACCTAGGCTGATCAACAAGCGTAAGAAACTTGGGTCTAGCCTATCCCAAGGATGGTCTGCCTCCGGGAGTTTGTTGGCTCTGGGGCCTGACTCGAAGCCTACTGGAACCTCCAGGAATATTTCTCTTCATTGTTGCAAGCCCTCAGACCAGGCCCTTGTGGGTTTCTCGAGGAACCTGCAGCTCAGGATGATAAAAGCTTGAGAGCAGTGATGGCTGAGGGAACAGGGCTGTGACAAAGGCCCTGTGCAAATGATCCTGCCTGGAACTGACACCCTGTGGCAATGCCACCCAACGTGGTCGGTCTGGAGTGCACCTCTCACTGCAAGGTCGAGGTGTTTTCCATCCCTTCAGGATCCCCATGCTTCCCAGACTGGAGTCCGTGTTAAATCAGCAATGTGCTCAGTGCTGGCTTTATCCACAGAAGTGTTCTCTTAGATGGGCAGCAGGAGAGTGGATGTAAAGAGACCCTTTTGCCTCACCCCTTTGTTTTAGGGGTCTGGGGACAGGAGGGCAGGATAAGGGCTTTTGGCTGTATTGGCACCTAAGTTTTAAAGAGGGGTTAAAAAAACATAGGGGCAAAAACGGTGAAAAGAGAAAAACAGCAGCAAGAAGGGATCAGTGAGATACAGCCCTGGTCTCCGGCTGTTCTCCAGCGCGCCAGGAGGTGGTGCAAAGCCCCTGCTCATCCCACGAATTGGAGACAAATCTCGCTCTTCCAGGGACAACTCTCCAACTTGTGTTACCCGGAAAAATACTAGAGGTTTCACCCTGCCCAGCATGCTTCTGTAACTCTGGTATTTTGGTATGTACTCAAGGCTGACGATGCTAACTGTGCGAAAGGGAGCAAACACAGGGGAACTTTATACTGCGAACAGCTATTATCGTGCTGCAATAATGGTGATAAAATAAAGGTATTATCGAATGACTTATAAAGTATTCTATTTCCAGGACAAGCGATTCTTGCTGTGTGGAATGCAGGCAGAAATGTGATCATATTTTAGATTCTCTGTGCTTGCTTTTTTTCCATTTTGCACAATTTATTTCTTCTTTGTTTTCTAAACTTTTTCATAAAATAATACTAAAAATTAATTAATAAGAGTAAAAATAAATAAATTCTAATAAGCCATTGCATCCTTGTGTATCAATTTAAAAAAATTAAAAGCTCTGTCATGAAATTGTGTTATCAGTTCTCTCTTACTCAAAACAGGGACCACTAAATAGTTTCCCTTTCTCCTTACTGAAATAGTGTACATTAGTAATAAGGAGTTTTAAAGATATTGAATGGCCTTTGGTGGTAATTTAACAAAATGAATAATTCGTCTTTGTGACAAAACTGTGTAAAATGTGGCTTGATTGCTGAATTACTGAAACATTAGAAAAATAAACTCATTAGTTTCAGATAAACTGAAGGTTTTATTTCATTTAAAGAATCTCAGTGTGTTATTATAAAGCTGTCATATGAAAAATCATTTTACATTGTGGAAAAAATAAGTATCTAAACATGAGTTTCGCTTACCAGAAAATAAAAAATGGACTCAATTTATTGTTCTTAACATTACAGAAGTTATGGGTGGGTTTTTTGTTTGTTTGTTTGGGGGGTTTGTGGGTTTTAGTTTTTGGTTGATTGGTTTTGTTTGGAGGTTTTTGTTTGTTTGTTTTGTTTCTTGTTATTGGGTTTTTTTTGTTGTTTTGTTTTGGTTTTTTTTTAAGAAGAACAAGACTCTCTAAAAGAAGCATTTATTTAAGCTTCTCGATTGGCAGTGATTAGCAAAGCTTATTGTGGGATAGTTTAGACTGCCAGTACAAAAAAAAAGCAGTATATTTCAGCATACTTCTCCAGAACAAAATGAAAAATTGTCTTTTTATGATATTTTTTTTTAAACACCTTTAACCCTTTTCCTCTCCTGGCTGACAAATACTTTTTTTCGGGCAAATGTTACATATGTTCCAGGTGCAGAAACTTGCTTTGCTTTTATGAATGCAGATTTCTTCAGGCAGTATGTATATATACATCTGTTGTGAGAAGCATACCTCTGTTCAACATGTTATTAAACAATCTTTTTAAAGGTAGGGGGAATTGAGTTGTATAAAGATTAAAAGAAACTATAGGACTAAATTTGTGCTAAATTCTTTGCTTTTTAAAATTCTGAGAAATGTTGGGTAGTTTTTTTAATCCCTACCTTAATAATAACAACACATACACCTACTTATTTTCCATTTTGCCTTGGAGGTCTCACTTTGGAAATGAGGGGTTAGGGAGGAAGAACGGTGGAGAGCTGTAAATGTAAATATCCAAAGCATACTCAATAGCATATTATTTTAAATTTCACTTAAAAAAGCTTTTAGAAGGTTGTATCAGGATTTCTGTTGCTTTATACCAGTGTAACACCCTTGCAGTCAGTGGAGCTATGCTGGTTTGCATCAGCTAAGAATCCAGGCTATTGTTTTGGCTCTGATTTTAAGTGTAAGTGCTTTCCTACAAACATTTAAAAGTTCAGCTTTGCTTAATCAAGAAAATTAATGCTTTGAACTGTGTCTTAGAGTATTAAAAAGACATTTCAGAAGACAGCCAGATTTTCTGTTCTTGCTAATTTAACTTTTCCTTGTTATCTTTAGAGAATGTCATTTTTCGAGCGTGCTAATGCAGCAAACTTTTATACCATCATTAAGGATCATGGTTTATTGGATTTCATCTGACTACTCAAGCAAACATTTTTTTTAGTGACACTCTTAAATACAAGATTGTGCCACAAATGTCAGAAATGTTGGTTGAAAGTTTATGAGTAAAAACCTTTACTTTAAAGAGGAGCTGGAGAGGAATGAAAATATAAAAGTTTTACACGAACTTTCTCTGGGGTGCCATGAGACAGCTATTTGGCTCTTGGGATTTTTACAAGATTATTATGTGATAGTAAAAAAATTTAAAAATAAGTTTAGGAAAAACATGCATAAAGTAGGAATATAGCTCCAGCATTGAGGATACAGGTGTATATCTATCACCCTTAAACAATCATTTTCTTTGACAGCTCCTGATAGCAACAATTGACTATGCACAATATTCTAACATCACAATGACTTTATCAGGCTTTTCATGTTGTTAAGATAGTGGGAAGTTTCCTATTTTATTCCTTTTCTTGACCTTTTTTTTTTTTGCTTTTGTTTTTCTGGTAAAAAAAAAAAAAAAAAGGTGGAGAAACTGCATTTTGCACTTTTTTATAACCATTGCTGAAAATCTGTCACAGCTACCAAGGAAAGCTAAAGAAAACCAGAAACAGAAAGACTATTATTTATAGCTAGCAAGATACAGTATGGCACCATATGGTAGAATTTATCAATTTCTTTCCCTTCTCATGCAGGGCGAATAGGGACTGTAGACAATTCCCTCTTGCAGCCCTTGCTTTGCTGGCCACTCATTCATTTATGCTGTGGGCTGAATCCTGCTTGACCTGCAGCTTTTACACCCACAAACTCACTTCTGAGGGCATGGTGAGCAGGGTTTGGCTCCCCGTGTTTATTTCTTTCCTCTGCAAACGCAGTTTTGCTCGGAATGCTGTTTGCATTTCAATCACCTAAAAACAATACAGATAAATTAATGCCTGACTTAGCTCTTCACATCTGATTCTGAGATGTAACAGTAGTCTGGCGAGGGTTTGAGTTTGCAGGGTGACACTTACCAGGTGTAAGGTGCTGTAAGGTTAAGAAGCATCAAACCTATAATAACAGTCTGACTTCCTCTTCATTTTGTCTTCTTTTGTGTTACATACTAGGGCAAGGAAGGTCTGCCAATCACTATCATTTCTTTTTCTTGTTCTGTAAAGACTGGGTCGTCACAGCAACAGGCCTGTGACAGGCTGGTATCCATTTAGAGCTCCAGGGGGGTCCTAATAGGATTGAACCAAAAGATCAAGTGAATAGCTTCCTATTTTAGATTTGTAATAACTCTGAACTGCTTGCATATACATGGACCTTACAGTGTTTTGAGGAGACTTTTTACCAGAGAAAAGATCTGTCTTTTTCTAAGAGCGCTGTACTTTGGAAAGGATGCCCCTTAGCCTACTCCATCCTTAGAAAAAGGGAAAAAAAACCCAAACAAACCCAAACCAAATTAAGCCCACTTCTCTTTCTCCTCCACACACGAAATTGGAAGGTGTCATTTCCTTTCATTAATTCATTTTACCAGATCAAAGTAAATAGTCTGTTTATGGAGAACAAAGAAGCCCCTTTTTGGTATTCTGCTGAAGTCACTATCAGATTCAGAAGTTTACTCATCTTTCTGAAATCTGGCAAGGCTGCACGCTGCCGAGATTACAGCCAAACAGGTCATGCAAAACGGGCAAATAAATTCCACGCAAAAAAAATTCTAACAGAGAAAGAATTAGGAGGAGACATTTTGTTGATTTGGGAGACTCTCGAGAGGCCAGGGTTTTCATTCAGCTTGCAGAGGGGGTTTTGGTAAACCCACAATACTCAGCATGCAGATGGAGGATCACTGGGGGAGGGAGGAGCTGTATTTTGTTAAAGTTGTTTTCACCAATTATGAAGTCTGTCAGGAAATAGATGTTGTTTTATAAGTTTCGTTCCCATCCAGGTTATTATATCTATTGTTTATTAGGAACAGCGCTTTATGTGGAACTTCTTGTAGGGCAAGATCCCAGGAGTAAACATGTTGAGATCTAGCTCCAGAAATTATAAAATATATTTTTAAAGAGGACTGAATTTGGGTAGCTACTTAATTTGCTGAAAGGAGGGCTTCTGAAGTATCTCATTCTCCGAGGGTGGTACTATCACATTGCAGGTGGGACTGTCGTATGAGCTGCACTGGTTTTGGCCCAGAGTTAACTCCAACCCAGGTTAAAATTGTGTGTTCAAGACCTTTGCTACCTCAGCTTTGATAACACTATACCAAGTTATGACACCTGAAGGCTCGTCCTGGAGAGGCTTCTTTTGAGTACTGTCCTTGTGCCCTTTTTTTTTTGCTACTTAGATGGTAATCGATGCCAGCTTCTACAACCAGCCTGAGACCATCTCTGAATCTCTCTTTCAGCAAGCAGAATTTTCAGCCTTTGGCTTCTCCACCTTTCCTTAGAAAATATTTTGGTTTTAGGCACAGAATGCCTTCATCATCTTAAAACCAATACTAGACTCTTTCAGGGGAGTCTTCCATTTTCAAATGACCTGCATTTTTATACGAAAAGTACAAGATTCGCACATGTCAGGAAATACAAGGAATGTGTCTGGGTAAGTAAAGTCTTCTATTTTCCATATGGGATCTTGGCACATACATACTTTCCTGGCACTTTTATCAATACAAATTTTGAAGAGGATTTTGCATAGATTAGGGACCCAAAGGCACTCAGTTAATTAGAATTAAGGGCATCCCTTTGTGAGAAAGGATTAGGCAGGTAAAAGACTAGGACTGTGGTCTGTCACCTTACAGGGACAATGGCAAAAATGCAGTTCATTGGTTTGGACCCCGTGTGTGGGGTTGAGATACATGACAATGAGAACCAAGAAGGGAGCTGAGGGAGGGACATATAGCAAAACCCAGGGACATCTGGAATGGGCTTTGAATGCCCTAACCCAAAATTTATCAACCTTCTTTTTTGAATCCAGACAAATCAAAATAAAGACACCCTAATCAGATTTTTATAAAGGTCTTTACAAGCGTTTCTATTAGTTTTTACTTAGATTTCCTAGAGAATACAGTGTAACACGGTCTGAAACATTGGAACAAATTTTGATGTTATATGCAGATTTTCTTATGAATTGTGTGAGTTTTTTGATGAAGACTTTTGGCAAGCTTTCTATAATTAAAAAAAAAAAATAAAAAAAGGAGGATGTTTTCTCTTTGCTATAGCTTTCCTTTGAAAAACCTGTGCCATGAACACTTTCATTCTGGCAAAACAAGTCTTAGAGGATTTTCTTAACGGAATACAAGGAACATCCTCACTTATCTGTAAGGTCTGATGTTTTGATGAAATTATCTTAGAGGCTTTGAATGTTGCCTTCCAGTTGTAAAAGAGGTAGAAAATCCTTATGAAAAAGAAGATACTAGTCATGTTACAATCCCACATTTCCTTGCTAATCATCTTGAAATGCCACGATAATTTTAAACTTTAAAGTCCGAAATTTACATACACAAGAAAAAGGAAAAAGATCAAACCAAATCTTCCCCCTCCCTCTCATTTCATCTCTTCCATTCAGCCAGGTCTACTGGCTTGATGTTGTCTGAAGAAGGAAGTTTGATTTCCTGATGCTGTTTATCCCAGATAAGTGGAAGCATACATGTTGGAAGCACTATGCTATGTCACAGAAACAGCCCCTTTCCTAAAAATAACAATCATTACTGTTTTTCTCTTGTTTTGCTTATTTAAATATAAGTCTCACTTGGCTGCAGCACATGGTGAGGCCATGGTCCCTGCTGTAAGGACACTTGATAAATTACAGTTTGATTTAGAAAAGGAGCTCTGAACCTAATATGTTGATTTGTAACGTTTTTCTTCCCCCTAACTTTCAGGCTTCAGAAAAGAGCTGTAAGTTTAACATGAGGAAACTCCTTTTCTTTAGAGGATTATTTCTCCATTTCCATGGAGAAGCTCACTGGCAGTGCTGAAGCCTGAGCTGACACACAGGCGCAGCGGGAACCTGTCTGTCTGCTTGGGGGTTTGTTCTTCCATCTTCACCCACAGAAGAAAAAACTACTGGGCTTTAAGATATATTTATAATGTTTACTTTTTCAGTGTATGAGCAAGGCGGTGCTTTGCATGGGTTTTTGCAAATGAAGAGTTTACTCGGGGTAAACTCTGCATGTCTGAGGGTTCTGAGTCTCCTGGCTATTTCTACCTCTTGCAGGACTAAACTTTGCACAACTGGTTTCCAAAAAAGGCTCTCCAGCAATTGGATGTCTCTGATCAAATGTTTCAAACAGAACTAGTAAACACGTTGTGATAAAGGTGTCTCTTCTCCCTCTCTTGCCTTCTCCAAGGTTGCAGTCCTGACTCTCGTTAGACAAAGATCCTTTCCATGAGGAAAACAAATATTTTATTTAACCACGATATCTGATGTGTGTTCTCTTTTGTCCTGATCTAGACTAAGCTGTCCAGGTCAGAAATGGTCACCTTTGCTATTATTCTGTAACCTGTCTGCAGAAGAGAATTACTTTTTGGTTTATGTTGTAGAGCACCTGGCTCCTGGCACAGTGCTAGTACAAATAATAATAATGTACAGTACCTGGCACAGCAACACCTTATGCTCTCTGTATGTGGCACTGCCATAAATGTGTGCAATACCTCCAGTCAACATACAGAATTACCTCTTACTGAAACTAAATGGATGTGGGTGCTCTTGATGATAAATCTGCCTACCCCAGTTCATGCTTTTCTTTATGCAGTTAGCTGGAGTGAGGGATGGGATTTTTTTTCCTGACAAACTACCCACTTTTCAGCTGCAAGCACAGGAAGATACTTCCCAAGGACTCGTCTGACCATGACGTGGCAGAGCTGCACTATCTCCCTGCATGATGGATCTCCTGGGGCTGCCTTGGCCCTGCATCTGGATGTGGCACTTTATGTCAGCCCAGCTTGGAACAAAGGTTCCACCACGCTCCCCTCATAAAGGCTGCACTTTCTGTCCTGTGATGCTTCTTCATCTGCAAGGTTTGGACAAGAAAGATTGAATTCAAGAGGAGACTCCAGAGGGAAGCTCTGGCATGGGGGAATCTCTCCGTGAAAGGGGATAAAAACTACTAGGCTGTCAGAGTGCAAGGCACTTAAAAATTAGAATAAGCAGGAGAAATTAGAATCAGTAGTTCTCCAGCCTGACTTGGTTGCAGCTCGGCCTGTCCTCTGCACCAGTGCGCCCAGTGCGTGGATATTATTCATGTCATTTATGTTTATATTATACCAGTGTGGCAGAGATAAGTGTACCCATTATTGTGGTGAAATTCTGTTCTTCCAATGGAAACAGCCCTGTCAGAAATTTTAGACTCTTCTCTTTTCCTTGAAGGCCTTTTGTTGCTTTGTCTGACTACAGACCACAGCAATAAGCCTCAGGTCTGCCAGACTTCTAAAGGAGTTACACCTTCAGGAAAGCTCATGAGCCTTCAGAGGGAGAAGGGAAGAGCAAGAAGTGGGAGGCTGGATCTTATGCACCTTTTTTCACTCTCAGCTAGTTTTGTGGGATCTTGTTTACCATAACTTTCACCAGAGAAAGTCAGTTTGTGGCAGGGGAGGCTTTGAATTTTCATGACTTCTCTGCACCGATTTCCAACCACATGTTCTTTCAGAATGCCTCAAAAAAACACCCACGTAACAATACTCTTCCTTAAAAGTGTGAATTCAGAGCATTACTGTGGAAAAGCATGTGGCTTGGCTTACTGCACAGCAAATTTCCCACATAGACAAGCCCTCTGTCTCAGAGAAAGAAGACAATTGGGGCATAAATCTTTTAGATGTGTAAAATGATAGCTGTCTTGGCAATGGCAGATCTGATAAAGTGAATTCCACCTGGTGTGGAAAGGCAGCATATGGCCACAGTAATCTGTAGTTCAATCAGAAATGCAAGGATTTAAGTCCTAGCCTGGAAGGGTTTCTTGTCACTGTCTCTCCTCAGCCCTGTCTACAGATAAGTCTGTTCATATGGCATGAGGCAAAGAAAGGGGATGTTGTTTGGTGGTTGTGCTCTGGGTATGTTGGGCTTGTCTGAACTTTATAGAAATTCTTTACCAGATCTTCTGTGCTGTGGGGAAACCCGAGCACAGTTTCCCATCTACAACACATCTCCTAGGTCTGCAGCATCTCCAAATGGGCATGCAAAAGCTTTCCTCTATAGAACTCACAGCACTTATAACACTTTTAATTACTGTTAATTACTTAAAGTTGTAATTTTCTGTATTGCTAAGTCCAAGAATAGGTATAAGAGTTAAGTATAAGGTAATATCTGTATAGAGGACGTAAATGTCTCCTTTAGCCTTCCTCCTCCTGGGAGGAAGAGAACCTTGTACTGAGAAAGGTTCTGTGGGAATGCTCCACTCTGGTTTGTTTCATGTAGTTATAAACCTTTTCCATTTTGGTTTTGTGTAATTTTTCATTTGATTAGACAAAGTATACTGAGCAATCCACAAGTTAGGATGAGACTGGGGTGTTTGCACAGGCAATCAGGGGGAATTTCTCTTTTCATAACTGTGTTGAAAGGGTCTACCTAAGCTTCCATGTAAACCAGACAGGCTGTGATGAAGTTCTGCTGAGCAACATTGCATGTTCCTTTTGGGAGTCTGAAAACGTAATTTTGATGGAGAAAGGAAAATCTCTCTGAAATCAATACAGGAATGAGAGGCTGACAGTTTTGTTATTAATTATCTTCTAGTTTACAGGCTGTGTAAGAGTATTCAAGATACTTCCTAAAATTTGGGGGATCTATTGATAAAGTTTAAGCTTCATGTTTATGTTTAGTGAACGTTCAAATAATCTTATATGAATATTTGTCAAAAGAGAGGTGACCTTCAGCAAAGAGCTGGATGAGGCTGTGTATGTTCTCACTTTAACCCATGCCCCAGGTGCAGACACTTTACAGCTCAAAGCTCGACCTCCTGTGTCTTCTTGTGCTTTCTTCTGCGGCTGCTCTAAAACTTAATTCATTGATTTTTAGAAGGATCTTGAATGGACTGTAGGTATATCTTCACATCTACTGCTTTTAATTCCAGGTTTTGTAAAGGTCCCATTGCCTTAGGAGTCAGTGCTGAAAGACTGACCAAGTTCTCTGCACCTTTACTGGAGCACAGCTGTGCCAGCTCCAGCACATCTGTGGCTTGTAGATGCTTGAAGGCATCCCCCCCCTGTTGCAAGGAAGAAAATAAATGATCTGTCAACAGCAGTGGTGGCACTTCACTGCAATCTTCCTGCTGCTGAAATGAGTTGTGGGAGAAGCTGCCTTTCTCCCAAGTTGCTCCTCACTGTGTGATGTGGTGGGTGCATGTCTGTGTTATGAAGCCCCGTCTGGGGGCTCTGTGCAGCTGAACAAGGAGGGTCACTGGTTCTCTCTCATCCCTGTTTGGGTACTAGTCCAGATGTGTCCATTTCTTTACTTATTGCAATATCTTAGAGGACAGGGACCCACAGTACTATTGGGTCAAGTAGTCCAACAAGAAACAGGTCTTAATGGAGTGGACAAATCCATGCACCTCCCCTAAATTAAAAACAACAAACTAACAACCTCAATAAAGACCATTTTTGGCTGTAGTTTAAAGACAGCTGGATACATTCTCTATGAAATCAGCTTCTGCATTTTTAAAAGGTATTAGGCCAAAGACAATCTTCTGCCACTACTACTTCATCTTAACCCTCCAAAGGTCATTCAGTGGTACCGCTATGTTTTCGGCATGCCATTAGACATGGAGAAAAAATGTTCTTATATGGTGATAGTGTAATGAAACACAACCTTCCACTGGCCAGTGGGACTCTCAAGGCAGAGATATGTGGGGGTTTTATAGTGTTTGTGAAGGATACTTTATGTTCTGTAACATATGGTATTGTTGTTACTCTTTTGATTTGTAGTTTTGGGCAGACACATTCTCATAACCTTTGTGCGCCTTCGGCTTTGGAGGTCCTAAAGCTGCTATTGTTCAGTCAGTTTCCAAGCTCAAGAAGAATGTTTTCTTCATAAAGAACATGTTAAATATTACCAGAATTTCAGCATCAGTTTTATATTTCAGGCATATGATTTGGCATGTTCTATAGATGACGGAACATAGCTTTTAAGTTATGATTTAATTTAGATTTTTTAAATTAAAAAAGCAGCTGTTTCTCTACATATGAAATATGAGTCCTCTGTAACTTTACTTACATAAGAGTTGTTTTCAAGGTATAACATATTGGATAACCTAAATGTAGAATAAGGGCTGGATTCGGTATAAGATCTCTGTAGCTGCTTCCTACCACTGAGTGAGTGCAAGGCTCGGGTAAGCTTGACAAATCATTGTCAGTGGCTTGGATAAAGTTTATTTCTCTCTCTTTGCAGTTATCATTCTTTTGCCAGACATACCTGCCTTCTTAGCTGAGTTGAATCTGAACACTGGTAATTAGATTTGTGGGAATTATGGTGGTGGAACAAGTTTCAGTAATGGGCAAACTGAAAGACTGCAAAGGGGAAGGCGCATCTTTTGGATTATATGCCAAATACTACCTGTACTGGGTGAAATGCTCCTATACAGAGAGAGAGTGCAAGATAATTTAGAGTCTATTTTAAGAATATAAGGAGTCAGTCTGTGATGTTGTGAAGATGGTAA
>JAYRBT010000181.1:8621561-8639976 GCA_036023395.1 Myiotriccus ornatus
AGAGAGAGAGTGCAAGATAATTTAGAGTCTATTTTAAGAATATAAGGAGTCAGTCTGTGATGTTGTGAAGATGGTAAAATTCCCCTCATGTTTATATGTGTTGCTGATAGTGTGGTAAACCACATACAACATGGACTGCAGGATTATATATGGACTCCTTTATTGGTGTCTTGATTTTTCAGATGACATAAAGCCCTTCTGGCACTGCACAGTGTTTGACATTAGATTTTTTTTCCTAAGATTTGTTGGGCTTTTGTTTCCTGCTTTTTAATTTTTGCTTTCATGAACTTCTAAAAAACAATTAATGATTTAACTGCACAATATTAAAAGAAGAATAAAGGCAGGATATCCAAATGTGTGTGAGGAGCTATGTGCTGTGGACAGTGCAGTGCCTTTGTGGGCATGAGAAGTCACTCTTCTGGGAGGATGACAAAACGAAACGATTTAGGACTGAGATTTTCCACACTAAACTAAACAGCTGTAATTCTGATAATAAACAGTATCTTTTTTGCTTACTGCTAGGTAGTCAGAAGAAGTTGTGGCGCAGCCAGGAACCGGTGCATCAGGATTTCTGAACAGGAAGGGAAAAAGGTCCATTTTTCATGCACCTATCTGCTCTCAGGTTTTCACTCATGTCTCTTCTTGGGGCATCCTATGAAACAGTGATAAAATGCATGTCCTTGACGTTTCCTGCACTTCATTCCAGATATTGCACATCATTTTTATGCAGTCTCACAATGCAGTAATTTTTCTAAGATACTGTGGGTAGCTGAAATATGTGGTACTACTTGTACGAGGACAAAACTTTAGTTTAAAACTTAATGCTGTGGGTTTTTTGCTTTAAATCAGATTCTTTCAGTGTGCACCAGTCCTTAGATTAGAGCTTCATGCACTTTTCCAGCCTCAGAGAGATCATGGCCATTACTGCTGTGCCAGTATCAGTTGTGACGGTCTCTCATCCTTGCCTTCATAGTACAGTACCAAGGGGAGGCCTGTGGGAATAATGAGTTGGGTAAGTAGCCTCTTCCCATCCCTATTTCCAAATTAAGTCAACAAATCAAAATATCCAGATTGACTTCATGCAGTCTTTTTAAAATTCTTTCTTTCATGGAATTGCTTAAAATTATTTCCAACAGCTTTAATATAAACAATTTAATTTTTTTGCTTTTACTCTTAAAATATCTTTAAAATATTTCTTTAATAAAGTAAGTAATGCCTAAGATAAGGTGATTATTTGACATCAGCATTTGAAATGTTTCATTTTTCAAATTTTTAAATAAAATATTTAGACATTATTTGTCTATTCCACTTTGCTATGTTCAAATTATTTGCTGGGTTTGACCTGAGTTTTCAAATATTTCTATGTATTGTCACAACATGACATTTCCTGATGAGTATATTATTTTTTCTGAAAAATTTTACCCTGCTGTGTTGGAGATATCTTGTGTGACTGTAAAACACTGGCAGAAAGTGGATTCTGAAAGAAGAGCCTGATTAATACTTCACGTAAGGAATCTCCACCAAGAAATTCTACTAAGAAAAGTGGAGCTGTTAATGCGAAGTCTTTCGCTGGGAAAAGTTCGGCATAGAATGAAAGCAATAAATCAGTGATTTAAATCAAAACTAGGAGTCCATAAATTCCTTTTTCAGCAGTAGGTTAAGCTGTCAGGTTTAACAAAAGCTTACAGCACTTGCCTGCTCGCCGGTTCTGATTCTGATTCAGTGCTATTGCTACCAGGTGTCACGCTCACCCCGAGACCTGCTGCACCGAGGAAACAGGCCTGTCTGGGGCCTTTTTGGGTGGGGGAATGCATCAAATGTTATTCATATGGAGGTTTCCAGCACTGCCGTGTGAGCCCTTTGATAATAAATACCAAGCCCGGCAGATTTTCCGTGATCATGTGCGATAGACTCAGTAACAGAAGAGTCTCATTCTGGAACTGCCATTTAGATGTTTTTTCTTCTGAATGGTCTGACTAAAAAGTCGCATAATAATTTATATATGGATATCTTGATATAAATTGTATCTTTATATATCTGTGCTTATATATATTTTATATAAATTATATTACATATATATTCCTCAGTATTTTATTTGTTCTTTTATTTAAAGGCAGCTCGCTGGGATATACAGTGGTAAAACACATTTTTTCTTGTCAGGTGAATTATTTGTTTTATTTCTCCAAACAATATTTTAGTATAAGTTTTATCCCACTGGCTGCTGCTGTGTTGTCCTCATTACAAGTCTCTCAGCATATCGTATACAAATCCTTCTTTTCAGGCTTTATAGGTCAGTCATCAAATTAGCTTTGGACCTTGATGTTTCTTGGGACAGCAGCAGCCCTGTGGAACACATGCTGACAGACCAGCTGCTCATCAAAAGGGGAAAGAAAGATGATAGGAATTTCAGGGGACTTGAGGACTTCATCAAGGTGTGTTTGTGTGAGGTTCACAAGGACCTAAAATGGGCTGTTGCTGAGAAATCAAAGAAGATCAGAGCAGGCTAACACAGTTCATAACTCTTCTGAGTCCACTTTTTGGGGACTGCACCCACAGCACCTCCCTGGCGACTGTTTGCCCTTACGGGACTTACCCTGTGTTTGTAACAAAGTCCTCTGTAGGCTGTTACCTGTTATTCTTCCTGACTGTGGCAACAGCTGAGTGTGGTGAATGTTTTGAAACTCCACCATCAGGGATAAGCAAAAGCTATAACTGAAATAATATTAGCAATTGAAGGAGAGACTGAGTTTTACAAGCTGCTCAGTCCCTTGAAAGGGAATGTTAAGCAAATTTTAAGTGTTGAAAATGCCTTCTACGGGGCATCTGCTCAGCAGAAATTTCCTCTGCACTTCTCAAAGTCTGGCTTAGACAGGTTAATAAATCTCTGCCTCTCTTTGGCTGCAGAGGGTTGGCATTTTAAAGCTGCAGAAGGTGAAGAAGAGAAAGTTACATCTTGTACAGAAAGATAAGTCTAGGGCAACACCAAAGGAGTACACAGACTTCTTCATTCTTAATGCTTGCTGCTAAGTAGCAGAGCATGTTGTTTTAATAGAAAACAAAGGCTCAGAGTCCAGAAATACTGAGAGCTGAGAAGGCTGAGTGGACAGAAAGGATGCAGATTTCTTTGCAGAGGAGACTGGGGAGACGTAAGGAAATCAGGATGTGTGTACGCGATTTGTGGTTGTCACTGAAGCTACAGAGTGGCCTAAATCAGATTCTAGAAACTGTAATTTATTCTATGCCACTGATAAATGAGCTCAAATAATACTGATTCAAGGTATTTTCTTATTTTAATGGGGTTTGTGTACACCCAGTTTGAAATGCTCAACAAAGTTATAAAAATGTTCTGTCAAGTTTATGTACTTATAAATTGTGATTAATTTGATTTACAAAAGACAAAGCCTAAAAAGAATGGGAACATCCATAACCCAGTGATTTAGTGTAAAACATAAAATTACTGGCAAAATAATACAGTTATGTGTTTAAAAAATGTAAGGAATAAGTTCCAGTGATGCCATAAATTCCAGGAAAATATTTTAGGAACTACAGCATAGGAATTTATTGTGGCTTGGCTGGAATAATGATTTCTCCTTGGCCAAGAAAACACTTTATAGCTTTAAATCTATGGATCAGTATCAAAGCTGGTTTTATGAGAGGGGCTCCATTTAGATTAAAATGTTATTTCCTAAATTTAAAATATTAAAATAACAGATAAAAGAATAATTATTTTGTACTTGAAATGCAATAATTTAAATTAAAAATTAGGCAGTTTATATTGTGCATGATATTTGCAAAGTACACAGGCTCAGCAAGACAGTTCTCATTTTTCCCCCACAGGACGGTGTCAGGAGCACTGCTACAATTGTTCTGTTTGGTTTTCCATGCAAACCTGACAGAAACTGGCATGGGTTTGACAGAGACCATCTTGTCTGATAGTTTGGAGGCTCATAATTCAGCCTCTGATGACAGGTACACCTAGGTAAGCAATGCAGCTACACGAGAAAAATAGTGCTATCCCTGATTTCCATGAGCTGGTGCAGAGGGAAGTTCTCCTACGTTGTCTTCTGAGATCATTTTCCACAGGCTTCCTTTTTCCTTATGCAGTGCAGAGATGCTCCCCTTAACCCCTTCTTCTTTGCAGGACAAAGATAAAGGTGTGGAAGTTCTGATCAGTTTTATTGTTCTCTCTGTAATGCTGCAAGTCTTTTTCCTTCTGTAGTGGTTTGGGGTGTTTTTGTGGTCAGGTGGAGCTGTGGTGCCTGGGATCTATTAATATGGCCATGTTCTGACTCTGGTGATCCTTCAACTCAGGTGAGCCATGGCCAGAGATAGTGATGTTGAAAGGCAGAGTGCTGCACTGCTGAGATCTTCACACTGATCTTTTCTATAAAGCTCTAAGTGAAAGTGGGTAAGGTTTAAGTGACTGTCAGGTTAATAAAATTTGATGTTCCTGCCCTGAGGATTTTACTGTCCAAAGTTCAGTTTCATATTATGACTCAGATTCAAGGACTTTTGAAGTCAATTAAAATTCTTCCATTTATGTCCCAGTTGCCGAAAAACATTTGAGCTGAGCATTGCAGAGCCACATCTGAGAGTAAGCCAGGGAGAGGCAGAGGGGTTACTGTTCCATTCATCCTCCAAACAAATAACCCCTGAATACATCCTGGTTTAGTCATCCTTACAGGTGGTTCCAGAGACCCTGGGGCTGACCCCTTCCTGGTCGAAGCCTGGTCTTCTGCATGAATTTGTGCAACCATTCTGTGCAGAGAGAGGATATTTCCTGTCATGGATCTGCTAAATCCTGCTTCTCTCTGCCTTATTTGTGGTGATATGAAAATATATAGACTTAGGGCTCTTGCAGCTCATGCAGTCTGGAGGGCTCTTTCCATTTCTTCCTTCCCAAAAGAATCAAGGTAAAAAAGGTGTTGATGGCATACTGGCATTGAAGTACAGCATGGATACATCTGCACTGGCATTAAATTTTTGGGGGTCCTGTGCATGGGTTTCAGTCCCATTGGAGCAATGCAGGACTCAGGACAGATGTAAGAATCTGCTAAAGGGGAAGAATAAGTGTTTGATTCTTGCTGTTCCAGGTATAATGCTGACAGCATTACATGGCATTACACACATATATATGTGTGTATATATATATATGTATGATATTCTGTCCAACTGCTTCAAATCTTGGTGTGCCTACACTGCACATCTCAGGTACAGGGGTCACTTTAAGATGTTTACAGCTAATGCAAAGCTCTGTGCAGGTCATGGGGCTGTAGTGCAGTGCACAGCCTGCACTATATATAGTCTGGGCTGGTTGCCTTCTCATTTGATGGTTTAGACTTCTCCCGGGATAATTCAGATAGGAAAGGACCCTTGATTTAAGAATCAGATTTACTTCATCTGGTAGTGAAAGTGTTGATCTTGCACCTGCTTTTATCTGTCCAGCGTCTCCACTCTTCAATATGGGTTGCTCATACTTGGCCAAGAGCTGAAGTGGTTTCTCTGTGGCTATGTGAGAGAGCAAAAATAAATCAAAGGGCCTAATTCTGAAGGAAGCAGACTATTCTCTTGTGAGAAGTCTTCTTTCTCATGTGAGAAGTCGTCTTTCATGTAGAGAATCATCCTAGAGTTCTGGCAAACCAAGTGAGGTTTTCTGGGTTATTTGCTGGGGGAAAGGCCAATAATGCAATTTAAAAGTGCACGGAGTCCAAATCTTATTTTTTCCTAAATCTCCCAAATGTGTTGTTTTTTGCATTCATGTCACTTAATAATTCAGTCCTGATCTTCCAGTCTGTCTTCATTTTCTGTCCCATTTTGGGGTTTCAAATACACTCTCTTTTCCTCAAACATCCTGTCGCATACCAGAGGTATAACCATATAAACCATCTTAACTCCAGGTGGCTGGAGGCTGATTCTGCATAAATTAGAGAGAAAAGCTGCATTCTTCTCTTCTCTCCGAGAATATTGCCCCAAATTAAACTTATAGACCATAAATCTAGCCAGACTAAAGCTGCATCCACCTCTAGTTCAGCAGTTCTCCATAGTTAATATTCACAAAACCAAAAATGGTTTCTCACCATCGTTGACTTGTATTCCTTTACCTTCTCCTGTAGTTTTCAAAGTCCAGATTCCAGCATAACCTGTACACTCAAGGAACTGAGTGTACAGGTTATGTACAAACAACCCCACACTCATGAATAACTCAATTAAAAAAGCAATGCAGTGGATTTCAATTATAGAAATAGAATCTAAGAAAAGGTCATACTTTACTCCCATTACCACACAAAACTTAATTTTGCATCATGTAGCGCAAACACATAAAGAAAATGTTTTTCATTAAATCCAGGTTTTGCTAATGCATACTTGAGGATGTCTGGAACTATTGCAGCAGAAGCAACAGTTTCAGCAGCCAGACACTCCTGCACATGGATGAGGTTGGTGAGGAGGAAGACTATATTTGCATGACAGCCTGCTGAAGCCTTTGACTTAGAGAAATTTATCATTTGATTAACATCAGTGAAATTTTTAAGTTCTGTCCCTTTACTTTTGCAATTCCAGTCATTTCATGCAAAAGGTAGTGTAAAACAAACCCAGACTTACAGAAATTTGGGCTGTAATGTTTCCATAAAATCCCAACCCTTTATGGACAAAAGCAGGACATTTCCTAGATTCAGCTGACAGGAGCTGACATGCATTTGTGCTTGTGTTTTTGTCTCTAGATAGAAATGTATGTGGTGAGATCAAATCTCATAAGTGGCTGCTATTATTGGTCTTATGAGAATTCCTCCATTCTGGTACTGAAATTTCTTGGAGTCATTAGTTAGAAATTTGTAGCTCTGAATCCTCATGAAATCTCAAACCAGCTCCAATGTCAGACTTTTAGTCTGAAATCACTGCACTACAAACTCACAAAAGGCAGCTATTAAAAAAATGTCACCCCATACAATTCTTTTCAGTTTCCAACCAGAAAAAACTACCCTCTTTCTATCCTTACTCATATATTATTCCTGTAGCACTGAAGAGACTTGTTTGCAAGGAAAAGTAATACTGAACGATTTCCTGTATATCTAATTCTGGGATACAGCAGCTGAACAGTGTGAAAGAGCTGACTGTGTCCAGGGCTTATTTGCCTTTTGGAAAAAGCAACAGGACAGTCCATCTCATCCATAGGTTAATTTGAAAAACTACAGCAGCCATCATCACTGCGGAATATTGCTGTCATTAAATATACGAGGAAATATATCTACCCTCAAAATTTCTTATCTCTTATCTCTTTCATAAGTGTTTATTCTGTGCTATGAAATCAGCACTGCTAGATGAACCCCACACAACTTCTTTCAAATCAAATGACAACTTTCTGGGTTTCTATTTTTCTCCATTGCAAGTTCAGATAGTCTTTGATTTAATAAGAGAATCCATCATTAGCCAAAAAGAAAAGGTTTGTAGGAGTATTGTCTTGATACTTTATTGTTTTCAGAAAATGCATTAACAGTTTGATATCTACTGTCAGGGATGAAATAAACAAAATATTAGAGCAATACACTCCTGCCCTGGGTGATCTTGCTGCAATGCCGTCAATTATAAGACTTTTTCATGGCTCCTAAACTCCTTTCTGAAATGTTAAAGGTCTCACTAATCTTATCAGGCTGTTGATTACCACCTGCTGAACACAACAAAGAGCCAAAGAATGCGCATTACCTTCAACACACAACCGTGGTTTTACTCTTTTCACCCACTCAAAAATTGTCCTGTTTCTTTAAAAGATGTGACTATTGAAATTCCCTCTTTCAGAATGTATGTTCTGTGCATGGGCTAAGTCAGCATCTGCTTCAGCATCGTGCCAGGTCATAGAGCACACTGGGCTGTGATTGCAACAATGGGATTCTTAGTGCCAGGGGTGTGACTCTTACCAAGTTGATGACAATGGTCAGCAGAAGGGAAGTTTCCATGGAGCCTCATCCCTTTCCTTTAGCTCTCAGTCTCCCGAAACAAAACTGTAAAGGCAGTGTCTGCTGCTGGGAAAGATACGGAAAAGTTTTTCCTCTGCAGTGGAGTGGGAGCACAGAAGATTCCCTCATAATGTAATATATGAGGTGAGAATTAGGAAAAGAAAAGATGTTGGTTTTCAAAGCTGAAAATTGAACCATGTGAGATACTCCAGAATCTCCAAGTATGAATCTTCCTTATACAGACATCAATCAAAGCAGCACGACTGGAAGAAGCCTCAGGGGGTTTGTGAAGCTGAGTTTTGACTAAAGATGGATATAACTAATATGGGTCAAAGCTTGCATTGAGTGGATAAGCACTCAAAGTTTGTCAATTTATTCCTATTTACTGTACTGTCAAAATTTGGCAGGAGATACCAAGAAAATAATCTCTATTATGTTACTTTTAGAATTTCCTGCTTTGGTTCAGCTTGGAAATGCTCCAAGATCAGCTTTCTTGTGATATTTTGGCACTGTTTTTTAATTTCTCACTTATTTGTACTTCGTCATTTTTTTTTCACTGGCTGAAGCCTGAACTAAAACCTCTGTAGAGGAGATGGCAACATGAGGCTGGCTGAACTGGACACTAAGGTTAAAAAAGAGCTTGAGCAGAGGGAGATTTAGGAATTTACTGCTTTTATCAGAGTAAAATCAGCTGAGGAAATGGGACTGGAATATTTTCACAGCCAACAGCAAGTTCTGGGAGAAAAGCATAGCCTAAGCTTAAGCTTTTGTACCCAAAATATTAAGGGAGATGTGACCACATGGCTTTCACTTAGGAATTGAGCATTTCTGAGCAAGCAGGTAAGTATCCCACCACTCAGACCTCTGGAGATAATCTGTTTCAAGATTCTCTTGAAACACACTAAACAAGGTGCTTCTTAGGCACCCTTTAAATGCCCACATATTTGCCCCCTCACCCCATCACCCTGTGATGATGTGCATGGCTGGGCTTCTCTCCAGCTCCTGCCATTTGGAACCACCTTCCGGTGTCTCCACCTCCCCGATTCTCCCTCTCTTCAAATCTTTGAAAACATTTTCATTCTCCCCATCCTGTACCCCTGGCGTTCTCTTTTGCTCTGCCTGTGGTTAGTGTTAACTGCTCTCTAAAATACCTCTCACACAACTGGCTTTTGCTGTATTTTGGCTTGAACTGACACCTTGGCTGGGCCTGTGAATGCAGTAAAGCCTGGGGGGGTGCGTGGTCTGTATCATGCAATGCAGATTAGAAGCTGGGGCAAATTCACAGAAGCTAAAGTGTTGCTGTAGGGCATTTTTCCTCCAAGAATGGCCTATTGGTACCAAGAATTTCAGAACTGTGTCCTGTTAGTGGAGTAACATTAAGACAAAGACTGCAACAATAACAAAAACTAGTCCTATCATGTTCGTTATACTTTTCCCATGTGGACATGTCTCTTCTCCAGACCTTCTCCAGTTAAGAGGCAAATCAGAAGACTAGAGGTGGTTATATGATGTGTTTCAGCAGGCATGCCTACGTGCATGCACCTTCTCTCTGTGTTCCATACAAATGTAGTGTGGATTAATGTCTGAAAGGTGGTCAAAGGGAATTCTTCCAGATGCTGCTAACCAGTGTCTCAAGTGACACTTCACTTGTGTCAGTGAAGTTTTTGTGAAGTAGCTTCCAAATTGCAAACTTCTTTTGTAGTATGTCTTGAGCTGGTGGAAACAGACATTTTGAACTTTGCTTTCAGGGTGAGGTTGGTGACAGAGAGGCAGTTTTTTTATGTCTGAGGGATCTATTTGTGCATTAGGAGCACTTGGAAGATGTAAATCAGTCTATCTCCAGATATGTCTATCCCACTGACTAACGCTGCTGGCTGTGACAGGACGCCAGGAAGGTATTTGAAAACCACATTCCCATTTATGCCCTTGGCTTTTCACAGTCTTTAGGATTCCATCTTTGAATTCCATCAGGAAATCCATACACTGATCCTGCTTTTGCCACAAATGAACTGTGAGCTGTTTATCTGGCTGTAGTAGGAGTTGGCAAGAGGACTTGGTAGAAGAAGCTGTTAACATGAACAGTATTTTATCTATTTAAATTCAATATAGGATGTCGAACAAAAGAACACCTTAGTACAAAGGTTTTTTTCTGTAACAGATTAAAAAAATATAGGTTTTAATGATGTTGACCAAGCACAGCTCTAAGGACTTCTTCCATTGCTCACTGAAGGTACTGGAAAAACTCTCGCTGACTTTAATAAGATCAGTCCCAGAATGACGAGGGAAGTGTTCTGTGAGGATTAATTCTACTTAAAGAACCTTCCCCTCAGCAAGAATTCCTTCTGAACACAGAGTTAATGGACCATTTTCTTCACTCTATAGCTTTAAGAAAGATAACTAAAAGAAAGGATTAATTTGGGAATAGTTGTGGAGTTATCTGAAATTCTAACATATCAATGAAGAACTATATTATCTCCTGTTCCTCATCTATAGGTTTAGTAGAACCTGAAAACTGCAGATACTTGTAGTTTAAAAAGATTGATAATTTTTTATAAACAAAAGTTTAATAATTTCAACACACTTTTAAGAATTATGCATTAGGTTGTTTTTTAAATAATTTGTGTTTTCCTGTCATTCTTGTTTCAATGAAATGAAAAACAGTGACATAAGAACAAAATAAGGGTCCGATCTTTGTGTTTTGTAATGAATAATAAAGTGTTTTTAACCTCTTTAGGGATTTAACACCATGTTAATCCTTTAATCCCCTGAAAACCCAATTTTGTTGACATGAAAAGGGGATATTTAACTTCATCCAATTAATTTTCTTCCTTGGAAATACCATGATTATGAAGATTAGATTAAATAGATTTATTAGAATAACCTTATTTTATAGAAAGTGGTAATTTTGCCAGTAGATAATTGTATCAGAAAAGAAAATTTTACATCACAACTATGCTTAATTTTCCTCAATATCAGAAATGCCGATACTTTGAAGCCCAGAAAACTCTACCACTTCTTTAATGCTCAGATATTAGGTATTGGGTCTTCTTTTTAACCATGTCTGACTGGAAACGGAAGAGAGCAGAATATTCCTTTGCCTGTCTTTGCTCTATGACTTTTACAATTTTGGTCATCTTCAAAGTTTTACCGAAACAGTGAATCACTAAAACAACTATTCTGTGTTGATTTTCCAAACGCATTGCATATGTAAATAGAGACAGATTTTTCACTTTTCACTTAAGCCTTTGCAGAAAGGTCAGGTTTTCAAACATGTTTTGTGGTACTTCAACAGGACAAGGCTTTTTTGAAAAATCCCGCCTTATAGTTTGCTGTCTCTGAAATGAAAAGGATATGCATAAGAGTGAGGAAGGGTGGTTTTATGGTTAAGACATCAAAGTGAGATTTGTAAAATCCAGATTAAATTCCCCACTCAGCCGTAGACTTGACGTGCAGTTCTGGTCAGGTCACTTGACCTTATATCTTCCACTCAAAGTGGGTAGATAATACATCCTTTCTTCTAGCTTTTTTTTAGTTACCTTTTCAAACTGCAAGTAGTTTGGGGTACAGACTGAGACCACAGTTCAATGATATAATAAATTTGCTCTCTAGTACTGAATGAAACATTTTGTGACTAAATGATGCAAAACACCAAGCCTGGGTAGACTTTCTCTGTTAGGCCAAAGCTGTCACTTCTGATGACTTTGTACCAGTGATCTTTATACTGGATGAGATACCACTGGATGTACCACTCAAAGAGTGTGGTTTATGAAGAACTTTAAGGTGAAGAAAGCCCGGGGTCCTGCTGTGTGTTCCCTCTCCTTCTCTGTGTTAGCATTAACAGGGGACAGCTGTGCAGTTGGCTGCATCAGTGAGCTGATACAGCTCAAAAGAAACCTTACACACACACACACACACGCACACACGCACACATCCCCCAACACCAATGGTAATTTTTTGCTCACAGCCAGACGTGTGATCATGAATGCTGTCTCAAAGGAGAGGATGGGAATGCAAGGCTTGAGGAGGGAAGGTGGGACCACACTGCAGATACACAGCGCAAATCTTCCTCAGGTTGGTGAAGGGCTTTGCAAAGTGCAGTTTATGACCAGTATAATCTCCCAACACAGGCACAGCTGTGCTGGCAAAACAATAGTACAGTGTGGAGGCTCCAGAATAGCTACGATGAAGGAGCTCCCTACATTTGTGCTTGGCTTTCTACCCAAGTGCTGGCCCTGGAACCAGGAAGGAGTGCTGAAAAATGTTTTTCGGCATCTGTCTCTATCACAGGCACTCAAACTACGTGCTGTGGTGTTGGTAACCAACTATTCCATGACTCATTCTGTGCTTGCTCAGGAGCTTTGGGAATGAAACACATCTCAAACATAAAAACTATTAGACTGAGATTTTTTAATAGATTCCACACTTGATATGAAATACACACTGACCTTTCATGTGGTGTTATTATTTTGTTTTCATTATACAGGCATATGAAACTGGACAGAACATGAATTATTGCAATCCACTGGTGGATATTTTGCTGCCTATATTATTGATTTTGAGGTTATGGTGCTTCAGTGTTGCAGTATTTCTTAGTATTATCTACAGCACTCTTACTCATCATTAAAGCATGGAATTGCAGAGTATCACTTTGAGTAGGCAGAAAAACTTGCCCTGACACAGTACAACATAATGGTTTCCAAGGAGTCATTACTTTATGTCATGTCAATAGTTGGCAGATTAAAGCTCCTTAAACAGACACTGACAGCACTGAGTGTAACAACTCCAAAGGAGCCATCACTGCTTGTGGTGTCGATAATCCATCAGTTAAGGATCTCTAATAGTATATATTGACATAAAGAGTTAGAATGACTCTGAAGGAGCCAGTTGCAGTCAGCTGTTTGCTATTGGCTGTTCAGGATTTTTACTACACTCTTGTATTCATATATTTTATCCTCCCTTTCCTTATTCCTTCTCCTGAAAGTCTGGACAGGTGGTACATCTAAATAACATATAGAAATGTATTTTAACATTACATTTAGATTCAGAATAATTCAAGGGTATTGAACCAATTTTTCTCTTGCTTTCTCCCCACAGCAGTATGCACATGTACTTTCACACAACAAACACAAACTCTGCTCAAAAAGTTGAAGGTTATGTGAATGCCTTTTGAATTAAGACTTCAGTGAATTCAAAATGCACTGAATCTTTCACTTAACTTCTGTACAGAAGTCCTCAGTGAAAGTAGAAAATGAGTATTCAAACCAGTAACATAAGAACAAAACTCATGTGGTTGATATTTTATTGGAAAGCCAGATTTGGTGAGAATATTGTTTTCATCCCTGTAAGTGAGATTGAAAACATGACATTTAGGGAGCAAGGGGTTCAGTGAGTTGTGACTTTTAGCCAGGCTCAGGCATACTTCAAGCTGTAGTTTGAGTCCAGAATTACTCCTCAGAAGTCCATGTATCAGAGCACATTAGCACAAGCTAAGCATTGATTTCAGTGAGTCTTAAGGATATTCTAACCAGTCTTCCCTGAACTGTATCCATGTCAAGGTTTTATTCTAGAGGAGCAAAGAAATGAGCACCCAATCTTCCATACTTTAATTTTCCTGCAGAGATCAGTGCTTGCTTTGGCTGACCAATGTCTGTTCAATGGCTTTAGGAGTTTTTCGAAGTTCCCAGCTGTCAACAGTTCCAGACAGACAAGTAATAAAATATCTATTGCCTGAATCCTCCTGCTGACCTGGGGTGGATTTAATGTGGTTTTGCACGATGGAAGTGTGGAGAAAGATGAATAAGGAGATAATTTTATTTTTTTATTCTGAATTCCACCCAGAAACTAAATTGAAAAAAAAAGGGAAAAGTTAGGGCTTCAGAATATTCTGCTTAAATGGTATTAATAGGGCTGTCTGCATTACAAGTCTTTAATTACATGAGCACATATTATACAGTGGAATACCATCCTCACTAATCCACATTACTCAATTAGCAGAGCACTAAGTGCTCCTGTCATCACAAGATTTTTTGGGTTTGTTGCACAGAGTTTAAAAATAATTATTTCATGCTAAACATGAATATTCATTTTCTGTGGCAAAGCAAACCAGATCTAGCATCCTATTTCAGATTAGGAAGTTTTCATTGTCCTTCAGCAAAGGCCTGCATTATTCACTGTACTGAGCCCTGGGAGTTAGTGCTGTGCAATCAGTGAAACCCTTCTCCATGCAGGACCTCACCCCATTTTTTTCCAATGCTGGAAGGCAAATGGCAGAGGTAATGGAGCAATAGTAGGAGAAACCATGTCATGTGGTTAAGCTAGATTCCATTCCTGCTGCTGTCTCGCAGTGTCTGCCCTATAAGACTGGGCAGATCCTCAGTCTTGGCACAGCTGGACCTTCGGGATGTTTCTCATCTATTGGTTGTCCATTACAGTTTATCTGTGGACAAATTTAGAGAGATGTTGAGTTCTTACAGGTGTAAGAGGAGTCAACTTGAGCTGTGATTTGAATGCAAAAAGTGCAGTTGCAGTCTGGCTACTCAACAAGAAGACCCAAGAATAAAAAACCCAAACAAACTGATTTCAGGTAGATGGGATTGGTGGTAGCTCCTCTTTGCCTCCGATCTGCAGCTGTAAAATGGGGATAATAACATCTGTTCTGCAAAGTGTTAGGAAATGCTGCATGTTTATGAAACTACTAGTTACTCTGAAGAGTGCAACACAGAAACAGAGTTAAAAGAAAAACAACTTTTTACTGGGTGGGTGGATAATACTATTGTGGGGCTGTATCAAATAAGTAAAAGGATTTAATGAATCAAACTAAAGCCCATCCCTGGGTACTGATATTGTTGCAGTCCATGTATGTACATATGCTGAACCACATGTCATTCACAATATTTTTAGAGCTTGGTTTTGTCACCATGATATCCTTTAAGTGTTATTTGATAGTGGTTTCAGTGCATCAGTTCATGTGTATCCTTGCTCTGATAATGCCAAGAGGCTCTTTTTTCACAGATTGTTGTGCCAGACTAAAACCTGAGCTATAGCAGGGATCAGGAAGTTGTGGTGCAAGTGGAATCAGTGAAAGCTGCTTCCCTATGGACCTGTGCCTGCAGTTGTACTCGCTGATGTGAGACCTATTCAGTGGTTTTCCAGCCCTGGTACTCGTAATGTTTCTTGCCCATATGGCTTCTCCCATAGCTATATAGAAAATAGATTCAAGCTGTAGCCTTACCTTCCACAGGGGAACTAATAAAATCTTTCACCCTTCTCAGCTGCTATAAATATAATATATTATTATATTTATTTGAATAGAATAGAAATTGTACAAATTTGTAGAGACTCAGTACCTACCATTCTCTCAAATTTGGCTGACATTGCATAGCAGGCTAAAAAATCATTTGCAAAATGAAAGGGTGAGGGAACATTCAGACGTGACATGATTGCATAAGCTTAATTCCCTTAGGAGAAAAGGGAAAAAGAAACATGCGAAAGGCAGAGATTCCCTCTCCACTCTGCCAAGCCATTCATCAGAGGACTTGTGGTCTTAAAGCAGAAATGGATCTTACCACCAATCCTACAGCGACGTGATCCTCCAGTTGCAACTTTTACAAGAGTGTGATCGAGGGATGAAAAAATCAACTCCACACATCCAGGCTGGTATACTTTACCCAAAAATGAATATCCATAAATTCAAAATTTGGGGCAGAAGTGAATGTGAGTCTGGCAGTCTGGCTAAACTGCCTCTCCATGGGCATGTTGTTGTAAGCATTTCCTTTCTAGAACTCCTGCTGTGCAACAGCCTTTCCTCATTCTAATCTTCTAAACTTGCCTCAGAAGGCAGATAGGAAAAAAGTATTACAGCAGTGTGTGACCTTTGAAATTTGCTTCTTCCTATCCCCCTCCCCAGAAATTCAAACTTATATTGTAGGAGACAGAACTCTATTGTCCTAATTCATTCAAGTGGTGTAGATGTTTCATGCTCTAAAATGAATGTGCATAAAACATTAGGCACATTCAGAAATATATTTGCATCAAAATAGAAGAAATTTCTTGAGCTTTTTATTAATAACTAAAGAGGAGTGCCTAAATTTTCTAAGTGAAATCTTGATCCCCAGGACTCCTTTAATGTTGGATGTATCGTTCACGAAGAAGATGCTGTGTTTGAAGAAACAGAGCAGAAAAGAGTACTCTCCATCTATTCATACTTTGAAGAGCTTTAAACAATTTCCAGAAATAGAAACAGCACCTGCTAAGGGCAGAAGTATAATTGTTTACATGCCCTCAAGCATTGCTTTACTGCACCACTTTTCATCTTGTTCTCAAAAGGATTAACAACTGAACACTGAGGATTAGAGTGGTGCAAGGTTGAAAAAAAAAAAAAGTGGTTAGAAAAAGGAGATCAGAGACAGCTGGGCAGGCAGGAGTAGGGCAAAATGTTTATTTGCAATAAATTCATAAGTCCAATGGCCACTGTACAAAACTGCACCATTGACAAAAGGATGTTGGGCTACATGTATAGACCAAGGGCTGTTGGGACCATGGGGCTGGCACCAAGTGTTGAGTTCAGTCTCTGTTGGGACAAAGGGTACCTATGTCTTTGATGTTGTTGCAATTAAAGTTCAGAAGCAAAGAAACAGAGCAGGAAAGCACTGGAGGACAATAGCTTGAATTTTGGTGACTTTGTCTTGACTTTGTGCATATCCTTACACAGTCCACAGAAGTGGAGCATTGCTGGTGTAGAGAGCTGATCTTGTCATTGCAAGGCTGGGGTTTTAAGTAGTCTGGAACTTGTGGTTGGCCTAGAATAAATACCTGGAGCAGAAGCAGGTCAGTAGAAATAGCTCATAGGATCAAAATAATTTTTAAAGTGTCCTTAAATCATATATATAGGAACAAAATACTGTTTTATCATATGGTAGTCAAGCTCTTTAGGCAGTTTCAGGCTGCACACAGCCCTGTTGACTATAGAATACAGAAATTCAAACTTACAGCAGGAATGGTTGGAAGCTGCTGCATTCATGTCTCCCTTTGCACATGCAGCACAGCCTTTCCTTGATTTACATCCATATTTCTGTAGCATGCTTCACAACTGTTATTATTATTAAAAAATAGCTCAGAAGATTTAACTTGATTGGAATTACAGAACTGAAATGGGGATGTGGGTGAGGTCTCAAAATACCTGAATACAGCCTGCAGAAATATTTCATTGCTCTCTAGGGGATGATCTCGTCTCAAACAAGTTTTGGGGGTTTTTTTAGATAATTTTTCACTTACGGGAAAACCAAAAGGACTCCCTTAGTAGCTGATAGTGAGCAATTTGCAAAAATGAAAGGAACAGTCTCAGCCCAAGTCAGCAAAACATTTTGGTTACTGTCAGGTAGAGGATGGAACAGACACAGTCAGCTCATCCTCTGCTGGTCCCACATGATTGTGGGAGATGGCATAAGGAAGCTAAGGCTTCCAAACCTAGATAATGTCCATTTTGGGAATACTTATAGGAGTACCCTTTTCTATGCTTTTAACTTGGTATCTTCCTATAGAATCATACAAATATATGGTGTTACTGCAATGGAAGCATTACAGCTCTGGCAGCTAAAAAAGAAAGAAAAGGGTAAACAAAGTACTTCTGCTGAGAGAGTGATGAGAGATCATACATTGCAAGGTTTGGTCAGAGGCATGTCCACAATTAGGTTCATTTGAGTTCTTTGACACAGAAACGCTAGTGAAGCTTTTTTTATTAATTAAATAAGTTTCTTCAAAGGAAAAAAATATCTTTTCTCTACCAGTTAATTTCCTTTGCGTGTATGCTTTATTGGAAAGAAATAACCAATCTGCTACCCTGTAATTAATTGGATTACAGAATAATTACAGCCTTGTTTGCTTTCTGCAGATTACATGGTAATTATATTTGGTATTGCCATGAAAAACCAAGAATTTCTAACTATGTCATTACATGGTTATTTCTACAATACAATACAACTGTTTAATTATACATGCAGTTTCTTTACTTCAATGGAAAAATGATTAAAATAATGCCAATGCCTCAAAGTTTTGAACAAGTGCCAGCGTATTATGCAATATTTATAGTATCAGTAGGCATTTGTGTGTGTGTTTGCAAGTTTATGTATTTACATACACAGGGCTCTCATTCATTGTTCCCGCCTCTCCTTTGTCCACGAGTTACATGATTCAAGTTTTTGCAATAGGGTCTAATACTCCGTTTGATACAGGGCATATCGGTCTAAAGTATGGGGGTTGGTCTCTTCTTCCAGGCAACCAACAATAGGACAAGGGGACATGGGCTCAAGCTCTGCCAGGGGAGGTTCAGGTTAGATGTTAGGAAGAAATTCTTTACAGAGAGGGTAATCAGGCACTGGAACGGCCTGCCCAGAGAGGTAGTGGATTCACCATCCCTGGAGGTTTTTAAACAGAGATTGGACGTGGCCCTTAGTGCCATGATATAGTAA
>JAYRBT010000181.1:8640076-8657592 GCA_036023395.1 Myiotriccus ornatus
GTTGGATCAGGGGTTGGACTTGATGATCTTGGAGATCTTTTCCAACCCAATCTATTCTATGATTCTATGATTCTATGCACAGAAAAACTTGGTCTGGAAGCCACGAGTCTTTTCCCTTGTTCTAAAGTCTGTGTAGAAATAGCCATGACAAAGATGAGAAAAAGGATGAGTGTAGAATAGATACCTCAAGCTGCACGAGCTTAGTTTTGACAAGGTTTCTGTACTTGTCAGATGTTGACATAATATCCAATTGCTGGAGGACTGAGCTCTTCCAGGTTTCTTCCCTGAATTATCCCCTGCTGCTAAATAATCTTCTTTAGTTGTATCTTGTTAGGAAGAGTAAGATCATCAATGCCACGCATTCCCTGTAATGAGAGGATAGAGCCAACCAGATCTAATAAAGTTCAATGTCTATCTTTTCCAGCCACGCAGAAAATCCATGTACAGTAAAGTCTCTGCTTTTAATGCTTGGGTCTAGGATTCAGAGTCCTGATTTGTAACAGAAGCATGAGTGGCTGGCAAGTCTTTTCTTATCATCTTTTCATGCCTCACTGATGTCTGATGAAAGAAGTAAAACAAAACCATGAAAGAATTCAAAAGACAGTAAGAGTAAATATCTTTTCTTTATGTGGTGACCTCTGTGCCAAAGCAGAAGTAGGTACAAAGTAGAAGTAGATTGCAGAGACTCAATCATAGATCCTCCTAAAGAAGCAAATTAATAACTGAATGAGTCATGTGGGGAGCTTTGGCCCATGTGAACCCCTGGTCTTCGGAAGAAGCATTACTGATGAAAGTTCTTCCTCTGCAGAGAGAACAGAAAACCAAAAAATGTCCAGAACCTTTGCATTTTTTCCAAGACTGACAAAAGACACTACATCTTCCAGCATACCTATTTTTCCCCTATATTACCCCAGGCATGAGGAAAGCAACTTCCATCATATCAAAGCCATACATCCACCAGCATAATGTATATCTATTTAATACAACTATGGAATAACACAGAATTTAGAAGCCTCAGAAAGACTACCAATATAACCATCATCTACTTAATGGTAAATGCCACATGCTGTCTTTATGTAAAGCTGCAAGGTTTTTTCAATGTATATTATTAGGGAACAAAATAAAAAAAAAATTAGGCTTTGATATATTGTTAAAATTAGTGTTACATCTCACAAAAAGACCAGCTAGGACAGGACTAAGTCAGATCTAATACTTTTTTTATTTTCCAGATAGACAATACTTTGATTTGAGAAGGAAAAATAATATTTTTTCTTTTTTTTTTTTTTTTTTTATGTTTATCTCTTGTATATTGTTTACTTTAATTGGGCATGCAGTATTGCTTACAGACTATTGTCACGTTGGGCAAGTTGCTGTAGAAAAAGGGAACTAAGAGGAGCTTCTGATCACTTTGTATGACAAGAAGATGTTGGTGGAATACAGACATCTGGAAGACATGGAAGTTGACATTTAAGCTTGGACTCAGTAGGAAAAATACAATAGGCTGGGAAGATCCTTTAAAGTAAGTACTTCTGTTAGATACAGCTGTGACAGATGAATCAAAGGATGGCTGTGCAGTGAGGGTCAGAGAGGCTTTTAGGATGATATCAGAATCACTGCTGTTCTCCATCTTTATCCATTCTGGATCTGGTCATGCGAATCATTTGTGCCTTTTAAATCAAGGGAAATCAATGGCAGTTCAGTCTCCAGGGGTCTTGCAAGACTGTGCCCTGAGGAGAGGTATATTTTATACTCCATCCAAATTAGTTTGAATTTCTTCTGTCTGGCAGTAGATAGCAATAGCTGCCAATGCAATCAGTGTCACTTGCTGCTGAAGATATAGCATGAAAACTCTGTCATTGGACAAGACATTTTGCATCTTGTTCCTGTTGCAAAAAGCTGATTTCAACACCAGAAAATTCAGCAAAGCCATTTCCCCAGGTTTAATTGCAAGGTCCCTCAGTGTGAGTATAGAGCAAGCCAGCTTGATAACCTTATTCACAACCTTGAAACCCAAAGGGATAGCTCAATGTTACCAAAGGGTACCTGGATCCTGTGGCTGTACATTAAAGTGCTTAGATTAAAATGCAGTTCTACCATCAGGTTTCTCTAGATGATTGTTCTGGGATTCATATATGGATAGTGAAACTCATAAAAGAAAGAAGCACATCATAAACGAAGGCTGCTTATTAGTCACTATCCAGGGAAGATGAAGTGAATGATTAAATTTTGCTACATCATGTTTCTTTTCTGAGTTGCTGTCACAGAGGTTTAAGCACAATGACAGCTACAAAAGCCTCCATGCTCAGTTCAAGTGCTGCTCTGTCTTAGCATCATTATGTGCTCCAGGTAAGCATTTTGTTAACTTCAATATTGACAGACAAAACATTTTTCAGGTAAGTACAAGTGGTAAATACAGCACAGCTTTAAGACTGTGAGAAAATACAGTCATTAAACTATCTTAATAGAGGAAAAAAGAGCCATTATTTGCTGTCATTATGTACTGTTTGCTAATTATGCTCATCAGGTGATAAAAATGAACAAGTTAATTTGGGTTTTTATTGTTCTGCATGAAATCCTCAGAGGTTCTTAAGGAATTCATTCATCTCCCCATTGTGCCTTCTTTCTCACTACCTACAGCATCATGCATTAGAACCAAGATATGAAGCTGATAACAACCGCTAGTTGGTTTTAATGGATACTGTTGATTTCTGTCCCTAGTGGTGGACTTGTCAGTGCTGGGTTAATGGTTGGACTTGATGACCTTAAAGGTCTTTTCCAACCTAAATGACTCTGTGATTCCAAATTTGCTCACAACAAAGCCACAGGTATTCCTGGGAATCGGGAGAGTCATTGTGCAGCTGAGCTGTAGCTACCCACACCTTTGCTGAAAGCTTCGTGTACAACCCATCTATACCCAGGAAACAGTTACTGATGCTTTTGCTGCTGTTGCAGTATGTTCATGTGAGATATGGACGTCTGTGGACCAGGGTACTGGCTTTTAGTTGCTACTTTGTGAAGGTAGGGGCAAAAGTTCTGGACATTGGGTATTTTCTGGTTGTTTGCAGCTCAGTCAGTGGATGACATTTCAATGTCACCCTCTTAACAGTTTTTCTGTTTCTTCATCCATAAAGTACTTTTCCAACTTCAGGTGAAATGCTGTGTGTAATGGCAGCAGATATTATATATATATTGTTATTAAAGGTAGGCCACTGCCACCTATATGCCCTTGGTTTGATTC
Organism: Myiotriccus ornatus; assembly: GCA_036023395.1. NCBI lineage: Eukaryota > Metazoa > Chordata > Aves > Passeriformes > Tyrannidae > Myiotriccus > Myiotriccus ornatus. The sequence goes on from JAYRBT010000181.1 coordinate 8,643,315, forward strand.
ATAGATATGACACCTCTGCATTAACTTTCTTCTTGAATTTCCCTGTGAATGAAATGAGGAGGAGAATTACACATTTGACTCCCGGGAGGGGAGATTTCATGACTGTGTTGGAGTAGCTTTGGGAGCCTCTGAGAAGGGAAGTAGTTCAAGCCCAGGCTGTCATGAAATCCAAAGGCAGAAGGCCATCTCCTCAGATGGTTTGAATAATTGTGCAGCAGAACTGTATCAGTAGTTTGCTGGAATGTTCTACCCCCCTTTTAGAGAGAAATGTGTTTTAAATACTCTACTGTTACTGTGGTTTGATTAATGAAATTCCAATTGAAAATGAAACACACATTTATGTACAGAGTATGGCCTGTGCACAACTGGGGAACATATTACAGTAGTAGTAGAACTTAAAGAAAGCTACAAAAGTGTTTTCAGATCTTCTCATGTTTTGATTCAATCAACTGTAGAAGTACAAAGGGTGTTTATGTTTGTGTAATAGAAAAAGCTGTATACACTTGGATGAGTAGTAAATTCTGATGAGCTCTCTTCTGTTCGGTTATTTAAAGTATTTATAGAACCCATTTGCATTTTGCTGGATGATTCTAAGAATTTTCATTGTGTATTGGAATGCCAATTCTGAATCACGACTATGTATTGGAGTAATAATATACAGTGCTTTTTTCCTAATGATTTTTCATTTTGTGCTTGAGGCAAGTATCTATATGGGTTAAAATCTATAATTCCCAGAACTGATAGACAATTCAAAAGGCTTAACAGACTTCATGCATCACTTGCTATTGAAACTGTATATCTAGAGGAAAACTAATATATTGACCTTAGAAGGCCATTTACTGTTTTTTTGAAATAAACCCATCGCTTATAAGTCTATGAAGTTTTCATTTTGGTTGTTAAAAGGGAAACATGGATACTGTGAGCGTTTGGGCTTTTTGGGAAGCCCATTTTCAGATCCCAGAATAGCCTCTGTGTTGGATCTAGAGCTAAGTATTAGTTCCAATGGGAGCTCTGAAAAAATACCTGTTGTTCCTGTGGTTATATTTATTCCCTCTAGGACGCCACCACCTAACCATGTCAGAGGTTTTCTTTTATTTTGATCTCTATGTGTAACACAGCTTTTGAAGAGAACAACAGAAATTCTTCCTGTTTCCCACAGTTATAAACAATTATTTATTCAGGATTGAATTTTAAATGCACTTAAGTCCTTTTATAATCATCATTCCGTTTGTCTGAAGTGACTGGACACTTCATATGGCACCTTGGGGCAAAGAATAGGAGGGCAGTGATACACTTTTATATCTCTGAGATTCTTCTCTGATATATCAAACAGTTCACTCAGTGGTGAGATATTTAAGCTCCATGTTACAGTTGCACATCACAAGGAGATTTTTAAAAGCATTGAGAGCTTCAATAGCTACAATAAATGTTAAAGTACCAAACATAATCTCAGACCTGGGAATCTTAAAGCTGTTATGACTATTTCCTTTAATAAATTAGTAGTTAGTGATCCTAGTTACAACATAACTGGGAATAACAGAATAAAATGGGGAGAAAAAAAATCTGGAAAATGCTTTCTATGAGCAAGCTTTAATAAATACAAAAAAAGCACCCCTATGGGAAATTTGGAAGGTTTCTTCTTTGATAATGTAAGGTGCAATAGACAGCATATTAATAAATCTGCTGTGTTGCAGAAGACCCAAAAGCCCTTTCTTTCCTGGGTTCTGAAAAAAAAAACCTCATTAGAAGAATATTTAAGATGCCAAAATTCAGATATAACTTAAATTCAAAGAACCACACCTAAAATCACTCTTCAACAGCTAGCAAAAATAACAGGTAGGAGATGGAAGAGAAAGAAACCTCATTTCCCCACATGCATGTGTGTTGATCAACAGAAGAGATGTCCAGTACCAGTCTGGGACACCTGTGGGTGGGAGGAAAAGTGATTTTTCAAGGTTAAGCCTATTCTTCAAGAACCAACTCTAAATATGTGACTCAAAAGCATCCTTGCTATCAGTCTCAAAATCAAGGGTCGATGCTTGGACTGAAAGAACTAAGTAACCTCACAGTAATAGGATTAGGTGGATTTCCACACATACTCTGGCTGATGGTTAGCCTGAAATGAGAGAATCTGGAGAGCCTAGAGGACACCAGCATTATCCTGTGCTGACCTTCACAGCTCTGAAAGGGAATGAAAAATAGACACCTTATCATCAATAAGGTGTTCAAGACCAAGAGAGAATTTCTAAGGACTGGTCACTTGACAGATGCTGGTGGTTTCCTGCAGTGAAAAACATGTAGGACAATAGCAGATGTTGGTTGATTTTTGACTCCAAGTACCAGAGAAGCATTTAAACACATTCTTACCTTTAAGCGAACATTGATGTGATTTCCTGACAAGAGACATTTTTCACAACTGAAAAGACACCTTATCTGATGTCTGCATCAGAACACAATCCCTGGGTCACTTACAGACATGATGGAAAACACTGACTCATAGGGGACACTTGAGGTCACCTGTATTCTGTCATAGGCAGTAGGTAGGTCCTATTAATTCTTCTTCAGTAATTTTTTTTTCTCATCATAAAATGTCTGTTTGCATCATTTCACTGGCACAGTGAGTAGCTTTCTTCACCACCATCCACAGGAAATTTTCATTAATTTATGTACACTGATTTCCCACTGATGTGTAACTTAATCTTATTAATTCCTGAAGGGGGTTATGTTTAGTTTCCATATGTACAATATGCATCATATGCATCCCATTTTTCTGTTCAGAGGAATCTCTGAAAGAAGGAGAGAAGAGAAAAGAATGATTTTAAGAGAAACATGCTAAAAAAGGAGACATTTGCTAGCTTATGTGTTTTTTTGCTTTCCTCTGGTTTGATATATTTTTACATGTGGCAGCTTTTATTTCTGTTGATATTTATAATTATCCTCTTGGTGGATAAGGAGAACTTTCAAGACTTAAAACACTGATGCTGTAACATGTAGTCTTGGAGGGAACTCCCTCAACTGGATTAATAAGAATTAGGTGATGGAACGCAGCTATTAGAAGAAGAATAAATACACATCCTAAAATATTGCTCCCTATTTATCTTTCTAATATCCATGGTTAAATCACACCAGGCAGCAAAACCTCCTGTAGGACATCTTAATGGAGAGAATGAACGATACGTGCAGACATAAAAGCAGAATGTGCTTTTCTTGGATGAGAGGATGAGTCAGTGGTGACCAGAAGTCAGCCCTCCTTTCCAAGCTCAGTTTGCCCCATGTGAGATGGTCACAGGGACTGCTTACAGTGGGTGAAACATTCAGAATGCTCTGGCTTTCCATCTGGAGAATACAGAGAGATAATTTGGAAGAGCCTATTTGGCAGTGAGCCATGGTAGATGCAACTGATGAGGATGCGATTGTTTTGCCCTACTTAAACAATCTGAAGAATTGTGCTTTTGAGAAAGCGTGGCTTGTGTGTATTTGATTAGAGGAGTTATTGTGATGGTAAATAACAGCATAAGCTTATTTTTCACATTACCTTTCTTGTGAGACTTCTGGTTATTTAGTATAGGCAGCAAAAAGATAATTCCTGGAGTCCTTTAGAGTGTTAAATATGTATGACCCTAAATCTCAATTGCCTTGCAATGTGCACGTTTACAAAACACACAGAACATGGGGACTGGAAAAGCCAGGATGCCTCTGTGTTTGATGCGAGGTGTCAAGCAGTACAAAACCCTCTCAGATTGACACATCAGCGATGTTTGATGCTGGGGGGCTTGGGGAGGTCAGCTGCAGATACCAGCGCTGAAACATTTTTGAAAATGACTTTTGAGAGAGCTGATGTGAATATGCGCTCTGTTTGGCAATTTGTTGGTCGTAAATTGCTTGCAAATGTAATTCTGTTTTGTGTTTGGGAATTATCTGCAAGCAGTCTCTGAATTTTATACCTTTTCTCATTTGTCAGCACTAGGATGAGATTTCCTTTTGCCAGCCTGTTTCAGACACTGTCCTTGCATATGCAGAGTTCATTAACTGTTAATTCTCAGTAGCAGTCAGCCATGCAGGCCATGTGATGGTGCAGATAATGTTTATCCTCCCTCACTGAAGCACTAAGGTTTTGCCAAGACGAAGTGGAGACATTCAAAGAAATTCCAAGAAGACAGATAGTGAAATATTAACCTTCAGCCTTTTGGGAAAATATCCAATAACACTGTCAGCATAGGGGAGGGCAGATGAAATTTGTGTGAATGCTATTTTGAGAAAACTAAAAGGAATAAATTTTAAAAGCATAGCCAAAACAACTTCAGAGTTTTCTTTAATTTCCCTGTGAATATCTATATTTTCCTGCCTCTGTTGTATCAGTTTTATCTTTTTTATAAGTTCTGTTTAATAATTTTATGTTTCTTCTCCAGAAGAATGAAAAAATGAAAGATAAGTATTTTTTTCTTTTTGATGTATTTAAAAAATATTCATAAAATATAAAACATATTACAAGCCTCAAAAGTGTTGTAATAATGTGTTTTATCTCTTGGAGGAAAAATGTTGATTTGGTTCCAACTCTTTCTCCTTTTCCCATCTCTGTAAAGTTTATTTTCAGTGTGTAATGGATTAAAAAACCCCAATATTATTAGGGAGGCCAGAACTGTGGTGGGTGTCAGTAGGTGGGTGAAAAGGATGAAATCCTGGACTCATAGGACTTATAAGTGTACCCCTACTGGCTTTATAGGATCAGGCTTTCATTTGAGACTGGTTGTATCAGCACTGATAGAATTACCCATTTCATGCAATAATAAATATGCTCTTATAGTATTGGAACCTAAACTAACAACCTAAATTTAGAATCAAATTTCAAGAATGTTGGCTCAGATTTTTAAAATGCTGTGTAACATAGCGAACTTCAGTGAGCTAGGCCTGAATTCTGACTTGCATTTAAATGGGAACTGAAGTTTTGTGTTTCATTATCAAACAAAAGTATTGTGATTTAGCCATAATAATTTCTTTCTAAAAGCAATTTATTTTTCAGGAATCACAATGCTCAAGGTGCCCTAATAGAGTGCAACAATTAGATTTTCTAAAATAAGAAGCTGATTTTGATTTGGTAGGAGTGCAAACCTGTCTCAAGCTACTAACTTTTAATTTACTGGTATTCTTAGCAGTCAGAAATGATTGAAGAAGGCTTGGTTAGAGAAAAATGAAAAAATAATCTGTTTTATTCTAAAATATCTTTGAGAGTATTTAGCTTTTCATAGAGAAAATACACAATCTTAAACGAGAAGGATTTGCCATCGAAAAAAATAAATTATACGTTTTATTTAGCCTGTGGAATTACAAAAACCTCAAGAACTCAGTGAGAGCAAGACAGACCACATGTCTCTGTGTGTGTACATGTGCAAGGGAGGAAAAGGGGGAGAGCGAGCCCAAGCAGAGAAGTAGAAAACATTCTGATGGATCTAATTTAATTTTATGTTGTATTTTTATATTGAAGTTCATTTACAAGTGCTGACACTTTGCTGTGAAACACCGTGAATGTGGGATCTGCCACAAATGAGAAGAGTATTTTTTAACTAACTTTAGCTGTGGATGATAATTTGTTAAAACAAACAATAGCTTACTGCATTACAGTTGAAAGCAAAGATATTACTGTGCTCAGCTAAAATCAAATAATCTTTTGGTTTCTATTCTCTCCAAACTAAGCTAAACAGTGGTGTCATAAAATGACAAATTACAGGATGAACATAAAAGCAGTGCCTTCAAAAATACAATAGTTATACAAGCCATCTATTGTTAATGAAGAATATAATGCAATTTGTCTGTCTGTAATACAATTATGCAAATCAAAGATGGAACTATCCTGAAATCTCTCTACATTCAAAGTCATTAAAATGAGATAATTTATCAAAAAGAATATTACTGATCATGTTTATGTGTTGCACATTAATCCTATTACAATAATGTATCTTTCCACTAATGTAATGGATTTGTGCAATCTAACAGAAAATGACTTTTATACTACCCACAATTACAAAAATATTCAAAGCATATCCATCGCTGCATAATAACATATGCCTAAGACTGTACAATAAACTTATTAAAACAAACAAAGCTTATGAATGTAACCTTCAAACCAATAAAGACAATGCTAAATTCAATTTTATTGCCCTCATTATTTCAACAACTTCATATATAATAAACATGGTGAGTAAATTACCTTAACCTTCTTTATAAAGAAAGAAAAACTTATAAAAAAAGTGCGATACAAAATTTGAGAATTGGTTAAATTGATGCCAGGCATGTAGAACACGATAAAATCTTCTAAACCAACACACAAGTGGCAATCCATGTACTCACAGTCCGAAGTCTCTCTAAATCTCAGCCCTCTGACAGATATAATTTTAACAGATGACAAGTCAATCCTTAAAGTAACAGCATCATCTGAAATAGTTTCAATTATATGCAGTGAGGTGTGTGAAAATGTTGTGAGGTACATATGGACGCTCTTCCATTCCCGTGGAAATATAATATTAGGCTTAAAAATTCCCCACACAGGCGTATATTCAGAAAAGTCACGTTTCTACCTTGAAAAACTAAAAGATGCAAGGTAAAAAGCAGAATATTCAACTGTAAATTACACTGTACACGTGTATTATAATATAGTCACTAGGTGAATGTTCACATGCTCAAGAAACATCAAAATATTACTTATTTTCTGCACCCAGATCTGCCCAAATGGAGTATTGGATAATATTTAGTCCTAGTATTGCATATTTACAATAATTCCTTCCTAGAGTTCAGCCCATCTTTATTGACCTAGGCTTGCTGCATTCTTTTTTCATCCATAAAATGCTCCATTAGCTCCCTCAGTATTGTACTGAATTGTTTTCCTTCTGGCAGGTAGGTTTTGTTTAGATGCAAGTTAGGTTTTGAGTTGGTTGGCTGCAGAATTGATGTATCTGCATACACACCTCCTGCTAACCCTCTTGGTGACCCTCTCTGACATGAAAATCAGACTGCATTATGCAGTTCACACCCATTTATTTCTCTTTCTTTGGAAGAATTCTTCTTATTCCTCCTCTTAAACCAATATATTCTGCATACTGAAACAAGAATATATGTTAAAAGAAAGATAAAAGAAGAGAAAGAAGAAAAAAATTGATGATGCTCATGTACATCATGCATTTCGTGGTCTTAGCCCACTGTAGATTCAAATGTCACTGCTGACACCTCACATGGATGCAGTGTTCAGCAGATCATGGGATACCTGGCTGCAATTGCTTAAAACTCATTTTCCCCCTTCCTAACCCTTGCACTGCTTCCTGAAGGCCTTTGCCTCGTGTTTTTTCAGATCTGCTTAGTGGCATCTTCAATTGATACCAACCTCGAAGGACAGCACATCACAACTGGGCTCATGTTTTTACCCAGCCTGTGATTATTTTCCTGTCTGCCATATCTGCTTTCCTTCAGTCTTGGAGGAGAAAGCTTTGCAGTCTGGAAGCACCTGACTTCAACTTAGAAGTTGACGGGAGCTGCTGTTTATGTCAAAGGATCCCCTCTGCAATAGCTAAAATGGATTTAATGCTGCATTTTTCCTGATAAAACCAGACTGGGCTTCTGGACCTACTGTACAAGATGTAAAGCTTTGGTAAATACAAAAGTCTATTAACCACTCTACAAATCTAAAAATCTGACCCTGCTGTTGCTGCTACAGTATCATGTTCAAAAGGATTTGAATTCCCAAACTTCCCCTCTGTTCTGTAGTGTGAATGGGATAAGATGATCTCATGGGTAGAAATTCTTCTTTTGAGACTTTCTGGCACAGGTCTCTGCTTTCAGCTTCTGAGAACCTTTGGGTTTTTGTGGTATTTATAATAAACATATTTCTTTATCAAGTGTCTAAGAGGCTTTAAATATTTTTTAACAACTGCTTGTCAAAGCCATCTAATACAAGCTTAACAAAACTCCTATGCTTGGCAGAACCGAAACAGTAAGAGGAGAGGTTGTTTTAGCTGAAGTTTGGCTGAGGCAGGATGCTCCCTGTCACACCATTTAGTATTTGCCCATATAGAGTTATAGGAAAGCAAGTTAAGATCCTGCTGCAGCATTTTTGAATCATTCTCTGTCTTCACTTCTGTCTCCCTTTGAAACACACAGATAACTCTAAGACAAGTGATGGATGACAAATATACAGGCTTCTAATTCTGATATCAGTAAGAGCAAAGCTGCCCTTTATCAGATGAGAACTGATTCAGAAATAGCCATATTTGGCACTTAGAGGACTTGATACTTCTATATGCTCTGGGTGAGTATTAATTCGAGCAGCCCTGTATGACGTGTGCAGACATAAATTTCAAGTACCTCAAGTAACCAGCCCAAAGCAACCTCATCAGCCTCAGAGACTTTACATCACCATAAAACCTGTGCAAGGTGGAGTAGCAGCTGGCCTGGGGATCTCACGTGCACTCGTACAACCCCTCTGACTTTGTTCCTCAGTGTTCATCATGACAATGCCAGTCCATTTGGATTCCTGCAGAGTGAAGGCTTTCCACACATTTCTCCTTTCTTTTCAAATACATTGAAGCTTGCCAGGGTTTTGGACTAAGGTGCTCATCAAACGGAATGTTGAATGGGTTTTGGCCTTGCTGGTCTCTGTAGAACTGCCTCTTTCCTTGCTGAGCCATTCACAGAGCTTCTGCTCAGCCCTACCAACAGTAACATCATATAGTGACCGAGGTGCTTCTTTGGGCATAAGGGCTGCTGCTTGCTAATATCACTTAATAACTCATTGAAAAATATTTAAATACCAAAACATAACAAGCAGGTGTCCCCTGGGAGATTTACATCCCAGTTTAATCAGGTCGGTCAAAGGGGAAATGGGAAAGTCAGCAAAAATGGTTTATAAACTTGTAGTTACTAGTTATTTCTCTGCATTTTTTAACATCTCGACTACGTTTAAACGTGCCATTATCTCTTTCTGTGACACTACCTAGAAAATGAAGGTTAATACTGCCTTATTTCACTCATTTCTTGTAACGCTAACCACAGTTAGTGAGATGCTCAGGTAGCACAGCAAAGGAAGACATCCAGGGAGACTAATTTTGCCATACAGTGTAATTTCCCTGGAACAGCTGAGCTAACCTAGGAACCAGGGCTGATAGCCCAGCTGGTTGTGACAGACCCACTGTGCTTTTCGTTTACTGCTCACTTGACTGTCTGTGTGCTGTGCTAGTGTGCGAAGAGACATTCTGGAGAAAAGCTGCACCAATTTTCCATACCATCTAAGGGACTCAATTGGCAGAACTGTGTGACAAATCAGGGCAGATTAAAGTCAGGCCGGTCAAATTCTGCCATATTGACATCTGCACGTAAAAAATATGTGGCACTGCTGGGTCCAAAAAAAGGCACAATTTGGGTCACAGTCACAACACTCAGATGCAAGAAGGAAGAACTCCCCAGTGTTAAAGACAAGGGAAGACTCATTTTTGAGCAGAATGAAGGCTGGCTGGCTGCTGGGGCTTTTCTGCTCTGTTGAGGTTGTAATTACAGCCTCTCAAAACTTGCGTGACATTGCTAATTTGAGAGAAAATGGGACACTGATATCTGTAAGAACACTCAGGGTTGGGATTTTGATTATAAACTCCATATATGTCAGCAAATCAACCTCGTGAATATTAAAGTTGTTTAGTATCTTTATATAAGTAATTACAGAAACCGTTCAACAACAAAAGATGGGAAGCTGTAAATGTCACCTATTAAGAAATATTTAAAGAGGTTAGTCAGATTTTAAGATACCTGAGAGTCAAACTGACCATTAAACAGTGGCATGAAATTATAAAATTGGAATTGTTTAACACTTTTTAAAGAACAACCTTCTTTGCTAAATATCTCCTACCTACAAAGGAATCTCTGTTAGATGGTGCCCTCCACTGAAGATACAGATTCTGTCATTTGATACATCCTATTTTATTTCATATAACTTTGTGTCATGAAAAGACCCAGTTCTTTGCCTTAGAGGTTTGATTGTTGGGTGATTCCTCTGACTTTTGGGAAGTTATATGTATACATATATTAGCATAAAAGAGAGGGGAACATGACATAAACCCCCACTGCAAAGAGTTATTTACTTATGATTTGTGTCAGCTTAATTGTGTGGAAAATATAGAGCTCTTTGGCACAGAATGTCAAAGTAAATACTTACCCTTCTCCTATGGACCCAGTTGCCTTTCAGCTTGTAGTGCCACAGTGCCCAGTGAAATTGGAGAGGTGCCATGTGTGAGAGGTGGAGGAAAATAAAAAGGCACATCCTAGACAGGCCTCTATGAATCTACCCAGCACTCTTGGCTATCTTTCTCCAGATGCCTTGCCTTTCTTGGGGTATCTGGGTTCATACGATGTTTTCAGTCCTTCAGGCTGCTGAGTATCTTCTGTAAAGAGCTCTTTAATGCCAGGATCTTAGGATGCTCAGTTGACTGAATTAGCTAATGGTCCATGTGCCAAGTATTCATATGGGAATGAAGAGCACTTTCCTTAGCCTTTAGCTCTGCCTTTTGTCCCTCCCAGGAGGTTATTGCCAGCTCTTTCTCAGCATCAGTGGGAGACAAGGGTGCCTGGTACCTTGCCACAGAAGACCTTAAGACTTAGTTTATTGCAATGCTGAGCTTTATCTATAGCTTTAAAGAAAGACACTAGCAGAGGTTTCTTCCCTCTTGCATGTGATAATGCCCCACAGCAGGAATCATAGGAGAAAACTACTTAATAAAGGATATTATGAAAGCATCTCGAGTTTGGGGGGTTTCTATAATCATCTCTTGTTCTGCATAAGCACATACAACACAACAGGCATATCCCCTGTTGATGCCTGGCATCCCTTGACATCACCTGTTCTGGGTCTGTAGATAGAAATGAAGATGTTGGTGTTTATACACCTGTATCTAATTTACAGAAAGCTTTCAAAATTCCTGAGCCCAAGAAATAGTGTTGAAGGGATTTGGTCTGCAAATAGGAGTGAAGATGGAGAGAAAAGACAGGAGAATTAAAAAAGGGTTTATCTGATAGAAACCAAAATCGAACAGATCTCCTTTATTTATTTCCATTTGAGACTGTCTTAGCAGCAAGGTGTAAGCATTAAATATACAGGAGATAGCAAGCAGAGGAAGAAAGTAGAAGAGTTAAATGATAGCAGGGATCAGTATTTTAGTGTATTCCTTCTACAATCTAATAGATACAAATAGAAAAGGCCAGGCACAACGCAAATATTTCCTATTATGAGTAAACTAAAGTCACAATGGAATCTGTCATGCTTGTGGTATGAGAGATGGACAATATTCCCAAGCTGTTGCCATGATGGCACTTCAATGCAGTTTGTACTTTGTTTATGAAGCCGAATCAGAAACCCTTTTTCTCCTCCCCTCTCTCTCTTTTTCTTTCTTGTTTTTTTTTTTTTTTTTTGGCCCAGCATGTGTAATTCTTCTTCATGGAAGCTCGAAATGGCTGTGGAGCAGCTCAATATTCCATTTATTTTATTTATAAAATAAATTCAAAGCCTGAAAAGATGAAGTAATTGACTTACTGGGATGACAGTTAAACCCACTAAATTTAATCTTATCCTCTCAAGTACAACATATCGCGCTTACAAATTATCACCCTGCACCAGACAGGCCTGCTCTCTTCACCTAATCCAAATGGAAATGAAGGCCTCTGTTATTGTATTATCTGACTTTACTATCAGCATTAATCCGGCTTAACTCACTTAATGATGCCACTTGTGGCACTATGAAGGCAGCAAAGAAGTCTATAAACTACTTCCATTAAAATGCAAATCTGGCCCACAGAGAAAATAAGTGACACAAAAGTAGGAGAATTCGGCCATACACTGTATTAGCCTCTTGCCGCACAGAACTGATACAAGTATAATAACTGATGCTGTGATTATTATTCTAGCTGTGGATTTCCAATGAAAGGAAGCCAGTCTACCACAGAACGTCACAAAAGTGCTTCAACAAGCCAGGGTATTTAATTTCTGAAGAGATTTATATTTTTTGTTGTCAGGAAATGAACAAATACTTATCAATGTAAAAACTGCTATCTTAAATCTTCCTGCCAGGTTTTTCATACTGATATTATTTGCACCCTATAACACAGGAAATGAAAATCTTCTGTGCCTTTCACATCTCCACTGTATCTTAAAATTCTTTAGTAACAGACTTGCTTCTTTTTTTAACCCCCTTCTGTAAACATAAAAGAAAACTTTTATGGATTAAGTATATGGAATTACTAATGCCAAAATACCAACCCCAAATTCCTTCTCCTGAACATTTCTGTCTGCCGTTAATTTAATTATTTTTTTTAAAAGGAATCTTAACATCTGTTTTATGGAAAAGCCTGATTTAATTTTAGTGTAAAGCTGCTCACATTTACCTCTACCCCTCTCCTTCCTTACACATACACATGCACACTCGTGTATCTTGCCTAGCCACCTCTTTGTGTGAAAAATCATTAATGCCTTCATTACTATGAAAGAAATCCTAGACAAAGCACTAGGATTCAAGTTCCCTCCAATCTCTTTTGAGTTCAGTAGTTTCCTCTGCCTCGATATCCCCAAGACTTCATTTCTGGCTTTGGCACAGAGACAACGAGCATATCTACAGGGAGACGTAGGCACAGAGCTCCTACTGCTTAAATCAACATTTTTCTGTAGGCTTTGATAGCAAAATGTAAATGCAAGAATTTGGTCCAGCATATTTTATGTACAGGGTGTTAGATGTGTGATGCCCCTTCACTTTCCCTTGGACAGCTTATTACTGATAATATTACAGTTAGAGATGGGGCCAAGCTATGCCACTGGGATTCGTGTTTCAGTCTCGCGCATGGGAATTTGATTTAGCTCGGTGTGCTGAGAAGAGTAGCAATGAGATTCAGGTTTGCACAAAGTTTGGATGCTGAATCCCCTCCGAGGCTGCAGAATGTTTTGATCTGGAGCCCTGGTGTGCTCTCTGACAAAGGCCTATTCTCTCTCATCCCCACCCACACGCTTACCCCACCCTGAGCATGACTTGTTATTGAGATGGCCGTTCAGCAGCACACGATTTTGCTCTGATGTTGCATTGCTGAAATACTGTTAAATTGTCTTTTCTCTTACCTTGGACCGGCACGAGTGTGATCTGATTGCAGCAGGTGTCGGATCTGCTATAACACTTCCATCTGGGATGCTCATTGCTGACCTTCATGCCACCAGTGTTTCAGCAGAGAGCTGTTCAGTGCAAAACAAAACATCCAGTTTCAGCCTAAAGCAATGCTCTGTGCTTACAGCAAAGGGAGTTTCCACCTAAAAGAGGCCAACAGCTCTGCAGATTTCAGCAGTTTCTCTTTGTAGCTGTTCACGGATGCTGGGGATTTTTGCCCCTTACGGGTGAAGTTAACCCCTAGGCACAGCATGTCTGGAAGTCATGGTAGGGCCAAAAAGACATGCAGTGCCACATACATACTGCTCATCTGGTGGGCTTTGGACCATTCTTAAAATGGAGAGCATGAGCAGATGCCAGAAGAGAGCCCAGAAACTGCTGGAAAGGGCAGTGCCCTCCACCTGCACACCTCCATGCAATCCATCCTCGGCATCTGTGGATTTGCATTCCCTGTACCAAATCCTGAGCTGGTGTCAGTGTCAGCAAATTATTTACTGAGCTTTACTCAGGGCTTGTTAGGAGGAAATAATTGCCTAATTTACAGGAGAAGTGCCTTAACTCCTGCACAGCTTTGGTCTGAGGCCTTTATCTTGTGAGATGTGCAATGCTCTGTGTAGAAGGAAGGTATCCGCAAGGTATTTTTTAGCACTACCTAATAAAACTTAAGCAGTTTCACTTGAAATGTCATTTTAAAACTACAAAACTACTGAACTACATCTCAACATGAATGCTATTATTTAAATTTAAATTGGGATTGTTTCAGTTTAGCTGAATGTGATGAGAATTGGTATAACAAACAAATGATCAGAAGTTTCCAAGGGCACAGGGATTTTTTTAGTGATGAGAATACAGGAATCTGTGAAATTTAGACTGCTGGAAATTGTCTTTCTTTTAACACTGTAAGTAACACAAGGCTGGATCCTCACATTCCATGTTTTGTTTTCCTGGCATCGTTGATGCATCTGTAACATCTTCATGCAGACATCGTAGTTATGTACATTATACTTTTCCAGAAAATGGGAGGGTGTGTGTCGTGGTTTTGCCCACCAGCCCGTCCCTGGGGCTGTGGATGGTTTTGTCCAGGTGGATTTCCGGACAAAAACCCA
>JAYRBT010000181.1:8657692-8702205 GCA_036023395.1 Myiotriccus ornatus
ATATAGTTCTTTAGTAGTTTTATTTTGCTAGTAATAAATGTTTATGTTATTTTCCCAAATCAAGTCTCTTTTGTCTGCATAAACCTTCTCTCAGAGTAATTGTGTGGGGGGTGTGAGAGCAAATTGACTCAAGGCAAAACCACAACAGTGTGGGACTGGTTTAGCTTCTAGTCGAGTTATTCTATGATTCTACCTTCTCTGGTGAATCAAACCAAATGATTACACAAATAATGAAATATTGTCTTGTATCATGGATGATACAAATATTTAACATTCAATTTCCTAGAAAACAGTCTTAATACTATACTGAAGTATGAGCACACTGCAATATCCTGCATATACAGTGATGTGGTACACAGTAAATCTTTTTTAGTGTTATTGTATTCACAGGAAGCATGAATTTCAGGTGTGTATACAAACATACACACATACGGACCAAATCATACCGAGTTCATATGTGCAATTATCAATCAATTTTGCATATGATTTATGCTATTTACAGTAGACGAATGATCAAACAGGTACCTGTGCATTTTTGTTTTGTTTTTGTTTGTTTGTTTATGGGTTTGTTTTTTTTTTAATTTGCATTGATACTGGTGTGATGATCTAGAGCTGTATTTTTATAGATTTGCTAATATATTTGTGGGAAAAAAATGGCACATTTGAGGTCTTTTTGAGGTCTGAAACAGAAGTATAAAACTAAATATCAGATGATGACTATAATTTAAATATGCTAATCAATTTGATCATTAGAGATGATCCAATTCACACATTAGGAATGAGTGGGGCTTAACAGGAGCTGAGAAGTGAGAGGAAGAGTAATATTCCATAAAAGCAGCCTCTCTGGTGAGACTGGTTTTTGTATCTCTTATCTATGAATCATGAGTCATTAGTATCTGAGGTTATATTTAGCAGGTACTGGCATGCTGGATTTGATAATCATGAAAGAGAGATAAAGAACCAAGATAAAGCACCTACTGTGAAGTAATTTCTGGATGCTCCTGCTCTTCAGCAATTTTTTACGGGTATTCCATTGTACTTATTTGGTTTTAGCCGATGTGGGGGTGGGAAGTAGAAGACTGAATAAAAAGGAAAAGTTAGAACTTGAAGTCAGAAATCTCAGCCAGGTGAGCTCCTGCAGTCCTGACTAGTTTTGACACTGCCCACACTTCCCTTTCAAAGACTGTTCCTGGAAGAGCTGCTCAGAATGCTTTTAATGGGGAAAAGAAACAAGGAAGTTCTAAACAAAATGAAATATCTCGCCTGAGCTTTCTTCTTTTGTATTGTTCTGGATTGATTGCTTTCTTTTTTTCCATCCTTAATTTAAGATCATATTCAGCTTTTTTTGTGAGTGTGTTTATACGTGTCTTATGATATTCTGGTTTTATTACAGTGTTCACTATAAAAAGCATTAGGAACAATATTGAATTTTACTGATCTTTCAGACTTTTATTTCATAATGTTGATGGTTTCTTCAAAGGATGTAAGTTCCTATTTTTCCCAAATCTATTGCCTACAAAAAGTACTGGGCAAGTGCAGCAGAAATATGATTCAGTATGGGGTCACTAAAATGTATCTCCACGCAGAAGAGATGGGCTGAATGGTACAGGGTTACTCAAATCTCCTTACCAGCATAATTCCAAAATGTTTTTGTGCTCATAAAGAAATTTGGGCTCTACTGTTGTGTAGCTGTGTTATTTCTTATCTTAATGTCCCTTTTTGGTATAACTTTTGGGTTGACAAGTGTTCACTGTGTGAAAGTTGCTCATTCCTTTTTTTCAGAGGCCACTGGACAAGACTCAGCAGGTAACAACTCACTGACCTGAAGACCTACCCTTGCTCAGATAAATGAGCTGAATGTGAAAGGCTAAAAATCCCATTACCAGACCTTGAGCCATCCTGTCCTTAAGCAGTTTTGCAATATTTCTAGGGAAGAAATAAATACAACTTGTGGATTAAGGAACAAATCAGATAAACCAGCAGTGAACCATTCTTCTGAAATAATTTTTTTACTTTATTTTTGCTTAGCTGCACTCCTGAGGCTATGAGATGATAGTCTTAAGAGATGCATGGTCATTGTGTTCTGAGTGAAATCAAGCCAGAGATTGAGGCCATAATCCTTATTTTACTACCTTGGCAATGATGTCTATCCTAAATTGTTAACAAGCCTTTAAAATTCTTCATACAGTAGATAGTAGAACTAGTTCAGGTGACTACAACCAAATTTCTTTGAGAGATGATCCCACCTCTAGCAAGCCTGCACTTGGCTCACTATTTCTAAAATTAGCCAAACTAGGTTATCAAACATGATTCAGAAAGTATCTGGGTATCTATAGCTTAATGTAAGATCTACACCTTTGGGTGTTCAGGACTCTTGGCTATATGTGACTTCTGGTAACTCTTGTGGAGACTCTTCAAACTTCACCCATAGTCCAGTTTTTAAGGGCCTTAAGAGTGAAGGAAGGCAATCCCTCTGTGCACCAAGGAGAATTAATCTTCAAAGAAGTGTTATTTGTTAGCTGGTTGGTGTTGGGAGTAACCTGTATTTCTGTGCTCTCCTGAGATCTGATGCTTTGTGGACAAATCCTGAACTCACCTGTGCCCACTGGAATTCTGGTCACCTGAAAACCATTCCTATTAGGGATCTTCTAAAAGAGGGTCTCAAGCTGTTTTACAGATGTTTGATGCTGCTCAGGTGGTGCTGCTGCAGACGTAGATGGGACAGGTAAAAGCTGCCAGAGCAAGTGCTGAGAGGGCCTTTTCAATTAAGTGATGACAGCAGGCAAGAAGCCCAGCCCTGAGATCAGCCTTGCAGCCTCTTACACTGAAATGAGTCATGGAGAGCAAAATGACTGTATACACAACAGGGTGAAGTTCACTAGAAACACATATTCTGTAATTTTTCCTGGTGAAAGAGGAAAACAATTTCACTTTGTTTTGCTCACAGATTATTATCCTTTTCAGAGAATTAACGTGAGCATTGTTTAAGAAACAAACAAAACAGGAAAAGGTTTATCTTTTGGAAATGGCAATAATGAAATATTTTCAGGGTTCTTTTGGTTAGCTGAAGTCACTTGTCTGAATGCACCATGAATTGAATAATCCTTCTGATTAATGTAAAATGTAATTAACTTAAGAAAAAAAATATCATCCCACACTTTCAAATATTTAACTTCCTCATTATATGACTAGCTATTTTTTAAATACTACTTTTTTTTTCCAAACCCTCTTTTTTGCGTCTTGTGGAGCTTGGCTTTTACAGTATTCTGTCCCCTAATTCAATCACACTCATTTCAATAGGGTTTAAATCTCTAGGCACTTCTAAAAACCCCACTAGGCACTTGTTCATCTTTAAGCACCTAACTACCTCTAAAAGTCTGGCCCTTGATAATTTTTGAAAATGGTCCTTTCTATCATGCAGAGTTTCCTGCTAGCAAACTGGAAAAGTAATTAGCATATAGATGCATCCCTCAGACGGTAGACTGGGTTAAACTGGATTTTTCTACCTTTTAATAACCATTGGAAAACAACAAGGAATTAATTGGTTTGGAAACGTGAACTGATGGAAAAAGTCAAGCTACAGAAAAGTTATTAACTATGCAACACTGAGAGTCCTTAAAACCATCAGTTAATGAAACAAAGAAAATAATACATTGAGTGAGAATTGATTTAGAAGTGAAGAAGACAGATGAAAAAGGAATTGCACTGCAATATGATGAAGAAAATATTTCTCTCTTGGAGACTGCAGTAGTCACTGCTATAGCTGTAAGGAAGTGAGAACAGTGATGCAGGGAGCATCTCTGAGCTGAAAAGAGCCCTTTTGCTGTGGTGCTGTGATGCTCCAGCGTGTCCTCTGCTTGGGGCAGCCTCACTGGGCTTTACCACAGGGCTCTGGTAGGTGACAGTGGAAGGTCTCTCCTGGCACCTTCTCTGTATCCAGCCATGCCCCCCCCCTCAATGCCCCTCCAAACATTCAGGGCTAGCAGCAAGCAAGGAGAGAAAAACTTCCACGTGGGTGTGGGGCACCCTAGTAGTGAGACAAGACATGCCTTTGAAATCTGTGGGTAAAAAATGCTTTGTAAGAATGAGGATGTTTTTTATTATTATATTATCCTCAAGGGCAGAATTTGAAATAGCTGCTAGGAAGTGTTGCCTATTCCCAGTTTACATGAGATATCTTTAATCATATTCTAGTCAGAGAAAGAAATGACTGCAAGAGGAACTATAAAACCTCTTCCTTGCTTTCATCTTTGCTTTTTCACTCAAGCTCACATGAGAAAGAGAGGATTCCATGGCCAGACTGATTCTTGACTGACCAGGATTGTTTTAACACAAGGGAATAATTATAAAAGAGACATTTTTACAGCAAATACCCTCAGGTTAATTTTTTTTATTTGAACAGAGCCTTGGTCTCACAGTGTAAAGTAAATATTTTTATGGTTGTGTGCAAGGAGGAAAAAAAATCTTTGTTTTGGCTTAGTTGTGGACATATTCTAATGATGTAACTGAAAAAAATTATAATCAGGAAAAAGCTTTTAGTGGAAGTACAATATTTTAAGTGCTGGAGCACTCAAACTTCCATTTAAATAGAACATTAAACTTCCATGTAAATAGAAATTAAACTAATACTGAATAAATCATAATGGTTTGGTAATTGTACTTTGTTTTTTAGAATTCCTAAGGCTCTTATGGAACTAAGGATGAGCCAGACTGAGGGTTCATCACTGCATAAAGTACAGCATAGGACATGTGTGCCAGGATCACCTTTATGAACTCCATTGCAATACTGTAACACAAAGCCCAGGAAAATATAATCACATGGAATTGCACACAAATCCCATCCATGTCAGTGAAATGGAGCGCCACTACTGCAAGGTGCAAGAGCTGGAAAGAAGAGAACAGAATGATGTTGGTTTGAAAATCTAAATTCTCCTCTCAGACCTGCATGAAAGAAGAATGAAGCCCTCTGTCCTTAACTCACAGAGGTAAGAATAAAGCCCTGCTGGGAGTTCTCTCCCTTGTTCTCTTTGGTGTCACTAACCTGCTGTCAGCAGGGGAAGAGCCCAGCCTGCCCCTGGTGCCACTGGAAGAGGTGAGCCAGCCTGTCCCACTGCGGTGCCTCTGTTACTGCAGGCTCCCCAAGGCACCTCCCCACCTGTACTCTGCTGCAGCACAAATACAGCTCACTGAGGTGCTTTGCATCCCTCAGAAATGAGATCAGATTTTACTGTCCAGTAGAGAACTGATGTTTGGGTGGAATAGCCATTAGCTTAATTTGTAAGTGACGGCTTACTACTGTCACGTACGCTATTGAGCAATGCAGTGCAAAAGGAGAGCACCTATAAGGAGGATGAAAGGTTCACACTTTGCATTTTTGCAGTTTTACCTCCAGGCTAAGTCCAGGGTTAGGCCACTGGTGCCTGGAAGGCACGAGGTGACCTCTGGAATGCTTTGACCACATCAGCTTCTTCCAAATAAGAAGCCTGTTTGTGCCCTCTGAGTTTGCTCTGTGTTGTGAACCAAGGTGTGGTAAGTCAGTAGGATTAGGAAACTTCCTTTTAAATTACTTAAATCCAACTAAAATACTAATATAGACTCACCCCACCCATGGCCCGTGGGAAGTAATGTAATAAAGGAGTTGATGATCCCTGTGGGTCCCTTCCAACTCAGGATATTCTGTGATTCTATGAAATGTGAGCTACTGGCCCTAAATAAATCTAGTTTCCTGTATAGCAAAGTGGTACCTGATACGTGCAGGCAGAAGAGCACAAACTATGAGTTAAGACAAGAAGGTGAAACCAAATGAGTCTGAAACTTATGAAAAGCATTTGCTGGTAAGATCAGCTCCTAATTGAGTCTATACTCATCTTTCAAATGGAGAGAGAGGCATTTCTCAAACCCTTAATGAGCCATGAGTGCTTGTTTGTTCTTATCCCGTAGGAAGAAAGATTCAAAGGTAGTGTTTCAATAGCACTGGAAAGCTTTGTTGTGCAAAGTCTCTCCTTGGGCCTCCCTAAGCTGAATAAAATTTTTCCATGTGAGCTGAATACCACTGACTTTCATTTACTTTAGAGAGAGGCATTTTAGCTTTTTATTTCTGAAGTAGTTTCTCCTGGACTACATTTAAAAACTTAATAGTTTATTTTAAGGATGTCAGCGCTTCTGAAAGGAATGCTTACAAAGCGTCCATCCTTATGGAGGCTGACAAATTAAACATCTTTGCTCATGAAAACATAACTGGGGTGATAAAAAGAGACTTATAGGGAGATCCACTGGGAGACAAGTGTAATTGGATTCCTGTGGCACTTCCCTTTCTGCTCCATGACAAGAAGGCCCCAATCCAGTGAAGTACTTAGGGGTCAGTAGTGCCTTGGAGATCAGTGGCACTACTCAGAGTGTGTAAAACCTGGCACACACCTGTGCTTTGCTGGCTTAGAGCCAAACTGAGTAATATGTACATAATGCTGTATTCAGCTTCATCATATTCAGTTCTCAGATCTGTATTGATCTGATTTTGAAGCCTTCTCTGAAGTAACTTTTAAGTTTCTTTTTTATAAACACAAAATGAATTTGATATAGTTGCCTCTTTCACTCAGAGATTTGAAAATACTTTAAAAATATGAATGTATTGATCTTTCACTATGGGAAGAAAAAGTAGTAGCAACCCATAAACCAGATAAGGAACCTGAAAGTAGAAGAGTGGAGAAAGAAAATCTAACAACAACTGAATGGCATTGGAAAACGAGTTTGTCTTGATTGTATTCCCATCTGCTTTGGGTTCAGTTTCATTAGCTTTCTTGAAAAGGAGCTTCTGTCAGGATGGTTCATGAAAGCACTGTTTTAATAGACATTCAAAAATAGTGGAAGAAATTTTCTCTCAATTTTGTAATCTAGTTTCTTATTCATGAACTTATATATGCCCATTCTTCTTTATATATGAAAATATCTCAAGTTACTTGTCCTCTGTAGCCAGATTAAAAGCTGGCATAAATAATAAAACACTGAGCAAATATTGGTTACCAAAATCTTTCCCAGAAATAAATTCAAACATATTGTGATCTGTTCTTACCTAACACAGGAATGCACAGAGAGGCAAAGGTTTGCAAGTGTATGGTTTGCTTTTTGTTTACTGTCTTTATTGCTGCTGAACCATTTTGAATTTAAAGAGGGAAACAGTGAGGAATTAATAAGCAAAATCATCAATGAAGATTAGTACAGGATAGATAAATGGTTTTGGTCATGAATAATATAAAGGGATGTCTTTTTTTTTTAACAAGAAAGGGCAGAAAATTATTGAAATATCATTTGTACATATGTTAATTGTGGAACTCCTTGCATATAGGTAACATTAGAATACAACAATAATGAATGCAAGACTCACTGATTATATGTGGAAAGAAAAGCTGCAGCCACTTTATATAGGAGGACAGTACATAGTAAGAAGAACAATAATGCTAACCATTAAGCATTGGGCTTTGGAAGAAGATTCTCTCATAAGCAAGTTATTGCATAATTCTCTGTTATGGGAGTTTCACACCTTCCTCTGAAACATCTGGTGCTAGAATGCAATAAAACACTAAATGAATTTCCGACCTGATGTGGCATGACAATCAATAAAATTCTTTTATTAGCTAGATCTAGTTTTAAGAACTTGTCATAGTAACAGCACATAGCTTTGCAGAATGCTAACTTGTGATCAAACATTCAATTTATTTTGAAAACTAAATCTTTTCTGCCTTATTGCACATTTCCTCAAGTCTGGGGAGATTAGCCCAGCATGCTCAACCATCTACCACTAGAGAAAACATAGGCTCTTACGGTCAGGTTTTTAACACCTAATGTATGCTGGGCAGGAAATTCTGTAGAGGTACAAAGCAGATGAGATGCAAACAAAATTGCTTTGGACCAAGTAGCCAACCCATGGTTCAAGTATAGGGTGTTTATCAACACATCTTTCCCCTAAACAGCGTCAAACTGCAGTGTCTTCCCTGCCACCCTACAGCCTCACAGTCCCCTCTAGTATTAGATATCAAAATATAGTAATTCCTGATCTTCTGATGTAAATCCAGTCTGGAACTACGGTGTGCATCAGGTCACATTGTCAAAAGCTACAACATATGCATCTGGCATGCATCTGATATCTGCCAGGTGATGTCTGAGTTTTTGGTGTAGGACACGGTGCAGAAGGTTTGCAGCTCCTTCAGCTGCTTTGTGCCCACCCCCAGCTGCACTCTGCTGGTGTGGCCAGGCTCAAGGGAGCTTGATGCTGCTGGAGAAAAGGCCAAGGCATCCTGAAATGGCCTTGTGGGCCTCTGGGGCAGTTCATGATGGGAATTCAAGGACTCTTTCGTAACCACAGTGTCACAGCAAGGTCTCTTTAAAGTCAAGCAAAAGCAACCTCGTTGTTTCACTGAGATGAAAATTATACCCCTCCTGAGTGCTTGAAAATGCCTAACTCTGAAATGACACCTCTGGTGAGAAACCCTGAGGGGTGCAACACTGTGAACAACTCCCACACCCTTTCCAAATGAAGCCGTGCTGCACAGCAATTCATTTTGATAGCATGGCTTACATCTCTCAGAGCAGCCTGAATGATTTTTCCTGAAGAGTGCAGCAAAGTGTTAATACAACAGCTCTGTGGGTTTGAATTATAATCATGTTTTTAAGGCACACCAAGAGTATTGAATCATGTGTAAATACCTGTAGGACTAAAGGAAACATGCTTATGCATCGGGAGGGTTTATTTTCGGCTGGGTAGCACAAAAAAACAACATGATTTTTAACAGGCATATTTTTGTGCAAATGGACTGTAGCCAGTCTAAAGATATTCCAGGAATCCCAAACTTTATAAACCACCTCTGAAGTCATCTTCATATAGAACACTATTTAATTTGTCATTAATTAGTAAATTGCTGTGTGAAAGCCACCAAACTATCTTGACTGGATTGACCAGCACAAAGATTATTCTCCTGGAAATGAGCTGAAATTCATACTGCTAGGCTATTTCCATGAAAATGGAACAGGCTTTTGTAGTTTTTATTTAAAAATAAGAATAAAATGATGCCAAAAGGCAGAAAATAAAACTAAAAATCCGGCCTAAAAGACATAGGCAAGAAAATCCCAACCTGTATATCTGTCCCAGCAAGCTAAAAAGACAATTCTTGCAAGGAACTATTTGAAACTTGAATTTATTAGGGACTATTTAGAAGATACTACTAAGTGTAAATCCCTTCTCATTGCATCTCCTGGAAGTCAGGGTAGATTTTGTTGTATGAAATCTTTTCCTCTTTGAAAGTCAATGACTGGGGATGGGGGCACCGGGGAGGGGGAGACTTGGCAGACTGCCACCATCCTCTTTCATTATTTCATATATTACATATCCCATCTAAATCTGCATTTGCTTGGTTTGCCACCCTGTATGTCAATGCAGGAATGATTGTTATTTTATAGTTATAAATAATATATGTGCATTCAGAGATGTTGCAAATATTTAGCTTCCTTGAATTCTCACTTTTGCATACTTTCCCCTCCCTATACTCACCCCCTGCCTTCATGTCTGCTACCCAGTCAAAATAAAAGTCTCCCCCATCTCCATCTGCCATTGTTTTTTCCATGGTTGACTGAATGGTGTGCTAGGTTCAGTGATCTTGGTCTTGGCTACTGCTCCACCCTGAAACAATCTTCTCTTCTATACCAATTATCATATGAAAGCTACTAATGTCGTTTTACTGCAGCTCTGCTTCATGTTTCAGAATTGTAAGTGGCATCGTGCAGTCCACACTTGCCCAGTTTCGGGGAATAATCCTTCTCCCTTCCTTCTTTTTGTCTTATATATCAGTGGAAAATATTGTCTCCTTCCTTTTATTTGCTAGATCCATGTCTTCAATAAATAACTGCTACCTCAGATAGGTAAACAACTTTCAGTCTGGGATTCTGTTGGAAATATTGTTGGATGGTGTGGGACTTATCCTCTGAGGGTGAATTGGTTATTGCAGACAGTGGAGGGAGCTGGTCTCTTGAAACTTCAGAATGGTGGGAGTCTCTTCAAACAGAGTTTCAAAGAGAAAATTTTAAATATCAGCACAGCACAATAGTAAAGGAGAGAGTCTAATGTAATATAAATTTTAAATGTTGCTGACCAACGTCATCAGCTAATGGTCTGCCCTAAAACCTGGTTATGTATAAATTTAAAATATTTTTATATATTGAATATATGCATGAGCATATATGAATATGCTGTTGTGATTTAGAGAGATTAGTATCAGCAGAAATTAATTTGTTCTTTACAATAGTGTTTAAGTGTCAAGACAGATTCTTTGTTGTCATTACTTGTTTAATAGCCACGTAGCATAGGTGCAAAATTTCACTCTGTGCCACCTCTAAATGTACTTTGAATTCATATTAAAGAGTAAAACAGTTTTCTGATGTTGAAATAACAGCTTCACAAGAACAGGTATAATTTAAATTATGAAGAGCCTTTTCCCATGTCTTTTACTTGGATTTAGTCAGAAGGAGCAATATATATCAAAACTTTCAATGTTCTTATTTTTTAGCACATTTATTCTAAAGAAATCTTTACAAGAAACTACAGATGTTAACAGCTGGTATTATTAATCTCAGTAGAAGGAAATGCAATATAACTGCCTTTACTGGGTTGTGTTGGGGAGAGGTCACTTTACTTCCTAAAGGAAATATTGGGTTTTCCTTATTTTTATGTTTGTTGTTCCCACAAAAATGGACCCAAGTGTTTTGAAAGGATTATAAATATGGTTGCAATTTGGCACTGTGAGCCGGTTGCAGCCGCTGTGTGTATGTGTCTCTCTGCTCGTGTGTGGAATTTGGCCAATTTGAACTCTGAGCTGGTCACAAGCAGCCAAATGGCTTTCAGTTTTCTTTTGTTGTAGCTGCATTCCCTACAGGGTAAAACCTTTCAGGCTCTACTTCAAGGTACAATATGCTCCTCTGAGAAGATAAATTATTAAAATGCAGTGTCTGCTTGTGAAAACTCCAACTTTGCAAAGTTACGCTCATTTGGTCTCCAAGAAATAACCGTTCTACCCTTCCAGGTCTCGGTTAAGCCAAGACACATGCTAATTTTCTTTTACCTTTGAAGTTCTGATGATCTTAAGGAAATATGTGTTTAAGAGACAAATGGAATCTGCTTCACCATGAGGGAATCGAGGTGTCTGGTGTGGTTAATCTGGAAAGCTCTTCTTCACTAGCGTTTGGAGTGGAGTGATTAGGTGTGAGATCCTAGTCTAGTATTTGGGGTTTGTATCATCACAGCTTATTTTAAATATTATGAGACAGCTGGAATAGGCAAACTGTCTATTGTTTATCACAGAAATGCATCTTTTATTGCTTGACTGCATAAATACTTGAGGCGTGATAGGCTCAGGCGTGAGAGGGGTGGGCCAGTTTCCACACCAAACTGAGCGCTGTCTATTCTTGGTGTCAGGCAGAGTTGAGGTTACTAAGCCAAAAAGGTTCCTACGACAGCGAAAAAAAGTGCCAGACTATACCGGACTTCAGTATGCATTGCAGGTTTGTGAAAGCAGCTGCCTACCCTGTTTTCCAAAATAATGTGCTCTTTGCCAGGTTATCTGGGTGTTTGTCTTTCTGTTGCATTCTAGGTTGTTGCAGTTACTAAAGAAAATTATCACTTGGAATGAAATATATATATATACACATACAGAATAAATACATGGAGTGAAATATGTGTGTGTGTACATAGTACATACTGAAAAAACAAGTTTGGAGACATTTGAGAGTGTTAATATTGATTGCTAAATAGATTAAGAGACAGCCACAAGAGGTTTTGTCAGGAGATCAAATTTTACCTGTGTGACAGTGTTAATAGTATGAGACATGAACATTTATCAACAAAACAGTTTCAGCTGCTTGGCAAAAAGCATTGCATCTCTGAAGTGTTTTGTCATACAGCTTCTCCCACCTAACAAATCACGGTGTTATACACTTAAACTTGCTCATGTCAAGGAGAAAAATGTTTCCAGCAGGAGGCTGCATCACTAAAGTTCTTGATTAAGGAATTCTTCAAAGGTATTTTTTATTTAGAGTGTGTAATTATCACATGGTTGATAGAAAGGTGGCAACAAGAGTGTTAGAACCAGCTGGGTTGGATCTGTGTTTCATCTGGCCCTTCTTGTCTCATGCAGTAAATGACCATATCAGACTTTACATGGCAATATACAACCTCAGCATGGAAGATTTCTTCTCATATATTTTCCTCCAACTGTACATGTTCAGTAACTTCTCCAGGAGAGGTATGAGCCTGCAAACTAAAAAAATCACTGTTTATGCAAAAAAACCACCCCAAACCGTAAGACTGATAAGACTAACTTATGCAGAACAGCCATTCCATGTATATCTGAAGAGTTGGTTCAGATGTATGTCAGAAGCACTGATAGACATCTTTAGGTTTGATTAATGTAAGGATTGATTGAAGATTTTGTCCTAATCTGTCTCAGTCCACACCTCTGCTTTTCCATCTACATTGCAATACCTGTGTTCATAATGAGGAAACTCTTCCTCATCCAAAATCTTGTTAATGTCACTCAATGGAGACTCCAGTGGAATAAACCAAAATACAACATCTGCAAAATAATTAGCATATAACCCTTGGTAGGGGATCTCTTAGGAAGCAGTATATTTGCTTTTTGATGCACACCCAGAAGGTCTCTTTCCAGTTAGAAAAGAGCAAAAGGAACTTTCCCCGTACTTTTAGCTCCTGATTCAAGGATTAAAGTAAAACAATTGCTCCTAGAAGGTGCTGTAAGTAGAGCATAAAAAGGGAAGGCGCATCTCATCAAAGGCATAAAGTGACGGTATAAAAGGATGAAGAAACATGCAGATAATTTGGGTAGGTAGCTTGCTGCCAGTCACAGCTGAACTCTGAGAGCTTTGGAGTTGTCACAGAAATCACGATTGCTTGGTTGCTTTTGCCACAACACAGCTTGTAATTCATACCCGGCCTTCAGTGCAAGACTTAGGAGCTGAGAGCCAGACTGTGACTGACTTTGGAGTTTCTGGGGTGGTCAAGTTGGAGACCATTCCTCAGAAGTCATTCTCTAACATAAGGTCAGGCGTTTCAACTCCATCCAGTCAGAGAAAGGGCACCTTGTCTGCACTCTGAGCACCCAAACATATTAAGGAATCTGGAACAACTGAATGTTCCAAAGCTCCAAAAATGTGTTGAATGTGCCTTTTAAAGTCACATATAACTTTATGCTCACCAGAGTTTTTACATGATTGGGATCTATACAGGTTATTAGAGTAAATCATAAAAATAGAAGTGACACAGAATACAATTTATCTTAAAATATGTAGTACTGTTTGATGATGGTGTCTTACTGATAAATTCCATTATTTTGGAGATTCTCAATACAAGTGATATTTGAGGAATGCTACAAACAGGTCTCTATCTCCATGATATTACCCCAAACAAAAAGAGCTTGAGGAGCAGAGATTTTGAGCAATCACAACTATTATCACTTTAAAATTACATTTTTGCTCTAATAAAAAGTTCAACATTTTAATATTGTCAAAACATTATTTTTAGAACATTTTGAGAAGATTCTCATATTTCATCTTTCTGCCCAAAATTTAAGTTCAAAAGATTTTGAAATATTTTTGTTTTCTACAAGATGGATAACCCACATTTGAGCAGTTCTGGTCTATACATTTTACTTCAAAGTTTAACTGATGTGTAGCCTACAGAAGGGCTCTTCATTGTAAATTAATGCCGGGTCCATTGGTTATATAATAAATGCCAACAGCTGTCAAAAGCAGAGTGAAGCAAAAGGGGGGGGAAAAAAGACAGTAATTGTCTTATAAGAGTGCCTCATGGTAATTCAAGAAACATTCTGTGAATTCCACCTCGGTGGGGTATGAAACAAAACCCTCATTATGATGGATTGAGGAAACCTGGGGTGGCCCAAAGCTACTTTCTCTAGGATGATTTCTTCCTCTTTATTTTTATTTTCTGATAGCTTCCCTAACTCTAACAAGAGTAGGAAAAAAGATTGGAGACAGGAAAATGTATGGCCATGGTAAAGAAAAAAAGAAGGGGAAAAAAATCTTTTGCAATATCAGATAATCTTGAAATACAATAATATATCTTGCAAACCTGTGAGATCTATAGCTGGCTTATAACTGATCAATTTTCCACCCAGGTTTACAAGAAAAATAAAGACCACTACAGTTCATAAATCAACATTCCTTAAGGTACTTATATGTTTTCTCTCTCCTGAAGGTTAGTGATTTTAAAAGTAAGCTATAAAAATCAACACATGCAATGAAACTTAGGCATCCTAGCAAAAGGATACTTGTAGGGCCATGTATATTTAAAGAGACAATATTTATGTACTATATACTAGGTAACCATAATTAGGTTTTGAATTTCATTATATAGCAAATGTCTGTTGATGTCTATAAAAGCAGCAAAGTATTTTGATCCCATGCTTTTTGGCAATCTCATCGACAGTTCCATCTTTAGAGAGATGCGAACACCCCTAGGCCTTGGAGAACAGGTTGCTTTTCTTCTTTGAAGTGGCCACCATGGAAAATTTTCTCTGACTTTACACTGAAGTCAAACTGTTGGAGGAACACAGATATTGTGAGGATTCCATGAGCAGCAACAGTGACTGTGCAGTATTAGACATTTCTTTTCTAACCAAGGTGTTACGAGTCACTTGACCAAATCAATGGTCTGTTCTCTGTGTGGGAGGACTGCATACACATAGCCAGGTGTATCCCCCAACATTTTCCCTGTCTTTTTAATGGGGCTGCCAGGGAAATTGGAAGTCTCCACAGCTGCAGTGGGCAGTATGAAACACAGCTCTGTAACTGCTCTACCTGAAGCACCCAAAGGTGTGAAGCTATTCCAAGTGGACCCTTTTCACCTCTCTCCTTACAGAACACTGGGACAATATCTGTGAGTGATGGCCCACCTTGCTGGCAGGTGGCTCTCTTTGGGATTCAAAGTTTGGTGGAAAATATACCATCCTCAGGGAGGACTGAAGGGGAGACTGC
Source organism: Myiotriccus ornatus (assembly GCA_036023395.1). Lineage (NCBI taxonomy): Eukaryota > Metazoa > Chordata > Aves > Passeriformes > Tyrannidae > Myiotriccus > Myiotriccus ornatus. The sequence goes on from JAYRBT010000181.1 coordinate 8,672,744, forward strand.
AACATCTGTCTGAGTAGAGCTCTTTGGTGAATGTCAGTGCTGAAGCTCCTGCTTTGCAGTAGCTGTAGCAGTGTCTGGTTTCACAGCAGGTCAGAAATTCCTGTCTAAAGTCCTCAAGGCTCACCACCCAGCTTAGCTGGGGATCTAAAGCAGCAGGAGTTTGATTTGCCATCATTCAGCAAGGCAGAACCATGTGTAAACCCATATCTGTCTGTCACCAGTTCTTTGTCTGATCCACTTGCTCATATTGCCTCCTCTGTTTGGCTGTTCATTTTTGTTCCCTTCATTGTATAGAAGTATTAACAGGTGTAGATACACCAGCCAGTCATGGCCATCTGTGTGCTGTATGCATAAAGAGGTTTTAAGAAAACATTTTATAAGTACAATGGACACATAAGATTGGGTTCCACACTGCTGTGTGTAAATTTTAGGTTCCAGGCACTGCAATATTTGGCTTTTGAATCTCTTTATTTATCTTTCCTGTTTTTGTTTAGACACTTAAGTAACACTGAGCTTAATTTTGTCTTTTGAGCCCCCAGACCAATGCCCTATCAGGATCATCAGTCAGTCACCCTGAGGCTTCTTCTGTCCTCCTTTCTTATAATCTTACTTCTCTGTGTTTTTTCACAACGTAAAAATTCCTATGCTTGTCTGTTCAGCGGAATTCTTGAGCTTTCTGACTTCCTTGGAAGCCCTCCTCCCATTTGTATTCAGCCAACTCTGAGCCTCTAACTCCATTATACACCTTACATTGAAAGAAAAAAAAAAAAAGAACACTCAGATGTGCTCTTTCCCTCCTGCAGAAAGGGCCAGATTACTGATACCTTTGTGATGGTCTGGATGCCCTGTTCCATCCCCACAGTGAGAACGGGAAGGCACCAAGAGCTGCCAAGGCTTTGAGGGGGACAAATCTCTGGATTCCTGAGCAGTTCACTGCCTGGGTTGGTTGCTCTCTGTTTCACCTGAAGTTTGAGGAGGAAATTGTGTTTTCACATGAGAAGAAAATATGCCTGACAGTTTTGAATACTGAAAGATAGCTGTGACTGAGCAGTGCAACTAAGGTGGCTTTGTAAAGTTGCTTTGCAGCATTGACAGTCAGTCAGTGCAGTTGCTTAATCCAAATACTTTTGCAGTTAGAATATGTTGCCAAGAAAAGGAAATCAGCTCTTGAGGTGCATTATCTCCTTTCAAGACTATCCTGGGGGCACTTACTCATCATCCTGGAATAAAACAAATGAAAGATTTCTTTTTTAAAAATATTGTTCAATCCATTTAGAATCCCTGGAGCTGAGTATTTTACATTTTTGTGGCTTGATAAAATAAAACCAGCAATTAGCTTACATGTATTTATCATTTATGGTTATTTCATTCTCTTTGCAGCTCATTTTGAATACTATAATCCTGACAGATTAACTTTCTACTAAAATTATTATTATTTCCTGGAACTCTGAATGAAATAAGAGAATATGTTGACTGTGACTGATGGAGGGAATTCTCATTCTGCTAGATAGTATTTTAAGCCAATTCCCTCACAACAACAACAACAAAACCTTCCGGAATAAAAAAACCCTCCAACAATAAAAGCATTGTAGGCCAATATTCATGTGAGTGTTTGCTTCTGTGAATTTATGTCTTCTCATTTATGCCAGTTTTTTAATCTGACTCATTGTAATAAATCCAAGAAGGGAATAAATATTCCAAATATTCCATGAAGGTTGGTGAAAACATATAGCATGAGAGGTAAAAAATGCCCCAAGGAGGCTGGTAGGGAAAATGCCTGCAGGGTGACTGCAGCACACCTGAGAACCCAAACAGGACAGAGGCTTAAAGAAACTTTATCCAGCTGCCATCAGACCTCATGACAAACAAGGAGACACAAAATCTGTGCCATTTGCTTTATCCACAGCTTATGGGACTCCTTGCCTCAGAACATATAAAAATCTGATTACGGTAAATGATGTTGATTTGAGTTTTCTCCATTTTTTCACCTCCTTGACATTTCATTCTTCTTTGTATTTCTGCTTTGTAAGGGTGGGATGGTGCTCAGTCAAGGAACAGTCAAAAAGAGCCTTTCATGTCCTGACCCTCTTCTGCTTGTAAGCCTTTAATTTGCAGAAAATTAGTTAATTGTAACCCTTTTTCGGAACTTTTTCTGTAAATCTTGCTCTTAGCAGTCCACTGCTGTTGGTGATAATTTTGGTTTATCTCAATGACATTGAATCCTCTATATTTTGCCCTTTCACACAAATAATTTCCATCTTGGACTAAAGACCAGCTACTTCTGGAAAACTGCATAGTTATGGAGGTGCCAGAGAATTGGTTGGATTATCTGCACGGGTGAGGTGAGGAGATACTTGGCACTCTCCCTTCTAGCTCTGGTGGGCAGTGACAGTAGGTTTGCAATTGTAACATTTTCCATCAGGGCTTGTCCATTGCCCTTCCTACTTTGCTTTTCAAGGGGGAAGAAGGGAAAGAGCACACAGGTGTTGGGGGAGCAGTGGTTGTGGAGCACTGTAGTTCACACCTGAAGCAAACTGGAAGGATGTTGCTGAGTGGAGAGGTGGCTGCCCGTGCTCACAGCTGTGGATGTGCTGTGTGATGTCAGAGCTTGAAGAACTTCAGCCTCCCTCTTATGGTAAAACTGCAGCTGACACAGGGCCAGGGTACAGAGACTGCTCGAGCTGATAGCTCTGTGCCTTTCTGAATAGGAAAATTTGCATTCCCTTCTTGGACAGTGTAGTAGATAACTTTTCCAGTGAATATGCCTGGTCCATTTTCATTTTGTAATTACCATCTTTACAAATTTACTGTTTGCCATTTCATTTGCACGAGCAAGTGTGAACATAAAATATCCAAAGCCTTTGTAGCTTGCTTTACAGAGGATTATTTCAGGCCTAGATATAATATTTAGGATCTGCAGTGAGAGATATGGCTTTCAAGAGGCATCCTGACACTGACTTGGCATTCACGTCCCACCTGCTGAATGCCAGTGGGATCCTGTCCATTGCTTTCACAGGCCTTGGATCTCACCCAGAGCATTCTCAAAGATGGGCAGGAACTGGAAGTGTGGGCTGGATTAGGAAATTACAAACAGTTCTGAGAGAGGTTTTCTTTTCTATGAAAATTTATTTTTTGCCCACGTTTTCTGAACAGCTCCAACAAAAACTGCTCTGGAAATTAGAGAGTTCATATTGTCCTGTATAGTAACTTGTGCTACATTCCCAAACTCAATTTTCATACCATAATGTCTTCTAAATAATTTTAAAGGTACATCATAAACCTTAACAATTATCAGAAAATTAAAGAGAGGTTTTCTTTAAGAGTTTACTTTGTATTACACTAATTTTCTCTAAAATGTAGGATGAATGTTTCTAAGGCCTTTATACTACTTCATAGCAGGGTGATGATTACTATCTGTTGCTCTTATCCTACTTTGTTGCTGGAATTTTCCAGCAGTTTTTCATATTTCTCTTCCTCTTCAAGCAGAATCGAAACCTCAGTGTCTGTTTTCCTTTGCCTGTGTTTTTGTGTTTCCACACTGTAGCAAAACAGCTTTATCTTTTCCTCCTCATGCTGTGTGTGTATGTTCAGACGCTGCCGTGGTTTTGTCTGGAAACTCCTACAAACTAGAACACAGGTATATTTTCCCCGTTTTAACCATCCATCTTCTTAATCTGCTGCTGCTCACTTTCACTGATAGCCCAGTCCTTTTCTCTAACAAAGCGTATATTCATATGCATCCTACTTACTCTACTGATCACCTTGGGTGCTTAACAACACTTGCTGCTGCTGTCATTTCCTCGCTGCCACAACCAGGAAGAAATCCCTCTGCCAGGTCCCTCGTGGCTCCGTGGGCTGCGTGCGGCCGGGCAAGGTGGACTCCCCTAAGTACCAGAAAGATTAAAATCAGCATCTGCTACTTTAAAGCATCTTGTATTCCTGTTGTAGGCTTTACCCCGGTGAGTATTCCAAGTCAAACAATGCCGTGGTTGTGAATTGTTGTCTCGCTTGCAGCCTTATTTCTCATTCTTGGCCTGTGTCCTAGGACGGGATCCAGAGCAGTCGCTGACTGCAGGGATACAAAAGAAAACACACCACAAAAGAAACATTTGCACAATCCGCTTGCAAGCACACTGCTCCTGTTGTGTGTTTCTGCTGAGCTGGCCCCCAAAATACAGGTAATTTAAATCCCCCAGGATCAAAAGTACAAACCAAACAAACAGAAAGTTGAGCTCTTTATAATTCCTTCCTTTTTGAAGAAAGAGGTAACGGAAAGGAAAAGTCTTTTAGAGCTTTAAGTGCTCTTGAGCCCTAGGACTGTGACAAAGAAACACTTCCAAGTCCTCATAGCCCTTAATGTCTACCCAAACTGAAACACTGGTAAAACTCTGCCCAGCACTCATCTTCCCTTCTTACCTCCTCTCAAGAGGACACCAGACCTCTGTGCAAGGGACATCACTGCTTCCAAGCAAGGCAACCTTCTTCAAAGTTTGTGCCTGAAATTACCTGGAGGATTTGGTGGTAAACCCCATTTCTGGTACTCTTTGCTGAACCTTAATAACTACAGCAGTGATCCAGGCAGGAGCCTTTTTCTAGTGGATGTCCTAAACTCGAGATGATACTCTGGATTTCCTCACTAATTAGGTTTCCCAGAAATCTGAATGGTTCACCCACAGAAGCACAGGAAAGTTTATCAGCTCCTCAGCCAGTGTGTCTCCTTCTGACCTACCACTCCAGAAGGAAAACAAGGAAGGAAAGTACAGCTCTACTGGAGACAGATCGAGTTTTATTTAGAATTGGTCTTCAAGAAGTGGCAAAAGGACATAAGAACCATTCTAGTTATCAACAAAAATCGAGGGAGCTAAAAATTTTATTATTACCGTTATTATTATTACTATACTCTGAGTAATAATAAAAATAGCTAGAAATAAGACTAAGAAAAATGTGAAGAGGAGATGAACAAGATACACAGAATGTTATTTTTTTGAGATAAGTAAAAGCTGTAAGAAATGGGATCTCAAGGTGAAGGCATGTGTAGAGAGAGGAGAGAAATGGTAGCAAAATTAAAAGATATATTAAGGAAAAGTATTCTAAGAAAAAGTACAGAAAAAAAGTACAGAAGTGTACTGAAGAGAAAAGGCAGACAGCAAAAAAAAAAAAAGAGTAGAAAGCTTAAAAAGAAGGAAAAGCATGAAATAATAGGAGGTGAAATACAGATTGGATGGCTGGCTATTCTGATACTCAGTTTGATGCCACCTTTTTTTTTTTTCATTAGTGTAAATACACTAGCCTTTACTTATACATACATCCCTGCACATGTAGTGGGAGAAGACATTACCTCTGGCAAGTTCAACATGCCAGGATTTTCTGAATGGGGAAGAACTGGTGTCTTAGGTTTAAGCTACTCCCAGGTATCTCTCTGCTTAGGTCATGTGTGGTGCACAAAAACATGGTGTTTTTTTACTATATTACTGCCATGTAATGATTTTTGCTATTCCAAATGGAATAGATAGTACCAATCTTAATTAGAAAGTAACAGAGAGACTTTGGTATTTCAACCTTCCTTCCCCCAAAACAGGCGGTATTAGCATTAGATATATTTTTTTATATACTGGGATTCAGGAATAATGCTGTGTTTTCACTGTGCAACTCATTGCTTCTCTGCCATCGGCTCTTGCCTCATCACTGAGGGTTTAGTGGATCAGTGCAAGTCTGTTTTCTCTGATTCCAGCCCCAGTCCTGTACCTGGGGAGGGCACTGTTTTGCTCAGAATATTTGCCCTGGGGTCAGCAGCAATTCCCTGGTCTGCTGCCAACTGCCCACGCAGCCATGGACAAATCCCTTTGCCTCTCCGGGGCTCAGGTCTGAGGTGGCACATCCAACTGGCTGCGATGGGAGCAAACACATTAAAGCATCGCAAACACAGGGCTAAGGGGGAGTCAAGTACATTGAGCCTCCCCCAGTTAAAACCTCTCAGCTCCCAGTGGCACGCGAAGGTGTTGAGGCCATGAAAAGGCAGCAGCAAAGCCTGGTTTGCAGCTACTGAAATGTCAGGGGAAGGACTTGGGGCAAGAGGAGCCCACTTGGAAGCACAGCCGTGCAAGGCACTCCACTGACCTTTGCAGTGCTCCTCGCTGTGCACTCGCCTTTCCCCCGCTCAGCCACATCTCTTTTGTTCCAGCAATGCCTCTACTCAGCACCGAGCTGGGCCTGGTGCTTTGTTAGGTCTCTCCTTGGTGCTGGCACCAGAGACACTTCGCTTCCCTCTTATCTGGCCTCCTTGCTTCACCTTTTCTCTATCGCCTGTGCTATTGTATCACAGATATACTACCTTGGGATCAAAACAGTCCCTCTCCACACATATGTAAATTCTAAATTACCTCATCGTTATTCTAGGAGACAGGCAGCTTTCCATACTAGCTGCCAAGCTGTTCCTGCACAGCACTGTGGTTCAGAGAGGAGCCCATCGCTGCTGGTGAGGCAGCACTTGTGAGCCCCCGGCCAGAGAGCCCTGGCTGTGCCACATACCCAGCTCCTGCTGGTTGTCCTGGCTGTCCCATCCCCAGTGTACCAGGATGCCAGTCCTCACCCACATTCACAGCTGACCAGCACAGGCACTGCCACTCAGAGAGGTGTGATGGAGAAACTTTGTAAAATCATTTTCTCTGGGCACCACAGTTTTACCCATTTATCAGCCTTCAGAGTCCTTCTGCCACTGGCAGTTCTAGTGCAGCCAAACCAGGTGCATTGCCACAGTATGGTCATTAAGTTCATCCCATTTGTGTGCTCCTGTTACAGCTGACTGTCAATTAAACTGATTGCTTACATGCCCCTTCATGTGCTGCATGTTTAGACATTAGTGCACCTAACGGGAGAACATGAGAACCACGGGCTCAGTGGCAAATTGAAATGAAAGGGAATAAATTAGCATCTCCCTTTAAGAAAGGCATGTTGTATTAACATGTGCTTTGTTCAAAACCGGATGGAGAAATTCAGGTATTCATGTAAAATGTAAGCAATTGAATTATTTTCAATATTTCTAGATAGCAATTGAGAAACTGGTATTGTTTTCAATGCATTTCACAACTGGTTGCCTTGAAAAACTGCTTACTGGTATATAAGTTTACCACTAACTGAGAAAATGATCTGGTGCCTGAATGGAGAATTATCAAAAGCAGGTTTATTGTCTTCTTGCTACCTCCCCTACAGTTTAAAGAGGCATGAAGGAAGCTGCCTAAGTGATGCCTTCTAAGACGCTGTTTTCATTTGCAGCCACTAGTGAGTGCTCTTGAATAGTTTTTCAAGGCAGAGAGTCCTTGAACCCATCTGAGCTGCAAAGTCTGGATCTCTGGGTGAATTTGTTGGAAACAGGAGAAATTATGTGATTCATTAGGGGGGAAATGTGGTGCCACTGGTGTGGAGGTGACTTCCCCAAACAGGGCATGAAACGGGGCTGCAGAAGCAGATGGAGTGGCAGAGTGTTGGCTTTATTAAGTGGGAATAAAAATAAAATAGCAGTGCTGACAATCTGCATCTTGCAGTCACTTATTTCTGTCCTTTGGTAGTCCCGCAGCTTTGTCAGAAGTTTCTATTTCAGCCTACTTGTACCTACTGTTACTTGTTTTGTCTTGTGGGTGTGTGCATGCCAGCTTGCAGATACAGACACTTGGGCAGGTAAATAAACAGCAAATGCTGGGTATTAGCCTGGGCTGAAGTCTGAGCCTTGTACAAACAAACATAGTTACAGTTGGCTGAAAAGATAATGATTTATTTAAGTTTGGAAGAAACAAGTTTTAAGCTAGGGACACATGCAACTAAAGCTTTTGATGTGCAACTTCACCAAATGAATATTTTTTTTACATTGACTGAGGCTTGATATTGTCCTAATAATAAAATAAAGACTGTGTATTTACATGCTTGGATACAGAGGCAGAGATATTAATTAATTTAAGAGGGACAATAGAAGTATCTAGCAGTTTGGGATAATGTTTGTGCACCCAGCAGTGGCAGTTTAGAAGATGCGTGAAGCTTCTCTGGATTTGCTGAATTCTTCCTTCTCTTTTGGGTTAAAAGTCTATAAAACTAAGTGGTTCAGATATCCAGTTACTTTAAAAATCGTGTTGAAAAGAAATGAGCTTCATTGCTTGTGATTCTTAGTTAGTCATCACCAGTTAACTCCAGCACTCATTTTCCTCCACCCCCTCACCCTGCACAATTCATACTCATTGTAATTAATTTTATGGCCTTTTTAGCAAAGGGAGACCTCTACATTTTATGCTACATTGCACAAGCAATTGAAAGTTGCAGATGAAAAAAACCCAAGCACCAAATGTTTAGCAGGTTTTTATTCTATTTTAAATGAGCAACCTATTTAAATCAATTATCAGCTTAAAATGAGCAGCCTGATCTAATTAGTGTTAGCCCCTGGTGGGTTAATGAATGAAAGGGAGGTGCTGGGCAGATGTACTTTCCCCCAGGATATTCTTCTACTGACCACATTGACACAGAATCCTTCTAGATGGGAGAATTTTATCAAACAAAATTGCTGAAAACAGAATTGTAAGATGTAGAATTATTAAATCTGTCAGCAGAACAATGAGCTTTATAGCTTTGGAGTCTTTACTTTAGTTGTGTGGGAGTTTTTTTGCCAGATTTTTTAAGACAGAATTTATTAGTGTGAGATAAGTCATTACAAATCCCAAATAAATTATTTTCAGAATTAACATATGAATTCATTTTTGTAAGCCACAAGAATTAAAGGTACTTGGGGAAAATACCAACTGAAATCTTAAAAATCTTGGTCAATACGCATATACCCATCATTTCTATTCCTCTCTCCTGATTCTCAGTTCTCCAGTTACTTAAACGTAGTAACTCAGAGCTTTATTATGTAGCCAATTAGTAAGTTTAATGTAGTACATGCAAGTATAAAACATGATAAGTATCGTTAAGTGTGGCAAACGGAGAGAATGATGCTGTTAATGAATGGTCTTATTTTCTTACCCCTTTGATGCATTTGCTGACTCTTCCACCATGAGTGCACAGATGTTTGCACTTTTGGAAGATGACGTTTCTGGAGCCAAATGCTAAGTTGTTGGTAAATATTACCATTTGCTACTGTGCAGAGCTTCTAGGTTTCTTATTCTGGATGTGACTTTAAGAGTGGGTCCCACTGCTTTTCCCTCTTTCCCTGTATTTTCTCCTGCCCATGTTGGTCCATAGAGAGGAGCAGGTCACACCAGGAGCTGTGAGGTACCCCCAGGAGCCCATCTGCTGCAATCTCCAGTGGGGCTCGTATCCTCCTCCATGAAACTGGTGGGTTGCCTTTCACTTTTACAGATGTAAGTTGTTTTCTAGATTGCCATCAGTCTGTTCAGAAATATATTTATATAGACTTGGGAGACTATAAAATTTACAAATATTCTCCAACAGCAACAAAAATACTAACATGTTGACACTCATGTTTTACTCCTGTTTCCTTAGGCTCTGCTAGATGAATCATCAAGGCTTCCTAAATTTATCTATTTAACTAGGACAAAGAGATGTGTTGAACAAACTCTGGAATATTTGATAGTAGAAAGTCAGTTTTCAAAATTCACTTGTTGCTGTTTTGAAACATTTTGAATGCTTTGGAAGAGTCCACACACTGTATGAAGTGAAACGGTTTGATGGTTATGGGCCACTGAGGCTTCAGCAAAAACAACCGGTTTACTTGGGAAGTTTTTTCATTGCTTTGCTCAGTGGTATGCACACATGTCTATCAGAAAAGGTCAAAAGGATTTTTAAAAGATAAGTGTGAAAATACCCTTCTAAAATGTTCAGATAAGTGCATCAGCAGATGTATTAAAAAGTGACTTTGCAGAAGCAACTGCTGACCCACTTGCTCTTCCTGGGTTTTCTATTTCTTTTTTTCCTCTATATATGAGAGGAACTTTTCTGAACTTTCAAATCTTGTGCCTTGGGACTTATAAGGGGAATATTTTCATTAGTACAGAAGGGCTTCTAGACAGACCGATACACATAATTACACAATATTTATCTGGATGTTTTAATGTGGAAGGTTTAAAATATTTGCTAAGTTACATTGGCATGTTTTGAAAAGGCTGAATAAACTGTAGAGTGTGTAATTTGAAAAGTACATGAGAAGTATGTTTGGGGTCTTTTAAATCAAATCCTAGCTTCAAGTTTTTTATGGAGAATATCTACTGCCTTTTGGGGAGAGAAACCAGGAAAAATAATTTCTGAGGGCTTTTCTTTCTCCTTTTGAAAGCAAAATTAGAACCCAATAGATAATCATAGTTTCACCATGAGTTATTACAATGATTTATTCAATTAACCTCATGAATATAAACCCTATCATTAAATAAGCTAAATTTGAGTGCAACAATTACAAATTTTGCTAACTGGAAGCAGTGTAAGTATTAAGTGTTTAAATATACCAATATTGGAGCATGATAATTTTTAATCATAATTACCTCTTTTACTATACTTTGATTAGATTAAAATTAATGCATTATTAAGCCGTGATATGTTCTACCATCTAGACCTCTGTATAGACAAAGATAGGAGTTTCCCCCCTCACACACCCTTTTCTCAGGTCTAAATTAATTAAATCCCCTTTAATTATAATTTACTAAAAAGCTCCACTTTTGCCACTATTATGTCTTTTGAACTTTGAAATTCAGTAAAAAAAAAAGGGGGGAAAAAAAAGAGGGGGGAGGGGGGAAGAAAGAAAGAAAGAAACCAAACCCTTAAAACGCTCTTTTTGCGGGAGAACTGAACTGTCAGCGAATTCAGGCAAAATTAATTATTTCAGCTTGATAAACCTTTTCATCTATTTGACTCCTTATACAGAAAAGCCAATTAATAATGTCAAACATGCTTTGCCTCCGGGGACCGGCGGGTTGTAATGAGTGTGTTTACCGCGAGTGGCTGCAGCGGGGAGAGCCGCGCGTAGCGGCGCTCTAATCGCGCCACACCTGTCAAGCTGAGTCTCATTATCTGTGTACCAAGGGCAAACCTCATTTTGTCAGGAGTGGTTTTCGAAGAACTAACAACTGCCTGGGGAAGCATACAGGACTGTCGGCCAGTAGACGAGTCACTTAATTACCAATCAGAGAAGCAGGAGTGAATTCCTAATGTTCTTTAGTACCGACCCAGCTAATCACCGGGATGTGCGTCTCACCTTATCAGGGTGCCGCCACCGACCATTCATTTTCAGCACGGAGCTGATTCACCGCGTTCCTCTGTCCTCTGATAGGCTGGGATGGATGATGTTGCCCGGTACACAGCTATTCATCAGACGCACATTATCGCACAGGTGTAACCGATCTGATTGTCTTCCCATTATTAGCTGATAACGGGGTGGCTCTGGGTGACGGGATGGTCATCTCTCGGGTGACCCCAGAGCTCCCTCTGAAGTGAGCACGCAGCAAACGCAGCCCCCCCAAGACAAACAAAGGGCTGACCTTGGAGCGGATTATATTTCGAAAGCCATGTATGCACATTACCTAAGCCCTTGAAACTTCCCCATGGGATAAATAGTATTATCCTTACTTTACATATTGGGAGTGGAGACAAACTTCTGGCCTGTGACAAGCAGATTTAGCTCTCTGCAGAGCAGTTGAGGAGTGTGGTGTCCTTGGTGGAACTCCTGAAGGACTCGGTGCTGCCGTGGTGCCTGCCATGCCTCCAGAACAGTGGTGACTTCACTCTCTCTGGACCCTGGAAGCATCTCTTCATCACGGCCGTTTAGCCTGCTTGTAGTTAAAACAAATGGAAATTATGAAATGCAAAAAGCCCATTGTTTTAATTCGCAGGAGCTGATGGTGTTGGGCTCTCCCTGAGCCCACTCTGAGCAGCATCAGTTCAAATGCACAACATGCAGGGGTGTGCAGGCAGGTGCCAGTTCCCTGTTCAGGTGTGGTGCCTCACAGCTTTCACTGGGTTTCTCAGATATCCGAGGATTGCAGAAAGGGGCTGGTGAAGGCATCATTAAAATTGGAGAGAGTCCCAGCCCAGATTATCAGACTATACTACATTTCCTTATTGCCATGTATTTTTAGCAATACTGCTCTCTCTACAGAACAAACCGCTGTTCTTAGGAAGTTGATTCTTCCTTGCTCTATTTGCAGATGACAAGTGATAGGCAAAAAAAAAAAAAAGCCATGCAGGAAAGTTTTGCTTAGCATATGCTAAACTAACTGGGGTGAGACCGTTCTGAAATTCAGGAGTGTTAACAGATATCAGAAAATCCAAAGTGACTGCCTGCCAAAAGAGATTCTGCATTTCATTTGTTGCAGAATAGCTGCAGAAGTCAAAAGGTCTGTTTATCACGTATGTAAAAGGAGCAAAAAGCTTCATAAACACTGAAAAATAAAATAAGTAGAAGACCTGTTCCCTCTTCCCCAGCAAAGTCATCACCATTACAAAAAAAAAATGGTAGAAGAGGTTTATGAGACAGTTCTGTAAGCTGACATCTCAGCTTCCTCTTGCCTGATGGTTGGAGGTGTGGAGGGGTGTTTGACAGCAGATACTCACGGGGTATTGTATGGACTTTCTGTTTGGGACCATTCCTTGGGAGATGCTGGGTGCTTTCGGGGTGGATTTTTTTCCTTAATTTTAATTTTTTTAAATCATCTTTATTTTGTATTGTGGGAGTGAATTGTCAGGTTCTGAAATGACAGCTGCACTCACCTGCCACCAGTGTTCTGAGTGATTAAACAAAGTGAACTCTAATTCTAGCCAAATTAATGCAAATAAGATGGAGATGAGAGGGGGAAGAGGAAAAGTGGAGGGAACTCCAACTACTCAAACATCTGTGTCTTAGTGTCAGACAGCCACGCACAGGAAAAATTCATTTCCCTTGTGCCATAGCTTATCCACTGGGGAAGAGATTATGGCAGTCAAATGAAAACAAGCACAGATACTGTCAGCGTAAAAATGTCCCCAGAGCAGTTTGTGAGCAGGAGGAGCTGGGAGCAGGTCAGCAAGATTCTGTCCATGTGGATTCCCGTTCTCTGCTGAACTATCACAGTTCCAGCAAGCCAGCACTGCACGGCTTGTTCTCTCAGTGTTTAGCTCTGGGGACACCCATCACACCAGATGAATGTTTATTGAAGGAGCTACTGAAGAATGGTGGATCCAGGGTCCAGATCGCTGTTAAATACTCTTATCTTGCCCTGCGTTTCCTTTCTTAGGGTGCAGTTTTGCAAAACAGCTAAACCCATTGAAGTCAAACTTATTACCAGTTTGTGTACAGAGTAAAATCTGATATTTCACCTCGGTTTAAGGCAACCTTTGCTAATTTGCTGATAGGGCTTTGCACAGCCAAAATTAGTGGAAAGCAGCAGAAGAAATCAAAGCAGTGAACTGGGAAAAAGAGGTCCTGGGATAGCCAGTAAAATAGAAATCAGCCCTGTAGCAGAGGAAAAACAGATGCTTTGTATTGATTGTTCATCTTCAATCTCATTATGACTTTCAAGCTGTTACTTCAGCTTTATTGGTTTTGGTTTCTTTTCCCAACTTTCAATGCAGATGATGTCCTGGTTGCTCTATTCTCAGGCCAAGTACAGCCTGACCTCTCCCTTTAACGCAGTAAGTGGCATTCATCTCCCCCTTACTCAGGCAAAGGGTGAAGAAGAGGTCAGTAGCCCTAATAATTGTGTCTTGGACCTCTTTGTTGGTACGGTTATATGATCTTTTGTTTTCTGTTTTATGACTGACAAGCTCTCAAAAACCTTCTGGCAACACTCAATTTTCACAAAATTGATAATTCTAGCTGGGGGAAAACTCTTGGTATTGCTTCTTTTAAGTTTTCAGTGGGAGGAACTTTTATAAAATGTATCATTCCTAATCCAACTGACCCACATCTAAAACTCTAAATGTATTGAATTCAAATATTGAATTGAAAGCAATTTGATACAATCAAGTATCTGTGTGAGCCATAGTAGTATTCTGAGGCAGATGTGGTTTGGATGCTTCATGCCCCTGTGCTCTTTATGGGCCATTACTATCTGTATTTTTTCTTTTGACCTAATCCATGATAGACACTGTGGGGTCTCTTGGGAAAGTGGTTCACTGAGAGAGAAGAGAGGGAGGGACACCAAGCTGTTCCAGCCGGGAGGCGATGGGCAGCTCTTGCTTGGCTCATTTTGCAGTGCTTTGTTACGAAAGCAGGCTCCCCAGCTCCTTCCTTTTCCCTTCCTCTTCTTGCTCCAAGAAGTAAACATTTAAGGTGCTTCAGAGGCAAAAAAATTCCCACCCTTTTTGCTTCTTTTTATTTGTACTAGAGGTAGACTTTGTTCCTTCATAACAGTAGCTGAATCTAGAGATGATGGTGGAAGATTCCAAGTTGAACTTGCTCCACATTTCAATGCTATCGGTTATGTTAATGACTCCTTTCACTTTCTAGGGCTTTGGGAATTGATATATAGGGGATATCCAAACCCTACACCTTAAATCCTCTCACAATATGTGATCTCTGTGATTGCTACATCGGAAGTGCCTAGCACATGGTGTTGCTGAGTCCCAAGGGAAGGACAAAGGAACAGTAAGAAAAGAGGTAAGATTTGACCAAACTGTCTTAAATTTCAGACCCTTGGACTTATTTTTCCCATCTTCTCAAGACCTTCATGGAAATAATTCTTGAGCTTTAACAGAAAGAAGTCTCTGATAATTCTCTCCATATCAGTCAGGCCTCAAGTCATACACAATATCCTAAAAGCAGCTTCATCTATGTATAAGAAAAGGAGCTGTTGCCTTTGTCATGCAGCCCAGAATTCTGTTGGATTTTCTTTTTGATTGCTGCATATTCCCTTGACCACATTTAATCTGATGTGGATTATCACTCCCTGATCTCATCACCTCCTTCCTTGAACTTGCATGTTGCTTTAACTGTCTTAGAGGGGGGAATGCCCTTAAATGAGCCAGTAATTAAATTCCAACAATAATTTTATGTATTTGTTTGGGTTTTCTGAATGTCCTTATAAGAGGTTAGGCAGTCCTGTACTCATGTTATCTATTGAGAGTGACCTGGAGCGGAGTTTTTTTGTTTGGTTGGTTGGGTTTTTTTCATAAGAGCTCTCTCATACACAGAAGTGGAGCTAAGGGCTGTGATGCTCTGAGCTGTGGCTTGGTGGTACAAGGCTAGCACTTTCTGGGAAGACCAGACTTCCCACCCACACTGGTGCACCTATCCACAGAAAACCTGAAACCTCTTGGAAACCCTGGGCTTTGCTGGAGCTGCCTGTTTGCTTTTCATATAGTCAGATGGCCTGATCCTTTCCCCAAATTACTGGTTTTACTCTGCCTAAACTGCCTAGCTTATATTATTGTGCTATACCAGATATACGAAGTAGGGATGCTGGAAAGTATGCAGCTCCTCTCTGACGCAAGGAGACATTGAACATGCTTCCAAATATGGAGAAAAATAAGGTGTTTTTTAAAAATGCTATGGTCTGTAATGCTAAATATAGTCAGAATAGTAAAAGAAAGAAGGTTCTATAGGTTTTGCCAAGCTCACTGGCTTAAATAATTCTCTCATTCTATGCTTAATGATTGCCAGGCATGCCTCATGACACAAAAAAAGTAATTTTGAAGAGGAGGCTTTTAAATTCAATTTTTTTTTCCCATCTAGAAATCAGCAGAATATAAAAATATCCACAGTACCTTATTCTTTCAAATATGTAACATTCTGTTTTTTGGTTTTTGTTTTTTTTTCAATTTTAGGGGTGCCACTGTGACAAAACAAAACAAAAAAACAAAACCCAACAAAAGCTTGAGTACTTAGGAAGTGCTGGAATTAAGGATAACTGCTAATTTGTAGGCACTCTGAAAAAAAACCTGTGACCCTGGAACAAACACGGTTTTAACATAAGAGGCAGAAGAACTCAGATTTACAAATAAACACTGACCCATTTGGATCCCTGTTGCTTGAAACCAGATCAGTCTATTGAAATACATATGGAGAATAGGGAAGTTGGCTCCTAGGCATAACAGGGAACATGCCCAGTTCCAGTGTAAAGTGAACTTTCATTCTGAAGTTGTTCTTTGTTCAGTGATGCCAAAGCTAGAGGTTTACCTAATGGAAACAATACTGGGCTTGGATAAATTCAGGAGTGGGTGCCATGCTAGCAGAAAGCCAGGTTTTTACTCCAGTTCTTTATGTGCAGAGCATAAATCACTCTGCTTAGGGACTGTGTGTCCTTTTGTCCCAGAGATAAGTGTAGGATGCTCTGTGAAAAGCGGCTTTCTTGCTCTTGAGGCAGCGTGGTTAAAGATCTCTCCAGTGTTCCAGAGATGTTTCAGCCTCGAGACAAGCCCTGGCAGTGGGCCAGTGCTCCTTGTCAGAGGGTCTCTGTCCAGTGTCAGGAGTCAGCAGCAAACAAACACGTAGGCAAGACACAGTACTCTCTTGTGTGCCACCAGCTAGAGAAGCTACTGTGCTTCACCCACCCTTTGGGCCTGCTAGCCCTCCATCAACCACAGCTATGCTCTCCATTGAAGAACTAAAGTTCACGAAGCCTCTCAATGGCACTGGGTTTCCAGAAGCACAAAGAATACCCACAAGGCATTTCCAGAGATCCTTAAGTGTGGTTATAGCTCCAGATGGTTACTCTTGTGGAAACCAAATCCTGCTGGAATCAGAGTTCTTTCTATGTAGAATAATGGTTGAAATGAACTTTTGGTCTTGCAGAGCCTCTCCCTGTCTGTCCTGAAAACATCCAGTTGTGAGCTACATACTCCATACTCAGTTTAATCCAACCAGCTTTTAGGAAATGTACCTAATAACCTTGTAGTACAAGCTGTGCATATTGGTCTGCAAGGCAAAGAGCTACATCATTGTTTCTTCATCCTCAATAGCCTGACTATACATGAGGTATTTTTGTTTTTGAAACCAAAATTACTTTGTTTCACCTCTTTTAGAAGCAGAAGAAACACACAAAAGTTTTCCTAAATTTATTTGTCCAGTGGATGGTAGGGAGAGAAACCCAAAATCCAGAGTGCAGCTGGAAGGAAGTGTGTGCTGAGAGCATGATTAAATGATTGTGAATGAAGAAGATTGTTTCTGTTTACTATGTGTTCCATCATAAAGCTTTATGGAAAACATTCCTGGAGAGGAATAGGTGAACAAGGTATTCCTAACATGAGCACTTCAAGTTCAGAAGTTCAGCTTTAATATGAACACTGCAGATTTTTTTTTCCCACAGAAACTTCTTTCTTATTTCACTTAAAATGAGCTCAGTAGCCTGTGCTGGTGGTTTCTTGGTCGTTCTTGGTTTCTTCTGCTAAGGGGACAAATGTCTGATAATCTCCAAACGTGGGAAAGGTGTTGAAATATAAATGGACTATCTCCTCAGCATAGGTAAGAGGGAGGGAGGGAGGGCAAAGGTCATAGCCTGCCTGGAAAAAACCTTACAGAGGTACAGAATGGCCATTCTTGATCTCCTCTGCTAAACTGAAAGAGCCACATCAAGAAAGTGACAGAAAAAAACATTCATTTCTCTACTGGATTAATGCAAATAGAGGGCAACACCAGATTTAAAAGACATTTGAGTGCTTAACAATGAAACTAAGTTCTCTGTCTTTGAAGCTGCATTAAGTCTCCATGATCACATATCTTTAAGAGTTTATGTTCCTTCGTTAGCCTGGCCCCAAGCATTTTCCAGTGCAATGCTACTGACAGACAGTGCTTCTGATGTTTCCTATTGGTATTGCATCTAGTTTATCTAAAGAGACATTTTCCACTTGGTTGATAAATATGTCTGCTCAAGGGCAGACTGAAGAAGTAACCTAAATATAGATTTTCAAGATGACTAGAAACCTTTTGCATACTTCCACTTCTTCCAGTCTACCTTGAAGCTCAGAGAAGCTGGATTTTTGGGGGAGAATATCAAATTTGTGGGAGTTTTCTCTTTTCCTCTCTGCTGGTGACCTGAAGGCCTAAGGATGGAACCAGGAATTACAAGCCACTTATGGAAATGCAAGACCGATATAGTCAAACAGCAGCCACCTGTTCTAATGTAATTTTCTCTCTCGTTTACATGCTGAAGCCTTTCCTGAAGCTGGGTGTGAGCAGGATAAGAAAGGAGCAAAAGCATGTTTTGGTTTTTGGGTTTGGCTTTTTTTATAACTTAATCCTTAGGGAGTGCAAGTAAAAATCTGGGTTCAAATTACCGGAAAAAGTTGACATGCTAAAAAAAATTCTTCCAAGCTTAATAAGTCCACAAAATATACAAACATTTTTTATACTTCCCAGAAAAATGAGAGAAGGGGGCACTTACTGAATGACCAGGAATTGCATTTAAAGTATCTTTTGCATGTTTTCTATTATGTAAGAAACATATGGGAACAAGACTGAAATTTCTTATGAATCTAACCAATAAAATCTAATCCTGGCAATCATTTATCAAGAGACATTTTTTATGGAACAACATTGCAGACCTGGGTGAACTGTCCTTCCAGTGCTTCATCGCTGTGCTTTCATGTTAACAAAGAAAAGGATTATGTTACAAAATAAACAAGTCTCCTAATGAATACAAACTATTCTCGACTGTGCTGATAACAAATCGCCCAAGGTTAAAGAGCTAAATAAAGCATGTTGCCCTGAAATGCAGCAGTGACAATTGTGACTTATCATGATCTGTTAAACAGAGCTTCTCTTTTCCCTTTTCTCTTTGGGGAATTTGGCAAAAAGATCGTTTTTGCAGCCTCCTAACTGTACCACAGCTACAGTCACTTCTGGTCTTGTTGGCATGATGGATCAGCTCTTGTAGGTAAGGGATCATTTTTGGCATTCATTAAATCACTATTACAAGTCCATTCCTGCTTCTTGTTCCAGGCTTTGCCACCCACTTTTTCTGCTGAAAAAGCCCAAGGAACAGGATGCAAAGCTTTTGTAAAGAGTAGCAGGAAAGAGACATGCAAGAACAAAACACTGTACATTTGAGTGTCTTCGAGGTTGTTGGTACTTGATATATACTGTTGGGGGATGTTAGCCTGGAAGGACAGAGCTAAAATACCCCTAATCTCTCTCCAGTGATAAGGATGAGCCTGACTGCACATAATCTGTAGGTGCTTCAAAACCTTATCTATGACTGGATACGATAATTTTCCTCCTCTCCTACTCTCCGACTGTCATGTCTATTCAAACTGGGAATTCCTTAGGACATCTTATGTCCCTTGGGGAATGTGTGTCTCATATAGTTATCCCTGAGATTAGAAAGGGTGTTTGGGTGCTGTTAAAAGAAGATGGTAGTAAATTTCTCTCTTTCTATCAATATGTGCTATCCATACAGAGCCTGGGGTAATCTAACAGGGATTCTAGACAGTCCTGTCCTGACCATTTTGTGTTCATTTCTTTTATTCCATTTCATGGATTCTTCTTCATTCTGGTCAGCAAAAGCAAAATCAAATAGATGATTTCGGCAAGATGTCCCTTTCCTTTTGCTCTTGTCATGAACTGGCAGCATGCTTGACTGTGACATTTTTTGGTTTACAAAGTGCTATAGGAATCATCAGAGAAAATATGCTATAGAAATCGATATCATAATGATAATGATATGATTAATTAAATCTGTTTCTGTTAATTGCTGTTTGCAAGTTACAGGACCAAAGGGAAATAACTTTGAAATTACATGAAATTTGAGACAAGAAACTTTTAGAAATCCGTATTGTCCTGTGGTGGATTCCATTCAATGAATTTTTAGAAGGAAGAAAAGTCATACTAACCCATTTCAGTTTCTGGATATAGTATATCATTTTAGATTAATGCTTTTAACATTTCAAGGTGCCATTCTGGAATACAATGATCTATGCTATACATCAATTTCAACATCTTTTGTTATAAATTAAGAATAGTACCCCCCAAAAGCTCTGAAATCAAATTTGTCATTTGAAATAATAAAAGTAAAGTGTCATTCTGACTGACCATATTTCATGTCATCTTTTCTGATTCTCCCAGCTGCTGTCATTGTGGTGCTGCTGTCATTGTTATTAAAAGAGATGGCTTGAAAACAAAACAAAAAATAGAGAGGTTGTAAGGATTTGTACAACAATAAAACATTCAGGAATTTTCTGCCTTGTCTGGAGAATTCCCTTGTAAAAAGTAACCAAGACCAGCACACTGTCCTCCAAACATTTTCTAAATCTTTTTTACTACTTGGAAGCTTCAGGTATCTCAGAATATGATGCAGTGCCTGTATTCCCAGGTCTTCCTTGCCAGTGACTAGTCAGAATGCTTCCTTGTGTGATGGGCTTCATTCTGTTTATAAAAATTTTTGCTTCCCTCCATCACTTGCACTGCAAGCTCTTCGTGGCCAATTTCTATCATGTATTTCTATACACTTTCAGGGACATTTTCCTTTGAGCTGTTAATGAGAAGCAAGGAATAGCTTTCCACTGTGAGGCAGGCACCTGCCCTCCATGGATCTCAACCCTTCTGAATTGTATTTCTGACAATTTCAATTTACAGTTGTGGGTACTCACCCTGGTGCGATTCCACTTTTTCTATAATGTTCTTCGTCACTAGGATTTCATCCCTAGTGTTCAGTCACTGCTTACCTGGAGGATAATCCAACACCCACTAACATACAAACAAACCTGGCTTGGGTCCTGTTCTTCCAGCTGGGTGACATAACCTTGGGTAGTAAAAGGCAGTGAAGTACCAAGAAATGTACTTTTGTATAAAGAATCTTTGGTGGAAGATGCCTGATCCTCTCTTCTTCCCATTCCACATTCTGGAGCGGGTTTGAAACCTTTCAGAAAACAACTTTCTCCAGCAGCAACAGTATCTAAGCTCCAGTTGTGACACAACTTCTGTTTTTCCCTGAAAAATCCATTGATTTCTTGAAATTGTGATAATCTGCATTCACTCCATGCCCTCTGTAGAGTTTGGATAATTGTGGCTGAACTCTGAAATGCATTTCTAATTAGGACTTTCATTTTAATGGAATGTAGAGGCAGAAAAGTAACATGAGACTCCAGTTTTAACCATGTACTTTATAGAAGGCTGTGTTTTTTCCACCATTTTACTCTCTTCACAGTGCTTGTCATGAAGCTGGATTAATATTGTGCTGCTTCTGTTCTTATTTGGTATGTGAATGAGGTGTCACAATTTCATTGCCTTGTGTACTGTGTTCCCATATCTATAGAAAATATCTGTATTTTACACACATCTCAGAAAGAGTAAGGATACAGGCATGGAATTTAAAGTATCTTATATTTTCCCAGCTTACCAAGGTCTGTTGAGATGAAATTGTTGCCTCTGGCTTTTTACTTGAACTTTTGTAATACAATGCAAAAACTGAAGCTGCTTTGCAAAGAACCTGCTCAGCATTCTTATATTGTCAAATTTAAATACACAATTTAGTCTGATTACTGGTAGAAAACCTTCCATTTCAATGTAGCTCTCCTAATTTTTAAATGAGACTAACATATTATACCTTTATGCTTTTATTGTTTAATAGAGCTATCTAAGTGTGCCTATGGCCCTCATCACCATCGTGTGGAAATGCTTCCGAAGTACTTAATAGAAATTACAACAACAACCTCTTTTTCAGTGACGAACTGAAGCTCTGCAAATCATACTCTTTCCCTGGGTTCTTCAACAGGAAGGTCAGCAACCTTCATTTCCTTCTCACGCCTCTCCTCGCCTGCCTTGGGAGTAGCCATCTCCTTTTTGGCTTTCATTACTCCAGCCAAGGTAAATAACAGAGAGACCTTGTTATTAATGTTCTCATTTAAAAATCTATTATGGTATTTAGAATGATGAGGTCTGACTCTAAGTCAAGGGAAGATTAATTACATGACACCAGTGAAAACGGGATGTGACAGTCTTTGGACTGATATGACTAACCGTCCCAATAAATCTGAGCTTGCACAATTGCCATAGTAAAGTGTGCACCATGTGCCAGCATTCAAAAAATCTTCCTCTGTAGTCATAAGCAGTTACCAGGGTGTCACTTAATTATCTCTTTGAGGCATTACTATGGCAAGAGGAAAAGCATTTCTTAATATACATTCATGGGGAGAGGGCTGCAAGGAACATCTACATGGAAGAAAAGATACTGTTGACCCAACCTTCTCTTTTTCACTCTTTTCTTTTTAATTTTTGGTACCAAGAGGAAAATGTGGAAATGGTACTGGCTTGCAATCCTAATTGGCAAACAAGTTATGCCACTTAGTAAACAGGTACTGCCCTTAATTTGCCATCCCCTCATCTTTTAGCACCAGTTGCTCCCAAAGCTCTGTCCTAATGGTCTGCAGTTTTCTCACACTGGGCTTTGGCCTTTAAAGACCTACATGGCTTAGGATCTGCCTTTGGAAAAAGTTGCCATTTCCTCCTTTAGCAGTTACTGATGGCCTGGTTTAAAGCCACTGAAGTTTGTATGTATTTATGTAGCCATAAATAAACTCTTGGTTTATGCATTCTGTGAAGAGCAATCAGCTGGGTCAGCACATAGCAGTGTGTGGAGCAGCAACAGCAACTTTCATGCAGCTAATGCCAGGGGACTCTACCCCCAAAGTCCTCCAGCAATCTGTCTAAAAATGCCTGTTAAAAATTTCTCCACTTGAGTTTCTTGCCCTTATTCAGCTGCCAGGTGAGACCCAAACAATTTGTGTGGCTGAGCAGGCAGACACTTCGGGTAGGCACAAAGGATGATGAGAAGGGGAGAACTGCTGGGGTGGGAAGCTCTCTTCACAGCTATCAGAATCATTTGTGGGTCTGATGGAGGCTCCTTGCTACCCACACCATGTCCTCACACTCCCCACTCTGCAGATGCCGATTTCCTTCCTTTCAGCTGTGCTGGATGTCACATTAATTTGTGCATGGCCACAGTCTGACTCCAGGGTCAGAAACCTTCACCGTGGGGACAAGGGCAAGCAGTTTGCATGCATTTATTTATCTCCGAGAGGATGCATAAAGGTAAAGCAAATCACCCCGAGCAAAAATGAAAATTAGAGTTGGTTTTGTTTTGACAACCCCAGGCAACTGAGATCTGGCTCCAGCCTGCTCCCAGCTGCTCTGAGACGGCTCTCCAGGCCCCCAAGCTCTGAGTGCCACTGTTGCTCCAGTGGGGTTTCTAATTCAGTCCCCAGCCACCAGCAGTGCTCTGTGGAGAAATTTTGTCTTCCTTGCTCTACTAAATTTCTCTTATTATGGCAAGGGGAACCAAACGTGAGCAAGGTGACTTGGAGGAAAAAATCTATCTTTTTAAAGTCTGAAGTGTGTCGCTTATTGCGGTGGGAAAAGTTGCTGGTACATATAAAACTCGAGAAACAACTTCTGCTGGAAGATATTTGTTGAGCTGGATTTTGAAAGCTGTGCAAAATAGAGTTTCAGCAAATTACTTCTAAAATAATTTTGAATGCACTTGTCTTTGTAAAAGAAGAATTCACTGAGTGAACAATATCTTAATTCAGCAGTCATACCCTTGCTCTCTTTTAGAAGTATTTTCTGTTTATGAATATTAAATGCTGAAAATTAAAAGAAAAGGAGAAACCTCAATTGCACATGAAACTTTGCCTTTGAATGACAGGGGTTTCAGTTCAGGTTTCTCCTTTGAAGAATGTCCCACAACTTTTTGTCCAGTGTGGGTGTTATGAGAGCAGAAGGATTTCAGCACCCAAAGGAAGGGACGGAGGTTGCTACCCTGAACAGTTCTAGAACTCATGTAGTAGATATCAGTTTTCTTGATTTATTGAGCTGTATTGACCTAAAAGTTTCACAGAATATTTATGTTTGAGAAGAGATAAACTTTCTGGTCATCACCAAGGAATGAGGCAACATTAGGTGAGCATGTTACTGTTCAGTGGTAATCAAACTAGAATTTAGGGATCTCTAGACAAAATTAGCTGTAAAGAATTGAATTTTCAAATAAAGTTTTTGAAGCAGTATATCAAACCCCAAAGTTTTTTTCCATAGAATTTTTTTTCCCCTCAAGTCTTGCTTGGACTTTTTTTTGAGCAAATCTCAGGTAAAGAAATCATGATTATACCATAGACATTCAGGGAGTCTGAATACTGCAAGGCTCCATGATGGCAGACGTCATCCCCCTGGGCCCTATTCCTCCCCTCTCCCTCCCAGGTCTGTCTGCATTCAGTCCAGGTTTATCACATTGTCTTTCTTTCTTTGTGTGCCCGGTTCCTGCCTTGAAGTAGATGTCCGGATGGGCTGTGGGAGAGGACAATGGCAGCCAAAGAAGGATGAAGATACCAGGAGCCTTGCAGGGTGTTCAGTGACCAACCACTACCTGTCAGAGCTGATGCTCCAGTGCAGCTGGGAACCAAGAGCAAACTTGGCAGTGTAATCAGGGCTAGATTTCAGGTTCAGATGCAATGGCATTTGAACTGCACACATATCTTGGCACAAATTACAAGGCAGAAGGGAACATTCTCTCTTCTGTTGACCCCCCAAACCTGCAAAGTTGCCTGTATTCTTTAGCTCCATCTACTGGCACTTGGCAAAAACTGGCCTGTATGTACGTACAAATCCAAGTATTCCTGTACAAAAAGCAACAAATACCTTCCTACAAATTGGCCATCTGGTATATATGATTATCTTACTTTTAAACAATAGTGAATTATTATTATTTTTGTAATCTCTGTAGGGTGGGGTCTGTAATTTCTCAGAGGATAAGACTACACTGGATATGTGTTACTAGACTATAAATGAATAATTGTGTGTGTGTGGCAATATGCAGCTATCGTTCCATGCAAGTATAATTGAAACATCATTAAAAAAAACATAATTAAGTCTTTAGCAATACCCAGGGGATGCAAGTTGTTTCTATTCCCATTTCAAAAATGAATGAGCAAATTCTGACCAAAGAATCCTGGCTCCTATTTGCCTCCTCTGCTTATTATATGTATTTCCTTCTTCACATGTTAAAGAGACCATTGGGTTGCTCTTTCCTGTGGTAGATTTGGGAATAGTGCTGGAGGTGACTTTTTTCTTGCTGTGCATTTCCATCACTATAAATATTCAGTTCCTTTATAATATTAAGTTTCTTTAAAATATTTACATAAAAATGGAGTAATAATTATTATGAGTAGGTAAAAGTGTAAGAAGATGCCTAAAGCCTAGATTTTTAAATACTTTTTAAATAAGGGAAAATGTATATTTTATGCATGAAACATTTTAAGATGTTCTTCTCCGTTATATTTTTCAAAGACTAGCAATTGAAAAGAGTGCTGGTTTGCATTCATCACTTACAGCAATTGTAGTTCTGTATCCAGACTCCTACGGAGATTTCTTTTTCTTCAACTTCTTCTGCCAGCTTTCATTTTTCATACTGCTCATATATTATTATTTAGTATAATGGGAAGGAACAATCCTTAATTTTAAAATAAATAAATAAAACATCCAAACCAAAATAGACTTGCCCCTATTCAGAAGGGATCATTATTTGGGAATATACTCATTTGTATAAATATACTTTTAATCAAACTTTTTCCATATGACTTCAGAAATAATTGCCTCCTTTAAAATAATAATGAAAAAGGAAACAAAACATAGCACCATAAGCCATCTCTTATTTTGGAGCAACTGTAAGACACTAAGTTCTGGCACAGCTTTCCATAATCATTCTCTGATGGTTGCAATTTATTTATTCAGTTTTAAATTAAGGTAGTTAACATTTATCAAGTAAGAACAAAGTATGTAGGAAATACTTGTAGGATAAGAAAAAAAATATTGAAGGGGTTCCACACGTTTTCAGCTCATATGATTTATATATGCTTCTGATTTTAATGCTGGGGGAAGTTGGATTCGATAGATGATTTGTTTTCCATGGGGAAATCCTAGTTACAGCAACGACTCAGTAATCCTGCTTTTTGTACAATAAATGCACGGCTTGCCTGTAGGAAGTTGAAGAAAATGGGATCTTGGCGTGAGCAAATTCAACAGCAAAACACTCACTCTCTTCACTGGGACCTTCTTTTTAGGTGGAACGGTCGATATTTTAAGTTGTTTCCCACATGGACAAGGCATGCTGGCTTGTGAGTCTATGAGACTGATTCAAAACCACATGGATCATGGAGGTTTGGTTCAGTTCACAATATTCCTTCAGTAGGCTTTGGCCACAGCCTAATTTAAGGTCAGGTAACATGCAGGATCAAACAGTTAACAGAAAAAAATATATCTCCCTACCTAACAAACAAAAGTGGCAGTGGCAGGTACATAGAACAAGAGGAGCACTTGGGAGCTTGAGGTGGATTTGAGAGTCCAGGCATATGGGCTACAAAGAGCACTGATGGAGAAAAGGAAGTGTCAGCATCTGAAGGCCAAAAGCACAGATGAATGAAGCAGAAGTAGGTGAAAGGAGCTGTAGATACATGTGTTTCTGTTTCAGTCATTTTTACTAATTAATGGGTGTTTTTTGCTGAGAAATCAATATTACGAGGGTGCATTAATATGGTAATAGCATTTTGCAGGAGCTGTAGCTGGCTATGACTTTGGGGGAAGGGAGACAGAAATGTCAATTCAAGCTTGAATGTGAATGCATCAGATTTACATCTTTGAATAAGAAAACTCCAAAAAGCAGTAAGCATAGGGGTTTTTATCCCTCTTAGTCAATTTTGCATATCATTTGGCCAATTATGTGTTACAATATGAAGGTAAAAATCCCTCTTGTTTGTGGAAACTGATAAAAAAGGTCACATTGCTATGAGTATGTCCCACTGGCCTAGAGCAGCCAAGCAGGCAAGTGAAGCCCTTCTGCAGCCAAGTGGGGCCGTGGAGATGACAATCTCAAGCAGAAGGGGGCTTTTCTCAGGAGTGGTAGTTATTTTATTTAAATACTTCAGAGCAATGAGAATTACATGTGCAGCATGTAATTCTCTGCTAGCTAATTCCAAGTCCAAATCGACCTTTGTATAGCTTTCCCTAACTGTTTATCCAATTCTCTTTATCTTAGGTCTCCTGAGTGCTCGCATTACTGACACCTGCCAGGAAAGATACACTGGCAAAGGCACATGTTGACCACTGATTTCTGCCCGTGTTAACCACTGATTTCTGCCCATCAAGATGTGCTCCAGGTCACCTGTGCAGGCTCCCAGTGACAGGAGCATGGGGTGACACAGGATGTTTTGCTCTTGCTCAAGGACAGCCATTCTTCCTCTCTGAGGTTACCAACCCCCAGTCCAGCCCAATCAATATCAGGAAATAGGCTGTAATCTCTCCATGAATATAAGCTCCCTTTGGGATGTGAGCTGGTCAATGCACTTTGATGTACTCCTAGAACAGCAAAAGGTTTGGAACCAAAGTGCATTGTCTGGTTCCCAGCTCACAGGCAGTTTCTGACATTTAAGGGTCATTCTGTACACACTAATCTACTTGACTCTTGAATCTGTGGAAAAAATGAAAGTTAGGTAAGTTTTAAAGAGAGTTTTCTTATTTGCTCACAGAACCAAGAGCTGAATAGATTCACTAAATCTAGGAAAGGCGGTGAATTAAAATAGGACAATTGTGTCTTTGCTGGGAAGACCTGTTTTTCTTTAGCTGAACCTGATACCTGCTATCACTTTTTCATTTCAGTTTCCAAAATTAGCGAAAAATCCAGCTAGAACTGTCTCAGTTTTCTCCTATAGCATTATTTGAGGTATAGAAGTAACTTTAATCTCTGCTTGCCATAGAACAAAACCTAGTTTTACAGTGTTGTCCTAGAGGCGGCAGCAGAGTACATAAGAAACAAAAAAGCTGACACACAAATGGGCAAAGTTGTGTTTGGTTAGTAGCTAATATATATAAAGTCTTAGTAAAGGGTTTTACTGGAATAAAGTGCTCATATAAAACCCAAGAGGCAACATTGGCATATCCTTGAAATAGGTAATAGGGTGAAAATAATACTAATGTTCTGGATCTGAGGGGACTAAGTTGACCTAAAAAAAAATCTCCACTTGTTGGAGAGCCCTTGTGGAGGCACTGTTTTGTATACCACAGATTTAGAGATAACCCAAACTACTTGCACAGAGCTACAGAGGCAGTTGCATCGGCAAACTTTAAAACAAATGTGATGCTCTGTGACACATTAATTGAAATGTACTTTCCAGTGCAACCATTTAGCCATTTATATAAATATCAAAGCTTTTGGGGTTTAGTGTCAGTCTTTGTTTCTGAATGAGAAATTTATAAAAAACATATGTTTCAAACTGCCACTGAGTGCGTGTTCAGAAGGATGTGGCCACTGAACTATATCAAACTTTCCTCAGTACAATTATTTGATGAACAGAAGATTCTTCTGTTAATAATGTCTCTTTTCAGTAATAACCAAAAGTTTCCAAAAGTGTTATTGTATTGAGATGGGTGGAACAAAGCCTTAAAGCATGGTCCCATTGAAGTCATGGGCAATTTGTCACTGGCTTCAGTGGGACCGGGATTTTGCCAAAAAAATCAAATGCTTTCTGAAGTCTTTCCATGAATTAGTCTGCAATTAAAAATAAATCATCTTGTATAAGTAAGTTGTGTACGGAACCCACACTGCCATAAACTTCAGATCTGATTCCAGGTTCTTCAGCTTCTGGGACCGCTCAGCTTCAGGATTCTGGTTTCTTTTCTTCTGATGCCTAGCTGAGGTGTTAACATGACAAAATTGTCATGTCACTTCCAATATTTATATTCAGCGCCCGGGTGTCAGCCTCAGTTTATCTGACCATTCATATTATCACAGCACCCAGAGGCCTCCAGACACAACGGGAACATCCTTATGAAGAGCACATTGGCTTGGTCTGCTCTGCTTTGAAATAAGGTCACTGGAGCTCAGCTGACCACCCTAGGCCTGTCCATGGTGTATCTGCTGATGGGATGTGCTCAAGCACAGAGGTCTGTGTTTGCAGACTGGTGCCTGAGAGCTGCTCTGGAGACCAATTCCATACACTGTGTGCCAGGCTGTCCTCAGCAGCGGCTGCAGACCCTACTGTAGACAGCCCACAGCAGTGACCCCACAGCTTGATCGGGTAAGCAAATGGATGTACAAAGGTTTGGGAAAAAGGAGAGGCTCAGGCTGACTAAGGCCCTGATGACTCCATGGCCTCGTGTGAAGGGTGTCACAGGCTTTTCCAGGGAGTTATTTCCTAGCATCAGAGAGGGCAATTAAGACTTTTTCATTCAGTACAAAAGTTTTAGAACACCTTGTTTTACTACTGTTCTTTATGTCTGGAAAGCTTTTACTGGTTTATAAAATGCTCTGTGTGCCCACTTAAATATTCTCATTAAAATGCCTTGCCTTCTCCTAGAGTTGATGTGGAAGGAAGCATCTAGCTGCATCCCTAAATCCTGCAGGCTTTATTTTGGCCAGAGCTCTGCCTCGGTAAGAAACCAGGCAGCTGGTTCTGGTGCAACCCTCTGTTAATTTTTTGGAAAACCAATATTCCTCTGTGTTCACCTAGACTGGCACAGTAAGGGACAGTGGATGCTTCTGCAGTGTCACCCACATGCTGTTTGTACACAATATGCAAGGGAT
>JAYRBT010000181.1:8702305-8808056 GCA_036023395.1 Myiotriccus ornatus
TAGACTGGCACAGTAAGGGACAGTGGATGCTTCTGCAGTGTCACCCACATGCTGTTTGTACACAATATGCAAGGGATGGGCCATCCTTGCTAACACAAGTTCCCCTGAATTTGTAAATATATACACATATGTATGTTTTCTGGATGCAATCTTTGTTTGGGGTAATAATGTTTCTGAACAACTTACAAAAGGACAATATATACTCTTTTAACACCTAATCTTTACCCACTGATCCCTGGGAAGCAAACCTCTGTGATACACAAGAAAACCGTTCTCATAATTCCCATACAACATTTCTCTTTGTTTTCGAGACTGCTTAGCTAACCTGTACAAAAATATTTGCAGCCCCTCCTTCTCCAGAAAGCCCCAGCTGATGAGCCAAGCTCTCAGCGTTTCATTCCTGTGTAGATAGTTTCTAAATTTTTTTCCCAAGGCTTTATGGTTTTCAACAATATATCTTTCATCACTGTATTGCCAAAAAGAAGTGGCTGCCTTGAAGCCTCCCTTAGGATTTGGACTGGATATCGAGGATTAGTTTATAACTGGTAACTTATGAACTGCATAGTGTTCTACAAACAACTTATTTTTCTTAATGTAAAGGTGAAACTATGAAACCCCATTCTGAGAACTTATTTCTGAAAGGATATCTGAATGAAGCTTTAAAAAATACTTCATATTCCTATATAAAAACTGATATTTTTTAAGTAAGTGCATTTTTGTCTTCATACAAACAAGCATTAATTGACCACAAATCTTGAAACTATTAATCTGTGGTTGAATTTTTAAGTATTTGTTTTGGATTTGATGGTTTGTTTTTTAGGAGATTTTTTTTTAAATCTCTAAGAATGTCTGAGTTTTGAGTTTGGCTTTTGTGCAGCTGAGATCTGACGATATAACACAAGAAACCCATTATTTATAGGAATGGAATCACAGCAGGTATTGGCAGAATACAGCAATGTGAAACTTCTGAAGAATATTCCTTGCGTTTACCTGTACTAGTGCAAGTCATATGTGTTGGTAATAAGGGCAAGAAAAAAATAACAAGTAAGCACAGATTTTTTTATTTGAGCACATCTGTTTTATTTCAGTTCAGTGTGATGGCTGGAGGGAGAAAGGGATTTCTTCAGATGGCATGTGTTTAGTTCCAATTCTTGGTAAACTTTAAACAGAAAAGGACATCTAATTTTTTTAATGGATTTCCTCCAAGTTGGATATAACAGAAGCATATCCATTTTTTCTAGTGCCCATGATGACTTCTTCTAGATAGAAAGATTTCTTATAATTTCTTTATGTAGAATATATTGAGAGTAATCTTCCCTTTGTTTGCGCTGCAATTGCATCTGGAAATGCCTTTCAAGACCAGGGACCACACTGGGAAGCCTTGCAGGAACAATAATGGAAAGCCAGTCACCGCCCCAAAGTCCTCATAGCTATCTAGATGCTGGGAAAGATGAAAAGAAGGAAATGGATTAGCTAAGAGAAGTGATTTTCCCAAGGACACATTTTAAACCAGAGGTACTGAAGGATATAGTTGGAGTATATTAACTCCTCAGTATTTTATGACAGTTCATATATGGTTGGAAAATTGTAACTTATTTAGCAGATGTGTTTAGTCATATTATGAAAAACTCCATTTTCCCTCCTAATATAGACAGGAGCATGTAAACTAGATTCTGGTTTTAGGATTAGACTGAATTATTTGTTAACTTTTATTATGATGATTATTTCTTACATAGCATATTGCTAAAAGTTCGAGGGAAGGAGCTCTCTTAACATGCTCCATTGTTTGTGGAGTCCTTGGCCAGACAAAGTCAGAAGCAAAATAGCTTCTGACTATTCTAGATTGGTGGACCTTGCTCCAGTCCCAGCTTGAGGACTCAATCAAGAGGCTTTATTAGACTAGACACTGTACAATACCTGTGTAGGAGTGTCTTTCCATGCTGAAGAAATCACTTTTAAAGGACTTGATGAATAAGGATTAATACTACTAAATGGAAGAAAATGAAGAAGGAAAACAGTTTATTCTGTGACATTTAGGTCCAACCTATCTATCTTCCCCTTAGTGCAAATTTCTGTTTCCATTTAACTCTTAGGAAGCAGAGTCAGGCCAAAGATGAGTGCTTTTGAAAATAACTCCCTTAGCAACTTGCTGAAGGTCAGTGGTGGGTGTTTGTGGCAGAAATGGGAGTGAATGCTAGTCTTAACCACAAGACCCTGCCTCCTCTCTTAATCCCAGGTTGATTTCAGAGGGCTGTAGCACATGAAAACAAATGTCCAAATTTTAAAATATTAATCTTGGCACTGATGATAAGAAAATGATTAAGAGTCAACCGAGGAAAGGCACAACCGCAGTGACAGAGACAGTCTTCAGAGCAGAACCACATTTTCATCTAACCAGGTTTTGCTGCAGCCCTCCTGATGCATACATTTGACTGCATTCTGCGTTTTTGTTTTGGCAAGCACCGCAGAAGGCTTGATCCAATTCTTGAGGAAATCAACAGGAGTTTGATTGGACCCATAGAAAGCCATGAAGGGAATTTCAAGAGATAAAGTGTGGAGCCAGACATTCAAAAATAGCTTTTTTCGTACGTGTCACTGACCTTTCTTATGGCTTGCAAATGCAGTTTGATTACCCTAAGTGAAGTTGCTTTATGGGAAAGAATTGGAATTTGGACCAGAAGAAAACAGTGAACTTGCTTGGGAGCATGAGTGGGAGTTGGGCCATGACAAGGAGCTTGGATTCAGCTCTTACCTGCATCTGGATTTCATTCACAGGAGAAAACATGGAATGGGATAAGAAAGGAACCAGGTTGGGGAGCCAACCCACCACCGACCCCTGAAAGGTAGTTCAGGAACTCAACTGACCAAGGAAAACCTTGACTCAGGTGTTGGGCTAAGTGATCAGAGTGGAAGCCCTTATCACTGTGGGCGTCTCAGGAGGAGGCCTCCGAGCAAAGGAGAAAGAAATCAACCAACTTAGTCTCTCATTCCTGTTCAGAGAAGAAAATTTCATGATGTTTGACTGAATTGGCTATTCAGTCACGGCCTGACTGTCACTCAGGAACACAGGATAACCCTTGAGGTATTATCTCTGAGGATTAGAATTATTTGTTAACTTTTATTATTATGATTATAATAATTTCTTAAATAACACACTGATAAAATTTTTGGGGAAAGAGCTCTCTTAACATGTTCCATTGTTATGTTTATGTCTAAACTCCCTTGGCCAGAGAGAGCCAGAAGCAGAACAGCAGCCAAGGTGGACCCTTGCTCCGGTCCCAGTTTGAGGACTCAATCAAGACTGAGTGTCAGTCACGTTGAGTGGATCTTTTACTGTACCTGAGATTGGTGTAAAGCCCTTTCAGCAGAAAACCTCCAAAAAGAATGGAGTCAGCAGCTCTTTTGGACCCACCTCCAGAATCCTGGTAGGTTTCTACAGCTGTTTCTGATCCCTGGATTGTAACCACTGCTTGCCTTTGGCTGCTGCATTTCTAAAGAGTGTTCAAGATTATGATTTTGCTGTAGGTATGAAAAAGTCCTCCTAGGAGGCTAAAAAACCCAAGCCCTGTTATCTGATGGTCACTCTGATGTTCTTGGTGGCATCCTCTGACTTTTCTCCAGCAAGAAGAAAAATGGGGTAGGGGGAATATTTTATGATCTGTGGTACAACAGCTGCACAACAGTGCCCTGGAAAACTCTACCCAGTCGCAAGCAGAAGCCCCCAGGTCATGTGTACATCTCCTCTATTAAATGGAAATTGTTTCCTGTGTCTCTCAGATGTCAGACCACCAAGTGCCTGACAAATATGAAAGAAGATTGTCCACGCATTTGTTTTTATTAATTCATCTCATTGACTCCATTCACAGAGTGGCAGAAATAAAACCTTTAAAAGTGTGCTTGGTGCAGTGGATCTCAAGGATAGTGTTACTGGCTAAAGACAGAGTGATGTGTTCATAAACAGGATTCTGTTATCCTTTTCCAGCTGCTTCCAACCTTTTGCCCTCCCCACTCCAACCGAATCTTCAGTGTCAATTTAGGCAGAAAACCCCCTCACATTTCCAAAATGTAAATGACACTTCTTTGAGAACCCCTCTAGTATCCTCTTCAGGTGTTAATCTGGGCTCAAGACTGCATTTCTACTGACAGCAATGAAATTCCCTGCATAGATGAGGAATGTGGGTGAACAGAAAAGCTGGCAGTCCATCATAACTTTTCCAACACAGAGCAGGATATTTCAAAACTAACTTTGTTGCCGTTATTGTGGAGAGTGCTTGCTTCAAATATTCCTTCTTTTAAATGGAAGAACAAAATCTTTTCAGAGAAATGCTGAAGCATTACTGCCTTTATCATATTTTGGTCCAGAAATATATTATGGGGGGGGTTAAATCTAATTGCAGCCTACTTTAAAGATGTGAACTTAAATGTTGCATAAGGTTGATAACAAAACCACTCCAAATTAGAGCAGTCATAATTACCAGTTGCTACAGAAATCAAGTGTCCATATACAATCATGTAGGAGTCCTTCTCCCAGATACAAAGGGGAAAGTATGCCCCTGAGATAAATATAACCTTGACTCTGTGCAGAGATATTCAGAGGTGTTGTATAGGTAGTTAATGTGAGAAGGTTCTGGACCATGGCAATAATTATACTTAAACACTTTGTAAATTTTAGTCATGTACCAGTGTCAGAAGCTTTTCACACATAGATTTTATTCCCTTATTTTGAAAAACATAAAATCTTAATAGTCAAAGTGTTGGGGTTTTTTGTCTCCGTTATTCTAAGCAGATGTTTTGTCTCCTCAGTCTTCCTTCCTCCTCTCAGTTTCCTCATTGGAAGGAATGACGAGTGTGTGCCAAAAGAAAATTGAAAACCATGTGAAAAACACAGAAAAATTATTTTGTTAGGGAAAAATGTTAATGAAGAACTGCTCTGTTTTGAAACTACTGGACCAGATTTAATTTCCAAATGGATTTAAAAGTATACCAGCTTCCAGACAGTTACACTAGCTTCTGAACATTCCTGTGAGATTATTTTATGACATAGGAATTCAAAATAGTTAGAAGGATAAATTTTAAAGCTGAGAAGAAGGCAGGTCTTTTCCACAGCTGCCTCCAGATCTTGCCTTTCACTTTGGAGGAAAATGCTTTTTCTATATCTCATGTCACAGGGAGCATACAAAGTGAGGATGAGCCCCAGATAGAGGTAGACAGTCATCCATGGGATATTTTTGTAAACGGTCCTTTAGTTGCCATCCTTACTGAAAGATGATGGTTTCCACAAATCCTAGCTCCAAATTTGTGTTGTCTGCCTACCTCACGTTCTCTCTGAACTCTTTGCTCAGCAAACAGAACTGCTGCCTGCAAGGGGGGCTGCCGGATTTGACCATATGATTTGATTAGAGCCTTAATGAATAGCACCGAAAGAAAAGCAGCACCCAATCAATAACCTGGGGTGCACAAACATTTATCAAAGAGAACCCAGAATGCTTTGCATTTTTTCCTCCACTTACTGCTTCTGACAGTTACATCTGCATCCATCCATTTTCTTAGGCCTAAGTGAGAACCATTAGACACATAAGACATTTATTTATGTAAACAGGAAACCCCTGTGGCTACCTAGCTTAAGCCGAGTATTATTTTAAATTCTTTATTAATATTGTTTTTCCTGGATGTAGATTAACATCTTTGCTTTTTTTCTTTTCCATAATTTGAGTGGTTCTACCTTCCAGGCTACTATGTACCTGCTATTATTAAATAGGATATCATATTTGTTTCCATTAAGCATGTGTGTATGTGAATATCTTCATAAAACATACAGAGAGCACTAACTGCTCAGACCTGTGGGACAAAAATCAAGACAACATCAGAGAAAAGATTTTTTTTCCTACAGAGCCTGCTGTGGTTGCTATTTCAGCTGTTCATTAAAGTTATATTGCTTCCTTTATCTCTTGTGCTCATGGAATACAAGAACCTCCATAATGAGCTTAAATTACCACGAGCTAAGAATAGAAAACTCGATTTCAGTTCTTGGGAGGCTGAAGCTGTGGTGGTGCATGGGTAATCAAGCAATATTAGCTGTATAATGGTGCTAGGATCCCAGGGCAGGGCTGCTGGAATGTTTATGGCAGGCAAGCACAATAAATATCTGCTTTCTGGGCTTTCTGGGTTTCCATCTCCCCTCACCAATGCTGCCTCCTTATATATGTGGAAATAAACATTGCTGCTTGCTCTGTATTAATATTCTATATGTGCAGTTGGCCAGCCATATCTGTCTTTGGAGAGTAGAACCCCCTGCGTTCTCATTTTCTCATTTATACAGCTAAACTATAGAAAAGTCTTGGTCACCTGAGTTATCAGTATCAGAAAAGCACAAGGTAAAATTGAGTGAAAATGCCAGAACTTAGACTAAAGAGGATGTCTGTAAAAACACCCTCTGTTTCTGTGTGTTTTGGATGCTGTGGACTTCATTCAGTTAAATAGCAAGTGGGAATAAGACTCTTGCTTGTACACCTGATCATTAGCAAAGCACAAGCAGGGTTACCTTGTCCAGAGGGATCAAACTTACTCTCTCGTTATGTTAAGTTTAACAGACATTTTAAGTGGCTTCTGCTCCGAGGCATCTGTCCCCTTGGACACACAAAACCCTGGGGGCTGATGCTGCTAAAAGTAGGCACAGGGAATGGTGCTGTGCCGGCATCTCCCCGTGTGTTAACAGATTGCCACTGACTTCAGTGCACTGCACTGGTCACAGTGCAGACAGCACCGGCTCAGGGCTCTGCCTGGTGGACTCTGCTGAATTCCCTGTGATGGCTCCACAGGTAAATACCCTCCCAGGCACCCTGCCCTGCTCCAAGAGCACCTGCAGGGACAGGTTCAATCTACCAGAGAGCCAAAAACCAGGGTATTGATCAAAAGAGATCCTGAAAGTCACCTGGATTGGGAAGAAACCCACTTTATCATGGCACTATCAAAGAGGCTTTGGGTAGTTTTCCTCTTTGACTGTAATATATTGGCTTTCCCCCAACTTTCCACTAACTTTCAGTCTCTTTCTAATGACTAAAAAAACTCAGTCACAAGAGCTTCTAAGGGTTCTTTTTATCCTACAAAACACTAACAAAAATCTGGAACACCAAAATAATTTGACTCTATATGTCCAATGTCCTTCATTATATAATTTGGCTCAGAAATTCATTACTAATTGCATTCCCTGTTCAGAAAGCAATACACAGTTTTTTGACAAGTTATTATCCTTAGTTGGAGAATCCAGATTGGTGCAAAAAGGGGCATCTCAGAGCGTCTTGTCTCACAAGACATTTGTGGTGGAGCACATACCCAGCTAGGGCCTCTCATGGCCTGGTTTACTCAGAGGATCCTCTTTTCCTTCTGGGGGAATGTACCCCTTGAAAGCACCACAGGTGGAAAAAGGAAACCCTCTGTTAAACCTGTAGATGCAACTTCTGCCACCTTCTTATGTAAAGAGCTTGTCTTCTGCAAGTTGTCCTGCCAGTACCAGCGAGAGAGGCGAGACCAAGGCTCTACCCAAGGGCAATAAAGTTAGTGGACTTTGGCCTTTAATGAGCAGAAGGTGCAGTTCAATTACACTTCGTTAGTAGATATCATTAGCTTGTATCTCCAGGGGTCATTGGCAGATATCATTAGCAGGGGGTCATTAGCAGGATTAGTCAATATAAGGAGAGCTGGACCCACTTCTGCAGTGTGGAGAGGTGAGAGCAGGCAATGCCTTATTAGCGGCTAATTCCAGTGAGGCTGGGTCTCTGCCAGGGGCTGTCAGAGCCAACTTGTGATGATTGAGGAGGGAGTCCTGGTATCTCTATGATGAAAGACCTGGGTAGATGAAAGGGGCCTCCTTAACTTCACTCAAATAACTTTAAAACATAATTATGTGACCAGCTTGAGAATGCTAAGGGAGCCATCAATCTGACCAGTGGATGGACGGGACTAGCACCATACTGACTTGCAGAAGAGGTGAGGATTTCTTTGGAGAGTAGTATCTGTCATAGGCTAATAGTCCAGCATTTGTGATTTGTGACCTTTTCTCTCCCATGGTCCATGGCTCCTGGTACTGCTATGTCCCCTTACCTCAGTGACCCTCAGTGGGATTCAGTGGCCCTGATTGGAGAGAGGATGCTGCAGGAGATGCTGCTAAGGACTGCAGAGGTGATCTTCTAGGTTTTTGGGAGGTAGCTCATCAAGCTGGTAGGACTGTGCAGTGGCTCTGGGGTACAGGAAATGCTTTTAGGATGATCTGGATTGTATATCTATTCCAGAGCAAATGCTCCCTTGGGTTTGGGTCAGTGTGGATGACTTCAATGTAGAAAACACATCTGCTTTTCCTAATTAACCTCCATTTGTTAATGAACCACCAAAATGGCCAGTGTATCTGGGTAGTCTCCTGGCAACCTTGAAGTTATTCACCTGATTTCTTTTGCTTTCACCTGGGACTGCCTGCTCCCAGCTCCCTGTGGGGCTTGAGTGTTTACGGAAGGGATGTGTCCTGTTCTCAGCGTGTCTCAGGGTGTCCAACTCCTGTTCTCCTCTAAATCCTCAGCATTAAGTCACTGATGGTTTTCATTAGGAAATTAGTATGTTGTGTCCATGGCAATGATGATCAGTTTGGTCAGCTCTGAAAAGCATCTGTTTTTTAGACAGGCTGTTTTCCCACTGGAAGTTGCTAATTTGCCGAAGGTTAAATTCATCCGTGGCCTCAGGATCTAAATTAAAAAAGGAATTTAGAAAGTGAGCTTTTCACTACAGATAAATGTTTTGCTACAGAAATGTTCCATTTTTCTCCATAAAATGGCTATTTTCATTTTGCTATTTGTTCACTAGTGAGAGTGAAACGTATAATAGAAAACTCTGCTTAACTGAAAAGGCCTCTCTGCATGTGATGTCATTTACTTTTGAAACTTGACATTTATTCTGGTTCTCTTTGTTTTGGGTTTTTCCTCTCACCTCAAAGGAGAAATATCAAATTCACATCCTTAAAATGAAAGAGTTAGTATGTCATCTTCCTTTGCGTAGCAACTTGTAGAGGAATGTAAATGGTCAGGGGTGGTGGTGGTAAATAGTTCTGACGTCAGAACTTGTACACCTGATGGCAAACGTTTGTTAGATTTGCCTCTACTTAAGTACAGCCAAGATCTGTTAATGCTTGTCATGGGGGCTTACATAAGTGCAGTGAGCAGTGTGCACATTCAGTAATACCTCCTGAAAGTTTTGAAGGCAATTTTATAGTTATCATGGGTCAATAAACATGTAAGAATTACCCAAGGAATATGGGGCAAATGGTGTAAGTTAACACATCTTATTTAAATAAATACTAGTTGCAAGATATTAATCCATATACAGGTCTGGGGTATTTCTAGTTAAGCACAGAAATACTTCCCATTTCTACGGTATGTGGATGTCTAGCCTGTATTTCAAAGATGAATGATTTCCAGTGTGCCCCTCTTTCCCAGGAAAATGAGGCTACTTTATTGAATAAAATGCCAATATAATGATGCAATTCTGTTTATAGAGTTTTTCTAAAGAAAAACTTTGAAAATGAAAGTAAATATTCTTTTATCATTTATGTTCATAACTAGGAAAAAAATAAATTGCAAAAGCATTTGTAAAAGGAGAATCCTGAAGCCTTACCTTTGCTTTCCAGGAAAGTGCAACTCTTTCTCTCCAAAGGCAGAAATTCTTCACAAACCTGTCTTCAGCCTGCTCCAGTACCTAACATACCAATATTATGGGTAGTTAACAGGTAATATTTGATGAGTAACATTGCTAGTTTCCTCTCCAGAGAATTTGCCAGTTTGCGTGCAGCATCTGCACCACCGAACTCTCCCAAATCAGTTGTGGCCTCTTACCTTTGTAAAAGAAGAGGAAAAACCTGACTTGTCTCTGCTGGCTGACAAAAACATGAACATCCTGAGTCAGGTTTTTAGCTCAGCCTACCTGTCTAAAGCAAAGTAAACCACAGGCGAAGGTTACTGAAGTCTCCAAGTCTCTGGGCCATTCATTGTTGCCAACAATTTTCTCAATCAATGCTTCACTCAAAAACTTTAAAAACTCTGGTTATGTTTCTTTTGTATCTAATGGCTGCTTAAAGCAATGAAATTTAAATGGTTTCCTTATACTTTGATACTTTTTTCTTTTGTTAAACAAATAATCGTATGCAGTTAGAACATACAAAGCTTGCTGGTTTCAGTTTCCTTCATTTAGGGATCTCCTTTCATAGGGGTGCAGAGAGAAATGAATGTGGTAGACCTTTTCAAATGATTTCTAAATTAAGTACAGTAAATTCTTCTGTAATACGACCCATGAGACCTGAAGATCAAAGTCTTACAAGAGACTTATCAAACCCAAATAAATTTTGCATAGAATATATGGTAACTCCAGGTAATGTTATGCTGTTGTTCCACTTATCATGTGAAAGTGATGAAGAGTGGTGCCTCTTTATTTTCTGGACCCTTTGCTAGCTTAAGAGGAAAAGATGGCATCAGGAATCAATTTGATCTTTTTTTGAAGTTGGCCTTACACTCTCATTGAGCTTTCTCCTAAGAGACACAGACGGCTGTTCCCTGCTTATGAGCCTCCGTGTACTCCTGTTCTGAAATCCAAGTCCACTGCAGTATAAATCTGGGAAAGCTCAGTGAAGTGTGAATCTGATAGCTCTGATTAGTGCTGATTAGTTGCAAGCTGGAGTGTGAATAAGCAGTCTGACATGTACAGTGTTTTGTTATATGTGGCTGAAGAAATTGCATTTGCATGGTGAAGTATTTATGGTCGTATTTGTGACTTGCTTCATTCACATCTGGTCCGTGGTTGTCCTCTGGGAATGGCAGGAGAGAGAACAGGAGGGAAATGTGAAATGGTTCATCAGAAACCAAAGAACAAAGACACGATATTGCCTTCCCCTGCGTATCCTAATCTGGATGAGAGAGAGTTTGTGGCAATAAGGGACACAGGACCATAGTGGCAAAAATATATTCATATAATGCAAGTGACTTTATGTTTCAGTTATTCTGTTCCTCTTCTGCCACAAAGTCATCACTATGGTAGTTCAAGTTTTCAGGTTCTCAGGGAGATGATGAGTGGCTGGGAAGATGAAATGTCTTTTTATTTTAGTTTGATTTCTTTTTTCTTTTTCATGTCTTGCTATTCTGTTTTTTCTACTGCTTCTCTTTCCCTTGAATCCTGTTAGACCAAAAGAACTACTTAGAAAGAAATTCATGAAAAATAAATTGGATGGAAAGTTGTAGACATAATAATATTTTGTTGTTGTTGAAATAATGCCTAATTATGCTGGTGCACTATTAATTTTACATAAAGAAATTTTCAGCTCAGGCATATATTTTCAATCAGTATTAATTTTTTTTTAAGCTCACATAACAATCTAATCTGGATCAATTAATCTAATCTTTGATCAATTAGTAGGAATGAAAATATTGTTAATTGGTAAGAACCAACTGGGGCCCAATATGGACATGCAAACTGCCTCAAAGAGCTTGTCATGTGTTTACTTAAATATAAATACTACCTCCTTTTAGCCTACTTTTTTATTTTAGTGTATAAGCTCTTCTACATACCAGTTCTATCTACAAAAGTAGGCAGATTTTTGGAGGAG
The DNA here is from genome assembly GCA_036023395.1 of Myiotriccus ornatus. NCBI lineage: Eukaryota > Metazoa > Chordata > Aves > Passeriformes > Tyrannidae > Myiotriccus > Myiotriccus ornatus. The sequence continues at coordinate 8,713,941 of JAYRBT010000181.1, forward strand.
CAGACAGGTAGAGAAGCTGTGGGGAGAGAGAGCAATAAGATGGTTCTTCTTCCTAGTGAATCTCTTGGGAGACCAGAGGGTGCCAGAATGGAGAGGGCTGAGGAGGAGTTGGAGGGATGTAGCCAAAATTTCTGTTTCATGTCAGGATCCCTCACTCCTGCTCTGCTGCAGTGACTCCAAGGGCTGGCAGGAGCTGGTGGCTTTCCCTCCATGCCCCACCCAAGCCATTCTCTGCTCTTTAACCCCCCCTTTTCTTTTTTTGCTGATGCAGGACCAGCCTGAGGACCTCAGCTGTGACCTGAAATGTACTTTGTGGTGTGGCAACGTGCTGAGAAGCCACTGTCGTTTTCCTAAGGAAGGAACAACAGATATGGTCTGCACAACTAAATAACATGTTGGGGGTGGATTTAGTTTCTTCATTTGTTTGAGTCACAAGTCTCAGCGTGAGGATGACTCCATACAAACTGAGTCACAAAGCAGCAATATCTGCATTGAAAGGAAGAGGTGAGGTTAAAGAAACAGAAAATTAATTTCAGCATATGCGTATCTCAGTTTACAGTGTTTGAAGACTTACAGATAGGTTTAGCTTGTCCTAGTTTTCTTTTTTTGTTATTGTTATTTATTTTGCCAAAATCTAGTTTTGTTCCATATCCTGTTTTTCATGATAAACAACCCTCATATACTTGGCCTCTCTTGTGATATAAAGTTCAGTATTTCAGATTTCCAGTCGAGGCCATCATCAAATTAAACATGATGCTGAGATATTCATGTTATGGGCTTCACTCATGGAACACGGAGGTCACAGGAGCTGTTGGACAATATAGAGGTGGTCACTGTAATTGGGGTGAGAAAACTGAATAGCAGAGCAAATGTGAGGTAAATAGGATACCTGTGTCCTGGATGTTTGTGGGCAAGGAGGGTGTGTGAGATCAGAAAGGCTTATCTGTTTCCCACATGGTGACTACCAAAGGCTCCAGCTTCTGGAGCAGGTGGCTTTCAATTTTGCTAAAACATTTTTATTTTCATTGAAAACATCTTAACCAGCTATAACTTGCTTTTGTACAATGCCTACCTTCTTGGTGTGGACAATAAGAACAGATGAGGAGGAGGTCTGATGAGGCTCAGTTGTTGACACTAAGGGGCCTTGTATCTTGGTGTTTGAGTTCAGTCAATTATGGTTTTCATTATCTGTAAGCTTTGTTTTATTTTAAGGGATGACATGGTTGTATATCAGAACTAATAGCCATGTAACTTTTAAGTAGATAATGGTCAACTCTAGCACAGATCATTAGTACACCTTTTATTTTTTGTTCTACACAAGGACAACAAACATAAAGCATTCTTGTGTTTTCTTATACAAGAGCTCTGTTTTCTGTTCTGAAAGGCTGTAACATAAATGATAGTCATGATAAAGAAGGATTAAAAGATGAGATGTAACAAAAAAAATTAATAATGTGATGAAATCAACTCTGAAAGTCTTACATTAGTTAATTCTGTGTTTGGGAGTGCCAGATGTGTAGGATGAATCCTATAGCTCCACAAATATTTCAGTTTCTAGGAAATTGTCATCTCTTATCCAAGTCTGAGTTGACCAAGACCTGAGGGTGAGATGTAAGTCTGCTGTTGGTGATGTTTTCATGTGAAATGACTGGGCTGGGGGACAGGTGGGAGGTTTCCTTGTCTTTTGCTGGGAAATGCCGGCATGTTGGAACTCTGCTATTCTGCAGAAAATTTCTAAGGTGATGAAAGGAATATTTTGTTTAAAGGGTATTTATATGCCACTTATCCCCACTACAAAATAATTGGTAGCCAATTGATTCAGGCGAGACATAGCTGTGCCTGCTTATACTACCAGATAAGTCTTCATATATTTTAAACCGTTTTAATTAGCTTTGAGAAATCTCATCACTTTCAGCAAAATGGACTTCAGAGTTTCCAGCACTCTGTTCTTTCTGCCTTTGTCTCCACAAAGGGCACGTGTGTGCTTCAGAAATTCACTGCTGATGGAAAAGCTTTTCCTTAGGGGTTCGGCTCAGCTCAGATCCGGTAGTAGAGACGAATTCCTGAGAGCTCCTTCCTTGAAAGTTACCTTTTGCTATTCCGTGTAGGTGTCATCATCAGAGACTATTTATAATATTCATTTTGTTCTGCTCTTTTTTACTGACATCTTAACCTCTCAAAATCCAGCTTCTAGATCATGTGAATCAAACTATCAGATTACACAACCCATTAAACAATGTCTTATCTCTCAGTGCCTATTTCCATTGTTCTTAGTGCATGTCTTAATTCATATGCACTGTGTCCTTTATGTGGCTTGAAATGTTTCCATTAGTTAGTCAGTGCCCGAGTCTGACCATTTCCTGTCAATAAGGTCAATGCAGGTTTCTTTTCCTGGTGTAAATTTGTTGGTCTTCACAAAAGCAATAAGACCTTTTGCTACACAAAATACCACACATCTTCAGCTTTCACCCATCTCACAGCATGAGCAAAACAGTCTCTTATATAAAGTACCACGTGCATATTGTCTCTTACCAGTATGAGATGGATGAGATTCTTAGAGGGAAAGCTTTAAATTGCTTTTTAAAATAATTTCACTTTGCTGTTTGAGTATCTTCTAAATGAGGATTAGCCCCTCCTCTTAGGCTATTTCTGCTCTTTCTACAGCATGAAATACTTTGTGTGAAAGGTTAACATAAAACATCTTTAAATTATACTCTATTCACAGAATTTGTTTGCTAATTTTCTTCATATGTGCAATATACTTTCATTTCCTCTCGATAGACCTGGTTTTAAAAAAATCTACTATTGCTCCAATAATCTTTACTCTCATTTCAATTCCTAATGGAAGTATAAACAGTGAAATGTTTAAATAGTTGAGAGCGAGGTATTATTTTTGAAATTATATTTATATATCTAAAATAGAAATTGTATTTGAAATTGTATTTCCAGAGGAGATTCTCCTGCATGGACCATTATGTAAACTTGGAAGTGGGGGCTCAGTGGGACCTCCTGCAGCCCAGGAGACAATTGGTAAGGGCAGGTTTTGAGCTCTTTCTGCAGACCTGGCTCTTGCCCCTGAGGTAGCTTAATGAATATTCACCTGGCCCAGACATGGCTGCAGTGCCCTGTTAGTGTCTGTGTCTGTCTGTGAGCTTTGAAAGAATGTCTGAAATCCCATCCATACAGAGGGGGAGAAAGAAAAAGTTTAATGTGGTTCTCCTCCAAAATATTTTTTTAATCTGAAAATGTAATTGAATCAGCATGCTCATCATTTCAAACTTCTTCTGTAACTGTTTTTTCAACCTGTTTTAATAACTATTTAAAACATAAACCACAGTGTGGTCAAAAAAAAAAAATTGTTGAACAAACGATTCATTGTAACATTAAAATGCAGGACACTCAGGTGAAGCCAATAAATGTAAAACTGATTAATTAAGTTAAGAAAAATCAATAATAAAATACAAAGTTCTATGAAAACCATAGCAATGCTGTGCCACTCCAGAAAGACATTGTCTGGGAAAAGCAGTTTGCTTTATCATAGTTCCATCATTTATGAAACTGTCCACTAAGTTTAAAGGAATTACTTTCTTGGGTCTATGAAAGACAGTGTATTAAAAAGCTGTTTAGGTTCATTTCAATAAGTTTTTGAAACCCTGACAGTATTTGAAGTAATGGAAGACAGTAGAAGTCCCACCAGCAACCTGCACACCAAAGAGCAAAATAATAAAACTGAGCAATCTGTGTTACCTCAGATGCCAAACTGAGCAACCAGTTACAACCTGAATGCAGTTTTTGACTGAACAGCACACACACCATGACTTGTGATTTCTTAGTCTGAAACCTTCCAGGTATTGCCTGTGTTTTGTCTCCTGGGGCTCCTGAGATGGCTGGTGGCTTTGATGGGGTCTGATCAGCCCTTAAATACAGCAGCACTAGGAGAAGGACGTGAAAGCAGAAAATGAAACAACAGAAGTGAGAATAGGAAGTTAGGGAGCCCTGAAAGAGAGGAGAGATCGTCTAAAGATAATAAATATGCTTCTGTCCTGTAATTTATCTCTTGAGCAAGTAGGCTCTCTCTGGAAATCACTTACCTCAGCAAAAGATGGGCCTAAAACTTGTCTTCTTTGCCTGATTATAGAAAGTGAAATATAAATTAGGGTTCTGAACCCACTTTTGTGCATTGGGACTGTATCCAGCGCTGGCAAACACATGCAACAGTTGACCTTTCTACTGCTTTTATAAAGATTCTTGCTGGTGGACTCCTGCCACAAGAAAATAGAGAAGTGGGTTGTAAAGGAGCTTGCTTAGACTTGACAAGTTTGCTGAGCGTTTCTTCCCTGAATTAGAATGAAAGAAGTTGAAGGTAGACTTCAGCTTTCTCAGCTGACACATCCTTGGCTTCAGAGTTGAAAATGTTTCAACATCTCTGTGAATTTCAGCAGATATTTGGGTTCACTTTTAATGTGCTTGATGTCAGCACGGTGTAGCTGAAAGCCAAAACTCCCTGCCAAGAAAGAAATGTGTCCAATATCAATCATCATGTACTTAGCAGCCTGAGTCCTGTCTGGACCAATGACTTTACTAACTTTATTCCAATATCTGGGTTACTTCTTTTTGATCCCATAAATAGGATGATTGCAGGACATAGCCTAAAATATCTGAAGTGATCAAAAATAGAACTACATGGAAACTATCCTTTTGAGTTGGGTGTATTTTTCCTTGACTTTACAAGAATGTGAATATTTCTCCATAGTAAAATTCCAACCTGGAACAAATTATGACGGGACAACTCTCAGTGGGCATAAATCAGCATAGCAATGTCCATTTACAAGGATTTGAACTCTTGGGACTTTTGGGGTTTTTTTTTTGTCCACCTGAAAATTTACCACTTTCACATAAAAATATCCTTCTTACTAAGAACTGTTTTCATACATGCTGTGATCACGAGGTTGGTGTTTGGGTTTGTCTTTTTTTCCCCTCTCTTCTTTCGTTGTTACCACAAGAAAAGCTGATCTTGTAAATAGGTTTATGCAGCTCTAATGAAGAATGACCTGATCTCTGCAAGGATACACGTGAGGCTTTGTTGTTCCATGGTTTCCACTGAGCATGACATGTCTGGAATGCTTTATGCCGACTGCATCATCAAAGTACTAAGGGGTAAAAAAACCTGGAGAAGTCTCTGAGCCTGCGTATTGACTTGCTTTACCATTTTATTGGGTTAGTCATCCTTATAAATCAAATTCTAACTCTCATAGCTTGATGTTGAATTACCTCGGTGCCACCTCTGAGTACTGCCAGGGCTTCATGTCTTGGGCTCTTTGTAATAAACTGAGGGGTATGTTTTACTTCTAAGGTGAGGTTGGCCCTGGAACAAGACAAGGATTTCCTGAGGTTTTGCAGCTGTATCTTGTGATTCAGCCCTGTGTTCTCAGACTGACTCCATTCTGCCTTCTCCAAGCACTGTACCTCTCCTTTCTCATCTCTGCAAGTAGTGGCATCCCATCTAGAGAAGAAGGAAACAGACCTTATCTGGCAATGACTAGCACAAAACTGCTAGGCTACCTTCACAAAAATAATAATGTTTTCCTCTGAGTATTGTAAATGAAAACCTCTAATTTAAGTGAAGTTGCTGCAAAGGCTCCAGTACTGGTGGTAAACTATTAGACACAGCCAGAGCTGCTCATTCATGTGTCATGAAGTCTGTGTTGCCTAAAGGAGTCTCCCTCAGTTTAAATTATAGATAAGCCATACTTTTGGAGCAGGTACTTCTGAATTCTTTGCAGATAATCACAGATGCATTACAGCATAGAAGCATTGCCTTTTTCAGAAAGGGTGTATTTTAATAAGCACAATAAGCTCAACAAAGGGTCTATTATAGCCTATACCTGTGTTATTTATCCATCTGTAAGTTTGTCTGTCCACACTGAAGAAAACTCACCAGTGTTCCTTAAGTCTTTTAATCTGAATCAGATGTGGGGAGATAAATGAACTCTCTCTTCAGATTGAATCATTTATTACTCATTGTTTGGCACTGAACTTAGTCCTTTGCCATAACGCTGCGTTTGATATAATGGAAGGTGCCAGGCAGGTGAGAGTTGGCTAAAGTTCAGAGCAAATCTGCCTGTGACAAACAAGAGTCAGAAATTGTCCCATTAAGACATTTCCATTGCTAATGAAGGTTTAAACATAAGTGTTAGAAGAAAGGCGACATCCTCCCTACCCCCAAGTGAGAGGTGTCAAACAGGGACCTGCTGGCACTGCCATAGCAGCTGTGAGACAGAGCAGTATCTGTGGTCTTGGAGATGAAGCTGAGCAAAGGGAGGATTTGACACTAGAGCTTTCAAACACTTGCTTTAAACCAGAAGCAGCCACTCGAGCTTTTGAGCTCAAAAACCTAATCTGCAGAAGATGCCAAGACTTGCTGCAGACACAGAGTTCAAAAATAGAGAAGTTGTGGGTTTTGTTTTTTTTTTCATTCAGGCAGACTTGGCTTTTGTGTTGTCTGTGGAAAAACAAGAAGAGGACCATGATTACTGCTAATCAATTTTTGAATTAAAATTTCCAGTACTTATCGTTCTCATAAACTGTACCTGTAAGAAACATTGCTTGGAGCCAAATTGTTTCCAAATTTCTATTTCACTCTTTTTATTAGGAGAAGCCTAGACTTTTGGTCAGGCCCCATGTCAGGGTGACTCAGTGCAGCTCTGCTGAAGCCAAAGACACTCTGTGAATTCATACATGCTGAGAAACCAGCTTACAGTTTAGAATTCATGGAATAACTTCTCTGTTGGCTCTTCTAGAAACAGTTTCCTCCTCCATCCATGCAAGACAGTGTGCAAATATGTATGGGAAAGAGATGAAAATACAGAAATTTCTATTGACTGGAATAGTGCATCTTCTCTTTTTAGACCTCCAAAGGTGAGTGTTTTGTGAGCAGAGATTTTTGTTACGTGTAATTAAATTAATTTTCAAGGAAGTTACTAATTTCATTGAAAGCTAGAGATCCTCCCAATGTGTGATTCATCATAACTCCACCTCAGCCCTGGCCTGCAGGGATAACTAACTCCTTTGGTGAGAAGATAATTTTATTTTAATTCTCATGCAGTCATTGGACAAGTTGAAGACAAATGCCAACTATCAATCTTTGAGTGAATTATTGTTCTATTAGGGTGTGGTGGAGTAAAGGATGTCATATTTTAGTGCCTATAAAGCATTTTAGATATAATTTTGTGTGTAAACCATAATAAAAATAAAAATCATACTTTATGACTTACATGAAAAATGCATTAAGACAACCAAAATTAGACTTTGAATAGCATGGGAGATTTATTTTTTTTTTAATAAAGAACATAAAGATTTATTTTTTTCAGCATTTCTATTCAAATTAATAACAGGGTGAGGTCTTTTCCTCCAACTATTTTCCTGTATTAGCACATTATTTTTTTTTGTCCTTCCGCTCTTATTTGGCTGGAAGGAATCATTAAAAAAAGGCCAGTTTTCACAATTGGCATCTGGTGGTATATCAGAGATATCTGAGCTTCAGAGACACTGTAGAATGGAGGGGGAGTGTTGTCTGTGGAAGAAATGAAGGACCAGACTCTGAAGAGACATTCAGAGTAACCTCATATTGCACCGCAAAGCCCTCACTTTGCTGTCAGCATACTTGGTGGATTTTGCTAGCACATAAAAAAATGTACTAGACACTCCTAATAATGATAATTACAGTTCTAAGCTTGCCAGTGATTTACCTGGGCAGACATGTACACCCATATGGAGCTCCATAAATTTTAATAGGGCTCCGTGTGGGTCTGGAGGCAGAAGTGGGGGATTGGCAGAGATAAGTGTTGTGTGACCCTCACTCTGACTGGAATTTGGGTGCACAGATTCGTACCACTGAGTGCACAAGGCGCATGTCTGCATCTGTGCTTCCAGGGTGTGTTACTTTGAATGGTGTTATTACATTTGGAGAAAGTATTTGGGGAGAAATTAATTCTGTTGTAATACTCTTTGGCTGTGATTTACTTTCTTATTTTGCATCTTCAAACACAGAGGATGAGAGACAGTACATTTTTCTTGGTTAGTTACTACAGATAACCCAGGTGCTGGTCATTTGTATTTGGCTTCCAATTAGTTTTAATTTTGTTTGGGTTTCTTTGAAGTGTGACAAGAATATCTTTTCTGGGGACTGCATTTATGTCTTTTAACAACTTCTTTGGTAGGGGAAATATATTCTTATCCCTTTCAGTTCTGGATTCACAGAATAAGATCTTCCTCATCTAAATGGTAGCACCAGATTCAGGCAATATATTGGGATAGGATTGTTTAAGTGAATAACTCTTACCTCTTTTCTGATTTTTCTAAGATGTTTGCTGTATTTCAGGATCCCAAAGTTCTACTGATTTTGTGTCTGAACTGTAGAATGTTTTGGGACATTGACAGCGCAGAATTTCAATGTAGAAATGTCTTTGGGTGTGATCTTTGTGAATCTTCTCCATTATTACTTTTTGTAAATGAGAAAATGGTATATTGGTTTCTTGATTCATGTTGATGGTTAGTTTATAAAACATATTGGTGAGCTATTGTTTAAATTGCATAAAGGGTGCAACAAATCACATAAAAACAACTGAATAATTTTCAAATATATGCTTTGATTGTGTGTTGAACCACTACTTATTAAAAAGACAACTTATTTATTAATAGAAAATCATATAAAATTATCTTTATTGCAAATTTAAACTGATTTTCTTCTGAAACATATAAACCATGAACAACTACTGACACTGAAATTCACTTTGCTGTAAATTGTGTTGGGAAGTCTGCTATTTGGGAAAGTGTTGTCTGCTTTTGCTATACGTTATATTACTAACAAATGCCATGATACTCTTGAATTAGTATTAGGGTAAATTAAGTAGAAATGAGGAAGCCAGAGCTGAAGCAAGTTTCTTTGATGAATTTATGTAAAGTTTTTTTCTCACAGCTGGTTTTTTGATAATTTATAAACATAAGACATGTAATTTTTTACATGCCTGGTTCTAGTATGGAGGTAGTACTGGGTGTTTCTTGATTCTCAGCTTGTTAAAGCAGGGACACTCTGCAGAATTAACTACTTCCTTGTCTGCTGGGCTCTGACGTAATTCATTTTGCAGCTTGAATTTATTTTTTTATTTCTTTTAACAAAGAGGAATCAGGTCAAAGGGATTCAAGCTGTTTGCCTCAAAGCTTACTGACTACAAACTAAATATTTCTGAAAACAGTGCTCTTATGCTTCATTTCCCATTCATATTGTAAATGTGCTGAAGTAGGTAGGATCAGGCAAGAGACTGGCTTTGTGATTTAAACTCTGAAATGGGGAGGCATTATTGCCATGCAATCTGTGTAAGAATCCAGGCCATGGAAGTTGGGACTTTAAGCCCCATTTGTTAGTTTTCTCCTCCTTTTCTAACTCTTACAATAGCCGTGGTTTGAAGACCAGACTTCAGCGCTCGGAAGCAGTAGAATTTGTTATAAGCATTTGTAAAGTCTTTTTTGGGTATCAGGTGGTACACAGGTGCCAAATGCTGCTAATTCTGAAAACAGAACAAAACTCCTCTGGAATTATTTTGGTTCTTTTCACAGTCTGTTTTATTCAGAAAAAATAATAATATTCCTTCTGTTTTCCGAAATGACCCTTTTTTTTTTTTTAAATTAAATTCTTCATCATACATAAATAGTTTCCTTCAAAAATGGCTTTGAAACAGAATCTTTTAAACCATCTGTTATCCCTCACTGAGAAAACTAACAGTCACCTAGAAATAGCTAATGTTTTTTGATACCTGTAATCACGGTATTTTAGCTCGTTTTGTTTTGCAGCTCTGTACTTTGTACTGCTGCTGCTGAATATGGATGTGTGTTGATGGGCCAGCAAAGTGTTGGTACCTGAGTAAACAAAATAGACACTTTTATGAGCTTCAGAACTAACAAGTCCTGCTTTCCTATGAATTCATAGATTCCAGCTCTGTTTAGAATGTTTTCTCACAGTTCAGGCATTTCAGAGGTTTCTCCTCACTGTGAACTCTCAAAAGCACTTGATTCAGTTTTGCCATGAGCTAGGTGACGTAAGTATCTCTGCCCTCTATGAAATGATTTCTTCTAGTGAAATTTTAGGAAACCTGATTAGGAATTCTGGGATTACTATTCATTTGTCAAATACCTTCAGAAGTGGCCAGTGGGTTGAAAACTACAAGAAACGGTAAAGAAGAATAGATGATTTGGTCACATAAACATCAGTTCTTTAGGAAATCAAACTAAAAGTATCCAAGGAGATAGAAGAAATGCTATATGAGCATGAGCTTTTTGATCCCTTTATTTGCATTAAAGGATGTTTTCTTCTACGTTTGATCTGCCTGATTACGGAAGGGCTATTCCAGCTCTGTGCTGGTGCTTGTGAGCATGCATATCTGTTGGAAAGTAGCCCCAAAGAACCCAGACGTTCATTTCAGTTTACAAAATGTGGTTTTCTGGCTTTTATTTTTGCTTATTTAAGAAAATGTTTCGATAAAATGGAACCACAAAGGTAGGGATTAATACTGTGAAAAATTTAGGCAGGTCTCAAATGTGTGCAGCTAAGCACTCTCCATAATTCACATTAAACACTCTGCAATTTTTAAAAAAGAAAAGTAATATTTCAGAGGTACTAAGCATTATGCTTAAACCACAGATTCCGTAAAAAATGAACTGCATAAGCTATTAGCAACTGTATGCGTCATAAACACCTTAGGCAAGAAAATGAGATCCTAATGCCAAATGCAGCTCAGCTCCATCAGTCTACGTGGAGCTACACTTCTGCAATTTTATAAGATAAATGTCTGCACTGTTTTATATGATGAAACCACAGCTTGGGTGAATCCTCTTATTTTTCACCAGTGATTTAATAAAGGCAAGCTCAGTATAAATATTGAAAGCCTGCTAGTATTGAAAATACTCTTTCTCTTGTAGCTGAAATATGTGAGAGCTTTGTCTTTTCATATCGATTGTTCAGAAAGAAAAAAAGAAGTTAAGACTTGTCTATACAAGAAGTGGGTATATTTACTAACTAGTGGGCTCTAAACATTTTCTTTAACATACTATACTTTATATTGCATTTGTAGAGAAAAGCTTCATTGAGTTATGTTTCATCCTGGCTACTGGGAACTTCAAACCCCATTTTAATCTCATCTGAAACAACTGCTGAATGCCTCCTACCTTCTGGTAGAGATTAAAGAGGAGAAATGTAACAAACTGTGTTTCCCTATACCTATTTCTTTGACACGTATCGCTGTGGTAACACAATAAAAGAGCTGCATTTAATTATTTTTCCAGAACTCCTAAGTTTAAAAGACGTAGAGTATTTATGAGCCCCACTTGTGCTCTCTAATCCAAAAGATACCAAAAGATACAGAATGTAAACTGGTGGCTGTTGGCAGTGACCCGTTTTGCCTCTGAAAATGTTTGTCTTTTTCTGCTTCTTTCTCCAAATAAAATACTGAGCATTAATTTAATCATTAAAAAAATAATGAAAGCAAGGAGCAATGAAAATGTAATCAAGGTAGACAATTAATAGTCACAGAAGTGTCATTTTTAAAACAGTTTAAAATATCTCCTGTGCTGCTCTGCTGTGTTCATGGAATAAACCTGCTTTAATTATTTCCTGTTCAGGCTTTCCTCTGTTTCCTTGGTTTTAGGAGGAGTTTACCTAGCAAAAAACCAATGCTGCTCATTTCCTCAGTGGATTAACTGGGCAATGATGAAACAGAAGCTTCTGTCTGCTTCATTCTTTACACAACCTGGTGTTAAAGAGTGACCTTTCACCCTCAGAGATTTTAAGGATTAAGGATGCTTTTAAGTCTCGGTCTGGTTACTAATCCACCACTTTCACTTGATGTTAAATAAGCACTTCCTGATTTACCCTTTAAATCCTGTAAACATAATAAAACAGAGTTTAACCTTTACCTTAGGATTTTACCACTATCTTATGCTCTGTCAAATAAACCTTTATAAGAAGCAGTGAAGAGAAAACTAATAAGCCATACCCTGATTTTTTTCTAAAAAAATTTTTTTTTTTTTACCTTGGGACATGTAACAAAACATTACAATATTTTTAATATATTCAGGTCAAACAGTTGTTAGGGTGCATTGGGGTCCTTACACTGTGCAAATAACAGAATTTTTAAAAAGCATTTATAAACTATTTGAGATAATGAAATACATGTTTCTTCTGCATTCAGACTGCTGTGAGCAAACTGTACTGGAAGGAGTTGAAATGGAAATATACTGAGACAGATTTCATAATCCAAGGCTTTGCAACTTACAAGAATATCATTTAGCCTCCAGCCATTGCTTTGTAAAGTCAGGCTCCCATCTGGTGTAAATTGCATGTAAACTCCATTTGCAGTCCAGGGACTATCTGGACTTACACCAGCCATGGATTTGACCCCACAGGATTGGGTTTTGGCTGTGTTTTTCTCCTTAGGAAAATGGTGTCTTGGCTGATGAAATATTCATTCATGGCTGTCTTTAATGGTACAAAGTTATCACTACTCTCTGCCAGAATACTTCTGTCTATGTCAGAACTGCAAAGAGTGCCTCCTTGTCATTTATTTACATAAATAACTTCCTACCTATGTAAGTAATTTCAACATAATGCTCCCAGCCTGGGACCAAGGACATGGTGGGACCAGCTGGGAGTTCCCATCTGTGTGACAACTCAAAGGGCTGAAATATGGGGACAATGGTACCCAGAAAAACAGCGTTGGAAATGCTTTCTTTCAATCATTACAAACACTTCTCATCAAGTATTTTAAATAAGGTTTGTTTTTAGCAAAAATCCAAAATACTACATTTGAAAAATTCCGAGTTTTGTCACCTTAGAGAGTTTCTGGATTTATATCTCATACTAAGTACAGAAAATTTTTCCTATGATAAGAAGTTAATTCCCTCTTCTGAGGCCCAAAATCAAGGACTTTATTAATGAAAGAATACAGTTATCTGTCTGAATGGGAATCTTGCTTGTCTTTTGATATCTTTTTGGGAATATTTATTTTAATTAAATTGAATATCTGCCTTGTATCTTGCAAATATCTGATTGTCTCTGCATCAGCTATTGCATAAAAGGAAATATAAACAAAGTAATCATTTATACATGCACGATTTTCTTACTATGATCAACAGTCCCTTTGTCTTCTGCCTTAATAATGCAAAATATCCTGTTTCCTCTATATTTGCTAATGCTGCTAACAGTGCTGTGAAGGATTCAAGTGCAACTGCTCCTGGACAAGTTTGAGGGACCTGGTACCTGCACTGGGTAGGAGCTCTTACCAAAAGAAATTCTGAGGTTTTAAAGTCTCTGAATGAAGTCAGGATATGGTGCTGCAGCAGCCAACTTTTCTGGTGTCTGCTGGGGATAAGTGGATGATAGCTGGAGTTCACAAGTACTTTGAATTCACTGAGCAAAGACTGTTTGCAACCTCCTTGGAAAATTACTGAGTTTACTGGGTAGGGCTGCTTTTGAGAGTTTTACGATTCCCAGAATGGCCTGCTGTCTTAAGGGACATAATGTTGGACCTTCTTCTACAGGCTGGGGGATAAAATTCCTGTTAAAGAAAATAGAAACTGTGGCAGCTTATGCAAACAAGAAACAGGACAACGGAGGGAATTATGAACAAAGGAAATTTGGGAAAGAAGGTAGACAGAAGGCAATGCTTTTGTTTTACAGGTTTTACATCCACCACAGACACTGGCAGTGCTTTGTTAATGTGTCTTGTGCCAAAGTGGTCCTGTGAGGCACTTCTAGTGGGAATAAACCCAGTATGAAACATCCGAACATCTTAAAACCAGAACAGCCTACCCTTTGAAATAACCTCCCACAGACGCTGAAGGCACGAGTAGTTCACAGCAGTGTCAGTGACATTCCTCCCCTTGATGAAATTGAGCAAGAGCAAACCAGCCCTTGGCACAACTCTGTGAGATCTGCAGGTGCTGAACTAGTCAAGAATTTGGTCTGGTAAACGCAGGGGGTTGTCTCTCCACATGACAGAGGCAACTGTAAGAGGTCACCCAGCTCTCCTCACCAGCAGCCTTTAATGAGGGATCCTACATGCAGAGATCAAATGGAACTGAGCAAGGGGGGCTGAGATAGGCTCTGAAAGAGGCTTTACTGGAGTCAGTGACAATAAGCTTAGCTCTTGACTGCTGGCCAAACTGCTCACACCAGGCACGCCAAATCTGGTGTACAGTACAGCAGAGTGCTGCCTTTCACCGAGCACCTGTCTAAGATGAACTGACCCTGCAGTACTGGCAGGGTGTTTGTGGGATCTTTCTTCTGCCTGTAAAGGCAACTCTGCTTAGCCCCTGCTTGTCTGAGTCAGCACTGGTTATGGGGATGGCCACTGTCTGTGGGCATGTGGGTGAAAGGATATCTTGCTCTTTGGTGGTTGACTGGCTCTTCTAGACGAGCAATGCACGTACCTTTCATTTTGTTTTTAAATCAAAATTCCTTCCCAGGAGATGAGCCTTGGAAATCCTGGCAAGATAGTATTTATCCACCCAGAATGAAAGGAAGCCACTAAAGCTTTGTCAAAAGTCTGAACTCTTCCTTACTCCCCTAAACCCACTAATGCCTTTACTTAAAAATGTCTGACAATGTGTAACTTAGCTGTGGTCTGCTTTCTACCAGGAAAAGAACACCTTTGCAGCTAACTGTAATCACTGATGGTAGGTTTAGGAATTAATGCTAATTTAGACTCCTGATCCTATATGAAAAAAAGCCCTTTATTTATTTCTGCTCTTCTACAGAGATCTGAGACTTGCTTTCCAAGTCCTTTGTGTGATTTCGAAAAGACTTCATTCAGAATATTCTCAAGCTTTGTGTGACTCAGGCTATTGCCATATATTCTGGTGTGTCTTTAAGTAAAGGAAATGTATGTTAAAAAGGAGAAAAAGATTTAGTGTAGAGGTGGTTTTGTAGTTTTTTTCTTCTTTGTTCTGTCACGATTTTCTTTTCTTGTACTATTTATTTCGTACTTCTTAATGTCTTGAAAACAGCTTACAGGAGACTCAGAGTAATTTATGACTCTACTGTGTTTCATTATTATCTCTGCTTGCTCAAGTTTCCTGAATGAAAATTATTTCAAAACAGAGGTTTTTTTCAGCATTCTGGAATAATATAGGAGAGCTCACACCTGCATCTATAATGACTTATTTGCTGAAGCATTTTATGACGGTTAAAGTTCCCTACCTCTTGGGTTCCTGCTATAATTAATTATATCTAGAACTTTAAATTGTAACTGTTAGTGAATTATACAAGGAGCTGATGCAATTTCTGTTTTCATGGGGGGAAGCTGGACCACTGGAGGGATGGCAGTTAGACTTCCAGATTCCTCCGTTCAGCTGATGAACTGCTGCTGTAGCACCTACAGTTCTCCATTTGTTGCTGAGGTTGCCTGCAGGAGAAGACAACCAAAAAAGGTTTTGGGGAACAAGATCTGAAGGATTCTCAGAAAAGGACATTGAAAGCAAGACTAAAGAAACTGGAGGAAGAAGAGTCACAGGGGCTGGGGCTGTGTCCATCTCCTGAACCTGATCTGGGCTGCTCATGGGGGAGGAACAAAGGATGGAGGGATAGGGCCTTGCTTCTGGGCTTGGGTGATACCACAAAGCTAACTTGGGGCCAGGTAGGCTGGGTTTATTTGGGAAAGAGCTGCTCCTACAGGAGTGTAGAGTGCCCAAGCTACAGTCCGCTCTGTGCTACCAATACCAACCATTTATAAATGAAAGGAAGACGAAGCAATCACTGAAAACATACGTTTTTGCATTTCTCTGCAACTCTGCAGTAATGTGGAGCTAAACATATTTCCAGTGTATGTATGCAGAGTATGTGACTGTGCCAGAAATACACCAGAAATGAACTTAGTCAAAGGATTTGAGTGGATTTCATGTAGTTACCATGCTTTTGCTATTCCAACAGGTCAATGTATTGTCATTAAAATCAGGAAGAGACACAGTGGTCTTCCCACACCACAATTTCTACAGTTATGCTCAATTTACTTCCAAATAAACAACAGAGAAAGCTCAGCGTTTGGAGAAAATCAAGAAATAATTTTCTTTCAAATGGAATTGATCATCTCAGCCAACAATAACAGAAAGAAAGAAGTATGTGTGTGTATATATATCTAAAACATTTAAATTTTATAATATATTGGCCTGACACATGTAGTATCACTCTGCATTACTTAGCATGTCTTAAAGAAAACAAAACCTTTTACTGAGCAGTTACCATTCAGACAGGTTATGGCATTTGTAGAGTAATTAGCAACTGTAAAATATGACTAACCAAATCATTATTTTTAACTAAAAACATAGGCGCCTACATTCTTATGTGTAAAACATTTTTTATAAGCTGTGCATGACCAGGGAATATTTTATAACAGTGCTTAAGACAGAGAAAATACTAATCAGGATTTTAAATGTCTGTAGTTATAGTCCTGTAAATGTTCTTGAAAATGAAATTAATAGCTTCCAGAGAGGTGCACAACCAGAGAGGTGATGCAATGGTGCCAGGGGGAAGGAATGGGCTGATGGGAGAGCTACTGAGAGGCCTCAGGTGCTGTGCAAGTCATCCGACATGCAGGAGAGAGACTGGCCCATTACTAAGGTCCTCTGTGGTCTGACATTGCTTTGGGTCAAGGACAATGGATACAGGTGCTGCAAAAAGAAGGGGAAAGTGGCATTCAGCTTTACACCGATGCAAAATAGGTATCAGTGAAATAAGACTACACTTTTTAAATAGATTTAAAGGATTCTTTCTTTCCATGAGAGTGCACTACTGATTTTGCTAGCACCTTACCAACTTCCAGAGTGAAGCAGTTTCAGCATCTAGGAGGAGGCTTTTCCCAGGGATCACTTACTGTGCTTCTTAACGAAGCGCTCTGGATCGCTCACCTGGCTTCCCTTTAAATTTACACATCTTAAAAATGACTTCTGCGCCAACCCACTGGAGTTGATCTAAGTTCCCTCAAGTCTCATGGAACTTAGCTCATGTTCATCAGGAGCTTCTCTGAGTTGCAAGTCAGTGAGGTGTGAAATGCTTGTGGTTTGATGATTCACAGAACTCTCACCGTGAGCCTTAATTAATCAATCTTTGCAAGGAATTTGAAATCCTTAGATGAAAGGCACTGTAGCTGCAAAACACTCATTACAATGGCCACCACTTGTCTTCATGGGGACCTCAGTTTTACTATTCTTTTTGTACCATTGCAATAGCTTCCCTTTTATGTTGAAAGGGGAAGAGCTGTGTAAACATGTTCACAAACAAACATTTCTCATGCTGGTGGTTTAAAAGAAACTGTACTTGGAAAACAACACAACTTTCAGCCCTATCTCCTCAAGCTGTGATCTTGTCAGGCTGCAGACATTAAATGAGGCTGGGCTGGGTCAGCACTACCATGGCAAAACAGGCAGTGATGCTAATGATTGAGAAAAATAAAGCATATGAATACAAATTCTCCACTATGGTGCCCTCAAGAGCACTGGGAGCCCATGAACTGCCCTCATGTACTGCTGTGGTGTGAATCAAAGCAAAAAACTCTTCTTGTTGTCAGTAAACTATATCTTAATTCTTTGCACAGTAAAATTACTGATTTAGCATACCACCACAGTATGTGATGCAGCTTCATTGGAGGCAAAGAAATCTACCCCCAAGAGTGTACAGTCTGTATCCTGAGCATGGGTGTGTCAATGGATGTGGCTGAAAAACAGAAGGAAAAGAGAGAGGTGTGAAGGATGATGTTAAAATTATGTTGTGTCAGATGTGGTTTTCGTTTTCCCACACTTAAGATACTTTGCTTGGCTTGAATGTTCACAGCTCTCAGTTTCACAGACAGATCCCTTTCTCCTGGCACTTAGACCAGAGTGGTTTTCGATCATCTTATGCTTTCCTATTTGAGAGAGAATAATTTAATGAAAAAAAACTTGCACAGGCACTTAGAATTATGCGCTGTAATTTGACACGCCAGGTTTGTCTGCTTTTTGGTATAGAAATTTTGTATTCATACTACAAGATTAGATATTAAGGAAAAGAGATGGAGAGATAAATGACTCCTCCACAACTAGATTGTCATGTCTAGTACATGAAGTCTCTGAGGTGAAGAAATTTTTCTTCCTCTGCCGAACTGTGTAGGACAACTATGGGTGAAATATGCAGTTGTCATTGTATTATTACAGTTACATAAATAGCCATGTTTTCTGCCCAGGTAGCCAGTGTTCAAAGACATAACAGAACAAAGAGTATAAGTTGTGTTGAGCTGCTGAATTCCCAAACTTGTTAGGATTTGAGGTTGGTTTTGGAGTTGATACCCAAGCCCAGGCTTGCCCTTTACAATCTGTGTTTAAAAGCAGTTGGTGAACATCATGAGAAACTGGAGCAGGTCTGGGTTCTGTAGGTTGGAAAATGGAGAATACTAATCATGGAAAAAAAGATGTAAAAAACAAATACTAAAATATAGATAAAATGACAAGAGAAGGATGGCATTTCCTGCCATTTTCTATGCACCAGTTGAAGTAAGAGTTTTAGGACATGCTATTGCCTTCTATGTTAAGAAACAGTATTCTGAAATCTGTTCCAGAATACCATAAAGAAAAGTACCACATAAATGTCACAGTAGATGTGCACCATTCTCTTCAGCAGTACCCCTGTGTAAAGGAAGTCTTGTCCATACAACACTCAAACACATAGCAATCTTACTTTTCCACTGATTCTATCTTCTGATATTTCCAACTTGGCTTCCTTCCCATCTAGGTTTAGATTTATCACTCACTTCTGATCATGTCTGGAAGGTTTTTCTAAACGTAATTTTTTTCGTATCATAGATGATCTGAGATCAGCTTAGTTTAGCTGAAGCTGCTGTTTGGTATTCAGGATACCTGTGTAACTGGTTGTGCAAAAACTGCTCATCTAATCTGGTAGCTTGTGCCTGAGACCTCAGACGCACTTGGAGATTCCAGTGCTTGGGATAGAGCAGAAGAAGGAGGACCACCCATGTAATTTTCATACTGAGGCAATGAAGAGTTTGGAAAGTCCCAAGCCACAATTGCCCCGGTTTCAATGTTCTTTACACGTGCTTTAAATGATCAGATCGTGTCCTAGCTCTTTGAGAGCTCACACTTGTGTTTATTCCACTGACAGAGAAGAAAACTGGAGAAAAAATCAATTTGTACCTGGGGAACTCCACCATATGGAACTTACTGTCTGTTGTTTCTAGGTTCTATCGCTGCCTTTAAAAATTTCAGTGCCTTGGAAAAAAGAAAAAAATTATGTTTTTTTCTATGAGGCAGCATTCAGGATCAAGGTAGTTTGGGGAGGAACAAGCCTGAGCATGTAGCCGAAGAAACCTTGCCCCTGTTGGGCTGCAGAATTCAACAACCCCAGCCATACCTAGGCTTTCCTACGTGAGCTTTTTCTGAAGAAAGTAGTAGAACTACATTTGAAAAAATACGCATTTCTCATAGTCACAGAGCTGCCTGGATTTTCGTGCTAGTGCAAGATAAAATCATGGTAGTGCAAGCATAATTTTGAAATTAGGGAGATAGATTTGAAATGTCCAGTGTACAAATTCATTTGGCCCAATGAAAATTTACTGTTTCTTTTAAAAACACTCGATTTTGATCACTAAGCAGCTCACACAGATCCAAGACTTTTTCCATGTCATATTCATACAAATAATTCAGTTGTTTCTGTGTTTCTTGTTCATTTAACCTACACTCTGATTTGTCTGCATTTTTTCTGATCAATCCATTTGGACTGGTAATATTTATTTCAGCACTTAATACTTCTTTTCTAAACAGTGGAACTTATTAAGACTTCCTAGATGTGGCAGAAGAAATATCATATTTATATCACTCATAACTTTTGCTTCCATCTAATACATTTGTGAATTATTACCTTAGTTTCTCAAAGTTCATTAAAAATTAAAATTGATTAATTTAATGAAACATTGTCCCAAAGTCATGTAGCTCAAATATTCATTTTTTATTAAACATTAGTTTCATTCACACTTTCAAATTACATTTTGTTCAAAGGTCTCATGAAAAGAAATTTCTTTTTTTTTCCATGTCCTTCTAAAATAAATGTTGAGAGGATTCAGCATTCAAAGAGCTCATAGAATTGGAGATAAAAATAATCCAAGAGGATTTCCATGGTGATAGGAATATGGTCCAGGGTACACTTTAAGGAAATGGCATAAAAGCAAATGTTAGAAAAGTTAGATTAATAAGTAATCATTTTCTCTGACAGTAAAATCAAGTGGAATAGGCTAGACATGAGTGGAATATGTAAGTCATTGCTTTAAAAATGGGCTGGGGCAAGAGGCATTTGGTCAGGTGTGCACAGGATCCACACTACAATTTTGAGTCAGCCTCTTAAAAATCAAGTTAATTATTGTTTGGAAAGGGAGCAGCATGTATTGCTCTGTTTGGAAATGGAGGCTCTACACTAAGACATTGAACAGATGAAAATGGTTAAGAGGTAGAAAGTAAGAGCCTGCAAGACCACAAAGCTTCTGTGTTGAAAGAAAAACAGTGGGTTTTGTTTACTGATATTCAGTTCTTTTTAGCTGTATGAATTGACACACAAATATTTTTATGACTGCATTTATTCTCCATAACAATATGAATGAGCCACTGAATAATAACCAAGTCCCCTGTGACTGCAGAAGAAGGGTGATTAAATTATAATCACATTGGATTAATTAATCTATAATATTTGTACTTTATATGAAAGAGGAAAATCAGCCTTCAACATAAAGGTTATGTACTCATGAGGTCTGTGTCTTAATAAAGAAAAGGCTTTGGGAAAAAGCTTGACAAGCCCCCCAGATATGATACGTTGTAAATGTAGACAGAAGGTTATTACTGATATAAAATACATTCAGTGTAATTATCAGCCACAACAAATAATCAGAGAGATGATAATGAATAATTAACATTTTTATTTTTCTGTAGTAATGTGTCTAATAGATAAGTGCACAACATAGAATTAATTTATTATGCTATAGCATTTTAGTAATGAAAACTGTATCATCAAAATATCTCTTCAGTGGTAGTGGAAGATATCAGCTTAAATAACTGATAAGGCTTATTCCTTTGTTTTCTCCTCCCAATTGTACTGAAGATGCCCTGAAAGCAAGGAACTAGCAAAAGGAACTATAATAGTCTTGAAAGAAAACCATAATAAAAATATAAAACTTATGACCTGATCTTCTAGCCCCAGTAAATTAAAAAAAATGCAGGTTATTTACAAAGAGGACTCTTAATTTAGTGCATTAAATTCATGCACATTGTGTTTTAATTTCATTTCTGCTGAATTTGTTACTAATAAACTGTGGCTTTAATCCTTTCCAAATAAAATACCGGTTACAACTTTTAAATTGTGTAGTATGTCAAAATAGTCTCTGGTCTGAATGAGAGAGAAAATTTATGCCTGAAAGATAATGTACATGTGGATTTTAATTACTTAAATCCAACAATTTATGCATTGGAAGGATATTCTTAGAGTTTTTAGCTGCTCATAAACCTCATTTTATGAAGAGTGTTTTTATATATATTACTTTTCAATAACAATAAATAATGTTTATTTTAAAATATTTAAATAAATATTTAAAGTTGATTTTTTTTACTTGTGGGAGAAAAAAAGATTAATTTTATCATATTGCGTAGAAGACGGTCATCTGCATGAGTGCCATTTCTGAAGTCCTGGACCTCTGAGCAGGCACGCCCTATGCTTTTGAAGCCCAAAGTGTGATTTTTATTAATTTTTTTTAAAACTTTCTAATAAAGCCTGAACTTTAATCAGTCACCTAAAAGCCCTTGGACCTCAGCTTAGCTCGGTTTCATAGTCCTCAGTTTAGTCTTATCTTTAGCTAATACTGGTGTGTTTCACCGAGTGTGGCTCATGCTGATTATACTGTATTAAGTAAAACTTTGTATTTCAAAACAGATTATTTTCTCCTGCAGTTCTTGGAGACCACAGGTAGAGAGAGGCAGACTGTGCCCCGAGAGTGTGAAGCATAAATCCTGAGTGAAACTTCAGGAGTTAAACGTGAGTGTTTGGGTTTCTACTGTTTAATCAACAAGAAGCTACAAAACAGCACATGCTGTTGCACCTTCTAGGACCATCACAGGGCTTGTTTTCATGTGATGCCTCTCCAATCTGGTACAATGCAGGCCCAAGGATGTCTGTGAGGAAGAAGGGAGGCTGTATGAAGAAAGTAAGTAATGGAGAAGCATATTTCAGGCAAAAAGAGAGCAAGATGGGGAGAGTATCTGGGGATTGGAAAGCCTTATTTTAATATGGTTTGTAGGCTTGGAGGAGATGCAACAGTCTGATTAATCCTACCTGCTGCAAATTACACTAATTATCCTCACCAAGGCCAAAGCTTCACTTTTTCAGGACACTACAGAGGCAAAAATACATTGCAAATACTCTGCTGCAAAGTCAGGTCCAAGACACAGACCTGGCTCTGGGATCATACAGGGCACGCTGGCTTAGACCTGTCTGAAGACCAACACCTTAGTGGTCAAGTTCTTGATCAAAAAACCCAGTATAGATGAGTTCAGAAAGCTTGTCTTTCTATATATTTGAGCAAGAATTTCCAACACAGGTGAGTTCCAGCTGCAATGCTGGCTTCCTTTGGTGTGACATCAAATTATCCTGGGGGTTTGCTTTAATCCACACCACTGGCTAAACTGCCAATAGTAATGCCCACTTTAAGGAAAGTCATATAGGCTGAGTCATTCAGTTGCAAAAATGCTTCCCTTAACTGGGAAAATTTAAGGATGCCTGTTCTGGGGGATCATAAGCTGTTTGGGGAGTCTGCTCAGTTGGTATTCAGAAGCTTCACTGTCTTCAGCCCATATCACTCCTCAGGGCTCCCAGGCTGATTTTTTTTGTTTGTTTCTTTATGAACAGCTCCATCAGTTTCTCTTTCTGAGCAATATTTTAGCATTTTTCTTTCTTCTTTTTTTTTTTTTTCTTGTTCTCTGAGGTCTGCTTATTAAATTACTATGAAACTATGATACTAAATCTCATTTTTTGTCTGTAGTGCACAGAAGAGGCAGATAAGACAAGGGGAGGGACAAGCCATTTGTCTATCAGTAGACTATGAGAAGAAAGAAAAAGTGAAGAGACGAATATGATACTTTTGATGAATATTTGTAGCTGAACAAGACAGTGCACTAAATGGCTTTTCTATTTTCAGTATTGGAGCATGCTTGTATTTCTAAAAACAAAAGACTTTTACAAGGCTCTAAATCAAATATGAAGTTAAAAAAAAAAAAATTAAAAAGATTTATAACTGCCTCTGGCAACTTACTATTCCCTGCTCACCAAATTAATCTCCTGTTTACTTTATTGAGCAAGGTATATTCTTCAGTTAAGAAAATTTTTGGTCATCTTATTAGGCTATATGGTCAGCAACAGCCTGAGATAACTTGCAGGCAGTGATTTTTGGGTCAATGTGAGAGAGAAAGTTATTAAGCACTGTACTGCAGGCACAAAGAGGGTGAAAGTGGACACTAGAGATTAAAAAAAAAAAAAAAGACTTTAAAATGGGAAGTTAAATCAATAAACTTTCAAGCTTACTGTTAATACCCCTTCAGCAGTGATTGTTTTTTCCTGATATAATGTGGTGGTGATTTGCTAATTGATTTGGTCATCAGAGGCTAATGACCCAGTCTACACTGGAAAGCAAAGCCATTCATAATTCAGAAGACCATGGAATGTGGTAGTGGAATGTAGAGGGTCCATGTGGGCCATTTCCACCAGGCAAAGTAAGTCCCTGTTTCCATCCCTGTGGGTTCAAAGATGCCCTGGACTGAGGTGTCCTTAGTGGGGTGTACAGAGCGTTGGAGCTGCTGGCAGTGCTCATAGCAGGTGCAAGTCCTCTCTGTGCTGAAGGGGACACTCCTGGGGCAAAAAGTTAAATTTAACTTTTGTTTTTACTGGCAAGGTCAGTTTTTACTTTCTTTTTACTTATGTTTAAGTAGAGCAAGGATATCAAAGTGAGAGTCGACATTTAGTTCCCATTAAAAAGCAATTGTTTCAGATAGTTTGTTGCTAAGGAATGACTCAATTCCCTGCTTAAAAAAGGTCTTTCTTAGAAAAAGTGTGCAGAATTATGTTGTGAAAAACCTTGACCATCTTTCTATCTTTTCTCAAAGACAAATTTTTAAAAACTGAACCGCTCCTGTCATCAGGTTAATGGCATAGTGTCCCATACCCCCTCTAAATCTAGTTGTTATTGATCAGCTAATGCAATATTTAATTATACTTGCAGGGGAGAGGGACTTCTTCAGTGTGTGATTCATTATCCCTTATGAATGGAAACTTCTCAATCTTGGTAGATAACCAATAAGCAAATGTTATTGATTGGTTTCCAACATCAAATAAGGATAATAAATATCACAATTTGGGACTTGAATGTCACATTCAAGAGAAGCTTCATAACTACCCGTTAATGAGTTTCTAATCTTTGACCCCCTTGCTAATGCCAGCTGTGATCTCTTGTTGATCATTACAACTTCCCTGTCATCACAAAATGACTCTGCCTTGGATTATCTACATTAATACAGGCTGACTATAAAAATCTTAACAGTGTTTAACAAACTGCACTAAAGCCACTTATTTAAAGAAGACAAATTTCTTTAAAGGAAAAATTTAGTGGAAATTAAAGAACACATGAGTAAAGAGTGGCAAAATGGCAAATAGGTATAAGAAAAGTTTGTGTAAAATGGCAAGAGAGAATTTTTTTCTATTACTGAACAAACTTCTTGATGATTCACTCCAAATAAAAGAGTTTGACCTTCTCATGAAAGGTTCATGGGTCAAGATAAAGAGAGGAGAGATCACTCACCAATTGACTTCACTTGCTAAATAGTGAAATCAATTTAATTTACTACCAAGCAAATAGTGTAGGATAATAAGAAATAAAACCAAATCTTAAAAACATCTTTCCCCCCCAGCCCTTTCTTCGTCCTGGGCTTAGGTTTTTACTCACGATTTTTTCACCCTGCTCCTCCCAGCAGCGCAGGGGGACAGGGAATGGGGGCCATGGTCAGTTTACCACATGTTGTCACTGCTGCTTCTTCCTCCTCCAGGTGAGGACTCATCACACTTTCCCCTTGCTCCAGTGTGGGGAGCGTCCCACAGGAGACAGTCCTCCTTCCTCTCCTTCTTCACTGATCTTGTGGTCTGCAGGGCTCACATATTCTCACTCCTTTCTCCAGCTGCAGTTGCTGTTGTGCAGGGTTTTTTCTACCCTTGGCCTTGGACAGCAGTGGGGCTGTGTTGGAGCTGGCTGGCACTGGCTCCGTCGGCCACAGTGAAATTTCTCGCAGCTTTTCGCAGAAGCCACCCCTGTAGTCGTCCCTGCTACCAAAACCTTACTGTGTAAACTCAATACACTGATTGAGGTAGATGCCAAAAAACAGGTTTTCAGAAGCTGATCTCTTTGTACTAACTTCTTTTAAAATGTCTGGTGCTTTTCAGGAGTCTAGCACTTATCCAGCTACAGCAGGATTATAAAATTAAGGTGTTTAGCTTAAATCAAGACAAAATATAAAAGGAGTCAGCCAATGATCTGTAAGTCCACATCTATGCAGAATAAGAATTTAGGGCATGTGTTTGGAAGTGAAATGTTCACAGTGAAGATGCAGTCATCTTGATTTCTAGATGATCTCAATCTGTTCAGTTTGCTCTACAGTAAATAAGATGTATTGCAGCTATTAGGTCAAGGAATTCTGGGTTCAAAACAAAACCAGATGACCTCTCCCAAATGAAACTTGCCATGAGTTTTCTAAATAACAGAATTCCTACAATTCCCCCCAGCCCAAAGCAGTCCAAAACCCTTTCCAAAACAGCTTTCATCAAACTATCTTCTGCATGTTTTCATTCTGAGAATGAATAGATTTGTCTTCAGCGTGCTTCCTTGGATGAATGATGGACTTTCTAGCCCAAGCATTGAATTTAGTTATCTTCAGTGAACTCCTTGTGTTGTGCTTTCATTAAAAGTCTGCAGCAAGTAGTTCCTGTAGATTTACACCCTTATCCTTTTGTTGCTGGAAATCTAAGTTTTAAAACTGTCTCGGGACTCTGCTGAAGTGTTTATAGAATTAGATTCTTGTCAGGTTTTTGGTCTGTATCATAAAACCCACCCCACTATCTGGCACAAACAGCAGGGGATGCCCAGGGGATGCCCAGCAGCGGCAGAGCAGGAGGAATACAGCAGGGCAGGGCTGGCAGAGCTATTGCATGGACTCCAGGCATCACTTCTATGCCTGGGATCAACCCATGCTACTTTCTCTATCTTCACTGAAAAGTACAAAAAAATCAACTGTTCCTTTCCAAACATAATCCTTTCTTAATTGCATCTTGCTTTTATATCTGTACTCTTCCAATCTGGATTTCACCCTGTGCCAGTCATCATGGTATCTGAGCCCTCATTCCCAAGCCATATATCCAAACAATCCCGAGGCTGGACTGACTTGCGGCAATGTCATAACATTTCTTACTCTTCTCTCAGTATGAGCTGCAGCACATAAAAAGGAACCACTAATAGAGTCTTTCCACATTAAAAGAGCAAACAGAATGTGAGAAGTTATTAGAGGGGGAACAGAGAACAAAAGAAAAAACATCTTCATACTCTTGTGTAGATCTGTGCTCCCATGTCTTGAATGCTGAGTGCTGCATTTGAGAGACCACAAAGAAGAAACTGAAAAGGTCAGTAAGGGAAGGTGAGGACTGAGAAGGTAAGGAACGTGTTACATAGTCCAGGGAACTTCTGGCTGGGATGTTGGAGAGGATACAAAATGAGCATAGGCAATTTTACAGGCTGTATCCACGCTTTCCAATTCATTTCAGAGTGGAGTTATTTTTAAATGGGTCCTTTCTGGTTGTCTCCATTTACTGCCTGCTAAGTAAGTTGTCAAAGCAGTTTTGGTACAAGTACTTATGACTTAATAGTGAAATTTGTTTACAAGCCAGTATATAAACATCAAAACATCACCACAGCACATTTCCCTACTATGCCCCTAATAGAAAAATCACCCCAAGTGTTTACTATAAGGAAAACAGATATTTATAAGGATCAAGCAGAGGTGACAGTTTCACTTCCAATCATTAGAAATTCCAGTTCCACTCCTTTGTGCCTGGGTACCTGAAGGACCAGGGACTCATCACTTGAGTGCTGTACAAACATTCATTTATTTATTTTACTGGTAAATATTAGTCAAATTCACTCATTGGGCCAATGATTTAAAGTACTAAAAATATATTCTTCTGTATCATGTGCTTTCTGACCTTTTCAAAATCTTAAAATCTATTCCTACATATAAATATCATCACAGCGTCTAAAGACCTTTTTGCCTCGAGGCTGCGTGAGTGCAAAAGTAAAAAGCAGACACTGTCCCAAGATCTATGATACACCTATGCAAGAAGAGACAGCGAATGGATACACTTAAACAGGGAGCAGGAAGAAGCAATGAAACATTTCTTGGATTAGTGATCAAGTAGCCTGGCCACTGACAATTATTTTCTCTTTTTTTTTTTTTTTTTTCCAGAAAAAAATCTTAACAGGACAATGAGATAACTCTGCACGTATCTGTGGTGGGCACTTTCCAATTGTGCAAAAGCAAAAGAACAAAAAAGCCTTGATGAAAGGTTTATAAAGGGATTGAGATGTGGCCTCATGTTTCATCAGGGAGGAAGCGACAGCAGATGCACTGACAGGAATCTGTGAAGGACTTGGAAAGTGAAGAAGTCCAGTTCATATGTTATTCAAGAGGGAAAAGGCTCAGTCAAAGCAACAGGCTAGAAAAACATTCTTTTTGGTAGCATTCTTACTGGGTATAAGTGGAATAAGTTTGCACCCTTTTTGGGCCTAAGAAAATAATGCATTAATTGAGAAGTAAGATGATGAGAACTCAAGTCACTTGGAGGAATTCCTTATTTCAGAGATGATAGAACAGCCAGGTTTAGGAAAACCAGGCATTCAGAAACCTGGGGATTGACATGAGTCAAAGCTAACACCATGTTTGAATCAGATATGATGGTGATATTGCTCATAACAAAGAGAGAGGGAAAGCTTGGAAGGAAAGGCTGAGAATTATGTGCCTGCTTAGTTTTAGGTGATAGCTAAATACCAGAGGACGTTAAAGAGGCAGACCAAGACCTTAATTTGCACACAGAGGCAGGTCTAGAGAGATGTAGATCAGTGAATTATTAGCATAGAGATGGCAGTTGATGGTAATTGAAAAAGTCATCTTTGAACAGACTGTGCTGGGATGGATCGGACTGGTGTCATTAATAGCAGAAGAAGCAAAGATAAGAGTGTTTCAGCAAGGGTGAAACATTCAGAGGGCTGGGCTTGTAAAAGCTTATAATTAAACTCATGATGCAAAGTCCATTCATTTGAATTCACGCTGGCTTTAATGAGTTTTGGATCAGCTCCAGAGAAGAAAAAAACTGAGTTTCACAACAGCGAGCAAATGGTAGAATTCAAAGCAGGTTGTGAGTGGGTAAAGAGACATTGAATCTCCACTTATACCTAACATTATCCTTCTGGGATTCATTGTACCCAGCAGACACAGGCATTTCATACCATTTTGGTATGTTAAATGATGCCCAGGCAGCACTAACTCTTGTGTATTTAAGAACTCATACTAAAAAAAGGGGGCAGATTAGACCCGAGTCTGTGGCTGGGAATCCTTTCAGAATATATTTCTGTATTGCTGATGGAAGTCAATCCTGGCACTGGGATAAACAGGGTCAGATTATTGCCCTTCTTTGCATATCGAACAATATATAGTAAATAAAGCCAGGCAACACCTTAAACTATTGTCTGCTAAAATAAACTCAAACAGGTTGAGGTAAAAGACATGACTCCACTGAAGTCAATGGGAATTTTGTCACTAAATGTTTCAAGGATATTACTGTGGGCCTTCAATAAAGTCTTTGATATAAATCATAGGATTTTCTTCCTCTGCAGCGTGTGAGCAGAAGACAGCTTGTCTGTTTGCGGATGCTCGAAAGAAATACATCAAATAAAGAAAACTTATGATGTCAATGTGAGCAGCTTAAGGTGCTTAATCTGGGTATGAAGGCTTCATCTGATCTAAAGCCCCTTTAGCTGAGAGTGTTTACATGGGTTTTTGACATGCTTTAATTTATGTTTTATTGACTTCTCACCATTAATGGATTTGCTTTATCTTTCCCAAGTACGCAACTGGAAAATCCATTGGTTATAAATGACAGAAAGCGATAGTTAGGAGCATGGAAATGGGCAAGCAGGTACCATGTTGATCCAAACAATATGAATCTCTTTAAAGTACAGACACTACTAGATTTATTTAAATATCTTTTATATTTGCAGGTTTTTTCAGTGTTATAGAGAATTATCTCTATGACCTAAAATAACCCAGCCATAAGTGGGGTTAGCTTTATTTTGTAAATATCACCCTTGTTGTATCTGTACAAGTTTAATTCAATTTTATTTCTATCAGTGAGGTAGCATGTCAAGCTGTGATAATATTTTTCCCTCCCACTCCTTGTTAGTTCCCTGAAAGGACATATTTACAACACGCTGAAGGGCAGGGTTCTTTTCACAGCTTCCACAACTTCTTCCTGTACAGCCATTGAATTAATCATGAGGAAAGATGATCCTAAATACTGAAGCAACTGTTAAGAAACATGACTGTTCTCCCACATCACAGGACAAATTTTCCATTTAGGATTTTGGGTAAATAGAAAGGGTTGAGATTCTCATGCTCCTGTGCCTACCTGGGGAGCCTGATTTTGTGTTTGGGTGAGAAGTTTTTTTATTTTGGATTTGAGCTGTTCTGGCAGGTGTTGTGATTAGGTGGGAAGAAATCATTATAAAAAAAGAAACTTTATTAGTTCACCTTAAAAGACAAAAATACGCATTATAAAGTTGAGATATATGTTCCAATGCTCTCTATGGAACTTCCAGAGCATTTTGTAATACCTTGCTATTCAACAGGGGAAGATTTTTGTGGCTCATTACTGACTGCTACCATGTTTAGAAATTGGAATGGCTTGAAGTTCAGTGCCAAAATGCTTGCATGATTTTTTTTACTGGCATTATTTCATAACTTCTGGGGTTTGGTTCCTGAGATGAGATAAATGACAAAACCTATAACTATATGTAATGCCCATTCTTGTTTATAGGTCTAAAAGACTTGGCTGAAAACAGAAGATGAAATGCTGCATGACTAAGAATATTTGAAAAATTACTATTTAATAACTCGTGTTCATGAACTTTGCCTTCATTTGTGTAAGTGGTTAAAGAACAGAAACAAGAAAGTGCAAGGATAATTTGTAAGAGCAAGAACTGACATCCTTGAAAAAGCTAATATCTAGAAATAATTCACCAGTTATACTCATCCTAGTAGAAAGTTCTTTGATATAGAAGATCCTTCATCATCTATAAACTGGAACTAGAAAAGAAATACTAAGAGGAAGTAATGATCCCATAATGTGTTCTGGTCACATACTCTTATATTCATACAATATGTGCTTTATTTAGCCAGGGGTGATACTTATTGGTCCTGTAATCCTATAGCATAGTCTGAAGCATAATTTGATGTAGAAACTCAGATTGAGGCATAGCAATAAAGTGTTCTGATAATTTGTGTGGATAGGATTCTTTTCAGTATTTTTAATTTGCTTTAATTTTCTTGTCTGAGGAAGGAATGAACTGAGAGGCCTAGGCTTATTTAGATTAAATGAATTGTCATTCTTGTGAATTAAAGTCCTTCTTCCCTTCCTCTTTGGTAGTACCTGTAAGAGAGAAGAGATGTCAGGTCACATCCATGCAAAAACAGAAAAAGAAGGAAGCAAAGAAGAAAAATTAAATACATAAGATGATAATGTGACATCTGCAGGAGATGTGGCAGGAGTTAAGTGAGGCAGAACACTCACTTTGCCTTTTACTCTCCTGACGATCGAGATCCCACCACTCTGTGCAGTGAGGCAATGTTGAACAGTTTGTTCAAAAACTAAGGCACAAAACATCACCTGCATCTTTCTAATCCCACTTGCCATCTGTTAGCCAAAACAGAAGCCTCTAGATGGTGTCTATGTCTCTTCCCACCCAGTGATGGACTCATTCAATGACTTTACAAGCTGCTACGGTGTTCAAAAGGCAGAGGTGTGTCTTTATTTTGACTTCTTTCTTACTGATAGTAAAATCATTCATAACTAGTGGCACCTCTTTCCCACACCCATCCTGAAAGCAGCTGAGTAGGGCAGTATGAGAAAGCAGATGAGGCCAGACTCCCATTTCCTTTTTTAAAAATGGTGGGTTTTAATGACTGTGACCGCACATCTTGTGCAATGCCACTGGTCTGGATTCTACCAAAAGTAAGCAACCTCAGGGATGGCTGTTTTTGGTGCTCTGCCAAACAGCACTTGTCCTTAGTGGTGCCAGTTCTCCTCTGAAAGGATGAATAAAGCACACAAGCCCTGGCTCATACCATCTAGATGTCAATAAAACAGTAATAATTGTAATCCTTTTTAGATGTGTCTGGATAATACCTTCACAGTTACAGTTAAATGTCAGCTTTTTTAAGGAACTGCTGAGTATTAACTCATTTATTAACATATTATTATGCTCAGTATTAACTGAGTATTTCTTATTCAAAGACTATATAAAAATTTTGGTGTTTCAGAAACACTCAAGTTTGATGGCATATAACAAGTATGAAATGTCTTTCATAAAAAAATTAGCAACATTTTCCCATTTTACTTTAAAAGACTGGGCTTTGAGATATTAATATTGACTACTATATAATACTAATTTTTGGAAATAAATACATCTTAAATATTAGATATGAGGTTTTAATCCTTAGGAAATCAATTCAGTTTTGTGATACTAAACTTGTTATATTTTTATATAAATATTTATACATAAAATAGAGAGGCACACAGAGAGGGAGATTTATGTAATTGTATATGTACTTGTCTGTGCAATATTAATAGCATAAAACTATTTCCCTTTTCCTCTCCTTTGTTTTATAAAGCATATAGAGTTCTTGCAAACTAAAGCAACATGTTAAAAAATAAAATGTTAGTTTTGTTTTTAAGAAGGCTTTCATAAACTAATTCATAAACCTTCACAATTAATGAAAATAAGACATGGGTACCTATACTTAGTCACTAAAATATTCTGTGTTTGTTTCCCATTTGCAAAGCAAACTGAAGTTTCTAAGTGAGTTCTGTTGATTTGAC
Source organism: Myiotriccus ornatus (assembly GCA_036023395.1). Lineage (NCBI taxonomy): Eukaryota > Metazoa > Chordata > Aves > Passeriformes > Tyrannidae > Myiotriccus > Myiotriccus ornatus. The sequence goes on from JAYRBT010000181.1 coordinate 8,746,249, forward strand.
TTTCACTTTCTGTTCCTCCCATTTTCCTCCCCCATCCTGCCTTTCATTTGCCAGAAAGCCCTGTCTAGCTTATTTACATGTGAAAAAACTTGGAGCATCATGTGGTGAGGTTCCAGGGCAACACTGAATCCCATTCAATTCTCATTTCCTCCCTGACAGTCACCATTGAATCAATCATGTTTTCCATGCCCTCTTCATGACCACCTAGGAGATCCCAAATCACTTTTCATCTGCTGTGTCAATCACACTCAGACCATGTCCACTTTTCATTACTAACACACTGTCATGTGACCAGCTAATCTGTCACTTTCTGACAGCGGTTAGTGTGCCAATTGATTTAATTAGCAATCAATTAGCTTGTTACTATTGGAAGTAATTACCTTTTATAGAGAAAAGAGTGCAGCTGGCCGTAGCAATAAAACTGCACTAATAAAACTGCATTTACCTCCCCTTCTCTACATTCAAAGTCACTAGCACTCAAGGGTTAGCAGAATTATTGGTGACATACACATGCTTGAAGAGTCCCAGGGGAATTCTTTGCTCTCCTGATTGTGCTGGCAGACTCTTTCATTAGTGTAGTATTTATATCTTAGGAAATAGGTCTGATTAAGGTTAATGTTAAGATTGACATTGTTTATTTCGGCAAAGGCTTCAGTATCAAATGTTTGCTAATGAAAGCATTTTTGAAGATGGCTTATATGTTAATGCTTCTGCATTTGCAGTGGAAAACTTTTTATTAAAAAAAAACCCCACGGTGCACCTTTAAAAAGCATGTGTGTCATACTTAACTGTGCTGGTAATATTACTTACTATTTTTGTCCACTCTATAAAACATATGCAGAAATTTAACTTGTTGGGGAATTAAGTGCTCTCATAAACCTTGGAGATTTTGCAGTAAAAACAAGAGAAGTACTTTCTAGCTGTTTTCTGCTTTTAAAAAAATTGACGTAAAGTTATTTTCTGTTTCATACATAAACTATCCAACACACATTTATTTTTTTAATCTATGATTGTGCCATTTCAAACACTAGGATTGAAGTACATATCACACACTTGTGCCATTAAATTCAACCTGCAAAATACTCCCAAGGCAGACAATGACTCGCTACATTAGCTCTGTGGTGAACAGAAGAGTCAGTAATGAAATGAGTAAGTAAGACTTGTACTCCATTCATCATCCTGTTTGCTTCAATATAAGTGTTCTTTTATCAGCAGTATTGGTACTGATGTCATCACACTAGACATAAATCACAGCACAAGTGACAGTGTCCTATTAAGGGTCATGGTCTAAAATCATTATTTACAAATTAAAGACCACAGTTAGCCATTTTGCCAGTGTACCCTCATTTGTGATATAGTTTGAACCCTCTTAGCTGGCTACAGGATAAATAGTAATTAATAGTTCTGAATAGCTGTGTATGTTAACTCAACAAAAAACTACTTAAAAAAGTAATGCCAAGAAGTCCAGCAAAGAAAAGGACGTTAAATGTTAGGCTGATCCTTGCCATCAATTCCCATTTCATGGGACCTACTTGTGAGGATTACGGAGAAGCACACAACAATCTGTAATAAACACTCCTTAATAATGTCTGCAACAGATAGGACAAATTCATCACAGGTGTAATTAGGTAGAGCTTCTGCTACAGTTGATGGGAGGCAATAGGGGGTAACAACAGGAGCAACCCTGGGCTGCTCCTTTCAGTGACTTTATTCCTCACATAGGTGAGGGAGGGGGAAACAGCCCCTCTGTACTCAACTCATTTAAAAGCATCTTTCCTCTCATGTGTTGGTGCTTTGCAGGGAAAGCAACACTTCTTTTGTATAATGTCCTGTGTAGCCCCTTATAGATATGCTGAATAGAAGGGTGTTGATCCAGAAAAGGTATCTTACTGTCCTTTTTCAGGAAAAGGGTAGTGAGAACTCCATATTCCCAAAATCCCATCGTCCCCAAATCCCAAAATCTTGCTTCAGCCTTTGGAGAAGATGATGGCTGTCACTCTTTCTGGCTGAAGAAACTATTTATGACACCTGCTGTGGTCATTAGTTACACTGGTGTCTATGGCGTGTTGGTTTCTTGCATTGCTCTTGTGCCATTGTTGCTATGGGGTACAGACATCTCTCCCCACATCATTTCATGGAGACCACTGGGACAGTCAGTGGGATGAGCCAAATTCCCCAGACATCTGATTGTATCTCCACTGGTGGCAAGAGGCACTGGGAGATTGCATTAAATTAGACATTCACTTCACTGCTGTTGTCACAGTTACAGGGGAACTGATTCCTTGTCTTCAACCTACCTGAAGTTCTCATTGTCATATTACAAAGCCATGGTAACCTTGGATGGATTCTAGTGACTGAGTCTGGGACTCCTCACAAAGTTGCAAAAAGTAAGGTAAAACTCAGGGTCACTCCTGAAGCTTCAAACAGTGATGAATCCTATGTTGCTTCTCTCATTTCATCTGTATACTGAGGGTGAAAAAATGGAAAATGTTCTTTAGCATCAAAGGACCTGAAAACACAGTATTTGGAAATTTTCAGGAATGGCTTAGAGAACCCCTTCCAGTGCCATTTCTTTCAGAAGAGATCTGTTAGCACAGGGTGTGATTCTACCCCCTCCAATATATTAAAATATCATGGACAACACTTTTTCTTGGTTTCAGTAAGGTCGAACCAATATTTTAACTGGATTTGCAGTCATTTCTGCTGGACGTGTATCCTGCCCCTCTCCTTGCAGTTGTTGAGGATGGAGGCTCGTGAAGAGGGAGCAGAGGTTGGCTGGGCTCGTGCTGCCTGTCTGGGGTGCAGCGCCCGCCCCGCTGGGTGCGGCAGGAAAGGGAGCCGAGGCTTAATGACAGGGTCTGTGTTATTTGCTCCATTAGGCCAGTCTTGGCTTCCAAATCCATTCAGCTCTATAATCTCACTCATTATATAGTACTTATAATACTTAAATTGTTGCCAAGTACAGTGTTATAGCAGAGACAGACTGAACACTGTTATTAACACACATGAACTTAAACAAAGCTTACTCATATGGCTCATAGTATACTGTAGTATCTGAGCACCTCATTATCTTTAATGTATTTATCCTCACGACATCCTTAGTGCTATTATTTCCATTTTACAGATGGGCAGAGCAATAACAAGGATATGTCTAGGAGCATAGTCAGGGATTTCAGCGGGTTGGGCTCCTGTAAGAAAAGAAGTGTCTGGAGCTGCTTGCTGATCTGTACGGCCCTATCCAAAATTATTTTGAGCTCTGTTGTAAGCCTGCAGCAGAAGAATGGGCTTCAGCTCACCATCTGAGGGGGAGTCTAAATAATTCTGAACTGTCTATCCAATGTTTCTGGCCTGGTATGGTTTTCTACTTTAAAGGTGCCTGTTCCACCTATGCAGCCTGAAAGCCTATGTGATGACTGGCTGCTTTTTCACAAGTGATAACAAAGCAATTAAATAAAGAGACTGGGTTTTCAGAGCAGCTGATATTTCTTTTTGACAGATGTTTAACTTCACTACACATCTGCAAAGCTCATTAGAGGTGTTTAACCATCACTGAAGAATACTTACACGTTGTATCTTACATATAAAGGGACTAAACCCCTGCCAAGTGCATCAAAAGCCACATTTTCTGTTACTTGGTGCTCAAGAAGCGCAAATGTAAGTTGTAAACACATTTTGAATCTAAGATGCAAATAGTCTTGTTCTTATACCTTGTCCTCAAATGTTGCAATACTTGGAAGACCAGCTAATTTCAGTAGACTTCCATCAGTCTGGGACCAGTGGGTGGGTTGTCCTCATGAGACATCTCACTGCATCAGCAAAGCAATTATGGACTTTTTCTCCAGAGTATAGCCCTGAATATCAGCAACACTGTGATATGGGAACCTTGGCTCTAGGTCCTCATAAAAATAAAATTGAGATGTTTCAGGACAAAGTTCCAGTTTTATCTCATTTCCAAAATACGTAACAGTCTTTTAGTGTTCTGAATTTGAATTATTTACCTTGAAGATCACCGTGCATGTCAAGCACAAATTGTTTTCTACAATGCAATGGTTAGCCTCAAATAACCCCAGACTCTTGTTTTCTATAAGCGTGTATCATGCTAAACCAGAAATATTTTAGTTAAGAAACTCTTTATTTAAAGTGTAAAAAATGTAAATTCGTATTCCAGGCAAATTCAGTGCATCCATTTATGCCAAGTGCTGATAGGGATTTTTTTTTTTTTTTACTACAGATTTTATAGGGTTTGGTTGAAAAACATTTTATTGTAATTACAACTTATGTGAGTTGTAGCCATTTAAATAACATTTTTATAAGGTGCATCACATCCAAGAAAGCATCTCAGGTCAAAAATGAAAGCACGTAAGGTATTATCCAAGAGGAGCTCATGACTTAGGACATTTACAAGAAATGTTTAAACCTAGGTTCAAGCACCTGAGCTGCCTGTTTCATGTCCTAGGTGAGTTTCTTCACTATAAAAATGTGGAATTTCCAGTTCTTAGAATATCTTCAAAGAGAGACTAACAAGAAAGTCAAATAGCTACATTTCATAACTGGCTTATAGAAAACTTGGACTGATGGTAGAATTTTGCCCTGACATGAAACAGAGACCTTTTCCAAAACAGTGATTATTTTCACAGGTTGGAGAAATTGTTTGGAGCTCACCCTACCTATTATTGTACATCTATAGCTATTATTTCTCATTTCTTTTACACTCTGAGAGAAATTATTCAATTGTGAGTATTTTGAACTTTGAGCAGTTTGTAAGGCTCTCTGATTTTGAAGGTGCAGATATTTCTTATTGAAGATGCTTTAAAAAGAAGTCTTTTGTTTGTTTAATATTTTCCACAGATCATTTATAAATTTTTTTAAAGACTGCATATTACAGTAATCAAGAGTTCGACACTAAAAGTAATTGGTAGAGAATGCAGGAAAAGAAGTATACAGGGTTACTAATATACATCAGGGCTTAAGCTGACATGAATTTTTATCTTAATTATCGGACAAATTTGTACTCCCACTATTTAATTCAATTTGCATGCATCAGTAGACACTTATTAAAGGTAATATTACATCTGTCATTTTAAGACTGGTGAGAATTTTATCATAGGAGCTGCACGAAGCAGCCACTCTATTATGCAAAGGACTCTTTTGTAAAGCTTAAAATAACCAGCATTGCATCCCAATTAACTATTTGTAGAAAAAAGTCTTCTTTGTGGTGCAATTATACATAACATGCAATAATATGTAGGCCTTTTCCTATACTAGGCTGTATATGGACTTAATGAGTTCTTTCAGACCCCTCCTGCCCTTAGTATCAGACCAAGGACAAAAAAAAAAAGGGCAGTTGTAACCTGGTTTCAAATCAAATTATTGACAAAGAATGTGTCTGTGCTATGGCAGGTTTTCCAGACCTTTTCTATATGAACTACACTTACTGTATGGAGAAAACATAGCTGTGTAAGTCCACAGGAGCCAACAGCCCCTAATTCATTGTTTTTCTTTGGGATAGAGCCTTGGTGTATTGCAGGAAGCAGGGAAGTAGGTAGCTGTTCTCACTGCTGAAAGTCAGCTGTTCAATTAAAAACCACACGGCAGTTACCATGGCACCAGCCCTGTTATGCTGTGTATCAGTACAGAAGCTGAAATACTTAAGACAAACACACACTTTTTTTCTTTTTTTTTTCTTTTTTTCTTTTTTTTTTAATAATATAAAAGCCTTTTAAGGAAGTCACTTTATAGTTCTAATGAATACGCTGTCAGGTAATTTTCTTTGATAAGCAGTTTGTTAGGAATGCGATGTGTGGGATTTCTCCAGGAAAATTTTCACTTAAAAAAAAAGGAGCTGTGGAAAAAGAATCTGAAAATCAAGCTGATAGGAAAAGAAATATTAAGAACAGGTACAGCTGAACTGTGCACTATTTCACTCCTGCACCTCTGCTTTTCAGCTGGCTTTAGACTAAAATAACATTGTTTTACTAACTCGATTACTTTAGCTGTGTCTTCCAGCCATTGACCTTCTGATTAGTTGTCATTAAAAAGTCTGCTTTGCCATCCAATGTTTACTGTGGGATGCCCTAACAAGATAATATAAGCAATGTCTTTTAACAGAAAGTGTAATTCCTCAGCTGTGAAGAACAAGGGTTTCCCAAAGTGTCCACAAATCAAGACATACTGTCAAATATAAACTAGTATAATTGCCTTGGATTTTTAAAGACTGCAGAACTGGCTTAATGGAAGCTGAGATATTTTTAGTATTAGATTATTTTCTATCGCAGAATTAATCAGAGCATTACTTATTACTCTGGGAACAGAGTAAGAAGATGATCTCAGCCTCAAAATGTACTTTAGGGCTGAGTTGAGTCCTGAACTTTTCTAAGTGCATCGTCACTGTGGTGGTACTGGAAAGACAAAGATCATCAGCTGGTGTATTTGGTCTCTGCCTTGTATCCTCAGCTGAGCTGTGTTTTCACTAATATGGCTCACAGGACTCATCCGTGACCAGACACGGCTATTGATGCATATCCTGGCGCTGATTTATCTTAATTGGATTAACCAGTTAGATATTCAGAAATATTGTTACTTTCTTTGCCTTTTTCACGGGAATTTTACAAAATATTACTTCATATTTTGCATCAGTTATTTTCTAAAAGGCGGGTGTTTGTCATTGGGTGTTATTTCACAAGCAGTTGGGTACTCGTGCTGCTCCACCCAAAGTTGCATTTTATTTTGCTGAAGAAAGAGAGGAAAAGATCGAGTAATTTGTCTCCACTAACAGGAAGTTCTCTGCGACTTTCTACTGCTGCTGTTGTCGAGCGAGCCCAAACGGCGAGAAACGATCTGGGAATTGGAATTGGTGCTGGATGCTGTGTCAAAGAACAACCCATCAATCTTGGAGGAAATTTTAAGGGAACAGGTTTTTCATGCCTGTGCGCTGGTAGGAAGCCAAGAGCGTGTTGCCATTTGATGGTAAAATCAGTGTACACCTGTTCCAACCAGCTGGCGACGTAACCTATGTCAGAGGGATATGTCACTGCCGCACCAGCCCAAACTGCTGGCGGTGTCTGCCTGACAGTCAGGGAAGACAGAAAAAGGAACTTGGGGACCAAAAGAGGAGGAGCTTACAGTGCCATTTCAGGGACACAGATGTGTGTAGAGTGTGATAAAAGAAGGAAACATCAGAGGGAATAAGCTCAAACAAAAAAGCAAATGTCATTTGCATGATGTAATTATGGACAACCATTGACTGCTTCGTAATAACACTCAGTAGGGCAATGTTAAACCTACTGTGAGTGCTAAAAAGGCCTCAGCTTGAAAAAAGGTCAGTGTGAATTAGTATATATTTGCAGATTAATTCTGAACGTTATATCATAAATTTTATAGCCTAGTGGTTACTGGTGTATGGTGAAGATGACACTAATGCAATTCAGACAGGATTAATTCAGAGAGGACTAACATCTAGCTTGTCACTTTAATTTGTGGGAAATTAAGAAAATGGAGATATGTTAATATATGTGTATATTGTGTGTGTGTAACTTGTGCATGTACGTGTTAGACATAATTGTTACGTCCCCTGCTGTGTTGCATCAAATTCACAACCGAAGTCACAAGCTGCTTTGAGAGCAGAAACACTATCAAGTGTGCTATTTTTAAACTAAGTAGATTTTGAGTTCAACTGCAGTTTCTTTCTTAGACAAAAACAAATCCTACTGGCCCTTCAGAGGTGTAAATGGTTATTCCAGTGTATGCCAGCTGAGGATGGTGTTGCTTAATTATTGAACAGTGTTGTAGTCTTTCTGGTGCCCTCGTAACTTTATATGTATTTTTAAGCTCATGGGTTCTGGATGTCCTGTCTTGAACTTCAAGACCCAAGGCTAAATTGTGATGTTCCACTTGCAGTGTGTCCCCAGTAAGAGAAGAAGGAGGCAGTACAGGACCATGAGTGCGGAGCTGAGGTAATTTCATTTAGCTACAAACTTTGCGATGGAATCTTTCAGTGCCTTTGAGATTACGACAGAAGATTGCTTTGGTCTTCTTTGTGGGGGTTGAGAGGTCTAGATCCTTGTTGTGGCAGTCAGTAATTTGGAGTGAATTTTCACTTTTAAGACAGCCATTCAAGGTGTTGTATGTACCTTGGTTCTCTGAAGGGCCAAGTGGTCAATGCACAGAAGCACTTACCTCTAGTGTAAAGAGCCACATCTTTCTCCAAATATTTTACAGAGAGTCAAGTTGCTTTTTCCTTCATCTGAAATTTTAACGCCTAGCTTCATCCTTTATTAAACAGAGCCTTAGTCTAATCCCCAATTCCCATTTGGTCAAATGGACAAATTATATAAAATTTTATAAGTATATACACATAAAATGCAATTAATAAAAATGTCATTTCTTCTTTCTTACTCACTGAAACTAGGAGTCCCTTACTATAAAAATTTATAGTATCTAGGCCAATATGCCTTTGATGACACAAGAGTAAGTTCTTCTTAATTTCCTATGCATTTTTTCCCTTTATAATTTTGTTAGAGAGGCACAAGTTCTGAACTACAGATTCCTAAAGTAGTTAGAGAGATTCCTTTAAGAATTTTTGTAGCAGTGAATGTATGCTGCCTTCTGTCTTTAACACACTGGGGAATGTCTGAAATACTGACTACACAGCAAAGGCAGACAAAAATGTCATTATGCTTGGGATTAGTGATAAAGTTATGTTCTTGATTCAAATGGATTTTTCTATAATTGAGGGGTTTATTCTTATTATTATTTTCCTGAGATTGGATGAAAAATTATGCTTTCATGAAAACAGAAATTTGCATTAATTTCTCTGGGTTTCATCCCTCCCAAAGAGGTGACATGAAAATTTAATCTAAAAACTACCACAATTCAGCCTGAAAATAAAGCAGCAAACCAAAATGAGGAGAAGGACTTCTTTTCTGACCTCTTCTCAAGACCCTGCATTTCCAAGCCAAGGCCTTAATGGCTGGAGCTGCACACCTTCAGCACAAGGTTGTCACCAAAGGACGCAGCACATCAGGATGCTGGGGTGGGAGAAATGAGAAATGAGCTGCATCAGTACAGTGGGAAGTAGGGTCCTTTTTGGGTAGCTGGTGAGAGCAGAAAATTCGTGCCTCGAGCTGGGAGAGAGGAGAGGAAATTCCTTGCTGGCATATCTAAGCTGCTGGAGCTGTTGGGCCTGCAGGAAAGTCTAGGTGCCTCTCTCATGGAATGGAAACCCATTTGAGGCTGGAGACTCTGGAGGCACAATAATACATCTCATAAAACAAAGATTTATAAAGGACTCACAGTGTCCTCTGAGAAGGCCAGTTCTCTCAGACTGGTGAGAGAAAACCTCTGCTGGCATGGGGGATCCCAGTGCTCCAGGCAAAAGTGGGGTGAGACATGACCTCAGCTTCCAGCATCAGCTGGGCTCTAATTGAAAGTGTTTGGGCTTTTTTTTTTTTTTTTTTCTCAAAAATCACAATGCTTTGTAGTCTGGGAATCCCTGAGCTGCTTACATAAATTAATGCAAGATGTTACCTGGTAAAGCCCTGCTCTTAATCTATGAGAAGGGCTTTGGGTCTGATGTCTGAGGGTCATGTTGTTGCATGTTGCCAAATGAGACCATTTATGTTTTCTTAGTCTTTTATTATCTTTATGCATTCCTATGCTGTGTCCTATTATGAAAAGGGATGATTTTCATATTTCCTTTTTCTCTAATCACATGTCAATAACATTTTTAATATGCAAGGGAGAAGATAACCTTTTTTTCTCTTTTTCCAGGATGGACAATAATTCCCTGTTGCCCTGCTAGCTACCTGTCTGACAATATTTTCCCACCAGATTGCTCTAGTCGCCAAACTTCCAGTTTCATTCAGTACTTAAAAGTGTAAGCAACCAATTTGGCCAAAATATTGCAGTATTTGTCCTACAGGCAGCAGGATTTTCTAAGAAACCATGAAAAACTCCAAAGTCATCGATAGAAAAAAAAAAAACTACTTTGAACAAGACGTTAAAAGCAAAAACAGAGCTTCTGCAAGGTTGCTCAGATATTGCAATGGTGTCTGATATTATCCAGAACCACCGAGGAAACTGGAGCACTCTGAGTGTGAAATATTTAAAAATAGTTTCATAACTACATAAATACCTTTGGAGTCAGAATTTAATTGAAACTTAAATTCTTTGAGAGTTATTAGTCATTAAAAAGAATGACCCTCTATTTAATTTTTAGATTTTAATCTCATATTCTTTTCTTTCCCATTAGCTCAGAAACCAGCTTGTTATTGCCCCTTAAGGCTTTCTATATAATTAAATATTCCTGAAACTCCAAATGCCAGCCATACTGGATGAACTTGGATCAGAGTAAAGCAAAGTTATTTACAAATATTTTATGTTGAGTGTTCAGTACTGGAGTCTGCTTTTACCCATGTCAGGTATGGGTCATACTTGAATAGAAATGGGAGTTTTTGTCACCAGCCTTGGTGCGATCTTGTGTAAGTACCACGTGTCTGTGAAAATATATATCTCTTTTAGATTAGGAAGATGAAGAAGATATTTCTGTAGAGGATTGTTAATAACAGCCAAGAGGTAAAACACTCTAGGTCTGGAAACAAGGGACCAGAGCTTACACTTGGTAAAATGTGTGGCCGTGTGCATGTATATTGTTTTATAGGTGATGTAAGATTTATGAAGTCCTTAACTATAAAAAGCTTTACTTTTAAGTGTTGGGTATTTTTTGTTAGATGGGGTGTTAGATAAGTAGGCCATGTGGTGGATAGGGAGCAAGTATTTCATAATCTAGGAATACGTGGTATAATCTAGCCAACAGTGCATGTGATTGCTGGTGATGCACTGTTCCAGCATATCGATATCCATTTACATTTTTATATGTCTAGTTATTGGTGAAACCAGCAGGAAAGCAGCACAATGATTATATAAATAAATGCAAGACCAAGGTCCACTTTTAGGGGCCAGGACAAGATTGTACAACTTTTCTTTTTGGCAGAATTGAATGCTTAAAAGGTCTGTGAGAAATTAGACATTTTAAAAGGAGTCTTTGAAGAGGAAAGAAAGCTCTGAGAAACCAATTCATAGACAGACTGGGTGGGAGAGACTCTGTGGATGCACACCCTACAAGAAGAGAGTGTTTCTGGCCAGCCTCAGTTCTCATGCAAATTGTCTTTAAGGACAAGCAGGCTTGAAACTGTCCCCAGGATTAATTAGGTTTAGATACAGAAATAAACAAGAAAATAAAACTCAGAGAAGGACAGGTTCCAGATGAAAGATGAGCATAAATGAGGAACTACCATTAGCATACACAATTCTCCTTTCAAATGGAGCCTGAGGTCAGTTCTGAGTGACTCCTGTATAAATTATGCATGACGAAGGGATAGTTACTGGGGAGGGTGGTGGAAATAAAGGTCAGTTCGTAGCTTTGCCAGAAGCTTCCTTGGGCAGTCTCTTAGACCATATAGAATTTAAATCAAGGGGCCCTGGACTTTCCTTGAAACCACCCCATACCACACTGATGAAAGAAATAGCAGTAGTGATAACATACCAGAGTTTTGTGCTGATGCAGCATGTTTTTTTCAAATTCCATCATTTAGCACTTTCCATGCCTCTTGGTTTTACTGTGCCACAAAAGGGAAGAAAGAGGATTATGTAGGAAAATGCAGGCGGCAACAATTACCAACTTTATCCCAGGTAGTTTGAGTATCACTGTTTCCATTTTCTGGAAAAATCCAGAGATTTTATTTGTTTGCTTTAAGGTTGGATTTACTGACTGAAAAAACAGCCAAACAAGCAAAATAATCTGAAAATATTTGATTGCTCAGTATAAAGCCAATGATTTGTCGTGTAGCACTGAATTAAAACCAATGTATCTTCAGAGGTGTATTCACTGGTTGCTGAAGAAGTTTAATAAAGCACTTTGCTGCCTGCCAATATCCAGAGAAAAATCCAGACTAATGAGTTTGTACTGTTGATTTGGGTGAAGAGATTCTTTTGAAAGGTTTGAGCTCTAAGAACTGTGTTAACTGTGTTCTGATTTTCATACTAAAATGTACCTTCCAGCTGGATATGTTCTGGATAAAACTGAGTTCTGGATGAAGAATAACTAGCTCAGATGGATCTAATCACATCAGTGGTGAAATTAGCTAGAAAGGAAGAATTTTGTGATCTTTTTGATCATTTTTTCATGACTTTTCCTTTATAGTTATATCTAGGTAGCATTCATAATTTCTGGACTTCCAAAGACAGCTGTCACCAAAATGTTTCTCCATTTAAAATTTATAGGCGTAATGCATCTATTTCTGTCAAACAAGCTCAGCAATTTAAGTTTTGTCACGTGTGTCTAAATGAAAATAAGTCCCTACTTTGCCACTGAATGTCTGAGCTTTTTTATTAATTGCATCTTGTTTCTTTTTTAATCATGAAATCTTATGTATTATTTAATTAAATATTACAGGAAACTTCTTAGCCATGAGGAGAACAAAGTAATACTCCTCAATATAAGAAACACTATATTATGGTGGGAATACATTTTAATATTTATATAAGGAAAAAATGTTTACAGTGTAGAATGGTATACTGAATGATCCAAAGGGCTTCCTTTGAAACTTGAAATGTCCATAATTTCAGATTGTGACTGCATACTTCTGCTGTTCTTTCTTTGATCCCTTCTTTCCCACATCAGTGGCATTTATCTGATTCTCATTTTTATATTGTCAGGACTCCTCAAATTGCCCTATATTAGTTCTGGTAACATCTGTGTGAAGTAGTTAAGTGCTGGAGCTTTCACTTTACAGGCTGGGAACCAAGAAGAAGGAACTAAGTGACATGTCCAAGGACACTTGAAGAAAGACTGTGACGAGGCAGACTCGGAAATAAGCCTTACAACTCCCAGCCAAGTCCCAAATATCAGGCAGCAGGACTCCCTTGCCTCTTCTCACAGTACTACATCACCTGACTGCTCTTAGCTCTCTTTTTTTACAACCTTCAAGGCAGGGAATCAATACTAGAGCTCCTCTATCTCAGTGCCAAGGACATCTAAGCATATATCTAAATGTAAGTAGTAACAAGTAGGTTCTAGGTATGGGATTTTCTCATCTAACTCAAAAAGTCTGTGCTGTAAGTTAGGACAGCTGAGTTAACTGTCTCACTGCCTCTTCAGTCCAGAAAAAGGTGTTTTGAGGGTGCTTTTTGTTTAAGGGGGGCAAGGTTTCACTCTGTAGGTGCCATCTAGCTGTTATCTTTTGATAGTTCTGTGCAGAAGTTAGGTAGGGAAAATCCCAGCTAACTTTGATTATTGTTTCCAAGTTAACAGGAGGGCTTGGTCTAACATTTCCTACCCATCTGTGTGCCCACTCAGACTCTTTAAAAGGACAAAGATGTGCTGGAAGGACAAGCAAGCCATGACTGTGACCATGAAGCATGGGACAGACTGCTTATAGTCTAACCATAGCAAAGATTTTAGTACATGGTAAGTGGATGGGAAAGCACTTTAAATAGATCACTGAGGAAGAGGGGGCAGGCTTTACCAAAAACAGGCTGCAATTTCTACTGGATGGACACTGCTATGATTCATAGCAGATCAAAAGGGCAGGAATCAATATAACCTATTTTTTATTCAGCTTCTGTAGTTCACTTGACCCCATATTACTTCTAGAAAAAGTCCACATCCCAAAATTTTGTTGGCACAGTCATTTTTATTTACAAACAATAACAATTGGCCTAAACTTTGAATGTGATACTTTAGTTCCCCTCCATCTTCTTTCCTTGTTTGTAACATGCGTGAGTTAATACATTTGCATTTTTAGGAAGGAGTGTCTTAGACTTTCTGCTAATGTATCATGATCTAAATAGTTCTACTGATCACTGATTAGGGAAGGCTACCCTAATGAATTAAACATTGGGTGGAGAGCATGGCTTTCAAAGAGGACTTTCTGTGTAGGGTTGCCATGCTGCTATCCATGATTTCCCAGGCAGAAATATGCATGCATGCATTATGGAGATGGATTCCCAGTGTGCAGTAAGCCAGGCATATCGGGTTTATTGTGCATGTGTCGACATTTTTTGGCACATTCATGAACGCATCCGACTCATTTTGCCTGCACCACGCAGTTGAAATGTTGCAGATTTTCCTCTGTCCAGGACTTGCCGATGTCCACAGACCAATAACACATAGTGTTACTATTGCCAAGCTGTCAGATATCCAAGAATGGCTACTGTCCTCGAACGTCATAAAAACAGGATTTCCAGGAGGAGAAGTAGGACATGTTTGAGTTTTCTGGACAAGTGATTATCCTCATTCCATGTTCTTAGATCAATCATGTCTTCTATTTGCTTACACATCCATGTTTAAGGTGAGGCAATTACAGTGTTAAGTTACACTAAGTGATCCTGTGGGGTGAAACAGTGTTAATAAAAAGCAAAAATTCTTCTAGATGTAAATTTTCAGGAGTTGTAATCCATGAAAATACATTTCAAATCATTGCAGCCATCTCTAAATTTCAATATAAGTTGATGTGCTTGGAGACATCCCTGAAGGAGATCCATGAGATATATTTTTCTCTCTTTACAGAGAACCAATTATCATCTTGTGTTGCACTAAATACTCTTTGGGTTTTTGTCTGTTTCTTTTCAAAAGTCTGAAGATCATTCCCAATACAGTGTTGCAAAGAGGAGCAGGTCTAATGGATGGAAAAGGGATTGAGGCAGCTGATTCAGAAGAATAAAAATTGACCACAGAGGCAACAGCTGCTCTTCTCTTAGACAATTCTTCAAAGCAAGCACAGTTGCTTGCTCTGATTTCCCATATGTTCTTATATCTCTTGGTTTAATGTCATCTCAGGGATGTTGCCTTCTGTCTGGTAGAGGGCACCTCCTCACCTTCCCAACCTCCAGTTATTCTTCACTGAAAAAAATGCTTAAGCATGAAAAGAAAAAAGTCTTTGCCCTTGAGAATGTTTGCTGCTAAACTGTATTTACCCCTCCATTGCATCATGAAAATCTGACTTCTGAAGCTCCAGTTATACTTATAATTGCATGAAGGGATGTGACACTAAAGGAAAATTGTGTGGGGTTTGTTTCTGTGATTTGTTTATAACTTAACATGGCACTTAATAAAAAAAGCTTTATAAATCAACTGATACAAACAATCATTCCTTTATCAGGAAATTACATGTGCAAAGTATTGGTTAGTGGAACGAGTCTTAATGAAATTCAGTCAAAAGCTGCAGATCTGAGAATGAACAGGGCCCTCTTAATAGAAGAAGGTTCTATTTTTCCTGTAAGGTTCAGAGATTCAGACAATAAAATAGTGATTTAATAGACTTTAAGTCAATCAAGATGATACAATAGTGCTAATTAGCCTTTTGTGCCTAATTCACAACTAATTCTGTTGTCTACTTATTTATGTTCTAAAGTGGCTCTGACGAAATTTTTAATATTTCACCTTAGCTGAAGATTCATTTTTACGCTGGCTGGTAATTTTCTCACATATAGCTTGAAATTGTACTCTAGATAATTTTGCATAGTAGTATATCTACATGTCAGGACCACTGGCTGCTGTGTTGAATGGCTCTTCAGAGCTGACAACTGGATAATAGCTTTACTTTCAGCCAGCAGAGGAAGTCAAGAGCAAAAGTGTAGAGATAATGTGAATATAATTCATTATTCAAATATGCAAGTGATGAACTGAAAACAAAGAGGGAAGAGTAATAATGGTGTCGTTATTTTTATTACTCTTGTTTTGCAAACGTAGCGTGAAACATTAAAGTAGATCTTTGAGAGATTCTGAACTGTACAGTGACAAATTTACTTTCTTGGCAATATTGATAAAAGGAAAGTAAATCAGACAGGTTTCTGCAGAAGATATGCTGCACTGTTAGTTCTACTATTAAATATTTTCTTGTTGCCTTTTGCTCCTTAAAATGCACGTTATTAGTTACTCTTTAGAAGCCTGATCAGTGACTGGAAGAAAGTGCATTGTTGTTCTTGTGGCTCTATTTAGTTAAGACAATCTGCAAAGCTTCTAAGTCTTTGTAGCATGACTGACAAAGGCCAAATAGTCAGGTTATATAAAGCTTTCCTTGAAAAATAACAAATTTGCATGTGATAGCAAAACATCCTCTATGGACGCAGATACAGATTTTAATGAAATAAGGACCTAAAGAGCATCCATTTGGTAACTGTTTTCCTCTTACTATGCTATTTGACACTTTACCTTTTGTATCATCTGGTTTATTTTTCCAATGCTTAGAGGAAGGTTTATTTAAAAAATCCTTTAGTGCTTTTATTTTTTTTAAGTGTAAATACCATAATTACAGAGACTTATAGAAATAAAGATGAAAGCCATTTTCTGCAAAACTTAGAGCAGGGGTAATTACAGTCCCCTGCAAAGATGACATCCCTTTTTTGTGGGGCACTGTGGCAAACTCCCTTTTCTCCAGGCAGATTATGCACCAGAGAAGGAGAAATTAAACCCAGAGGAGGTGTGGAGGTCTCACCTCTGCATGTGTGAGTAACGAAGAGCACGGCAGCACATTTGGAAAGGCCCAGGTACAAGCTATGCCATTGCCTATCTCAGTTTAAAATCTCTTTGTAGCTGCATGGGAAGGCTTTGTGGATTATTTTCATAGTACCTGCAATGCATTAGTTGTTTATCATACTGCAAGAGACTATATGGCATGTTTTACGAAAGCTGTCCAGAATTTACTGGCCAATTTGTCAAGCAGCTGTTGTGATGTTACAGCTCTCTGGGAGAGCTGCACTAGGGGCTGTTCTGCAAGGGGTTAATGTGGGATGGGGCAGAAGGGGACTGTGGTAGTTAAAAACAGCACTACCTTCATGTTTTTAAAAGTATGTTGAAGTAGGCAAGGCAGGCAAAGCCTGAGAAGAGAGGATTGTTTTCCTGAATACATGAATGGGACAGGGAATACTCAGGAATGCTGAGGCACACGGCAATTAAGGGTGTTGTCCAAGGTCAAAGAAGAAGGTTGAGGGGGACATCTCCCCACATCCGATTCACTGTTGCTCCCACAAGACTGCCTTTCTCAGTTTCACAAGCAACTTTTTGCCTCCTAAGCCAACGATGCATTGAGAACTACTAGAGAGTTAGTATTCAACTCTGAAAGTTTTATAATTTTTGTTGTAAATTAGTAAAGGTACGAAGTGCTAAAATTAGTAGGAATACCCCAAAGGTTTGCACAGTATTGTAACTGTTGATGAATCTGAATCTCTTCTGACTTACAATATAAACACAGGTAAATCCACTTGTTTTCTTATTTAGAGCAGGTTAAACTGTAGGAGACTTGACATTTAAAGCCTTAATTTGCTCTATTTTTTTCACCTTTCACTGATTTCATATCTGCAACCTGTACACAAACCTGAAGTAACCTTTCTGTCTAAATAACTGACACAGATTTGGCTGCAGTCTCCAGCTGGAGAGTCTAAGGAGTTGTCAGAGTTCTCTAGAACAGTTTTGGAAATGGACTCTGTGAAGTCATGACCAAGGCTGCAGTGTGAAGTGGAGGTTTCACAGCCAGCTTGTCCTACTGCTTTTATGACTCTGAAAGAGTCACTTAGATCCCCAGTCAAAAAACAATTTAAGCGTGTGCTCAACTTCACTGGGACAGAAGCCTGTGCTTGCAGAAGCATGTGTTTAAGCACTGTCTTGAAAAAATATGGTTTCCTGTATCAGGGCTTTTAATCTCTCCATTCTCCAGTTCTCCATCTGTTAAAAAGAATTAACAGGTGGCGGAAAGGAAATGTTGTTGTCTGTCTTCTGTTAGCTCTTGAAAGCCTGGGTGCGTGGAGCCACAGTCTCAGTGAGCTCTCAGCCTCTCCTGAAGCAATGAAAACGAATAATTTATGCAGTTACTTAACAAGGATATTATCCAACATGGGGATGCCCAAATGGGGGATTTTGAGGAAAGGAGAGAAACTGTTGAGCTTCCTAGAAGGAGCTGTAACTGTGCACAGAACCCCACGCATTGCATTTCAGCACCAGAAATGTGGTGGCTTCACTGTTCTGTTGGACTCCGAACAGGTACTGCTGTTGTTGAAACCAGATAGACCAACCTCTTCTAGGACAGCCTCAGAAAGCAGAGGAATGGTCTTCCTAAAGATAACAGCTATTGCTGCCTAATGACGCACCTTCCCTTCAGCTAGCACCGAAGAGCATTAACCTACGGAGTGAAATTGCCTTAGGGTGGTGATCTTAGGTCTGAGAACAGTGATCCAGAGCATTAGGAAGCTGGTCAGGCACAGGAGGAGGAAAATTAACCAAGTCTGAAAAACCTTGAGTTCTATTCCTGTGTCACAGATAAAGCCAAGCCCAGAAACCAGTTACACTTGGATACTACACTCCCTGGATTGGAAAGACTTTGTAAATTATTATTAGTAGTATTTGTTTGCACTGTATTATGAAGGCCCCATATGCAATACAGAGTAGAATAAATACTTATAATCTAATTAGATGAGACAATTAAAATGGGGAAAGGATATAAAAGAGTGAACAACAGGATAATTAACCAACATTTCATTAGCGCCAATATTTTTCCTTTTGTTTGGCTCTTCAAAGTTTCTTCCTTGCTTATTTTTTAAATGATTTCTTTTTAAATTAGCAAAATCATTTCAATTTTCACTTTGGCTCTATATAAACTGGAGAAACGGCTTCTCATTAGAAATGTATTAATTAACATGATAATAAGCATGACCCTGCCTCATGGATAAAGGCAGCCCTTTCCTATTAAAGGAGTGAGAAGGACATTATACACTGGCTGCTTCAGCTGCTGAATAGCAGTGTAGCTGATCAAAGGCAGCTCAGTCCATCACAGGGACACATGGGGCAGTTGCCCATATTACCTAAACCAGAGGGACAGTTTTTCTTTAGGTCCAGTTTCTTACTGCCCAGTTATCAGCTGTGTCAATCCAATGAATGCGATGGGTGGATTTATTTTGCCCCAAAAATGGGGCTGGCCAAGGCACAGCAGCAGAGAGCTCCTTGCTGCCCAGTCAGGGGAAGTTTGTAACCTGCCCTGGGCTCTGTGCTGCAGCAGCTGCTTTTCCTCCAGCCAGCAAACCAGGCAATTAAAGTGAACCTGGGTATGTCTGCAAAAGCTGAGGTCAGAACTTTGACTGAAGGTTCACATACTTAGCCTAGCCTGTGCTTAACACTGTGTTATTTATTCCCATAGCTTTCACAGTCAGCTGCTTGTTTATCTGGTTGTTTTGCTCACTGTATTCCTGGGAAAATTTCTTTTCCTCCGAAGGTCAGTGGGGGTCTGGACAAGGGCCACAACACAGGTGCAGCTTCAGCCCCTCTCCAGTCCTGTAAAACCATGTGCTGTTGTGCTTTAGAGCATCTTCCCCTTAGATGGAGGTCAGGAATGATGAAGTGCAGTTGGAGAGGCAGAGGCCGACCTTTTTCCGGCTGGCGTTTCCACAAGGTCCACAAGCCTGATAGAGTTGCCGTAGGACTCTTTGCTAAATGGTTACTCTCAATCTCTTCAGTCTTTGTCCAGCTCCAGCGTTTTTGCACCAGCTCCACAGGCAGAAGTAGCAAGAAGCATTGTGATGGGGAGAATGTGATATGTGAGTTATTTTCACAAGTTAGAGATGACCCCATAACTCATACATGGTGGAGCGGAGCCTGCAGAAAGGAATTTCTGTCCACTACCGACTGTGCTCACTTAATTTATTGCTTAGCATGTACCTCTCATCATCAACAACAAGAAAACTAGTTTTCTGTGTGAAATTAGTGCCTTTGCTTGCTTGATCCTGGGGCAGAGGGTATCTCTTTCCCCCTCATCCCTACTAGTGCAGGGCATCTCTCTGGGTAACGTTTTCAGGTGGATTCTGAGTGTGCTGGGTTGTCAGCTACATGCAACATCATAGACAAACATTTTAGTGATAAAAGCAATTGACAAGTATGTGTGTGACGTGGCATCTGACTATCAGATGTTAGAGGAATGCAAAAGACATACCATCACGAGGCACATAATTCAGTGTGTGTGTGTCTATATATATAGAACTAACAATTTATATTCTAATCATCACAAAGCAATCATACTGTGAATGCATTTTTGTTATTAATACTTACTCTTTGATGCATAAACAATCCCATTTGAAATTCCTGGTACCAACCATGCTAATCTTTCACTGGAAAAAATTTATTTGCAGAGGAGGAAGAATGAAGGGTAGGTAAGCGAAATGTATTTCATCTGTTTGAAATAACTGCAAAACTATCAGCAATAACGGTAAAAATATTTAATGAGTATTGCACTAGCCAGCACCAAAAGTAGTGAGATACAGAATTGCATTTGTTCTGTCACAGACATGACTGACATCTAATTATTGTCTATTTTTGTGCTGATAATCTCATTCTTATCATTCGTTGTTAAATCCTTTAGAACCCCAAGAAAAATGAGATCAAGTGACAAAAATAAGATAATGAAATCATATAAAATAGAATAAAATTATATCTTGTAGGTAAGAGATGATTCAGGAGACTAGGTTATTTTATAGGGTTGTATAAGCTCTGCAAGTGATTGTGAATTAAATGTGTTGAGCTCACAGAAAAGCTTTAGAAGAGAATGGCTGCTTGCAAGCTAAGCTGACTCTGGGTTGCCATTGTGCAGCAAATGCCACATGTGATGATATAAGATCATTGTAAACCTCAAAGATGGTGAATTTGAGTCTTGTTGGGGAAAAATATATATCTTTCCAGCTCACTTCCCTTTTGCCAGTTTGTTCCCTTTGTGCTGTTGTGAAGCTTTTGGAAGCCAGTTTGTCACAGTGACTGTAAAATCAGGATCTATTTTTATCATTCTTAGCTTTCAGCCAGAAAAAGGCTTCCTAGTCTTTTGCCAAAAACTATATTGACTACACAACCCGATCCAAGCTTCTGAGTCACTTATATGTCTGTTTGCAATATGTAACAGGAAAGCACTTCTAGCTGAAGTTTTAAACGAGGTAGGAAATCTGTTGCAAAAATTAGATGAACAATGAGCTCTGCTAAGGGAAAGTCAGAGGCAACACTCACCATTTATTAGACTTTTCCAAGATAAGATAACCTGTTAAGTGCATTGAAAAATGACTTTGCAGGTTGTACAGTGGTGAAAACACTGAGGGTTTAATTTTGTTCCCTGCTGACCTCGGAATGATGTAGTGGAAATCTGGTCTACACACGCTAAGAAAAAGTGCTGACAAAGTATATAACTCATGAATGTGCAAATTTACTGAACAGGAATATTACTTATCTGAGTGCACTAGGTAGTGATCACTTCAGTGTTTGTATTTCTGCCAGCTTTCCTCTAAGTGTGTTTTGTAGCTGTTCAACTACAAAAAGTTTAGTCAGTGAAGAAACATGGGATTTTTCTTCCCCTCACAGGAAGGAGGCTTTGTGGAACAAAGTCCTGTGGCCTTGTGGAACAGCCCTAAACTGGGAGAAGGGGCTTTTTCCAAATTCTGTTATTGACTCGCTGTACATAGTCATAGGTCTCAAATATTCTTTCCATTGGTCTAGAATATTCTTTCCCTTAGTTTCTGCCTTGTAAAATAGTACAAGTCATGATGACAGTGTTTTGGAGTTCCTGGATGAACAGCCCTATTTGAATTCAAAAAGCTCTTGTCATAAGAACTTTTTTGTAAAGTACTATTACAGGCACCTCTGCAAATCCTATGTAAGGACTGTGATGTTTGCAGGGGGGTCTCAGTCTCTGAGTTGTCTTTGTCCTACTCTGGAACACTTCTGTCTATAAAGCAAAATTGGCTTTGTAAAGAAAGCATGAGTAGTGTAAGAAAAAAAAAGATTATATATATATATATTTACTTTGGACTAGTATAATTCTGTTGCTAACATACTACCCTCAGGCAGAATTTAGATATGTGATTTGATAACCTGTTGACATTTACATGTCCATAGGTGCTAATGACCTACATCAGCTGCTTGTTTTGACAGAGGCTTCCTCTGCTCTCCCCATTTCATTTATAAAGACCTAAATCTATTTAAGGGATTTCTAACTTTCTGAATTGGAAAATAACATAGAAATAGCATTTAAACAGTGTATTGGTCTTACATATCTTTTGGTTCATTTTCCTTGCAGTCATTCTATAAGCCTCACTGTTGTTGATGGAATTAAATCTGCCACCTTGCTGCCTGGCAAATCTAAATACAGAGTTGCAGCTGGGCCTGTTTGTATCTTCTGCTACACTGGTATTCATGCCTTATACTGGCATATCACTCATGGTAAGAGAGAGGGGAAAGCAAGCCTGTTAGCTTGTTTACATTTACTAGCTGGAAATATTCCTGAATAATAGAATTCAGGAGATTTAGAATAATTCATGTGTTTCCAACTACGATGTTACTAACCTTCATTGTAGTCCTGGACTGAATTAATCATGCCCTTTTCAAAATGCAATGCAAACAGAGGCTGCAAAACTTTCTAACTGACTTGGAAACCTCTAAGTATCTGCTTGCAGGTTTCACAGTATTTTGAAGACCCAGTCGCTGCTTTGTGAAGAAAAGAGCTGTCCCTTTGTTACGCAGTGGCAAATGAGTAATGTACAAACTCGGTCAACCTAAATTCATATGCATAAAAATTTGTGCTAATTTAGATAATGACTCAGATCGAGGATCTGTTCACCTCCTGTGACGCTCATGGGAATCTTTCCCTTGACACCAGTGCCCTTTAAAGCAGCTGTTTGACCAGTGTCAAAGCAAGTATTATTATAATACTTAGAGTTAATGGCCAGTTGTGAATTTAGTCCCTAAAGTCAGGTAATATATAAATCTATACTCTGTCCTTAGTTATAGGATAATGGATGTACTTCACAGATGCAATCAAAACAATTTACTAAGGATGAAATTCTCGTTTTGGAAAGCAAAGTCAATCACACACCATCTGCAGACAGTAAAGTATCATGAGGACAGATTTAGTGGCACAGTGGTTGTTCCCAGGGAGCTCCTGCTGCACTGAAACGGTAACATGAGAAAAAGGGCTAAGATAATTGCTGGAAGATTGAAAAATTATCATTTGTATCACTATCAGAGAGGTGGGAGAAGCAGATGTTTCAGAGTAGGCAAGGCGATGACTAGGCTGTGGGGAACTTGGACAGTGAAGAGGGCACGTTGCTCAGCAGTCTGCAGAGCCCAGAGGAGCAGGTTTGCTTTGCCAGACATTGGTGTGAAAAACGAGCCACAGCAGTGGGCTGGAGCTTCCTCTGGCGAGATCCTCTTACACCGACAGCTCCCTACAAGAAGCATTTTCTGTTTGCCATAACATAGAAAGTGGGAAAAGATTAATATAAACAAGCAGTATAAATAGTTCCCAAACTCTGAATAAAGGCTGCAGACAGAGCTCTCTATTACACCTTTATGCACCCTCAGTCTCACAGATGGTGAGGCAGAGAGAGGCTTGATAGATAACACTCAGGCTGTGGTTCTGCTTCAGACATGCTAACAAACATCCATCACTGGGCCCCAGAGCTGGTCCTGAGGTCCAGTTACAGTGAAGGGTGTGTATACACACATTCCACAGGAAAATCATTTCCACTGCTGGGTTTCTTGTTCACTTACTCCTTGCCCGCTGCAGTTGGTAGCTCAGTGATGCTGCATTTCTCAGCTTGTCTCACTGAATACTCCTGGATTATTCTTCTTCCTTTGATTATCTCAGTCTGCTAAGCGATAACACGTGGCCTGACTTGTAAGTTAGGTAAGTGGCTTAGGGAAGAGCCATGGCAAGTGGCAAATGAGAAGAGAAAAGGAGTATCTTAGAAAATGTTATATGTGTATATGTATATATAAATATTATATGTCTGCCTTTTCTAACAGAGTTCCCATCCTTTTGCTTCTCCTTTATTTCAGTAACATACTTCATATTTGAGATTTCCATAAAGAAGGAGTCCCTGGAGTTTGGCTAGATCCACAGTTACACGCACAAAGAAAGAAAAAAAATCAGTGCATACTGTTTCCTTATTCCTTTTTCACTGGCTATTACAAGTTCAACCTCAGTGGGGGCAGCGGCAGCATTGCAAGTGCAGGTGGAAATAGGTCTTGTTTAGTAGAACTGTTATTTGTGCCTGCAGGATGTTTATTCCAAGAAACACTGTATTTCTACATATGTTACATATTAAGGAAAAGCTTGAGGGTCTGAAGTATGAATATCTTAGATTGTAGCCCGAAGAGCATTTAATCTGACCTAAGAAAGGCTGAGGGCAGTTTTGTGGAGCAGGCAAAGCGTGACCCCTGAAAACAGGTATGGTCAGATATGGCTATGGTGAGATCAGTGCTACCTGCAGTGGAGTGATGATCTAAACTGAAATCAGACCTTTTGGGTCAGCCTGGGAAGGAACCCCCATAATGATATTTTAATGTGTGCTTGGGAAAGTAGGAAGGGGGGGTAAACACACAAGGAAGTTCAAAGTTTGAATGACTTTCCTATCTATTCTTCTAAATAAGGGACAGATTTTTCTCATTCAGTCAGGGCTTATGAGAATATCACCCACACTAAAAAAGACAGGCATATTATTTTCACTCTCTATTCCACCAAATACGTAAAATGAAAAACAGGTGATTGCAGTGCATGTGTGTGCCTTTTTTTTTTCCTTTTGGGGGGCAAAGAAACTTTTGATCTTCAGTCTATACAGAAGCATCCCAACTTTAAAAAAGAGCACTGTCAGATTTATTATAGCACTGAAAAGTACAGATATTATGCTTACCATTACTCAGTGACCTCTTCAGGTTTGCCATCATAGTCCAAGATTTATTGTCTTCTGTGTTTAAAATGCAAGAGGATATGTCCTGTTAATATTTCTGGGTTTGCTGTGAAGCAATGACTTCCTGTTTTCCAGTACCACAGGTAAGGAAGACACAAACCACAAGTGCCAACACTGTGTAATTTTTTTGGTCCTGAGTCCCTAATTTCTCAGTCATCCAATGTGTTCTGTCAAAACGCAGCCTGAAAGTCTAGACCAAGAGATATCTATGATAGAAAGTGTACATCAGTATTTCAAGCCCTCTAAATTTATTCTAGCCATTTGACAGTTGCTTGGAGATACAATCTCAATTTTTTTGCAGTAGCCCCTTCAAGTGGATATTTATGGCAGATACAACTGTAATTATTTACCTGTAACAAAGTCCAGGTCTGCCTGCTCCAGGTAATACAGACAACAGAAAAACACAGAGAAAATATTAATCTTCTTTCTGTCTAGATTTTGACCTTTTGCACCCAGCCTCTTAGCTCATTATGAAAATGGGGCTGTGTTTATTTTTTTTGTTTACAAGTTTTGTTTCCTTACTCCATGAGCGTGTCAGTTATCAGTGTCAGTGCCTAAATGACAGGGTCTGAGTGTTCTTCCTGCCTTATATTTAGTGTTCCTACTTACTTGTATTTAAAATGCTGGAGTCAAATGGGACTATTCATGTGAGTTAAAGTGACTCCTGAGTGAGAAAATGTGAACATTTTGGGACACGGAGTTTTTATTAGTGTAATTCCCATTTTACATAGAAATAGTTTATTTGAATAAAAAGAAGTGAAGGAAAAGACAGACAGAGAATATAACTGAACCACAAGTAATGGGAATCAGTATCTCATTTTGGTAAATACACTAAACCTGTGCCTGCCTCTAAAAGGAAAAATATTCCTGTTGATTCAGTCAGGACTATTTATGCCATCAGACATGTGCTGAAGGAACTTGATGATTCAGAGCCACAGAGACTAATAGTATTTATATACATTTTAAATGCAACAGCAACGAAACAGAATACTTTGTCCGCTGCATCATGTGGAGCAATGAGAAAGGATAATAGGAGCAACAAATTCTCATTTGCTTTTATTCCTTCAGCAGAAACGCATCGTGTTTGAATTGGCTGCATTCCCATAGTGTTCATGTTGCCTGTACACAGAAAAGCCTCTGCTGGGCTTGGTGTCATTTTAATGTGCCTCTGTGGGGCTTGGCAGAACCAGGTTCTTAACACCACTCTCAGAACTGCTCTTCCCGTGTTTTTTAGGGCTGCTTTCTGAATGCACCACACAAAATTTCTTCCATAAATGATTTCAGAATATGGAAACTATAGAAAATGGTCCTTTTACTTGCAAAAGCATTATTAAGAAGAGGGCTTAATTATGTGCACTATTTTTCCTTAATACATGTCAACTGAAAATATATTTCTCTTTGCTCGTGGTTTGATTTGATTTTTCATGTGAAATTATTTAATCTTTAACTTTCATACTATTAATTGAAGTTTTAATGTGTTTTTCCACATTATCTGTAATTTGATCAGCCCCTTTGACATAACTTCTGATAATCTGCATTCTCATATTTTGCTATAAAAGCTCAGAGATATTCAGAATCAGAGTAAATCATTTGAGAGCAAATATCACTGGAACAGGCGTATTATCACTAGCAGCACTTAAGTCAGTAATCCAAGTACTGCTGAATGCTCAAGTTACATTTGAAACGTGAAAATATTCATGTGAGTAATAATACTGTTCTAAATCACTTTAGCCTCATCTTTTTTTCTTATCTGTGTAGCTACTACATCTTGCTTTGATTGTGTTTTTCGAATGTATTCCACTTTTACAGACCTTCTTGCAACTAGCTATTTTGTGAAGCAAGAAAACAAACCCAGTTCTGTGTTATTCCAGTGAAGGCAACAGTCACCTGATGGATGAATTCAGTCTATATGCCACATCCTTTCAAAGTAATCACCACTAATTAATTTATAGTTAGATTCTTTAAAAGTTGTTGAAAATCCATCCAGTTTATTATGCACTCTCCATCCATTAAATAATGTGCAATATTACTAGGAGCTGATCCCTCTGCTTTTTGGTTCACTTAAACTGTCATTTAAACCAAAAAGTAGTTGTCTTAAAGACTTTTTCAACACCCAGTAGCCCTAATGTTAAGGAATTATGCCCAGAAAGCATACAGGCATTTTTGTTTTCCAGTGAAAGGTCCTGCTGCCTAAAACTCCAACAAGCTGCATGACTGTAGAGCAGGATTTTTGCAGCAGGCTGCATGTGGAATTTGAAGGAGTCAGCAATACAGCCTTGCAATCAAGCCAACAAACTAAACTGGTTTGCAGAAGTCATACTAGTCTGCAAAGAGATTTTAGGAAGCCTCCCTGCCATTCCCACTGCCCATTCTCACGAGCAACCAGTCTGCATCCTTCCCAGTCTGCATCCTTCCCATATCCTGGGGTAAGGTATGGAATCTTTAGTGCATCTCTAAGAATAAACATATTCATATTTATATGGGTGCCTTGGACATCAAACACAACTGCTCTCCTGAGAGCAGAGGCTGTGGATCCAGTGCAGGCAGTGTTTCCACGCTGTTATCCCCCCCTATGTTACCAGCTGCAAAGCGATATGGAATTTCATTCCGTTTCTGGTATGCAGCTTCAACTCCTGAAAGCTACGATGAGATGTTCATCTTTACTGAACTCATTTCAGCAACGTGTCCACTGCTTTGAACAATTTGACACACAGAGATGCTTTTAACAAGTTGATTTTTGTTGCTTTCCTTTTGTTGACATGATTCACTTGTCAGGCTATGTACTTGGGTTTTCAGCGCCTCTTCCCAAGTGGAGACTGCATATCTTCATTTTGGCAGTTTCTGGATTCCATCTCAAAATGTAACTACTGTACTTTGTTGCCTTCAGTGCTGGAATCTCTGGAGATGATTTTTTATTGCTGTTTGGGAGGAGGAGGAGGTTAGTGATTTGGCAACAGCCCTGCAGCTGTGACCCCAAGCTTCCTATTTTGCTTTTTATTTTTATAATAGTGTGTATTATTATAGCATCCAGAAGTCCAGTTTTCAGCCCTAAGACATGATGACAGCAGATACAATTAAAAGCAGCACTTTGAAAATTGCACATACTAAAATGTGACAGGATCAAGTTTGTTTGCAAACTTACATAGAGCTTGTTGGAATTGATTGAAAAAAAATTAAATGAAAATGAGCTATTTCAGATCTGACTCTGCAGGTTTTGGATGGCATTGGGAAACCAGAGGAAACTTGTTGATTCATTTGAGCTCAGACTTTTTAAATTAGTCCACAAGAAATATGTGAACATAGCTCAAAGACAAAGCAAAAGAGGAGTTTGACTGCATTTTCATGATCCTGATTTATATGAATATTCATGGCGCTATGGGCAGAAGTGCCTTTAGATGATCTGGTTTATTCTCCTGAGTATTGCATTCAACTGAATTTCATCCAGTTATGCTTCCACTGAGACCAATCACTTGAGTCTGATGAAAGCTTTTTTTTGTTTTTGTTTTTGTTTTGTTTTTTTTTTTTGTTTTTTTTTGGCAAAGCATCATTTTGAGAATGGAATGTAGTTTTACTTTGTAGACATCAAGAAATAAGCAATCTCTCAGTTCTCATGGCTCTCACTTCCTGTCTGGGGTTTTTTTATCATTCATTTAATACCAACTTCATTTAAAAAGTCTAATCACTTCAAAGAAGCACTGCCTTCTCCTCACTGTTGTTAGCTTATTTACCCCAGAATTGCACCAGCCCTCTCTGATGCAGGATATTACTGGCAGCTCAGGTGGAGTTGCTTATGTGTTATCATCCAAGAAACTTCTCAGAGTCCCCGCTATCCAGGGCACTTGTCCTTATTTCCAAAAGCATGGCCTCCATTTCTGGTCCCTGGATGTCTGTCCTTGCATCTGGACCTGCTGGTGTGAGCTTTGTTTGGTTTTGCCTAGTTTAGCTAATTCCTTTTAGTGACCAGCTCCTCCTTACTAAATTAACTATTCCACCAACCTTGGCATGATCTGTGCATTTTATCAGCAATTTTTTTTTTTTATTTATCCTTACAACTTTTATGAAAAGGGTATATAATTATGGGTAGAAATTATTGCCGGGAAAACCCTATAAAACATTCTTCTTCAGTGGTGGCTAAGTATTGTTTTTTTGTTTAGTTTTGAATATGTTCACTATTATGTCAGAGGAAACTCATGATCTACCATGCTCAGCCTCCAGTAGTTCCATTTTATGCCTCTAAGATGTCCATATCAGTAGTTTAAGACAACCTAGAATAAGACCGTACAAAATATTCTTTTTGGCTATTAAATACTTATTCTGCAGTTGCAGGCCAGCTCAGTAATCCCCATTTTCTGTGGGTTCACTGGAATGGTTATACATCATGCCAGAAGGTATTTCCTCATGTGAGTCATACATTTCTTCTAGACTGAACGAGCACATTAAGTTCTGATGTTCGGAGGAGGAGCAAATTTTAGAGCTGTAGGAGGAATTTTGTTTTTAAAACTCAGACTTGGTGTAATAAACTTTCTTGCATATATCCTGGTGTGTATTCCACAAATGCTGAGATGTTAAAGGTCCAGAGATTTGGTGCAGATCTCTCTCTAATGTTAATCTTACAGCAGGGGTCAATTAATTACGTATCACAAGGGATTTGATATCTCCTATAGGTGCAGTGTATGCCCGGTGTCTGTTAAAAATCCATAGCACCAAGAGTCTCTGGTAGTCTTCATGAATTCTCATTATTTTAGAAATCTACTTACTGGAAGACTTTATTTGATTATGATTATTATTACCATGCTGGTTTGAGAATTTATTTCTTTGGGGGTATTTTTTGGCTCATTTCCATCAAGGATTTTGTGGGCAGTCAGATGGAGGAAGAAACAGAAGTCTTGAATTGTGACCTAGAGAAACCCAGAATGCTGAAATAGTGAGGCTGTCTTCAAACAGAAAATCAGACTGATGGAGCTGGCAAAAGGATCTCAATGAAAAAGTTTTATCTCACGAACTGGAGCTATGATGAGAACAGCTCACTACTGCTTGAGTTAGCAGACATGGATTGGTTTTTTCCCTAAAAAATTCTCAAGTATTTTATCAAAACAGCTGATTTTTAGCTGTCTGTAGAACAGTATCATGTGAAACACTTGTGCCAGATAAATACGTAAAGTGTGGTGAGTCACAGACATAAAATATAAGTGAGTAGCAACAAGTAATGTTTACATAGAGACTTACCTTCTGGAAAGGAGTACAAACCAAGCTGAGGAAAAAAAAATTAAAAACTGTTTATTCTCTGTTTCAGTAGCTACAGGTTGTTACCCCCCCCAAAAAAAAACCACAAAAACAAACAAACAAAAACAAACAAACAAACAAAAAACCTAAGGAGATGAGAAGCTTAGGCACATGAACTTAAAATGGGGAGATAGTTCATTAACTATCGTAAGAGATGCCCTGTTTTCTTTATGCAATGTTTAGCCACATAAATTGCTATAAAGAGGGCTTTAGGCTTTTTCCTATTTGAAGTTTAAGATTACACAATAGTTGTGCCTACTTTGCTTATATATCAGCACTTTTCCAGTTTAATGCTGGCAGTTTTCAGAGACGTGATGTTTCTCTGGTAAAAATCAGCTGCCATCCACAGTATGCTGTGAGGTGCAGCTTCATATTCAAAATCAGAATTAGGCCTGAAATTTTTTCATCAGAAATTAATGAAATAGCTGAGTCAGGTTTAAGATAGTTTTAGTTGGGTTTTGTTCCCGAGAAGACCTTTCTTCTTCGTTATGTGAACAACGTAAAAGAGTCTGAGACTGATATTTTCTAGCTTTAATTACTTAAACTGGTGAGAAACAAAATCAGGTCAAGACCCATGATTTGAGGCTTAATTCTGATTCTGAAGAGTATTTAAAATCATTGGTTAAGCCCCCAGATTAAAAAAAAAAAAAAAAAGAAAACAAACACTGATATCAAACATGTTTTCATCAGGAAGACTTAGGTGCTTGACATCTTTTCTGAATTTTGATCTTTGAAGTGTTGACTACTTTCCAGCAAGACACATAGGCTTACATTTAAATTGGATCATGGAAGTAATGTTGTTCCCATGAACATACTTTATATCATCTAGCCCTTCCAGTGAGGGCAAAAAGAATTGTTCACGTGCTAATAATTAAACATGTTCTTGATTTTGTTTTTGCTAGACCCCGACCTGATGACATCTTTTTGCAGAACTGAGAGCAGAATTTGGCCCACTGTATTGAGATGTTTCTTATAAACAGATTCTTTCCATTTTCTCCTCTTTTTTGCAACTCAGTGAGGAATCACCCTCAAAGTTAAATAATAGGAGAACTGTTTTTATAGTTTAGATTTCCACTGAAACTTTACTGCATGTAAATCAACAGTGTGAGTGGTCTGTGTTGAGAAAATGGGCTTAGTTTTTTTGCTGTGGATAACTAGAGGAGAAGAAAGAAATGAGTTAGTATAACTGTCCTAGAATTATCAACAAACTGGGGAAAAAGGTATTAACAGACCAGTAGAAGAATTGCTCTTCCATTAACAAGTAGGAAATGGACTTGAGTTTGCTTCTATGTTAAAAGGCCACCCTGTGAAGAACGGCATGTAGGGTGCACCTTTCACTGCAGATCAAATGTGCTCATTTTAATGGTGAAAAGATTATTTTTCTATCCAGCAATACTGCCAGCTAATCCTGCATGTGAAAGTTGAGCTGTGCTCTGTCTGATTCACACTTCATCACCTGTAGTAAGGACTGGGCATCTGGAGCAGGCGTTAGTTGCTGATGGAAGAGTCTCACTCCCTCTCCATTAGCTGGGCTGGGCTGTGCTATGCTAAGTAAAGCAGTAAAAACATATTTTTATCAGGAAATTCAGTAGATATGGCCCAATTTAAATGAGCCCCCACACCGAATGGATCAGTTGAGTCAGTATGTTACTAACTGCAGCTGCATGTTCTTGCAAAGGCAAAGGGTAACACCAGCCCTGGACTTAACTCACTGAACTTTAGGAGTCCGGGCAGCAACTCCCTTCTAAGCCCTGACAGACAGACAGAAAAAGTCAGTAAAATCAGCAGGAACCATCCTGCATTCTCATTCATAAAACAGAGATGTGTGGTAACCTCCAGTCACCTCCTCAAATCAGAGAAGCCCAGAATTAATTTTCACTGGAAAGAGTCCCACTGAACTCACTCAGCTTGGATCAGATCCCGAGTGGAAGCAATTAATCTTCTGACTGTGGGTCAGCTTTACAGCTATGCAATACTTCTCTTGAGCTCTACCACATGGAATTTCCAGTGTTTACCTTGTGCCGAGCTGGCAGCAAGGGGCTGGCTTTCATTCAGGCTCCAGCACATTTCCCTCATCACTTCAGGCACAAGCCCCTTTCAGCACTTGGGCACAAGTCATGCAGCAGTGGAAGCCTGGTCATCAGGAGGCAGAATAACCTGCTCAGTGCCTGGACTGGTGATCCTGAAACTGCCCATGCAGATCTGGATTAAAGAAAATGAAGCTGAAACTGATGAAAACTGTCAGAGCTCTGACAACGGGCCAAACTCTTCCAAGTTGCAGCTGGTTGGCAGAGGAATTGGATGTGATCAAGGACTTCAAGTGTAGGCATGGATAAGGATCACAAAACAGATGACAGATGGGTAATCATTCTTTAATATAAAGTTTAGATGGTTAGGCGGATCTCAGTTTAGAATTTGTTTCATAGCTTACTTCTTAAAGAGACCCTGTGGAGTAGTTAGGAACTCCAAGTCTGTTTTGATTTGTTCTCAAATATGTATTTTTTGTTGCCTCTTTCTAAATATTCCCAAGCATCACCAAAAAAAAACCCAAACCAACAAACCCAAATAAAAACAAAAAGCCTTTAAATCAGTGAAAGAAAACTCTATATTGCAACATTTTATATTACCACATATGGGCAGTAGCCACAGATGGAGAACCCTTGTACTAGAAGCATCACAAATTTCCTATGGTCTTACTGACTTTCTAAATTTCTGTGAGAATCCCATCAATTTTTAATAACTTCCATAACCTGAATAGACCCACATGCTGCTTGAATGACAAACTTTAAATGTGTGAAGTTACAGAATAAAATCTTCAGTTTAAAAAGGGGTAAAACAAATGAAAAAAAGAAAGTGAGCTGGAAGAAGGTTATGCACTTCTCACTTACTGGTAAGTTAGGAAATGTCCTTGTGTTGAGGCTCTAGGGAATTTTTCCACTGAAGGAATAGGGCCCCAGCTTGGTGGGTCTTGCAATACATTTAATGTATCTCCCATTTAAGTGTAAAACTTCATCCTAATCGCATTTCTTACTGTTTGTTAAAGTATTTTCCTTTGCCAGTGTTTGGATGAAGTAGTTTTTCTATAGACTGGACACTACATCCCATTTTAGGTAAACAAAGGAAAAGATATCCTCATTGAAAACTAGGCTTGATTCACAACACAGTTGTAGTTTGTAGTACCTAATGTGTTCTTAAAATACTAGGTTGAGGAATTTTTCTTTTTCTTTTCTAAGATATTTATCTCAGCTGTGTCCCTTATAATCAAAGCACTTGATTAGAGGCTCTCTTCATGAAAGACCAGTAGCTGCTGCAATTAAATATATAATACTTCTGCTCCTGTTACAGTTTAGTCTTTTTTTTTTTTTTCCTTAGGAAACATCGTTATCTGATACAGAGTTTGAAGGACAGCAACTTATCTTTTTTTCTTCCCTTCCCCCTTTCCCTGACAAAACATTTCCTCAGTTTCACTGTCCATTCACTGAAGGAATTTTGATAATACTTTATACCAGTCAATGGCTAAATATTTGGGGGGGGCAAAAAAGCTAAAACATGTTGGTGCTTGTTTCACAATTAAAGGCACAAAAAAAGATAATGATCGAGAGGAAATGTCAAAGAATCACTGACTTTGAACTATTAAGTAAAATATTTGAGTAAAGATGGTCTGGGGAGTAAGGTGAGCCCTTCTGGCATGGCTCAGTGGGCAGGTGGCATTGTGTGAACCAGCATTATCTGCACAAGGGTATCTCAGTATATATGGGATAGTTCTTACAGATGAGATTGTATTTAGGTCCTACAAACTCCAGATCTGGTAGGTCTTAAGCACTTAGAAAACCACCAAGAGCAGTTAAATGGGTTATAATGTATGTAGAGCCCGTGAGCTTGTTGGGTGTAAACTGAACCTCCCTGCACAGACCCCTGCAGCAGCTTCCTAACAAGAAAGCCATATCTGCTTGGGAATCTGGCAGCAGAGCCCAAAGCTTAGCTGCAGTCATATTAGATGTCCAGTTGAATTTCATTCCTACTTGAAATGGTGGTCAGACATTTATTTATATTAATTTATTTGTGTGAGAAACAAAGAAGGACACCTAGTCCTAGACTGTTTGTGTGGTTTAAACATGACTAGTCCAACATAATTTTTCTTTTATTTGATGGAGATGGGGGGACAGTGGAAGGAGAGATATTGTCCTTCCACTGTCCCCAAAGTTAGTTTTTTATACCAAAGTTAGTTTTTTTGGTCATAGGGCAGAAAACGAAAGTTCTGACACTGAGGCAGTAAAAGCTGACCATGATCCTGGTACCAGAGAGCACATCTTCACTGGCATCTGAGCTACTGAAGTAAAGGAGGAAGGAGTGGAGGAAAATAACTCATTTAATTATGTTACTAGTAAAAGAAAACAACAATCACTCTAAAGTGATTGGAAAAATGTGGGATTTTTTTTTTATTCCCTTGAAATGCTCACATCTGTCTGCTACAATCTAACATTATCAAACTTACAGGTGACCCTAATTACTGCCCATGTGCAATTCCAGAGGGAAAACATACTCTGTAGTGGTAGCTGGCATGTCCCTTAAAAGAGAGGAAAAGAATTGTCATTTGGATTCAGACCATAAGAATAGAAAGAAAAAGAGAGAGAAAAAGAGAATTACAGAGGGAGGGATATTAGAATGGAGAGGAGAGGGAGAGGGAGAAGGAGAGGGAGAAGGAGAGGGAGAGGGAGAGGAGAATTGTTCACTGCCAAAAACCTGCAGCAACTGATTTTTCATATAGCTGACTTGATTAATTTAATTGTAAGTGTTTTTATTAGAGACCAATATTGTTGTAGTACTATATGGCTTCACAGTCACAAATTCTTTGTTTTCCCATAAGACCAGGGTTATGCTGGCATTTGGAACACTACTCCTGAATCCTTAGTTGTCATTGCAACCACAGGCAGATTTGTGAAATACGGATGATTTTGTATATGAACATATGGATATGGGTGTCTGTATATGTGTGTATTTATAGTATATATACATATGTGTGCATAGATATATAAATCAAATTGTCACTGGAAAACTTTTCAGCAGGCTTAGTGATTCAGATGCACAGAAGTACCTAGGGCAGCAAAGTCTGTACTTCTGTTTGCCTTTGGGGAAACTCACAGGTTTCAGTACCAATCTATAAAGTTTAGCTCTTACATGTCAGGGAATCTGTTTCTGCCTCTTCCCCACAGTGATCTGGGCTGGTTGACGTACCTGGGGTTGATGGTGCCTCCGTTTCTCTGACTGACAAGTACTGAAAACATGTTGTCAGCAAACCCCCCCAGTGCTGCACTTTGCTTTTCCACTTCTCTCAGTGAGGCTCAGTGTGATCACCTCACTGTGCTGTGAAGCTGGAATGGGTGAAGCATTCAGATGCAATGCTAATAGCAAAGTTTATAAAACTGTAAAGCAAAGCTGAGTTATGTGGGGAGCTGGACCAATGGCCCTGTAGATTCCCTGAATTTGACAGACACCTTTTCAGTGACTCCGTGGAACCAGAATTACACTGCAATGCAAGGTTGGACCTTTAATTATGTTGATTACCCTAAAGCAGATTTTTCACTTGCACAGGGATCTCTGCAGCCACACAAAGGTTTTTGTCTACAGTGAGACTGCATAGCAGTCTGCCTGTGCAGTGTTCACAGCAGGATCTGACCCTAAGGTGCTGTGCGTATGCTTAATGACAGGTAACCAGCCTGGACCCACGGATCACACGTGGGCCATGGGATGTGTCTGCCTCCCCCACTCCCTGCTTTGTGCTGGTGCAGCTGTAGGCACTAGTGGAAGGAAAAGGGTGCAGTGCAGGAGGAGCTGCCCTTGCTGCTCCCACGGGGCCCAGGAAGGCAGGTTTCAAAACTTGCATCAAACTTCAGGCAGGGTAATCATTTCCATCACTCTAATTTAAAATATCTTGTTATAATTTCCACACAGAACAATAAAGGAATATGTCTGTATTTATGGAATGGTGGTCAGGGTCTGAATTGGAAACTTAGATTTCTCTAAGAGAGAGAGATAGCAGATACAAAAGAAAATCTGTTTTGATTATCACACCTGATAAGCCTCATTGGTTCATCATGTCCAGCATCTGCACCACTAAAACCTAATGATCATGAGTGAAACCTTTCTCCCTGACCCATAGTAAATTGTACTTGAAAGGTGATGAATTACTTTCTGCTTTTTGCATCTTGGACAAAAGACAGCCTTTTGTACAGAAGCCCTACTAGGGAACTAGCCCACATTACATTACAAAAAAAAAAAAAAAAAGAAAAACAAAAGGCTGAATGGGCTGTTTCATGCTCTTTGGGGAAAAATCAGTCTAAAGAGAAACAGGGCATTTCTGCCAGTTAAAGTGAGGGGGAATTTTTTTAAGAATAGCCTTTGCTGTTTCATCAGTTGCCCTTTACACATACATTACAAAATACGACCTCCAGTTTCTATGTTGTTGTGGCAGTGACTTTCCAATGGCCAGCCTGGCTACCTCTTCCTTACATCAGTGATTTGCTACTCAAAGGAGCAGTTTTACTGAAGGCACACGAGTACCTGCCTATCACAGAGGTTTGGGGCTCACGATCAGCCCCAGGACAGTGAATAGTCCGTCCGAGAACAAATGAGGGAATTTAGCAAAATGTATAAGTCCTTCCCATGCTACCTACTGAAACAAGCGGATCTATAGTCAATTTATTGAGCATAAATTACTGCCAACCTTCGCTGGAATAATTTATACTCCTGAGCCACTTCAGACAGGAAGGCAATAGGGAACTGTCAGGATACATGAAGTTTTATATAGAGATGAACGAATAGCTCATTATTCAAAGTCAAATGATATTCATATTTAGGGGTCAGAGAATTTGGGAAATGTTTAGACCCTCACCTGAGATTACAGTATGAATCCTCTTTCCCCACAAGGTCTTCTCAAAATAAGTGCTGGCTTTTCCAATCCTATTGCTTAACCAGAATAGTTAACCCAGGCAACAGTTGGGTGGGGAGAATTAATAACAGTAAAGGAGAAGGAAAATGAACAGAGGGACTCAGTGGGCATAGGATTAAGGAAATGAGTGAAAAGACAGTAAGAGGAAAGAAAAGATATGGAGATGAGATTAAAAAGTGGTGGGAAAGAGGAGGAATAAACAGACACTCAAAAAGAAGAGTACAGCACAGCGTTAGTTTGCAGAAAGACATTGTCCGTTTTTTGGTTGTGTTTGATTATCTAAAAATCTTTGAGCAGTGCAGTACAAAAGGTGGAATATTTTCCTCTGCACTGCTCTGTGTTGCAGCCTAGGATGCTCAGGCTTTATGAAGTAGAATGACATCTTTGCCATCTCTTTTTCAGTTGATCTTAAGATCATAAAGATTAGCAGCTCAACAAGCAACAAATCAGCTTCCTTTTTAACTAAGAAAATCCAGTTCTACTTTAAATCAATTAAATCTCAGTTCTTCTCTGGACTGGAGGACTTGCAGTGGAAAAAGGACCTGGTCCTGTGCTTCAAGTTCTGACTTTCCAAACTGCCACAGGTTTTGTTGAGCATTGCTTACCCTGAGATTAAATTTCAATAGACAGAACCTGGCTCTTATTTTGGCCCTTTCCCACCCCTTCACAGTTGCATTTGGGGCACTGTGCAAACACTCAGCCAGCACAATTGTCAGTTCACCCAAAGCCAGGGGGAAGCAAGAGGGAAAGACCTTTACAAGTGATGCAAAAAAATGTCACAGTGCAAGAGATTATTTTCTCTACAGTATCTCCATTAATTCTAAGGAAATACTCGTGTCCAGTGAGCTTGAGTGGCACAGTCACAGAGAAGGTTCAGGGTACGTTTCACTCCAAATTTCCCCGGTGCTGCTAATTCCCCAATCAGCCATTACGTTAGTTTACTAAGTCATCTGTACTCACCTACAGTTCCTTCACTTCATTACTCCCCGACCAAAATCTCTTCCGAAGGCTCCTCTGACAGATTTATATTCTGAGCATCAGACAGGAATGTGGTTCTCTGTTTTCCCTTTACCTTTACCACATAAACATGTCCGGGTTGCTGCTCGCAGGGCTCGCCTGCATCAGCCAACAGAGGATCTCAGGCTGAGCGATGCAGCTGCCTACAGGAACACTCCTGAGCTCCCTGTGACCATGGCAGACTACTCAGAGCCTCAGTTCAAGTCTCACCTTCATTCCTGGACCCATTTCTTGACTTCAAGGGCTGTGGTCAAGGGAAACCACGACAGACAGATGAACATTTTATAGTTATGGTCAATAGGTCTTCCAAAGTTCATTACAGTGCAACATCTGTTCAGCTAGGTGGGGTCTCTACAGCTATTTGGGTAATTTCATTTTGTTCTATGAATCAATGGGAATTTTATGGGTACATGTCTTACAAAATAGTTTCTTATATCACATAGGAATGACTGTACAAAACCCAACCTTCCAACTCTGTTCTGGCAATAGTGGCTTTTCAAAACCTACCTCTTACCCCTTTTCCCCGAAGAAGATAGTGCATACAAAAGTATTGCTAAGGATAAGAGCTTTTTCCTTTCATAGAACAGTGATCCTGTCTCTTGAGAACTTCAGCCATGAGAATTTATATTAAATGAAACTAATTAGCTAAAGGTTGCATCAAAACTCTCAAGAAGACCCACTGAGACCAGATTTCTTTCCTGCTAGTTATCTCCCCCACAGATCCCCAAACAACAGAAGGCATTGTAGAGACAATTGTACAGATGCAGGTATGAGACCAGCTCCAGCGATGAGGGCAGCTTCAGTGGTACAAGTATTAAAGAAAAAAGAAGGAAGAAAAGGCTTTCTCCTCAACCATTTTCTGAAAATACCTCCAACATGCCTTTCTAAAACTCTATTAATAAGCTGTTGAGGTTCCACAATTCTGCAAAGGGCTGGAGATGATACAATTATCACCTTAAGATTTGTCCAGTCACATTTCTCTCATGTTTAATACATTATTTACCTGGAAGCATTATTATAGAATCACAGAATATGATAAGCTGGAAGGGACCCATCAGGATCATTGAGTCCAACTCCTGGCCCTGCACATGACACCCCAAGAATCACACCATGTGCCTGAGAGCATTGTCCAAAAACTTCTTGAACTCAGGCAGGTTTGGTGTGGTGACCACTTCCCTGTGGAGCCTGTTCCAGTGCATAAACACCTTCTGGGTGAAACACTTTCTCCTGATATCTTACCTAAACTTCCCCCCATTTATGATCCAAGTGTCTTAAACAGATGTACAATTCAGGCAGAGAAAAATAATCTCACCTGCTGATTTTGCACTTCCAGATACTCGCAGAGGAGAAACACAAGCACCATTTTACACACACATTGCTCTTGGCCTTCTGCACGGGGGGAAACGAGTTGCCCACATGTGTATTGCCAGGAAGGGTGCCAAGCACGGCACCAAACTCTGGTTTGGAGAGTAGGGGCTGCTCAGGGCTGTACAAAAAGTACAACTCTTTCCATCACTTTTCATTATGTGTATAAATAGGCACAATGCTACTGAAAGTGTCTGCCTGCTCCTCTCAAACCAGCTAACCAGGCTGAGAGTCAGAGCGCGAGGAATGATGGTGTGTTACCCCAACCATTCTCTGTGATGGATGTGAATCATACTGGTAGGCTCCTGAAGTATTTAGTCAGGAAAATGAACCTGTAATACACACATATAGACCTGAAGAATTCTTGCCTCAGCTATTCCAATATAATATTTTTCTTGTTTCATTTACATTCTCGCACGGAGTGAAGCACCTTAGAAATATGTTCTTCATACACAGATTGATGCCAAGAGCAATAATCTGAAGATCATAGCATACTCTGGAGGAAAGATTTTGTTTTCTAAGGCCAAAGATGGAGCATTTTTGGTTGCAATTCCTTAAAGAAAATTAGAGGGTAAAAGGGACAAGGAAATGGGTGGATTTCTGTGTATTAAGCACTATAACTGGGTTTGTTAGCTTGCTATTTTGAAGAAATATAGATAAGCAAGGCAAGATAAATCACAGCAATTTGAGATGTCATTTTGCTCTCCTATAGTGTTTGAATTTCTTCCATATTACAATAGATCTTCTCTCCTTGTGCCAGCTAAATTGAATTCCTTTTTTTGGGCTGTTTCTTTGAAGGGCTTTGGATGAAATGTCTCATGCAGCTCAGTTTGGAAGCTTCCCAAATCAAAACCCCAAACCCTTACATTTTGTTTCAGTTGTGGGGAATGGGAATTCAGTTTGTTTTTTACCTGTTCCTAAAACATCTGCTTTCACTATTTGGCATAGCGTGGGGCTGAGGTTAGTGGGGGAAGGCAGGCTGATTAGCCTCAGAGGATTTATTACATTTGATACATTGAATGTCTGATTTTGCCTCCCTTGTTCTAATTCGTTCACAGCCTGTACATTGAGATACACAGCAACGTTTTTTTTAAACCATTTAGATTTAATTCTCATCTCTTATTTTACATTGAAATATCCAGAGTAAGTCATTGGTATCTGTTGGTTTTGGAATTTTTGTCTGGACTAAACTCCTGGACTCAGCAATGGAAGTCACAGAATGGGAAGTTGATTTACAAACTGCCTTTAAATCCAGTGACATAGGCTAAAGTGCACTGAATATTCACAAGCTCTATATTAGCAGCCTCTACCATTTTGCTCTCCCCATGGCTCTGGTTCAGCTGACGAACACCCAAAGTGATCCCAGATTTGAAAGTCCAGCTGATCCTGAACAGACCAAATTTCAAATTAAACCAGAATGCTTTCACGTGCCTCTATATCGACTCGACTGCATATGCTAAAATTCATGCTTTTTTCAATATGAGATATTTTATACAAATTTGAGTGAGAATTAATGCATTGATTTAATTCATCATAGACCATGATGTTTTGTTGGAAATATTTCTAAGTAAACTATAATTGAAGATGATGCCATATCTCTTTGTAGGGGCAAAGAAACTTAAAATGTGTTGTGAAAAACAGCCAGAGCTTGTCAGATGTGGCGTTTGGCTGCAAGAAATGATGCACTGTGTGTCTGATGACACACAGTTTAAGCAGAAATGGTGACATTTGATTGAAATGGTGAAGTTCACAGAGCCTGTTAGGCCTGAAGAAAATATTGCCTAACCAAGGCAGAATTTAACTCAGAGTCCATGCCTGGTCGCCAACAGAAAAAAATCCAAGCAGGGAATTTTTGCTTTGGTCTAATTCAGCGTGAATCCAAACTGTGGAAGAAAATAGTGAATCCTTTTAGGTCCAGTTGTGCTTAATACACTCACTGCAAAGGTTTTCCTGTAAACAAACACACATGTGCACTCCCAGACACATACACACACACCAAAATGTTCTTCCTGAGTTGCATTTCAACATCAGTACGTTATTTGCTCTATTACCCTTCTGGGTGGCCAATAAAATATCAAACATCAATTCAAGAAGGCAACAGATAACTACATATAAGCAAGTACAGTGAGCTTTCTGTAAGCTGAGCCCAGGATAAGCAGGCAGATTTATACACTTCAATTTGAGGCAAAATTGAAATAATAACAAGCAATAACTGGTTGTTTGGTTGGGGTTTTTTTTCCAAGCAATTACTGCACAGAATTTACCTGAGCTATGCAACAGACATCTTGATTTTAAGATGCGGGCTTGGATTCTCACCTGGTGAATATCAACCCAGCTCCATCACTCAGAGCAGAGATTGTTCAATCATGAATATTATGCCTTAAGCAGAAGGCACTTGGCCAGGTCCTTCCCTGTGTTAATGATTTTTGTACATTGTGCAGATTTACATCAGCCAAAGATCTGGCTGAATGCCTCCTATTTTTGCTGAGATTGTAAATATAGCCCTGATCTGTATATTCTTCAGATATTTTCACAACTGGAGTCTTCAAAACTTTGCCTGGCCTTGTTTTCTTTTCCCAGGCTTTGAGTCCCATCCCCTCACTTCATAGAACATTTAACAGATTTATAATTGTCAGTTCCTGTGTGGTTAAGCAGACATAATGGTAGTATGTGCAAAAGATGAGCTGACCACTAGAATCCCTCATCAATACGTTTTCATTTCTGTGAAGACAATGATGGAAGAATAATTAAGAGGTGCCATTACCTTAAAGTAAGAGTGCTGTACTAAGTTATGCATCTTACCGTGCTTATAGACAAGCATTATTAGTTTCAATAACACCCCAAATGGAGAACAAGGATGGAGAGGGAGATGAAGACATGCCCTACCTAGAAAAAGAAATACTGCCATGCAGTAAATGAAAAGGAAAAGCACAGCATGATCAAAAAGGGGAGAAGACCGGGGCTTATAAAACTG
Organism: Myiotriccus ornatus; assembly: GCA_036023395.1. NCBI lineage: Eukaryota > Metazoa > Chordata > Aves > Passeriformes > Tyrannidae > Myiotriccus > Myiotriccus ornatus. The sequence continues at coordinate 8,788,602 of JAYRBT010000181.1, forward strand.
CTGATAATGTTATACTGACAGAGGGGGAGAGACAAATGGGGCTTGAATAAGCAGGGAAGGTTTTAGTTAATGAAATAATATCTATCTCTGGCCTCAGACTTTAAAGATGCAAAATCATGATTTAAAGCTGAATTTTTAAATTTAATCCAGTCCTTGAAAATGAAAAAAATAAATAAAATACATTTCATGTAGGCTACTACTTGTGAAGGGAAAGACAGCTATAAAAGATGTAAGTTAAAATCCCATTGAGGATAGTTTTCTTGTAGATTTGCAGGTCAAGATGAATCCTAGCTTCTCACATTGTCTTTATTTGGACTTGCTGACAGTTGTTCCTAGGAAACGGCTTATCTTTATTAAGGCTTTTTATACTAATGCTACCAAGAAACATACCTTTTCTGCTCTGAATGGTGAATTCATTTCTCATTAAAGCCAGAGGAATTAAATCTCTCTGAAAAAAAAACTTGTTTGTGTTTGCCAACAGTTTTGCAGAATCAAAAAAGGTTTCACTTTGAAAAAATCCTTCCAAATTTAAGAAGTTTTTTAAAGCAGCTTTACTTTTTAAGTGTATTAATGGAAATTTCAAAACAAAAAATAATTTAGATTTCAAGTATTATGGTTTTAAAATTATGAAATAAAACATTACAGCATTTTCAACATTATGGTTTTGTTCCAGACAATTTGGCAACACTTCAATGAATTTAGAAAGCATTTCAGTATTGCTAAAACTGCCTTTTTTTCGAAGAAAACAAAAACCAGTCAGAGTTAATGTGAACCCTTTGTTATGAATTAAATAAATCTGTGTTATGTTTTAAGCAAGCTCACTTTTACCATATTAATCTGGATAGAGATTTAGTTTAATTTCAAACCACCTAACACAATACAATTTTGTAAACAAAACTTGTTTGCACATTCATTAACATTTTCAGCTCTAGGGCCTTAAGCCAGTGTGAGCTAAAACCCTCTTTCTCTCAACTCCAGAAAGAAAGAGTATGATAAATAACAAATTCATTGCAGAGCAATATGGCATTATGCTTTCATGTATTTCACTGAGACAGAGTCTGCCCTTCCACTTCCTAGGAGCTAATGGTTGATTTAATCCAATGTTGAAATCATTAGACCTGCACTTAAATTTTCTTTCAACAATGTGCCTCTGATAAATAAACTTCCAAACTGAGCATCCCAATCTAACAGGGGCTGCTATTTGGGATGTGCTAAACAGTGGCAAAAATGTTTAATTCAGGGAAATAGAACTACGCAATAACAATGGACAAAATTTTGGTTTTCATCAAAGAATTAAAAAACACATTAGTTCTGGTTTATCTTTAAACAGACGTAGAATCTCTCTGTGGCACATTGTGGTTACATCCCATTTCCCTTTAGAAATACTTCAGAATACCTTTATAAATATTGAGCCTAATTTTTAATCATGCTTTAAGTCAAGTTCCCTTTTGTTTTCATATGAAGATCTAAGATCTTATTCTGTCTATTTCTTTCTCTGGCTTGAGAACTATCAATGTTGTCTTATTTTTTCCTATTCATTAACAATGCATTTTTTTTCTTCACCTGAAACCAGGCACTCTCTTGTGCTAGCTGCTGTGCACTCATTAAAGGTAAGAGAAATTCCTGTCCCAGAAAGATTAAAAATTGAAGCAGTATTCTCTTAGCAGCAGTGTGAGAATTGTGGGGACAAATTTGAGAGTTGCTTTATAGAAATATTCCCAGAAAAACAGAGTTTATTATTTTATTTTAAAAATCATATAACTAGCACAATTTCTACCTCTTTCCCAGATCCCAGTATGGAGGCTGTTCTCATGCCTTTCTCCATGCCCAGGAAAGCACATAGGGAAGAGTGAGGAATAATTCCTCCTCACTTAAGGAACAGCTTCATGAGACAGAAAGGCAGGTGCTGCAAAGCTCAATGAAAGCTTAATCAAGCCAGCTTGTCAAATTTTCTGCTGTTAGCTCATCCTGTCCTTTTTCCACACATGCAACTCCAACTGCAGTCAGTGGAGGGGGGGGTTGTATTGACTTAAAAAAACCAACAACAACAAAAACAATAACAACAACAAAATAAAATAAAGAGCCTTAAGGAATTGTACAACACAGCTCATAGAAAAATTCATCTGCCCTATTCATAATTTGCAACTTTCCCCTCCTTGGCAAGAAAAACTCACATGCCATATTTTGCTTTCTGCTGAACCTACCTATTTTCTAGCTGCTATGGGGAAGTAGTCGATTCCTTTTACACCATTTCTGTGCCATGTGTACAATGTATTTAGTGCATCTTAGTAGAACACTTAAAACAGCTTGAAATCTCTCATTCTAGAAAGACAAGGAAAAAAGGCTTTCAGAGGGTCTGACTGCAAAAATAGATAAACAATTCATTTGGATGATGGTTTTGCAGAGTAGAAACGAAATTGTTGATTAGACTGTGGTTATAACACTCAGTGCCCCAGTCCTGCAACCAAATTTCTGGGGACAAACACTTTTACTTTAGCAGAAAGGGCAATGGGAAGATATCAGATGTCCATGGAGGTTGGTGTAGTTACTCTGGATAGGAGGGGAGTAGCTGGAGTAGCTGGGTACATGTACCTCGGCTTTGGGAGCTCTCCAGGCCTCCATCTTGCAGAAGCAGAGCCTTGGAGCATTTCCTCCCACTGACATGCTTTGAGGCTGTTAACTGCGTATTCACACTTTGTTCCCAGAGCAGTCAAAATTACTTTGGCCACTGGCTTTTCACAGCAAGAAGGGTTAAACACAAATCTGCCTTGGACTGCCAGGAAGGGGAAAAAACCCCTACCGTTGTGGTGCCTGTTAGTAACAGATATTCCCTTGTATTCCTCTCCACCGCTGAGTGACAGCAGCTGGAATTTATGAAGCATGCTTGTGCTTTGCACATTCCCTGTTTTTACATTCAGGAGGGAGAGAAAATTTCTGCTTTGTTCAGTTTGTCAGGCTGCTTCCTCCTTTGTGCCTGAATATGTGCCGTGTCTTACAAAAAGTCCCTTCTTAAATTACATCCCAAAAGGTGACCTGGATATGTGCAAAAGTCATTTTTGCCTTCAAACAGTATGCCACACCTGTACAGGATATACGACCTTCTGATGGAGAAAAACGACCAAAAGTGCCTGTACAATTCCCATCTGAGTTCCTGCACTCAGGAATTGAAGATGGCTACTTATTGCACATGTATGGGCCAAGCCCTTTAGCACGCCAGACTTGACAGAAGGTTTCATTTTGATGGCTATTGCAGTGGGCAATATGACTGAAACTGGGCACAAAGTAAGTAAAAAATATTAATATAGTATTTTCGCTACCTGTCTGTCTGCACCCATAGGAAAAGTGATACTCTTTTTTCCCTCCTTGACGTCATTCCTCGTTCCTGTGCCCATGCGCATGCACACACACATGCGCACACACGCACACACATTTCTACGACTGCAAATGACTGAAAGCCATCAGGCTTTCATGATGGAAAGGGAAGAGAGAAGGGAATCCATAGCTCAGCAGTATTATTTCCCCTACTTCCTTGCAAAACCTCTCTCACTGGAGTTTCATAGGCTCTCTCCTCCAAATTATTTATGGGAGAGGGGCAACCCACTTGACGCTGTATGTGCCATTATCCCCAGCTATTATCCAACAAGTAGTTAATGTTGTTTGAAGCAAGCATGATTCCTTCTGAGCTCCTCTGTGGCTGCTACTACATGCCTAGGGCCTGGTTGTACTCCCTTAAAGTCGATGCTAAAACTTCCCAGCCTCACAAGGTGGTTGTGAGGATAAGTTCATTAACGTTTGCAAGGCCCCCAGATATCATAGTGCTGGGAGTAATATAAGTATCTAGATAGCTAGTTCTCAAAGACAGCATCTCTGAGGGTCATATTCTGCACTAGAAATTCCCTTATGCCCATCAATTAACATTTGCTCTTGAATATGTATGTAACATGATGTTTTCCTATTATACATATTTAATTATGACTTATTCTCCAATAGCTTTATAGACTATGGAAAGGCACATCACAGATGCTAGAGTTTTGCTGACTACCTCAAGAAAAATAAGTTCTGAAAATCTGGAAGAGTGTTGAGTTTTTATTTTTGTCTGAATAGCTCCATCTGAGTTGCCACTTCTCCATAGCAAAGTGTGGCTTGTTCTCCATTGTGACATGCCCATGGCTGTAAATATTTAAATATCCTTTTTTCCCTTATGATTTCCATTATTATTTATTTCTGTTGCAAGCAGAAGGATGTCTGGGTCATCCTTTCAACCAGGACAAAACATGTAAAACATGGCAAAGCAAAAGGACAGTAGTATTCAAGAGAAGTTGGCTTAGGGGCATATGTCGGGCAATCTTTTGACTTAGCTGGAAAGTCTTGAGTCTTTGAATTCTTAAAAGCTTTTCTCACCTTTTCTCAGCACAGTGAGTCAAATTCATTGCTGACAACATTCCATTGGCCCTGTTGTCAGTACCAAAATCGTAAATTAGTGTTATAATCAAATCAAAATCATAACGCTTAAGCCTTTCCTTAGTTTGAAACATAAAAATGGAAGTCAATATAAGCAATTGTATGTGTAAAATTAAAGCACACTTAAATGTATTTAATTGGATTGATGTTTTAATCTGGTTTTATGACTTTAGTAGCTAAACAGAGTCATTTTGCTAAATTAAAATTAAATAGAATTGTTAAGAGTGCAAATTATTGCCAGATACAGTATCTGTAGCTGGCATGAGGAACACACATACAATGCAGTTGGTTGTAAAGACTCAACTTCTTAATTAATTTTCCTGAGGCTTAGCCTTTCATTTAAAATACAGCTATTCCAGTTCCAAGGGAAAAAAAATAAAGACCCCCCTTGGAGACGTGGCCCAAATGTAACCAGCAATGTTGGTTTCAGAGCCTGAAACCACATCCATGACACATGAATTTCTCTACCAAGTGTATCCCGAAGCCAACAAGAATCACGCTGTTTCAAACAGAGACATTGCTAGCTAATTTGTCATTCATTACAGCATTAAGAAATGCAATTGTATTTTGAAGATCTCAGCATTTTCAAAGAGTAGACGGGGCGTCTGCTGGAGGGCAATGCAGGAAAAATAGAACTAAAGACAGAAGGTGAAGCCGGAGACATTAAACTGAATATGTTTAGCAGCTCATCATTACTTTGTAACCTGCCATAACTTCTTGCTTTATGTCTTCTACTTGGGCTCTAGGTTCTTTCTCAAAAGGACTTCTTGTTGTGCAACACATGCCAAAGTATCACTTCCTGCTCCTAGAAGGCCCAAATGTAATACAAACAATAAATACAAATAAGACGCTGCTTTCCCAACAGAACGGACTTTGCTTTCAAAAGCTTAGAAACCTCCCCAATTCAGCAAATACATAAATCTCTGTTGTAAAAACATTATGCCCATTTCTATTTTGTAAATTAATTCATTCCATTTGATCACTTTCAAATAGTTTGGCTGTTAATTGGATGCAGGCAGGACACACAGACAAAGCAGTCCAATTTCCCTCTTGGCTCCGCATTTCCGTGCAGATATTTTGAGAGACAGGCATTGTCTGTTAAATGGGAGTTGTGAAACACAACTAAACTGGGCAGTTTTAAAACTTTTCAGTTGCCTTAGGTAACTAGATAATTTTCTCTCTCTCCTTTTTTTTTTTTTTGTCAATATTCCCCTAGGTATTTGCTGCACTGTATGCCAGGGAAGAAAGCCCTAGAGGGAATATTAAGGTCAGGATGAGATGGAACTAACAATATACAGAATATATCTGCTGCACATAGCCATCAGTACAGTGTTTTCCCTCAACTTCCCTGGTGTGCCTTAGTTACCATTGCTTCAGTATTCCCTGGGTATCTCTTGTGTTATGAAAGTCCCCTCTCTGCTGTGGGGAGGGGAAGAGCTGAATAGAAAACAGAATAACAATGGGAGGAGAGGAACAAAAACTAGACAGTTATTCATGAAACGGTGCTCATAAATCCGGAAAATGGTTCCCTGAGCCACGCTGTGTATATGTTTTAGTGATTGTGCAACCCATATAGCCAGAGGTTGTCCAGCACCCACCTAAGCCACAACTTCATGAAGTTGCAGGACTGACCTGGAAAAATTCATTTTAAAGTGGGTCTTTTGCTGGGCAGTGTAAGCTGTCCCATCTCTGCCAAACCCCTGCAGCCTCTGCCCTTAAAGCTGATCAGGTTGCTGTTCGGTGGGCTTTGTGCAGCTCATCATTTAAATGTGCTCCTCGTTTAGTGCCTTATAGCTTTCATATGGTGTAAATGTTTTTGCATCAGTTGAAAAGAACTGTGAATGCTATTGGCAGTTTGGTACAAGGGTTAGTGTAGTAACTCTGCTTCTTATTGCAATAACCCAGCACAGTAGGGGCAACCTTCTGCCATTACACAATGAAAGCTTTTCCAGGCAGGACTGACACACTCTGAAAAGCAGAACAGATAGTGCAGTCTCATCCTGATGAAATTAGCAGGGGATAAATATGAAATCTCCACCTTCCATTACACACATTTACGGATATTTGGAATCTGATCTGAGTATGAATCTGAATTATTTTTTTTTCTCTCATCTTAGAGCATGTATATTTACTGTATAAAGCACAGTACATCCTAAGATGAAACAAGTGTTGTATTAGGAAGCAAAGAATAATCTAAACATTTTACTCCCAGGTCAATAATCATATTAAAAAAAAAAACTTGATGAAGTGCCCTCTATACTGTTTTGGTTTTTTTTAATGTCAGCAAGAATACAAAACTGCTTTACTTTTTCCCTCAGCTTCACTACTTTAACCCAAGCTGATGGCAAGAAGCCTAGAGAATATTGCTAGCAGCCTGTTCTCTTATGACACCCACCCTTCATCTGGATGTAATATCTCAATATTGCTCCAGAAGATTGGAGTTTATTAAGTCTTTTAGCATGATATGAAAAAATGAACTAAATTCTTAGATGGCAGGGGCTTTGTCAGTCTAGTTTACTCGGAGCCAGCTGAACAGTTGACTTTATCATGTGCTGTAGATTAATGAATGCTACTGCTAGTCAAGAGAAACAAGAGGTCATCCAAAGACTACTTTGTTTGCTCTCTTGGTACTTTTAAAAAATATTTCTTTAAATTCTTTTAAGGAAGGCTTGTTCAGTGCTATAAGGAACACACTTGCCAGGTAATCTGTGAGACACGCTGGCACAAAACATCTCTCCTAGTTTTCAGGTTTACATCTAAATGAGCTTTTGTGACATCCTAGCTGGCTAGGGCTGTATTTTCTTTAACACAACTCCTGTCAGGAGAGAAAAGAAAGAGAGATGTTTTCTGCTCCTTTCCACTGCCCTCCTGTTACTGTAGACACCCAATGGTTTTGTGGTTTGGCACCTGCCTTTTTGCAGAAGAAACTTCAAATTAAGTCTTCAGAGCAAGGTTTTAAATGAGGGTCACTTACTGTACTAAAGTGGTGTGAAAACCATCTGTTTGGGTTTTCTTATATTGAAAATTTCTAAAAGTCTCAAGTTCATTTGGCATCACAGTGAAAACAAGACCTGTAACTTCAAATATTTCAGCAAAGTGGAAATGCATTCATTTTTCCTGGGCAGCCTTCAACTTGAGGAATCATGCTGGGTTTGCACAGTGCCCCCCAATCCCACTCTGGCAATGGTACAGCAGGGAACTGGGACTTAAGAGCCATTGGTGCCTCCCAGGATGAGCTCACTGTAAAGCTCCAAGTACTTTAATTCCCTGTTCCTTCTTGTGGGAATGTTGTTGTTTTTTTAGCTCCTATCTCTTGCCCAGTGGGGGACAAATTTCTTCTCTTCCCAGAGCAGGAGGAGTTTCTCCCCACTTTCTGGATGAAATCCTCCCTCAAAGGCTCATGGATTCACACCAGAGCTACTGTGAAGGCATCACTGCAGCCGTGAGGTAGCGAAGGAAAAAGCATAAAACCACAACTGGATGTATAAAACAGCTCTGACTGAAGTTCACAGCTCTGACTGAAGTGATGAGGACAGGATCTCAAAGTTGCTCATCTCTGAAAGTCACTGGGGTCCTTTCAGCTCTTTTCTTTATTTCCTGCTTGGTTCAACAGAGCAGAATCCCACAGGCTTGAATGTCTCAACTGTTCTCTTCTCTCCCACCCTATCTTCATATTAAAGGAATTAAAGGACTGAGCACTGTAGGTAAAATTAATTCAGCATCCCCTAACCTTTTCACAGCCAGCAATAGGTGCTAAAAAGACACTCTAACTATAAAGATGCAAAGGTTTCCTGTAATTCTTCAAGTGTAATAACAAATCTTGGCTGCAGTCTGTTTATTTTCCAATCTGGATGCACAAGAAGTAGGAGACAAGTTTCTTAGCACTTACAAAGGAGAATTTTCCTCTTAGATGGCCAGATACTTATGGAAACAGCCTGTGAAAGGAAAAGGCAGTAGGCTTGCTTTGCTCCATTCCCACTATTACTAAAGGAATAGCTAAAAAAATAAATCCATATTTTATCATTATTTTTATCTCCCAGTGTACATCACTAAAAGGGTTTATATGCAGCCCTCTTAATTGGCACAGCCCCTGCTGGAAATAGAAACATGCCGATGAATTGCTCATTCAGATTAGGCTCCCAGGAATATATTGTGCTGAGAGACACTCACTTTTATTTCCTGAATTGCTTTAACGATGAGCACTGAGCAACTCTTCCTCCACTCCCTCCCTCTCAAGTACCCTGAGCTGCACACCTAGGCAGCAACCAGAAGCTCACAGCCAGCCTCCAGAGCAAGAAATATCTGCACATAAATACCAAAGCACACTTGTGAACAGCTGTGAGTGGGCCTTCGGATATTGTGTTTGCCAGATAAACATATAATTCTCAATTAAGCGAGCAATTACCCATTGTTGTTTAGTCCTTGAAATGCATTGTGTTGAATCTATTCCCTGGCGACAATCCCAGTGAAAAAGCAAGTGATCTCTTTAAGGTACAGATTTATATTCTCTGGTAGTGGGGTCACTAATAACACTTTGAAATAGGATTCACAGGTAAACTCTGAAGACTTCAGAAGGCTTTGAGCACCTTCAGCTCCTACTGTAGAGAGGCTGTGTTTCCAGAAATCATGGGTTTCCTTTTCTTCTAGCTACTTACTCATTCAAGAATGTCTTCTACAAAGTTATATATATGATTGTTTTCTGCTAATATGAAGAGTGTGACATAAGAGTATAACATTTGGCAGGTCTAGGCTCTAGAACAGGGTAAAAAAATGCAGTGCCCCTGAGAAACATTCTCCTGAATAGTTACAGTGAAAAAGAGCATTATAGCCAAGGAAACTGGGACAAGTTCATCTTACAGGAGTGTTTATTCAATAGACTTTAATTGTGGGATAAGGCTTTGTTTTCTTTAAAAAATGTAGTCATGGAGATTTTAGTTGAAGATTGAAGATCATTAATTGATAATCCCAGATAAAGATGTTCTGGCTTTAATTTTTTTTTTTTTCAGTTGAAAACCAAAACCTTGGTGTCAGACACTAGTAAGTTTAGCATAACTGGTAGAATAGGTTGAGGTGATTCTTTCTTATGCTGTGTGGATATTTCCTAAAATATTGAGGAGAAGAACATACAGAAGAACTTGAATTAATCCAAACCCCAATTTGCTATTAAAAAAAAATATGACCAAAGGTTTTCAAGCACTCTCAGCTGCAATGCAGACCTGTGAGAATTCTTATGCAGACCACAGCTGTTTAAAACTGTGTACGTAGGACAGATGAAAGGTTGACTTCGATCTAATGGTATTTTAACCTGTAGTTTCTGGAAACCAGATTATTTGGGGTAGTGGGTTGCTGCTTATCCTCTTATAACAAAGTGAATTTCTTAGATAGCTTTTTAGCCCCTCAGTCCTGCAGAGGAGAAAGGAGGAAGGCAGTTCCCCGTATGCAGGTGGACTGAGGACAGTGAGGCTTGTTAGCCTTTGGAAATGCTTTGAGACAGGACTGGGAAGCAGGCACATTTCAAAACCTGGAATGAGATGGAGCAAGGAAAGATTTTAAGCTTTGTTCAAAGTTAACTTACACGTTGGGTTAGATTTTATTCAGCTCTGTCTGCAGCAGCACCCAACTTTGGCAATACAAATCCGATGCCACTCGTGATGGATTGCACATGGGACCAATTGGAGCCCTATGAGCTTTAAAATTGATAGTACATAGAACAACGGCGGCGGTGCAGTTTTTCATCAAATGAAATGGAAAAGTGATTTAATAATTCTTTCTGTCTTAAATTGCCTAAAAGAATTTTAGACAGTTAAAAATTGCATGGATTTTGAACCATATGTGTGAGAGTGGAAAAAAATAAGGGTTTTGTTTTTCCTATTTTTAATATGAGCCAGATGAAACTAAAAGATTGTTTCCTTGCAAACTATAGGTCAAGTACCTATGTAGGCTTTGAGATGGCTCTGTAAGTTATCATGTTATCTTTCTTTCTTGACAGTATACCATTATGTGGTGTATCATTTCAGCATTTACTATCTTTCATGTCCTTTTATCTTCACACTAGGATTTCTTTCTAAATTCCAAGCCATGCATTTGGTTTCATTATATAACACTGGCTTTTACAAAACACTGGCTCTTCATATTCTTTGGTTTCATATTTGTCGGCATCAGGCTGAAATAGTAAACCCGCTACGTCTATTTTATCTTGTTAAAGATAAAAACAATATGGCAAATGAACTATTTGGGGAACACTACTTTCAAATTAAAGGAGAGGAAAAAGTATTAAGTGTCACCACTGAGGTGAACTATATTGAAATCTTGAGCTGAAGTGATTTTTTAAAAAAACTGGATAAAAAGGTGACCCAAAATACTACAACTGTCATGCAGGACTCTGTTATCTTAAATTATTTATTTAACATCTGGTAAATATTATCCAAGCTATAGTACAGATAAATTGAATAAAAGAATACCAATGCCAGGGGAAAAGAAGAATTGCTTAATACTGTAAGTATATAGAACTGTTCCACAAAGCAGCTCATTCTCTCTCTGCAAGGGGAGATGAGAAGCGTGGTATTGGGGTAAAATGCATCTGCTTCGTTTCACCCTAAGTATGAAGCTATCAAAGCAGTTTTAGAGATTTAATTTAATCTCAAACACAAATTCTATGAAAACAGTCTGACAGCGACATGAAATTTTACATAACTTCTTTACCCCTCCCCCTTTACAATGCAGCTTCCCAGCTGATTCATTTTATTCTATCCTATGCGTATTGGGGATCAGATTGAATTTTCTTTGAGAAAAGAAAATAATTAAGCCATCTGTAAAGCTCTGGCTGGGCATGAACATAGCATCACAGGATAGAGTTACTTGGAGGGGGGAATGAGGTCAAAGAAAAGTACTGCAGGGGGAAAAAAAATCACGTTCTGTAACTTGGGGAAAAAAATAAAAAGAGGATGGAGTCTGAGAAGGGGGAAGGGACCTAAATTCTTTGTCAGTTTGTGGGTTACAAATGGAACAAAAGGCTTATCTTAAATATATGCAGGTTTAAAGATTTTTTTTTTTTCTGGAAGCTATTGAGACCTAATTAAATTATGGTCAAGTACTAAGCATTTCTCCTGTGCTTCCATGGTCAGATTCTGCTGAGCTCTTCTTGGTTACTGGATACCGCTTATGAAATAAAGAAGATTGATTCCTAAATATTTGTTCCTATTCCCCCTTTGTGGATTACATTATACCACTTTTCATTCTTACAGCCTTTGCTTAAGCTGCAGGATACAAGGGCCCTATACTGACTGCCAGCTACGGCATCCAAGATTAGGAGCCTGATATCCCACCTAAGTTCAAGAGGGTAATGGGCAGTTCAGACCACCTAAGAGTCTGCAGCTGCCAGATCCTGGCTCCACACTCTCTGCAGTGAGCAGGAGTCATGCCACTGCAGTTGTGCATGCATAGCTTGAGCACTAAGATTATTTCTCCCCACTCCCCTCTCACTGTATTTAGGAACAAAATTTGGCAGCCTGTGCACCAGGTACTACTGGGTCTGGCTTAGTTCTGCCTTTCTCCCCACACAGTCACGATAGCTGACATAGCCTGTAGTGCCTCAGATCCCACTCCAAAGAACACCAAAATAAACAGTCAAATTGTGATTAGGTATGCTGGTGTGAGGATCAGGTTATTACACCCAGAAAAGACTTCCAGTTTCATTCTGGTTGTTAACTCCAGTTCTTACAAGACCAAACTTAATTTAGTATCACCTGCCATCCCCTAGTAAGTCCCAGATTCACCCCAAGCTTCTGAACCTGCTAGGCAGCCTCCACCTCCTCTGTCATGGGCAGAGAGGGCTTGAAAATGCTATCTACCCATAAGCTGATGGCAAAGGGGTGGATAGACATATCTCCCAATCTGCCAGGTCTGTGTTATAGAGGTACGGGGTATTGTGTCTCCTGCCCTAAAACAGTGGACTGGAACAATTGCCTGGTAACACTCAGGCTAATGACTTCTGTTTTGAAACCCTAGGCTGTGGATGGTTTTCCAGAGCCTGCTTTCCTGGGCCCTGCCACCATCAATGAGCAGCAACCACCACCCTGCGCAGGGCTGCCCCTCAAACTGGGGAGAAATATGTGGACATGTCAGAAGGACCTGATGCCTAATCATTACATGAAAACCCATAAAGGAAAACCAGAGGCCAAAACACAAGCCATTAAAAGTTCATTTGGTTAGTTCATGGGCAGTGTGGAAAGTTTAAACCCACTCACAGTTTCTGCAAATGGATAATCATAAAGATTAAGTAAAATGCCACTGAAATCTGTAACTTACAGAGCCAAAACCCTTTCTCTATAGTTGTTCCAAGGTAAAGCTTTGCTTGTAAGAAATAATTTTCTGCCATACCTGGATTTTTCCTGCAAACATGGTTAGTAGCAAATCTGAATCTGTCAGCACAGCAGTATAATTTAAATAGTACAATTCACAGCTGACAGGGGATTTCCACCGACTTCATTTGGAAAATATGTAATTTGCTAACTCTTGTTAACAAGTAGTAAGGCATCTTTTGCTTGCCCAGGGTTACACGGACCAGCAAGAGATATCGCTGAGGAGAGAGAAGGGCAAGCCAGGTGCAGAAATAAAGCTTGCAAATTTGTGTAAAACTCAGAGGGAAGGCCTGTAAGTAACTTGCTGACACCTCAGTTTATCATCTGAACTGTCTGTTGCAAAGTCTGTATTGGAAGTTCTTACTCCACATGCCAACGAAGCAAAAAACCCAGACCTTGAGATGACTCTTGGCATCATCTGAATCATGCTAAAAGTGAAGTTGCCGAAAGACTCCTAGTAAAACTCCGCCTGGGCAAACATACTCAATGCCTCCTTGAAGGAGAGATGGCGGGATGGTTTGGCACCTAAAGTGTTATAGCAGTGTTCTTATCTGGTGTGTTGTGCCCACCATAATCTTATGCCCTCTTGGAATGGTACATGTGGCCTCTGCAGTTCTCAGATTAGCTTTCCATGACCTGCCATTAATGCAACCAGATAATAGGATTCCTTGCTTCTTTATGGTCTAAGTCACAAAACGACGGCTTGAGAGAAAGCGGATAGCAGTAAGCAGGATTCTTCCTTTGCAAACACTGAAGCAAAACAATCCTTCTTTGACTAAATCTCCTTTATTTAAGGGGGTAGTATTGAAATCTTCTCTTCTTAAATGCAAAAGAACTATCAGCAGAAGTTGTAAAAACCTGTAAACCCACCTTTATTCTTAATACAATGTCCAAGGAGCCCTGCCTCCCTGCTTCTTCCCCACACAGCCCTTGCACGTACTTCACTGGCTGACTGTTTCTCACTCTCTTTCCCCCACATGCTCAGATAATTGTAGTTACGAAGAATGAATTCACCAGTCTCCTCATCAGTCTTTGAGAATTTCTTTCAGGGGATTAGGTATGTGTCTTTATCATGCAACCCAACACCGTAAGTTTTGTTTGAACTATCAGTGTACAAGAGAGTGTGTAGCTGCTTCTTCAGCTGGATTTGAAAGAAGAGAGTTTCCCATGATTTTTCCATAAACCTGTAATTGTTTAGACATCAAAGTTCCATTTGATAACAGCTATAAATACCTTTCAATATAGCACTGTTAATATACTAGAATTTTGAGGGTTTTTTCCCAGTGGAATTGGACCAAATTTTCTATAATACTAACCAAAACTTTTCTATTTACTCCAAGAATTTGTCATGATAAGTTTTTAAGCAATGCTTTTGATAGGTGATGCCTAATGTGCCCAAACTTATGATACAACGTTAATGATGAAATAGAATCCTCAGTAACTTGCATAGACCCTTCCACAAAATAAAAAGTCTAGGAGAGTATTTTTTCACTGATTACCCCTGCTGGCTGTACCCCATCTTTCACCTTCAGATAGGTCTATTCTCTATGGTAACAAATACTGAGACTGGGAAGGTCCATTTACTATTTGCCATGTAGTGGGAAGGTCTCTCTACATAATTTACTGGGAAGGTGGGGATGTGTCCTAAAACGTTAAACAGTTTTCAGGGAATTTACTTCAAAAGATTGCATTTTTTTCATTAGGGACAGTTCTCCTTTGTTGTGAAACTGCACTGTAAGAAAACCCACACTGCAAGGTCTGGTTTGTGAGGTTAGAAAGGCAATCTACAATTAAGACCACTTCCCAATTTATCCCTCTTTAGATCCAAACTGAGTATCTTTCTTAAAAATATAAAAAAACCCCACAATCAATACAAAGAAGTTATGAAGTTAAATGAGAGAGTAGGAGTCCTTATTTGGTATTTCTCTCAAAACCAGAAGAAATCGATAGTAAAATCCCTTCCAGGCTTAAAGTTTCTGGGTCAAGATAAGGAGTCTTTGTGTTTTGGGGAATGCTGCAATACCTGCAAGATAGGATTTTCGAAATAGCCTAAGTAAATTAACTTATATAGAAAATATGTTTTACTGATTACATAGGCTTTTCAGTTGGTATAATTTGTTTGCATTTTCAGTTTTAATTTTTAAAAAAATATAGAAAAGTAGCAGCTGGACTCTTCTTAGTGAATATACCTAACCTCAGTGTAGTGGCAGCTGTGATATAAGCCATCTGAAGATAATTTCTCCCCATATTTAGTCTTGAATAATTGGTAATACTACAAGTTTCTTAATGTTGCTTATAAGTTCTTAAAGCAAAGCCCTATACTTATAACTTGTTCCATCTTCACTGAGAGGAATCACATTTGTCCTCCAAAATCAAGATCATTAAGAAATCAAAGATCTGCATAGATGGTTTTGACATTTATCAAACTGTTATTACACTGTAGGCCAATTGTGTCAGGTAAATCACACAAGTCAACTTCCAGAGCAACTATTGCAATTCATAAGACAAAAACACAAGTACAAAAAATAGCCCAAGACTACCCAAGTTTACTGACAGGGGATTATGGAAACAAAATGCAAATTTTGCCTGGAGAAACATTCCTACTGGACTATAAACTATATCTTACTATATCTTATCAAAGTCATTAGATGGTGTTGCCTAGTGCATAATATTTTCATTACAGAGCTTACATTCCTTGAATCTGTTCACAAGTTTGTGTCTTTATTTTCCATCAGGTGTAGGACTTAATCTGCTTACCTCCCTTATTAAAGGACATAGTAGCTTTGGAGAAGGATGCCATGACATTCACATCACAGATTACATTATTATTAGGGAGGCTGAGAAGAAAGTTGGAAAAGTGCATAGAAATGACAGCACTTATTTATAAGTCTGCCAAACATACTTGAGTCTGAAATCTGTTAGAATTCTCTCGTGTTTTCCCCAGTAATTTACATCCTTAGGTGGATTATCACGATAAGTCATTACAAAGAGCTCATCTTGGAACACAGGCTGGAAATATTTTTCAAGTGCTTTATAATAGAAAAGACACAAATAGACGATGAAAAAATCGTGCTTGGATTCTGAACATTACCAAAGAAATATACTTTATTACACATCTTTAAAATTTGTTCCTCATTTAGCACCTGTTAATTGAGAGGAATTTTGCTCTCTAGGTACTTTCATGTTTCTTGTCTTTGCTGTGGAGAGATGTGTTGTGGTTCCCCCCTGCATCATATGGAAATGTCTCTCATACAAAAACCTTAGAAGACATGGCTGCAGATGTTGAAAAGGAGACTGAATTGATATTTTTTAGATTTCCAAAGCAATATCTTATTTGCTGTACCCCAAGGACAGGACATATTTGCCTTATAGAGGTGACAATTACACCTTAGGAAATCTTAAATCAGGAGTAGTCTTTAAGACACACACACACTAAGTAGAAGAGAAGCATTCCTATAACTGCAATTTTGTTTATCTAGTTCAAAAATCCAGTAATCACTTTTGTATCTTTGAATTTGTACTGTCACATTCAGGGCAACATTAGATAAATACTTGTGCTTTTAACACTGGTGTCATAACAGGATTTTAGCAGTGGGCTAGCAGATTCAGAGGTAAAAATAGCCATTAGTATAAATATGTAGAGTAGGAAATGAAAACAGGGGTTTCAGCTTTGGCAAAAGAATATTTTTTAAGAAAAAAATCATGTCCTGATTCGGCAGATTCCCAGAAGGACCAGGTGTGTACCAGGTTAGGTCTGCACAAGGTGGCTGCTCTTAGTGATGCTGGATTAAATGTGCTGTTCTTTTCAGCACAGTTCCTTGCCTTCTCTGTGAGAATGTCATGGAAAACACAGTGCAATGTCTTATTGTAAGCAAAATAAATATCAAGACTGCTTCTCACCTTGTGATAGTCCCTCCCCCAGAAAGAAGAATCCGGGGCACTGCAGTCCAGCCAAATAAACATGAAGTCCTGGAATAATTCTGAAACAGAGTAAAACAAAATCCTGTTTCAAGGATATATTCCAGTGAAGAACTTGGAATGTGGCAAAGTGAATAGGATCCTATCTAGTATATAGCATGTGTCATAGAATATATCACAAGTGTGCCAATTCAAGCTGAACTGCTTTCTGTGGCAACAGCCCTTGTAGATAGGGAAGAGATTGTTATTGTCATATATTTTAATTCTAGTGACAATTTTTATGTGGTTTATCTGGTATTCTCATAAGAAAGCAAAATAAAAGTGGTATTCACATAACTCCTAATAAGACTCAAAAAAGCACAGTCTAGAAGGGTGTGAGGTGGTTTAGTCAGACAGGAGGACTGAACAAGTGAACAGTACAGTCTCCAAGCTTTTGTTGCATCTCATCTGTTCTCCATCTTCACCATGGGCAAGACAAGCACTAACAGACTTATATTTTAGTTATATAGTTCGGTGTCAACAAAATCTTGGGAACACTAAGGATGACAAGACACATGAAGACTGGATTTTCCCTTTGGGAGATCTCTAAAAGCAGGCTAGACAAACATCATTAAGAATTGCAGAAGGGTCACTTCTCTTACCTTAGGGTGGGGAAAGGTTCAGAAAACCTCTCAGTGGTCCTTTCTGTCCTATGATAAAAACAACACTCTTCCCAAAGCAAAACCTGTTAGGACACTGGAACACACAAGGCAGGCTCCCCCTCCTCTTTCTATTCAGATGACCCCTGACATTTGCCCACCAATTAATCAATTATAGTCTGAAGAGTGAGTATATTGCCAGAAAAGGATTCCTGGGAAGTGCCACTATTAGAGTATCTGAAATACACACTCTGGCACACACAGATGCAACGTAGAGCTACATCCAGGTAGTCTCTTTAACAAGTCTCTGCAGAATTTTGCCTACAGTCCCAAGCAATGAAGTTTCCTGTAGCATTTCTCACTGTTACCATGTTTAAAGGCTCAGCAAATGACTGTTCATCTGCAGCCTGCCCACCTCATATGTCTGGGTGCACCGTAGCTAACATGGACTGCACAGTCCATGTGTGAAACACGTGTTCTGCCCCAAGACTTTGGGAGCTGCATAAATTCCACATGTGAAATATGTCAAGCACATGTAGACATGCCCTGAATCTTAATGAATTTTAGGTACAAAATAACTCCAGGATTGTTTATTTCAGCTATTTATTTATAAGGAGGGACTTCGGGAGAAACTGTGTAATATTCAATTTGCAGAAAATAGAAGATATTATTTATCACTGTGATGTCCAAGTTGTAAAGTTGGATGCCAATATTTCATTCTCTTCTTTTACTCCCAGACATATATTACTATGTAGAATTGGAAATTCACTGCAAAATGTAAATTAAGACACCACAGTGGGAGCTTCTGGAGATATCACAACCTTTTAATTACCTGAATGCTGGTTTTGGCTGTATCTCTACTTATCAGCACTATTCAATAGAAGACATTTAAAGCAAATGGGAAGTGAAGTCTCTTTAATTCTTGCAGTGTATCAGTTGAGTTTCTTCAACATCAGTAGAGAAGAAAACAAATTAGAAGAGCCAAGGTTGAATTAGTACACTGAGTCCAATGCCCAGTTCTGCAGGACTCAAAATATGAAGGCACTACCTTATACCTGATGAAGTAGGACTGAAAAAGATGAGTTTCACATTTGAGATTGGACTTTCAAGTCACTGAAATTGTCACTGGAACAGGCACAGGTTTTTGACTACCAGCTTTTTCTCTGTGTTGGCTTCCTAAGAAGGAAGGTGGGATTGCTGGCTTCTCAAGTTGTTGCTTCTTCATATTGGGTAATTACCCTATAACAGGATATTTTTCTTTCCCCCAGGAAAAAAAAGAAATTGGCTGAAAGAACATCTAGGACAAAGAGACCACTGTGCGTAAAAGAATGCTAACGTCTGGAAAATTGCAAGTCCTCCCTACTTTACTCAAACGTCCTTGCAGGGAAGAAGAAAGTCAACTGAGACACGGAGCCAGCATAATTCCCAAAAGCAGTTCAGCAGTCCTGCTCCATGAGTTCTTCAAATCCATTAAAAATGGCTGCTCTTACAGAAAGAGTCATAAGCCCAGAGCTTTTTTTCTCTGAAACCTCTTTGTATTCTTTGTTTCTTTCACTTTAAACAAAAGCTATCCATTCTTTGTTGACCTTGTAGTGCAGGACTTCCAGTGTCCCCTTGCAGAGTTTGGCCTAATACAAAGAACAGCTGGTACCACTAATACTAATGGATTTCCTGGTTTTAGTTCAAATACAGTAAACTTTTAGTTTCATACGGACTAACTCTGAAGATAGGGTTTTCATATTTGTTTTTCTCCAGTGAGAATCATAGGCTTTAAATGTACTTTCAGAAATAAAAATGGAAAAAAAACAAAAAAAAAAAAACAAAAAAAAAAAAAAAACAAAAAAAAAAAAAAAAAAAAAAAAACACCAAAAAAAACACCAAAAAAAAAAAAAGGGAAACTGCTCTTAAATATAGTCCTTTCAATTCATATTCATTTCCAATTTGTGCAGCAAAGCAGGCCACGAGTCTTCTCCATCTAGGAAATGTGAATGGAAGCTGCTTGTACGGATGTAGTCAGCAACTGCGTAGTCCAGGGGAGGTTTTTAATTTAGGACTAAGAGACAGAAATTGCCAGGAAC
>JAYRBT010000181.1:8808156-8880430 GCA_036023395.1 Myiotriccus ornatus
AAAAAAAAAAAAAAAAAAAAAAAAAAAAAAAAAAAAAAAAAAAAAAAAAAAAAAAAAACGAGAAAGCACTTTTTAATATGTTGGCAAAAAAACATGTGCCATTTTCTTTGTTCCCTGTGTTTTAGCCACTCCTGTGAAAGATCCTAATCAGGACCCCAGAACCGAACGGATGATTTGTGAGACCCCAGTGAAAACATGTAATGCAGTGGAAGAATTTAAAACATAATTACAGACGTTCAAGAAAATATCTGTCAAAGCTGCTTCAAACTTTAATTGTACATGGAGTGTGAAGGGGTGGTCAGACCAGTATTAGCACGGCATCATATGAAGTTTCATTTCCCTGCAAAACAGGAGACAGTAGAGGACTGGGCAGACCTCGGGGCCAAATCCTGGTGGGGCTGAGTGGCAACCTGAGAGCAGTGAGAACTGGGGGCCCTTGGTTTGTCAGAGAGAGAACCTGCCCGTTACCGGACAGAGAGCTGTCAGGAGAAGGCTTTGCAAGTTGTTTAGCACATCAAAGGTTCAGGAAGGCAGAAATACACAATGATTGGTCTAGTAAATCTAAGACACTGATTCTGTATGTTTATTTTTCATGCACAAAGTTCTTTTGAAACTCACCAGTCTCTACAGAAACTTTTGCCACCATTTACATATTTTTGTGTTGGCACCATATAAATCTATAGTCTGTGGTCTCCCTCCCAAACACAGTAGGGTTTACTTCTAGCCAAAGGCACACATGCTGATGTGGCCAAGATTAATTTGTAGCCTAGAAAACTACCAGAATAGATAGTTAATAAAAACAAATATGTTCTCAAAGGAATTCAGATTGTTGAGGAACATTTTAGCACCTGGAAAGCAATTCTTTATATAATAAATAAACTGGATATAAAAAAGATACAGAAGTCTCAAAGCATAAGGTTGGTCACAATAAGTGTAAGTGTGTTCAGGGTAAGTTCTACTAAGGGATCTGCAGGGAACACTTTTTAGCAGGGCATTGCTGAAACTCAACAAAATGTTCATTCCATATGAACATTGTATTCCTGTCATGATGCCCTTAAGGATAATCTTTTCCTTTCTAGAACAGATCAAAACTCTTTTTTCCTCAACAGCATTAAGGAACTGGTTTACTTAATGTGAATTGTTCTCCTTGGAACAAATCTGATGATCAGTTCACAGCCTCAAGAGCTCAGAGTGGAATGTGATTTTGGATGAGATAATAAAGGTCTTGCATTCCTACTCTGTCTGGGTAGTAGATCCCCACACTACTAGGTAGCAAGCCAGATTTTAAGGTGTTTTTGCCTCTGCTTTAGGAGAGAGAAAAGCACTGTAGTCAGTCTCCCACAGCTGGCCTGGTGGTCTTTTATCACATCAAGCTCTGCTTCCACAGGATTTGAATCTTTGCCCCAGTGTGAGCGGTTTGTCCCTTACCTGATCTCCCAGAGAAGACCTCTCTTGAGCTTTTTCTCTGATTATTTCTTCTGGTTTTCCTTCTTGCTTCGCTGTTTAACACCAACGAGAAAAAGGCAAAATGACAAACATCTGCCTAACATGAGCTTGAACTGTAGCCAACTTTGATTCTAGACAACAGTGATTTTAGTGCTCTGATTATAGCTCCAATCCACTGCTTTCTTTTGATCTTCTCTCTGAGTATTTCTCTACCTTGATACTCTGATGATGAGACAGTATTTGTCTTAAGTACCAGCAAACACTTCATTTGGGTTTCTGGCATCAGGCATCCTGCTGACATGCATTAAAGGTATCAAATGTCTCTGCTTCCCAATTGTCAGTTCATATTTTGGTGTTTATTTGCAGAGCCTGGTAAATGTGTTTTTCAACTATCATTCACCCATATTTTCATATCAAAACACTGTTTGTACTGGGTGTTTATTACTTCCTGCTGTTCATTTACACAAAACAACTATTTTAATGGAAGTAAGTATGGTGCATAATTAAAACCTAACAACTGCAGTTCTAAAAAAATTATACATGGATGTATATGCTACACCCAGCGACCTAATAGTGCCTGCATATGAAATATTTTTTGGTCTGAAGATAGATTAATAGATCTTTAATCTATCTACTGCCAGTACACTCTCAAATTTTATTGCATCTTTTAATAAGCAGCTATTAAACTTATATCTGTGCACATGTTGGCTATTTGTGTAGTTGATCCTTGAAAATGCCATAACTCTTGTTTATACAAAGTCATATCACTTTTCCTCTTCTTTCTGGGCATGGAGACACTGTAAATATCAAATTTGTATGAATTATCTTTGATCTATATTGTCGCTGTTTAATATTAGGCAGGAATTAGGAAATGTTCCAACTCGTGTGAATACTATAGTATGATTGTACAATGAGAAACTTATTTTTAGTTCATTCATTGCTAAAAAATAGCATCTGCTAAGTTAAACCAGAGAAATGTGATGTTCCAGTCCTTACCCCAACACACTCAGCACAGAAATGAGCTACGGTCACTATGGAGTGTCTCTGGAAAATGCTGACTTTTCCAACAGCAGCAGCTGCATCTGTGTCATGTTAGTGTACACACACACACAGAATGTTGTGGGTTTGGTTCTGGGGGGCTTTTTAAGTTTAATGTTGTCTAAGACCTCCTGGAAAAAAAAGTTGGGAAACTTTAGGCATTTAAAAAATTCTGGGTCCGAGTTTTGCAACGTAGAAGAATTTAGAATGCAGATTGCTGTGCCCTCACGAAATAACCTTCTGGGATTGAAGTAGCTGGAGTTTTTGCAGAAAGAGAGGAGCAGCTCAGGACGTGTGTGTTCAGGACTGAGCTGCAAATTTGTGTTTTCTTTACGTCCGTGATTTTTGTGCTCCAAACAGCATCTGTATGTCTGTTGGTAAAGTTTCTCTTCATGAATCCACTCTGCAGTTGTGTTTAGGAGTCCCTAAGTGTCCAACTATGTGTGAGAGATGCAGAAGCAGAGGAGGAATAGGGCTGGAAAGGAGTTTCTGAGTTGCTCTTGAAAACTGGCTCTGGCCCAGAGGATGAAAACCAATTGATGGTGCATTTATTTGAGTGTTTCGGGGAAAGATGAACCTGGATTCTCCATACAGCTGGACAGAATCACTTGTAAGCTGCAGAGATTTACCCAGCAGGGCTTTGGGAGGCTCACCTTCAGGAGGTTAATGCACTCGGGTTTTTATGGGCTCTCTGCACCGGAGAAGATTTTTCTCCTGGAAGTATCCCCAGAAGAAAAAGCACAATGGCATTTGCTCCAAGGCTTCCATAGCCACTTGCCATCAGCAGCAGGGGACAGAAACTGCAGGATGCAGTGATGATGGAGCACTGAATTGGAAACATGGCCGACCTTACACGGGAATTCTCTGTGTTTCTCACTACCTGCAGTCTGGGCAAACTGGACATAACATGAGAATCTCTTCTGCATATTTTAGAATAGTCTTCCTGGTATTCCTACTATATCAGGATGGTTTTCTTTATTTTCCACTCATTTCAATGGTTCAATAGTGAAAAACACTGTGAAAGCAAACATATTTAGTGAATATTTTAAACCCACTGGTGCCTGTCCTTAAAAGAATAAAGCTTATCTTAAGTATCTCATGAGTTTAAATAGTAACTCAGAAAACTATAATTTTTATCTGTAACTTCAGGAGTTTTTTCATTTCACTTTCTTCCTGCTTATATATTTTGCAGCTGTTATAGGTGGGGAATTTTAAATATGTAAAAAAACCCTGACATATTTTATTTAATTTTTTCCTTATTTTTTTTATCTTTAAGTATGGTACATTAAAATTTTTTCCAGGTGTAATATCATCTAGTACTGTGGCATCTGTGTATGTACCTCAAGCATGTTTTTAAGACTGGTGAGTGCCCTGAATCTGAGCCTTTATTCTTACAGTTCACAAAATTCGCATGGCAAATTGACTGTTCAATAAAACTGCATATATAATATTCCTTGAGTGTGCATCTTAGAAGAAATGCATAATTTTTTGTGTCTGTAGTGAGAAATATTACTGCAAAAATAGTCTTAAACCAAAGGGAATTCCAAATACACGTGCTTTAAAAAGTAATTATTTTCTTTTCAATTCATTTTTAAAGTGATCACACAGGATTCAAAACTGAAAATGTAGTCCAGCTTAGCTGAACAGAGAGTAATAAATGCCAGATTTATAAATGAGGCATGCTTTTAAAAACATAGCTGTAAAAAATTAAATTGACAGAAGTGTACAGAGACCAAGTCTGCAGAAAAGATTCAAACCAGTCAGAGCACTAATAAATATGGGATCATCACCAATATTGCTTACAAACCAAAGAGGTAAAGAAAGATAACTGGTTCTTTTTTTTCCTTACCAAATCAAAACAGGTGGAAAATGGCTGAGAGTCTGTATATTGATTTTGACTATGCCATACTACAAATTTAAGGGTCGATAGGGTAGACCATCTTTGTGGGCCAGTTTGTGTTGTCTTTCTGTGTAGAACATCATGGGCTGATCAAAATTTCAAAGCAATTACTTCACTTACGAGTATCGGGCCTATCAAGGGTCAGTTTTTAAATAACTCATGTTCAAGACTGCCCTTGGAGAGAGCACATGGGGTCCAAGAAGAGGTACACTTAGCACTGGTGGTCTACTATTAGTGTGGGATATGTGGATCTATCATTCCATGTAGGACAGAACAGAATGGTGCAAGAAATCGTTCAAGCTTGTGTTTCCCAAGAATTTTGTAGGCTTGCATGTATAGCTCTTTGGTACCGTTGTGAGTAAATGACTGACAACCACGCCCAGAATACTAGTAGGATAATCTTAGCAGTTTATCTCTAAACTTTGATTCAGTTCTGCAAGAAGAACTCAAAGATATCTCCTCCAAACTCGGAAACCTTTCCAAGTTTGGCTTTTTTGCTTAAAATCCTAAAGCCTTTGCAATTTGGAGGCCTAATTAAATAATTTATATTTGATCAACATGTATATTTAAATATATATTATTCGAATTAAATAATTTATAGAAAATTTACTTACTAGTTATTGCAATGGTAATGGCATTTTTTAGTGCAGTACTTAAACGTCTCCATGAGAGTAGGGTTGCATTGTGCCAGGCTCTGTATAAACACACAATTATAACCCAAACACACAACCTGAACAGACAATGAAGAGGAAAGAGGAACACAGAATGACCAGTATAACAGGCACCATAAACATCTTTTTCAAACCAAATACTTTTAGAGGCCTGGAAGGAAGAAGGTAGTTATAAGGAGCTGGGTTGCTGGCTGACTTCCAAAGAAAGAAATAGAATATATGGGAAAAATGAAATGAGAATCAAATGTAGACAGAGTGCTTAATCTTTTCCCTTCTATAAAAGATCAAAACTCTTTTTTCCTTAGCAACAGCTAAAATTACACAAATACATTCCTAATATTAGTGGCAAAGTACTTATAAGGAATTAGTGCTTTGTCACAAGGCTAATATATTTTGTTGTTCTTTATTTTATTCATTACAGTGGTGTCTGGAGAACCCAACTAACAATCTCCACAAAATTTGTGAGGTTTATAAACAAACTTAAACAACTTATTCTGCGTAGGCAAGAGGAAAGAAATAAGTTAATTCAGAAGAGAAACTCAAAAATTAATGTAGGCACTGTTACTGCGTCAAGACATTTTTCCACTAAAATGAATTAGTGAAGAAAATCTTTTGTACATAAACCATGGAGAAGAGCACCTGCATGGAACACTCAGAAGTTCATTTTGAGATGCACAATTAAGGCACAACAGAGAAATATACCTGTGTATTGTGGCAATAACAGAAGGGTGATAAATGCACAGGGAACTTACAATATTGAGTGACTTGCTTTACCTTCATTGTAAATAAATGCGAAGTGAGATATGTTTGGAAAAAAAAGTAGTCTTGGCTGTGTAAAATCACTGGTGAAATCTCACTGACCATTTCAAATCAAGGGCAAAAAAAGTAAACCAAATGCTAGGGATTATTTGGAATGGAAAAGACCATGAGATGTGTATCATCATTATGCCTCTGTGTATCCACTGTGCCCCCACATCTTAAATAATTTGTGTAGCTCTGGCCCCTTATTGCTACTCCTTTCATCTAAAGAAAGTTTATCCTGGAACTGGAGATGGTTTAGAGGACTTGAACAACCGTCAGAATTATGGAATGATTAGAGAAAGGATTGTTAATCTGAAAGAAGGATGACTAAAGGTGTCTATAAACTCATGGAGACCTGGGCTGGATAAGTCAAAGAGAGTTGCACACTATCTTTTCCAAGGCATCTTAGGAAGCCAACAAGTAGGAGCTTCAAAAGACATGGATGGAAGTGATTCTTCATAAAGTGCACAAGGAAGTTGTGGGAACTCCTTGCCTCAGTTAAAATCAGATGCTCAGAGTTTGGTTACACAGTTAAATCCAGTGTCATCATCCTCGTGTTCTTATCAGCCAGTACTATTTTACACTCCTAACTTTCTTAACTAGTGTCTCCACTTTCTCTGTACTACTGCACCAGCTGCTTCTTCTATAGTTGGACTCAGAACATACTTTTCATCTACATCTATGCTGGAGGCAGTAATATTTTTTTAAAAAGGCTTAACTGATTTACTAATTACACATTCTGTGTGAACACTCACGACAGAAAAGCAACCAGATCAAAACAGTACTATTACACACCTGTGAACTGTTAAGGGAAGAAAGCCAGGATGCAACAAAAGCTGGAATGAACGCTCACAGCCATTGCAATCCATTCACTACCCCATTAAAAATCTTTTAGCCCGGCAAAGCTGTGTCACTGAGGAACCACGAAGTATTTAGCAATGTTCAGTTGTACATGAAAAGGCAGATCCAAAATGTGTTAAAAATACCTCCAAGCTATAAAGAAAAATATTTAAAAAAAAAAAAAATCTGGTGAAAATCTTACTTAAAGAAATATTGTTACTGTGGTCAGTAAAAGTAACTTGCATGAGTAACCATGGTTCAAATGAGTAACCTGAATCTACAGTTTGAAACATAGGTGCTGAAAGTCAGACTCCTAAATTACTAGGATAATTTATAAGCTGCCAAATACTCTCCACTGTTCCAATTTCAATGTTTATTAAAAACCAGATCTCTTCCTTAGCTACCCCAGCATGTACTTATGTCCTGATGTAGATCCTACTGGCCATTTATATACTCTGTTAGAAACCAGACAGGGCACTACTGCTGTGTGTTAGTTCTCCACAGACTGAAGGAGACATGGCTAGTCTCACCCTAAAATGCAGAAGGCATTAAGTATGATATTCTTATCACACCACGATCTGGGTAAGTCAAGAAATCATGAAAGATACCTAAAATCCCCTTAAGTTAAAAACATGGAAATAAATTCCTATAGTTGGTCCATCACAGACCAGTGTTGTGACTATAAGATTATTTCAAAGCTGAGCAGGGAATTGTCTCCTCCACCCAGCCTTTGTTCCTCCCAAATGAGAGTCCTACCTGCTCAAACTGAGAGCTTTCACCTTGAGAACATGACATTTTAGAAATGGGGAAACTCCTCCAGGGCAATATGCCTTCCATGACATGCTGGTCAAAACCAGAGCACTGTAATTAGATAAATAGGCAGACAGACTAGGCAAGAGACAATCTCAAAACATAAAGGGGGAGGAGAAGAAGATTATAAAGAATAGATTTTGACATACTTGCTGTCTCTCATTTTTTTCTGGCATATACAAATCACATTTTAGAGTGACAAATGTATGCACATTAAATTTAAGGACAGCCAAAGCAAGGTAAGAGTAATTTACTCAGCTTGTGATTTCCACATGTTCTGCATATTGCTATGTAAGTATTTCTGTGAAAAAGAAAATGGCTTTGCATAGATCCCAAATTTTAAAAAGTATCTTTTCATATTGTACTTATCTCAAGAAAGCACCTACCCATGACTCATGATACTAAAAGTTACCTGTAGACACAATATTGGGTGCACAAGGTGGTTTCCCAAAAATTTGGGCAACTGTAAGCACTGTGCAAGAATACAGTGGTGTTGTTTATGTCCTTCTATAGAAAAATAATATATACTATAAGAACCTCTCAGCAGGGTATTTTTTGTGTTGTGGATTAAATCAAATTTTCTATAGACAGATTCAGAGACTAATTCTAGTTCATATTCCCTCGGGTGTGACTGTTGCAGTTTTTAGGTAACTTCTTATACAAGTCAATTATTTTAGGCTGTCTATATACCTAAAACTCTTTGTTGGGGACACTGGAAAATGTGTGGGGGGGGTCTCTTTCCTGTCCTACAACATTTTTTTTTTTCAAATTTCTGTGTGGAAACAATTCTAAAGTAGATGCAATTTTTACCTGGAGATCTGGTTGGGGAAATATAAATTAAAGGCTTTGAGGAGGAAAACACTGATGGTTTCAAAATAGAATGCTAGCTTGTCATTGTGAGTGTTGATGAAACTTTGTCGTGGACAGCTTCATAGAATACAAAATGAAATTTCTACTTTTGCTGTTTCTAGGAGATCTGAAAAACAAATTTTCCTGCAGTACTTCATGAAATATCAGAGGCTCCAGGTGAATATTCCTCCTCAATTAGCTAAAGGAGGAGGACCTTGAGGAAACATCTCAAAATCATTTAAGTAGTGCCTCAGTAGTTAAATAGCACTTAAAAGCAGAGTTTTAGGTGTGAGAATAACAGACCAAGATGTCTGATCTGCCTTTTCTTCCTACAAGTGGCCTATGTACAGTAGTGTCCTAGGGCTCGGTCATGCAATTGGACAGTGACGGGGAAAACTTTCCTGATTTTTGTCCCAAGGTAGATGAAAACTGGAAAGGTAATCTCACATGGCTTTATAGAGTGGGAAAATCACAGCTTGCTCAGTGTTGTAGCTTTGGAGTCCCTGAATGTAGTGATTCAGTTGTGCTAAGTCAGGAATGGCTCTAGCTTCATCACAAAAAATGAGGGTTCTGTGGAAAGGGTAACTACAAAGGAGACAATAAATAATTCTTGCTTTAATTATTGCCTAGTACACACATTATTCTCAGTGATACTGCTTTAGAAATTAACTTTTCACTATTCCTGAAGGAAATTTTGGTCTATCTAAATGTTAATATTAGTGGAAAACCCATTCTCTGCACTGCTTTTATGCTGAAATCTGAAGATTTTAAACCTTTTCCCATGCTGAGTAGTGAGAAAGATCTCTTTATATTAATTCAGACTTCACAGATGTCACATGATAGGAATACGTTCCAAAAGCTAAGATACAAGATTACTCCTTAACCATAGAACAAACCAACAGGAATTTTAATCAAGTCAATATCCAGTAATGACTGAATGTTTTTGGAGGTGATCCAGAATACACATTTGGGAATTTTAATCTTGAGTGCCTTTGAATTTTGTAAAAAATATTTTTAAAGTTTGGGGAGTGTGCCCCTCCAGCTGATTCCAGAAATGAGCCATCTAAGGTATTAAAGTGTTTCATCTGTTCAGACATTGAATATTGCAAATCTGTTTCAGTAATTCATACCAGATAAGATTGCAGTGAATGAGCCTAAGTGAAGAAACTTGTTTCCCTTAAACTAGGACAGCAAGTCAGAAAGGGAAGAAAAGCCAGTTGTTTTTGTTTTTTTTTTTAATCTTCCTCATATTTCAGGAAATATTAAGGGAGTAACTTTTCTTACTTCTCATCAATTAATTTAAAGTTATTGAAACTGCACTGTTTGCAGCACTGGGATAAACTTAAATTCCTTACACTCCATACATGTTTCCTCGTGTGTGTAGAGGTATCTGTGTCTGCATATTTATTACGATTGAAATGTTCAGAAAATTTCAATCCCTGTTTTGCAGAAGGATCGTGTTATCTTCAAAATATATGTGTTGGTATATCATGACTTTAATGCTCCAACCCACATGTGCTGTGTTGTTTTTTTTTTTCCACTGGAAGCAGATTCCAACAGGCTTTGCTGAGTTCTCTAAAATGGTATTGTATGACTACAAACTTTGACAGTACTAAACTATATATATTATTATAAAATTATTGGCTTATCTGTCCCACAACTTCCATTTAGAGTAATTTTATATGCAGCCAATTTAAAACAATTTGAGAAAATGAATCCACTTAAATTGCTCATTTTAAGCGTGCATGATGTCTCATTTGAAATATCAATATCAATGCGAGATGAGATTTTAGGCAGGAGGAGATTTAGGCTTCTTAGAATGAACAAGAATGGGCATTTTAGAGAGCTGCTAATCTTTCCTTTCTAGGCAGAACCCCTTCCAGCTATTTTGGAACCTGATTATGGTGGTGACTAATATTTTAGCAGAAAACTGGTAAGAGTCTACAAAGTAGGAAAAGTATTCATAGGCTTGTTTCTTTTTTGTATTAGTATAAATTCCCATTCCTTTGTTTTCTCCTTGTAGCAAATTGCACATCTCAATCTACTCTGTGCAGTGAAAGTTTAAAAGCCTAATTCTGTAAGTCATAAAACAAACTAAGCACAGAAAGGAATTTACAGTATGTTAAAAGAATAGGAGAAGAGGCTAATAGAGTTGTATACATTTCAAGGATAGATATAATCAAGTGTGTACAATATAAAGCAGAAGGTTCATAATGATTGAAAAAGGAGAAGGAAAAAAAAAGCTATTTTGTAGTAGCTGCATGAACTCTGGCTGAACCTTGCTATTTGGCAGCCTCCAGTAAGGACAGCCTAAGATGAGGCATTAGGGTTTGAATCTGAGAAGCTGACATCAAGCAGACAGCAAGACATGATATCTTATTTTCCTGAGCTATGCTGACACAAATTGAACTCCACTTATTATTTTCTTATGCCAGTAAAGTTGCATTTGGCATTTAAGCATTTTGCTTGCAGATGTTGGAGCGCTGGTTGTCTTAATTTAAATAATTTGCAGATTGTTTGGTGGTATTAAAAGATAGAAACTCATTCTTCATATGAGTCCAATTTTATAAGATTTATTTTTTTTTTCCTGACCTTGTGCAAGGTAAGAATTTGATATTAAATCCAAGTAGCCCAAGGGTACAAAGCCAGTATTCTGTGTTATTCAAAACTAGGAGTGGAAAAAACTCGCTTTGAGCTGTTTAACTGATAGAAATAGGAAGAAAATATGAAAATTCTTCACAATTATTGGAGCTAAGGAAAAGAGTGTTATTTCTTTCTCAGGCAGTATAAATCATAATAATAATAATGCAAATCATATATGAATGGCAAGTATTTAATGCTTATAGTGTATCCCTCATTGTTTAAGGGAGTTATATCTCAGCAATAATATCTACATACTCCTTTTCATAGAACTAAGGAGATAGGTGTATGGTCATCATTACTTCTGTACATATGATGCTTGAACTTTTTCAGTCACTGCCATACAGATGTTATAGTTTCCCTTCTTTAAACAAAACAAACAAACAAAAAAAAAGATACTTCTTTGTCTTGTGTGTTCTGTTGCTTTTATTTGTTTGTACGTATTCCTAGGCAAAACATTTTAAGAGAATACTTGTGATTTTTTTGAGTAGAGAATAAGATGTCAGTTTCCATTACAACCCCCCAGGGTAAATGGAGAGAATTCATAAAGGATTAGACAAAAATGTAGTACTTTATAATGAAATGTACTTCATGTAATTTATGACTACACAGTTAGAGCATAGTCTTTCTTTTCCATTTTCCCTGTGCTGCCTACAGACACTTAACAATTGTCTAGTGATGAAAAATACTTTAACACTTACTAAGAAACAATGTAAACTTGTTTTCATTTTGCCAAAATAGTTATCTTTGAGAAGTACACGGCCATGTTGTCAGATTACGTTTGCGATCTATGGAAGTGTGGCTGGGACCTAAGGCTGGAGGAGATCAGGTGCTGCCATCGGTCTGGGGGAGGTGGTGAGAGATCCACCAGCGGCATCAACAGGACAAGCCATAGGAACACCAGGGTCCTCTTCGTGTCGCTCATTTTCCTAACTGTAAAACTGGAAGTAATAAAGTCTGCCCAAAAAGCCTTGGAATCACCAACTGAAAAAATATTAGGGATTACCAATAGCAGCAAAATCCAGAGGTATTTGTGAAAAGAGATGATTGGGCCTGCTCTGCCTTCAATCCAAGTTAAGTATCACATATAGACTGTCTGTGCAAAATGATTTACTTAGATTGCAGTGAGTTACTTATGAAAAATGTGAGGACATATGTCAAATCATAATGTGTATCTTACCTAAAGCGACAGCTGAGTGTGATTTGATAGATTGCCCAAAAAGTCCTTGAAAAAAATTGTGTGTCTGTTGGACTACCAGGGATTAATGAGAGCAATTAAGGAATACACAGACATTGCAGAAAACTTAAATTATTTCTTTGCCGTTGTCTGCACCACGGAGGATGTTGGGTGACACATCTTCTCTTTTCTGGAAATAAAGATGAGGTACTGTCAGAGGCTGCAATAGCAGCAGAGGACATACTGGAACAGAAGGAAAGAATTAGAGAACCACTAGTTATTAAAATAAGAGAGTATATTTCAAGGACTTTCAGAGGAACTTAAGAATGAAGTGGTTGTACTGCTAAAACCCCTAAAATTCAGGCTCATTAAAATGAACTACTGTGCCTGATCACCAGTGACTATCTTTAATAAGAGAGCTACAGATAATCCTGGGAATTGAACACCAATTTCTTTTCTTAATATCAGGGGTATTGTGAAACAAAAATAAATAAATGAGAATCATAATAGAATAAAGACAGTGTCTACCTGCCAGAGAAAAACATACCTCCCTAATCTATGAGAGCTTTTCAGGCACATTGTTCACAAAGGAAGAAAACAATATTTTAAAACACCTTTGACAATGTTCTGAAGATACTATTGAAAAGTGGCCAAAGAAAAAGAGATTAAATAATGCCAAAGATCAGAGCCTAACAGCTCATCTACACAAGGTCTGTGAGCACTGCACAGGGGGTTACTTACAAACTCCTTTTGTGGGTGCTCCCAATGAACAAGTTGAAAATGGGTTAAGCGATGTTTCACCAACGCAGACCTGGATGAAGAAGGGGGGAGCTAAACAACACGTTCAATAAATTAATCAGTGATTTCCAGGAGCCTGGAGAAGTTATAACAAGAAGGGGTCATTTAATGTACTATTGGTTTAGGTAATTATGTGATAATTAGGACCTTGAATTTAATACACCTGTATCAATTTAAATGTAGACTGGAGAAGCAGAGGCTCGTAGCATTCAGATATCCCCAGACTGGAATCAACATAAACTCACCTGGGACATATCATGGATTTTATGGATTTTACTATCCAACAGGACTTGCTCCATGTTACTAATGCTGAAAACGACCTATAGCTAAACTCAAAATAGAAACATAGAAAACAGCTATGTTTTCTGCAGCAGAGATGAGCATAACTGAAAAAAAAAGCACACTAGACAGAGGCAGTTCATCTGGACAGTATGTATGAAAAGTAAATTTGGTATAAAATACATTTCTTCTAGAAAACCATGATACATGGTCAGTGCAGGAATGTTGCTGTTCCATTTTTTCCTCTTGCATTACTTCAAGTCACGCCAAAATAAATTAAATTGCAGATCTATTATTAAACTCAAGGCAAATTACTAATGGGCTTTCCTACATTTTATTTTGCCTTTTACTTTTCTTTTTTTTTTTTTATTTTTAGCCTGCATATGGTGTACTTTGTAGTCATCTCTGGTCAAGCTTTCATATACAGCATGGAGCTAATGAATTACTTCTGTATTCAGTCACTTAAACTTCATGAATCAGTCATCTCCTCCTGAAAACTGCTCTGGTCTGGATCTTTAACTAGTGTAAATTAGCACTGTGCCAAGAGAGAATTGAGGTGATACAATACTGTACAAAAGTCAAGGACCCAGTTCTGTATTTCTGTGGCACTGTTATATACTGCTGTTCATAAATGCTACAGATCCTAAGAGTTATACAAAGTAGATAATCTACAAAAACAAATTTTTTTTCTTCTTTTTCATGAAATCTTTCCCCTTTGTTGGCAAATCTATTGGCCTAAGACAGTGCCCTGTGAATTGTGCGATTTGAGTAATGCTGGTTCATTTTAAGTGATTTGTATTTATACTTTAGGAAATAATAGGAAATACAGAGATTGGAACACTTTTTTTTTCATTAGCATAATCTTTGTTTCTAAAACTTGTTATGAACCTACTTTCTCCTTTTCTAGTAATAACATTCTACTTCAAACCACAGGCTTTTATTCCTTGGAAGCCTTTTTCAATAGTTTGCAATTCTCCAAGCAACGAAGTTAGAATGCATCTTTGTTGTACCTCTGGTGTAACACACCAAGCACAAAACCATGGCAGTGCTAGCAGAGCTAGCCAAGAAAAACAGAAATACAGAGGGAAGGAACCAAACAGAGATCCCCTATGTATCCTGTTCTTGCCTTTAGGCAAAAGTACTGCAAGCTGCTCTGATACCTCCATAACAGTGTGTATGAAATATCTCATGTAGGGCTGGGCTCAAGCTTAGTCTCTGTTCATTTAAATGTCTAAATATCATAAAAAAGCAAAGATATTTAATTGCTGGAGTACCTAAGAAAGTATTTGCACACTATAGTTTCTCCGATAGCAAAGTCGAGTTCCTGCCATGGGAAAGCCCCTGCTCCCCCCTCACATCCAGGTGGCTGCTGCAGGCAGCCTCTTCTCCTTCCCTTCTTCCCCATTCCCAGGTCCTGCTGCCCTCCCCTATTTTTGCCTGTTTTATTTCTTGTATGTGGTCCAAGACATAAAATAATCTCTGACATCTCGCTGTACTATTCCTTGAGGACCATCGTCTCCAAAAACAGCATTACTAAGGAATCCATTTTCCCTCTGAATTAGTGGTCACCTGCTGCATCTTCCACATTAACCTGAGTGTCAGGCATTCTTGTGGCAGGGGGGAATGGGAGGGTGGGATAGAATAGGGTCAGACCTTTGCCAGAGAGGTGTGTGTTTGTTTGAAGACTTAAGGAAACTGAATACTGGGATTGCATTCCTCCCAACTTTCTGGAGGGGAATATTAATATCAGTAAAAGACCATTGCTTCAGGGAGGGAACTGGAAATGTTAATAGTTATTGGTCCAAATTCTCTCTCACTGGACTCCACAGACATTACTAAACTTAATCCAGGGAGGAATTTTGTCCACTGGGTTTAATTTAAGTGTGTAATATGATGCAGTGTTGGGGAAAAAAAACCCACATCTCTTTGGTGAATGTATTTTTGGGACGTCTCTGCTAAGTTCAGAGAGTTTGAAGTTCATTTTTGTTCACATTAGCGTGACCACAGCTGGAATGTCATTCTCTCTTTTGGTTTCAACAATTACAGAAAGGGCAAGATGCAATCAGAGAGTCAAAATAAGTCAGATGATGTGAGACTTGAGGATCCATCCTGTAAGGAGAGCCTCGGAGGATTTGGGGCATTGAATTTGTGCCATTTACAGGACAGGTGGCAAAGAGGATGCACATCCACACTATAAACACAGGAGTTATGCTGACATCAAAGTGAAACAACAGCATAAAGGTATCAAGGTAAGGAATTAGAGGATGGCTAAAACTTGAATTTTAGGTAAAAACTTTATGGACCAGAAAAACTTGATGGATGTTGAGCCCCATAAAACCCAATTTGTCAGGATAGTCTTCTGATACTGGAGCCAGAATTAAGTAGAGGTGAATCTGATGGACACCGTTCCTCAGTGTGTAGTACTTTCAAGTGAAATTTAGCAGGTGTTTTTTTTTTTTCCTACGGGACTATATCCCATCAACCTTATTCGATCAAATAGTCTCCCCCAAATTGGTGGGACAACCTTTGTGAAAAGGCAGAACTACTTATTCTACTGGTGGCACAGACCTTTCCTGATATATAATGGCAAAGAAACAGAGGATTTATGGCTCTAATATCATCTGACTTCTGTATCCAAAATTTAAAACATGAAGGATAAAATATGCTTTCTCTGCTGTAGAAAAAAGGCAGAGGAATTACATTCTTGGCATATACGTTAGAAATGGCAGCACTGGTGAGATTATATCTGTTATCTTCAAAATTGCTTTAAACCAGAAGCTTGAGTAACAAAGGACAGAAGTTACTTTCATATTAGCATATATGTCATGTTTAATCAATCAAAAGAGAACTGTAATTACTTTACTCTCTTCTTAGCTAACTTTAAAGAAAGGAAGTCATGAACCTATAAAGTAAATGTCATCCTGTTTAGATAGTTATAGTTTTATAGGTAATTTGTTGCAGACTTTATGCAGATAATTTATAATTATTTCCTTTCATGCTCATCTTTTAGCCTCGAGTCCAGTTTTTACACAAACATAAGGACTGCAGATGCAGGGAAAGTATCAATGAAACTACCTAATTTTTTTCCCAGATTTGGTGCACACATTTACAAGTTTATCAGCCACTGTGCAGCTACTGAACTTGGCAGCAGCTTGAGCTGCATATGCAGTATCAAAGCAAAAAATCGAGTGGTGGTAATAATTAGTAGGCTTGGTTAGATGACCTATGGCTTTCAGGAGGTATTTGCATGAGAAGGAATTAATTTCTTCTTTCAGCCTGAGCCTTTGGTGTCACTTTGTGTTGGATACGTTGCAGTAGGTGGTTTCCAGTACATCACCCTGCTGCTGTGAAGGAAACAAATTGCAGAGTCAGTTGAGCGGGGCACTTTAAATTGTCAAATGTGTTGAACTGCACATACAGCAGCAAGATGACTGTGTTTGAAAATAGTCTCAAATTGCCACAGCTGCTTGCCTTTAGCTTGTTTCCCACCACAAAATAGTCTGTATTTTCTGCTTCATGGGTAAAACCCCAATGTTGGAAAAACTCTGAAGTAGTCCTGGGAAGCAAAACAGAATGTGTATTTATGCAAGACAAGATTTGTTACAATTGCTTGCTGGCATTATAAGATAATTTAGTTTTCTTTTGCTCTTTAGAAACCTCTTATAGAGTAAAGAGGCAGAAAACTAGTATTCCTAAATATTTTAAAATGTTAAGCCAAAATGTGGATTTGATTTGTTATGAGTATTGGCAGTCTGACTGTTGACCGTCCTTTCTCTTCCAAGCTGCAATAAATTCAACAAAAAATATATTATTTCATCACTCACCAAACTGGAATGATTAAAATATGCACCAGGGGAACACTCCCAGCCGTGAGAGATACCGATTAGACTCTAAAGCATTGCATGTCCTTTATGTTGCTGAGACCCCAAGCACAGCAATCCCATGGAGGGCTGACTAATAATATGAATGCTTTAGAGCTGGCTTCTCTCATCAAGGGCCAAATGTCAACACAAACCTATCAGACTACTAAGCTGAAGGTAGCATACAAGCAGTGATATAGCACTCTGTCCACCTGCCTGCACCCACTTGGTCTAAAACACTAAATAGCCTTTTACATCTGGGTTGATTAGCAAAACTTTTGCCATGAGTCTGCAGTGAGGCTTAAAATTCTGCTTTTGGATCCATAGGGAAAAATGCTTAACCAGCTTTAACCTCTCTGCAACAGCTCCCTTCAGGCTGTTATGAAACATGAATTCATCTGACCTCTTCAAGGTCTGTTTATATCTTCCTGTCTGTGAGATCCACTCATTCCTTCCTTCAGCCTGCCGCAGACAAATGAATATCTCATGGTACTGTCATATAAAAAGCTACTTAAAACGTTTCAAAGCCAAAAGGGCTGCTAGTTTATACTCTTTGAAAAATCAACACAGTGTCTAAACAGCTCCATAATACACAAGGCTTCTACTACTAGGATTTATTTCTTTCCAGCTTGGTGGGTTTTTTATTCTTTTTGACCAATATGTTATCTAAGTTAACAGTATTTTTCATTTCTATAGTAGTAAGGATTAACTTCCAGCCGGAAGATGATTCAGCTGTATGTCCAATTCATTGCATTATGGGACTGATTTGTCAAAAGTATTAAACGCTAAAGTCCAAGAGCAGCACGTGATACCTGGGAGTCGAACATACATGTCCAATAGGTCTGGTGGCCAAATGCAAGAAATCAGCATTGGCAACACGGGAAAAAGATCATGGCCCTATCTGCTGCCAAACAATTCCCAAATACAGGGCCGGACTGTGAATGAAATAATTGAATTTTGCAGCTATTGTGCTTTGACCTTGACAGTAGGATCCAGGAGAGGTGGATCCTGTGCCTGACCCTGCTGGGGGCCATTTACTATTGCTCCAGTCCAGTCTTCTGCACCACCTCTGCATCAAGCCTGAGCTGCGAGTGCTCAGCGATTCTGCAAACTGGGCATAGGTTGTATCTTTTTGTGTTACATTTGCTGGACAGAGGTAATCGAGGCTGATGTCTATCTGGGTACTGATGCGCTGGATGGGAGAGGAGGAACCTTGGATCTAGGTTGCCTTGACGATGATAACAAAATGGGAATAAAGGCAAAGGATAGGATAAAAATACAAGGCAGGAGTAAAGCGTGTTTCTATTACAGGAGGGTAAGAGTGTGAATGTGCAACGAGGTCCTTCTTTTCCTACCTTTGAGCGTAAATCTATCATTCTGGTCCAGTCTAGGCTGAGTAACTGAAGAATGCTAATGAAATAATTTGGGAATTGATGGGAGGATGTAATGAATAATTCCACACGTTGTTAAGAAGACAGTATTGTTGAATTATAAATAGTCCAAATCCAAACTCTGGAAGGGTAGAAGTAAAAGTGAAGCTTATCTAGGGTTACCATAGTGTGAGGAGACGGAGTGGTTGGAGAAACCATGAGAAGCTGTGACATAAAAACAGGTTAGAAAAAAGAAAGGCTGAAGAGGTAAGAAGGAGCAAAGAAAGTGAAGGAAGGAAAAGTTACCAAAAGAAAACACAGATACGTGGGGAAAAAAAAGGCAGAAGGAAGAGGGAGAGTGAAAGCTCTACATGATGAGGAAGGAGAAGGTACTGATATACATGGCAATGAATGCTGGGCAGAGCCAACCCCTGGGGCCTCCTGACTGCTCCCAGACCATCAGCCACCCCGACTTCTGGTGTCTGTGTCCCCAGGACTGTCTTAATTTCTTTTTTTATCCCCCTTCTATCAACAGTCTATCACCAGTCTTAAAGAGCACTCAACACCTTTAAAAATCTATAAAATTCAAGACATAACAAAATTTGAGGAAAAAATGGAGCTAAAGTGGGCTAATTCAATTGGTAGCAAAAATT
Organism: Myiotriccus ornatus; assembly: GCA_036023395.1. Lineage (NCBI taxonomy): Eukaryota > Metazoa > Chordata > Aves > Passeriformes > Tyrannidae > Myiotriccus > Myiotriccus ornatus. The sequence goes on from JAYRBT010000181.1 coordinate 8,827,289, forward strand.
GCTAAATAACTAAGGATTCTGAAATTTTACAAATACTTAAGAGCCAAGAACCCAAAAAAAGACCATGCTAATTACTTATACATTCAATATAACCCCACATATATATTTAACTCAGGTACAATGACATCATTATCACCTTTAATGTTATTTATATGTAGTAATCGTCTCTTGTAAAAATCTGTTGTACTGCCTTAAAACAAACCTATTGACTCTAACTTGTGGATTATTAAGTAAGAATAGTGTAGGTCCTCACAATAAAAGAAGCATTATTTGAATACAGAAAGTACTTCAAATATTTTTAATGTCTTTTTTTTTTGGTTTTTTTTTGGTTTTTTTTTTGTTTCAGGTTGTGCTTTTTTGACTAGAATAGCTTATTGAATTCTTCTACCATTTTACCTCTTCCCCTGCTATAAATCTATACATTTTTATATTTTCTACAATTTCTTTGGGGGCTGTTTCCTTTGTAACATATGAGAATATTTTAATTTGGTTTTCTCTCCATTCCAATCATTTGGGGTTAAATTTTCTCTAATAGCCTAATCCCAGTCCAAATAAGTTTAATGAGAAAACTCCAATGTGATAAAATGGAACCACATTTTCCCTCTTAAGCCCGCACAGCAGACTTTTCTGGCATAATTGTGTCATTCAAGGGTAGAATGAGGTGTGATCTGTGACTGGCATAAGCAAAATCTCTCAATGTCGATGCAGGTAAACTGGCAAAAATACCCCATAGCCTCTTCCACCCTACTTTGTTTGGCAAGACGAGAAAAGTTATAGTATCAACAGTGGAGTTTTGTTGGTACAAGTTGCTTTCCAGTATAATGGAAGGATGTTTCTATTCCAGAAAGGCCTTCTAAGTGTGGGCCTGGAGTGAATTACACTCATGTAAATTGAGACTAATTCCAACACAGTTGTGCAGCAAAAGCTGTGTGCACTCTTGGTGTCTGCCTGTGAGCTGGAAGGTTGGCTGGAGGAAAGGCTGCTGCAACTCCCTGTGCTCCCTGAGCAGAAATAAGTCCCCTGCCCTCTGTCCAGGCTACTGTAGCTCTTGCTCAAGAAGACGTGGTGTTCACCAGGCATCCAAACTCCCTAAGTGCAGAGCCAAGGCACTCCAAGTGACAACCTCTTACAGGCATACCCATCTCACGTGCTTTCTGTTATGCCTCTTTCCTTTGATCTCCTCTGCCTGCAACAGAGGAGGAGATCAAAGAAAAGCTGAGCTCTGCCTCTTATCTTTGCACTCCTGTGTCTTCTCTTTCCTTTTTTCTCTTTATTTCTGACAATTGTAGGGGAAGCGAGACACAGAGGGAGCTCTGCCGTACAAACTCCAACCTTCTCCAATCCCAGGCCAGAGCTGCAAGGAGCACTACTGCCTGAAGCAAGTGACCTCCAAAAAATGCTGGAGGTGGCAAAAGTGAAGTTTCTTGGTTTACTTTCACAGGAACAGTATCTCAATTCCTATCAAGGACATCAGGGTGCAAGAGAGCATTTAATAATGATGTAGGGAGTTCCTTCTGAAGAGTCAGCTGTAGACCTAAAAAGTCCCAGTAATTTAGTAAGTGAATGCAAAACCTGTATTTTTCTAGAGTAATGAAAGAACTTCTGAGCTAAAGGTATTACACTTGCAAAAAAAGCAGAAAATACAGCCATGCTGAATAGCAGCTGTTCTGTGACAGCTGGAGGAGACCTAACCAAAGCCAAATCAGTTCAGATTTATCAATGTCAACAGTGTTTTGCCCTTAACTCTCATGCTTTACACATCTTTTCATATGTCTTTTCTCATTAGCCACATGGAAGAGACATTACTATAACATTCCTACCTAGACTGTCTCGATCTTTCCAATTGTCCATTATCCATAACTTCTGAGTGAAAGAAATGAATCTGGAACTTCAAAAAAAAAAAAACTTACAAAGCTTATTTTCTGCTTTGAGGTTCTGTATGCTCACAGGACTGATCCTCTCTTCAGTTTTTTTCGGGACTGGGGCTGTTTGAACTTCATTCATTTCCCCTAAAACCTCCTGACTTGAGGAACGTGTGTCTGCATATCTCTACAAGTGATGTCTTAGCTCTGGTACAGGGGATGCATCAGAAATCTGACTGCCCTCACCTGCTGTGTTTTAGGTCATAGCACGGAGCAGTTCAGAGGACATAGACTGGAATTCTGTTGGCAGGAGCTCATCTGGAGGAGGAAATCCAGGAGGCCAAGCACACTCCAAACACTAATTGCAGTCACTGCCCAGAGGAAAGGCTGCTGCATGAATGGTGGACATTCAGCTCACAGGAATGGTACAAAGCCAAACCTCTCAGTCACCTGGTGTTGTCTGACAACCACCTGTTCCTCTCTGCAGATCTGCTCCTATAGCTCCACACTGACAGCTCAGAGCCCCGGCACTCGTCATCTGAGAGTCTCAGTTTCTCCTAAGTGGCAGAGCATCATTTCTGAATATGTCAGCTTCTTTCTGAATATGCTGGACTCTTCATTTTAATATTAATGACTGGTCTCACTCTGGGTTTTTCTAATACTTCTGGGTTCATCAGGTCAAATTCAGGATCAAGAGCTGCATAAAAAAAAAATACTTTTTTAGGAATAAGTTAACCAGTACATTAAAAACAAACAAACAAAACACACACACACACACACACCAAAACAAAACAAAACCAAACAAACAAACACACACACACACAAAAATCTACATTACTTTGTGCTGGTGAAGGATCCAAAACAGAACTTCACCACCTTTTGCAACTACATGTATAAGCTTTTAAAAGATGACTGCTTGTTGGAGAGCTGGGATGCACATATTACCAGATTTTTTTCTCTCCAGTGTACTGCTTTCATATTTTCAGTGGCAAATGAACTGGGACTTAAAATGAATGAGCTGTTTAAGAGTGACATGTCTCCCCTTGCACCTGCATATGTTGATGGCTATCAGTGGAGCTCCGTAGCCAGAGTTTCTGTAGCTCTGATTCTTGTACCTTGATCATTTTCTTTAGTAATGCATTTAGAAAGCACTAGCAGTCTACCAGTGCTGCCACTCAGCATAGCAGTTCCTGCTAACCCTGAGACATCCTTGTTTATTGACTTCATTGTTCTTCAGAGCAAACAAGCATCATGTGTAATTCTACCAATCTTATTTATCTTGATTTATGTGATTATGCCTATGGTGCTAATTCTTGCCTTCAGCTCTGTTTGTTCAAATTACACACCCTTCCCTTAAAAATGCTATTGTACCTTTGGAGATTGATCTCTTTAATTCCATGTTTACATCCATTTTCATGCTGTTCAGTTGACTTCCTTTTTATATTTCTAGAGCAGGAGCACTTGCTATAGTAGTCATGAGGCATATACACATGCCTTGAATCTATCTTGCTATCACTGCCTGTCTTTTAATACTCTTCCTGAATTTTTTAATCTGAAATATGAATAACAATTTAATGCCTTCTGGAGGGGGAGAAGGGCTTCCATAAAAAATATCATATTATATGAGTTGCATGGCAAAAGGATTTGTGATTTGAATTATTACTGAACCTCACTGAGTATCCTTTCACAATCATTTGCATTTATAGTGCTATAGGGATAGGGACTTTATGGAACAGCTATTGAATCAGAACCCTGTGGTTTTGCTGTGGGCTGTGGAAGTCAAAATACTGGACTAGTTCAGCCCATTAAGGAGGGTTCCTTGAAAACATTCTGACAGCCTCCATCAGTCTAATTTTTATTTTTTTTTTTAAAGATAAACTCATGCTTTGTCTCAACATCTGCCAGCAGTTTGCTAACCAGCAGGTATAAATGTTGGCCCTCACTGGCCAAATTCTTCAGTCAGTTTTGTTTTTCTGTCTGAGGTTTTACACACCTAGGATGGCTGTGTGTGTTACACTTGAGTTTCAGTCTCTCAGGTAATAAAGCATTTGTGATCTAATTTCAAGAACAGCTGAGATGACGAATCCGCTGCTTATCTTCTAAATTCTCCATGGTCCTGTGTGTTCACTCAGCACTTAATTCAGTTCCTGAAGGTTTCAGTGGCAAAACTCTTGGAGCTTGTGAAGGAAGATATCCACAATTGCTTCCTTGTTTCCAGTGGAGGTAGGTCCTCAGATGATTGTCCTATGCAGTAATTCCAACTCCACATCTTCTCACCCTCTCTCTCTCTATCCAATAAACATGTTGACATCTTAGTTATGTGTCTGCTCTTACAGCTTATGTTCAGTGAACTATTTTCCATTTATTAGAAGACTTTTTCAGTGTTGTTGCATCCTTTGAGATTTTCTGTCAGAGTGATCCAGGCCTTATTTTTCCTGTGCATACAGTTTGTATTGGATTTACTGAAATGTGTGTCATTTAAGTAACCCAGATCAGCACCATATAGCACAAACATTCTTATGTTTGTAAAACATAGTTTTCAAAACAGATATCTTGCCAGTTGCACCTTTCCTAATGAACATACCAGGAAAGCTCTCCCAGTTCCTCATCTGGCAGGTTTTGGCATCTACCTTGATAATATTTGTAGAGTGTTAGAATAAAGGAACATCAGGGCAGGGAACCATGACTTTGGTAATGGTCATCTGAACCAGTAGTCAGACTTTTTATAACAAAAATTGAAAACTGAAAACTTTTGACTCAGCTTTCGTTTTTCCAGCAGTCACTTCTTCTCACATTTCTTTTCATTTCTTTTTTAATTATTGAATACTTTGGTAAACAACCATTTTACTGGAAATTAGATAAATTGGAAAGTTTTTAGTAATCTTGACAATTAATGGTATTGCTTAAGAAAAGGGTTCTTCAGCCTCAGTGAATACATCCCCAGAACACATTAATTGCACACTTACAATCACTCTTAGAGGACCTGCCCATTACCAATCCTTGGCCTGTTTAGTGTGGGCACATTATACAGGCTGTACAAGCAGACGGTTTTTACTAAATTAGAATGTAAGAGGGGACTACATCAGTTTTGCCTCAGTGAAATAGATAATTACTTTCATTTTAACATTTCTTGTGTTGTCTCATGTTGTGTGGTGTTGCACAGTTACGATAAGATGCATTTTGTTTGCAGAAGGTCTTGGAGCTCACTTCACTCTTGGGGCCGAGGTAGGAGAGAGATTTGATGTGAGTATCCCCTGTGCAGCTGGCAGCCTGATCCACAGGAAGGGCCCTGGGCTTTTAGGGAGTTATTTTAGCTCTTCCCCCCCCACTACTTTTTAGTAACAGAAAACCCAAAAGCTGCAAGAGGGAGAATCTATCTTCCATCTCTGCTCTTTCCTATATTTTCTCCTTCTTTTCTTCTGCCTTGTCTCCAAAAATCTTGTGTTCTAGGACAGGTATCTCTTGTGCTGATGTGCTAGAAGGCAGAGCTGTTGGTTTGTTGGGGTATACGAAGGGGATGGAAGATTGCTCCTGTCTGATCATTTTGCACCAAACTATTCGCAGGGGAAATCTCCCTCAAGGAATCAGTGAAAGGGTTCTGTGTTGTGAGCATTGTTTCTGCAGCTTTCCTCCCATGAGTAGCCCAGCTGAAGTCAACGCAGGCACAACTTACACACACGTTAAGTGTTCACAGGATCAAGCAGGATGAAGACAAAAAGCAGACAAAGCAAAGGGGAGAGAGTTAGATGTACAAGTGCAGTGGTCAGGGTGATGATAGGCACACATGTTGTTAGTTCCTTTCCCCCTCCCTCCTGCCAACCACTAAAACAAGCAGCATGTGATAGGAGGAGGAGAGGGGTGAAAATCCGAAACTGCACTGGAAAAAACCCCACTCATCTGTAATAGATTCATATTTCATAGGTCTTGTGTAGCCTTCATTTACACTCTTGGTGTTAATTCCTCTCTATTACAGAGCCCTGCGGTCCATTCTGCTCCATTTCAGCAGAGTGGAAGGAGGTGGCAATAGTCTGAACCACAGAGCACTGCAGTCTCCTCATTTAGGGAGAGAGAAATATTTCTTTTGGCAAGCAGAGGTGTGCCTGTGCTCCAGGGTCTTAGGTGTACTTAGCGAGGATGGATCAATAATGATGACTACATTTGAATTTCATAAGATGGCTCAACTTTACAGTAGGTGTTTCTCAGATTTGGAGCAAAAGCAAATATACTTTCAATTTCCAGTGAGAATGAATTCTGAAAAAGATCAGTTTTAGTCAATTCTCATTTCACAATTTTGATTTCACAATTTTATTTTAGTTCTACATCATCTGTAAAGCTTTCCAGGAGCATATTACTGGCACACTACATCTGGTATAATATCATTGAAATCTTCATTTTTTAAAGTCTTATTTTAAAGGGTATTCTTATTCACTACTGGTAAAAATCATCTTAATCTCCTTTCCCAGATCAAACTCTCTCTTGTTTTGCAGTAAGACAGTAGAAGAACAAGCACTTGAGTTCACAAATAAGTTTCTCTTTACACTTGCAGAGTATAGCTTTATTATACAATTTTGTGGAGTGAGAGAACATTAAAATTTTAGTAGCTTTATTCTGAAACAAGGCTTCAAGCACAGATGTAAATAATTCAGCACTTGAAAGCCTCCAGTATTGCATAATAGTTTCTTTTGTGCCTTGAATTTGTATAGGTAGACATGAAAGCAGATATTAAGAGGCTCTACCCACAGCAGTGTCACCATGAGACTGAGCAGTTATAGGTGAGCCACGGAAATTCCCTGTCTGGTTGTCTGTAAAATGGGGATAAGCTATTCATTTCTCTGGAATGCTGTGATCCTCAAATAATGGATGATGTGAACATCTCTGTTGAAATACTGCATCATTAATTTTCCATTGCTCTTTTGCCAACGTTTGAAGACATTTAGATCTATGATGGTTCAGACTTTAAAGCTACCAGCAGTACTGCAATAACTGGTTTCAATTTTTTTAAAAAATCTGCTTTCCTACCTTTTTTCAAAACTTTTGCAACTTGAGCCTCGAATGCATTCTTACAGAAATAGTTGATTATGTTTCCTGTGCTTTGCGTCTTCAAATACTGTCAGACCATATTCAATAATTAATTCAAACCCAAGAAGAGGTCTCTGTCCCCTTTGTATTTTGGAAGCAGGTTCCTGGATGTTGTTGTGCTGTGAGATGTAGACCAGGAGTCTTGACTGCTCTGTAACTCACCCAGGCAATAACAGTTTTGATGCCCTTGAGAAAATAAAGCGGAATTCAGAACTGGAAGTCTTTGACAATAATTTTGTACAAAAGTAAGGGAGTATACATTGAGCACAGTTTTGAATTGCTGGTTTACTGCAGTCTTCACTCCATGTTTTAAGCATCCATTTCAATCTGAAATGACGTAAGACAGTTGGGGGACTTTTGGTAGACTTTTTCCTGCTATCAATAAAAAATAAAATGCAGCTGATTGGAGGTTGCTCATAAAAATTAAAATATTTTAACACATATTTTTAAATAGGCATATTTATCTACTCTTTGTACAGATAACACTGTAATAAACTATAATTTCCTATGAGCAAAGATCTTCACACAGTCCAGCAGCGGGCAAATATTAATGAAACACATCATCCTAGGAATGTCCATATTATCGCTTTTGTTTTAAAAGCTGTCCACAGTAATGAGCTCAACATAACCTTTTGCCCCCCAGATTTCTGCAGAGTGATCCACCTGGCAAACAGTTAAGTCCAGACCATAACTGCACAATACAGCCTGTAAGTGTCAGCATCTTTTCCTTGCAAACTGTGCGTGCGTGTGCATGTGTGTGTGTGTGTCTGAGCGCATGTTTTAAAGACCTTGCCTAATCACACCTCACTTATTTTTAAGTAGAACATGTGGTTTAACTTTGCACCCACTTTTCTACTAGAAGACTAAATGTTAACACCCAGGGGCACCTGTCTTAGATTAGTGAATAGTTTACTACAAATGATGAACCAAACTGATGGGATTATACTTGGTTCAGAAACACAAAACTGAGTCAAACAGGCTTTTGCCTTTTCTTTCTTTATTTATTTCAAAGTACAGAAGATGACACTGAAAACAAAGGGAAAATGTGTCTATAGTGCTGTAGCTAAAAACCATCTGACAAGTTTTGCTGACACGTTTTCTGTGTGGAAGGACCTGAAAATCTCATGTCCACTTGACAAGAGCATTTTTGTCATTCCACAGTGGCAAAACAAGTGCAAAATGTGAAGTGGTCTGCACATATGGCCTTAGAGGGCACTGAGGTTTGGTGAGGGTCAACTTTTTTTGGATCTGGGTAAATTTCATGGTCCCAGCTGTCCAGATGATTTGCAGAGGACACCAATATACTGAAGCAACCTGCTGTGAATCTTCATCCAAACAGGTTAATGCATGGCAGGCACCCTGTATGGTTCTCAACAACTTCACAAAAGTGAAACAAACTTTCACCAGCACTAGCTACCTTGAGCTTTCCTCTCCTTGTCTTCTCATTGACTGGGTATAAATTACATGATTCTCCTATGATCATTTAGGACTCTGTTCTTCCATAAATATCAATTAATTCTCAACAGTATTGACAAAGAAAGAGTTATATCTTTGTGGATAGTGTGTTTTTAGATGCTGAATTAACAATCCAAGTACTTAGGTACACCCATGATTGAATTTATTTTGTTTTTTTTACAAATTTAATATTAAAAAGGCAACAATAGATTTCTTTCTTACTGCTTTCAACCACTGACCAAATATACACATGTATGCCTGCGCATGTATTCATACTAACACACACATGCACACACACATACCACATTATTACTTTGCACTTAGAATGGCAACTCCCTTTTATCTCTACATGTATCTAATAAATTATTTTCCCTTGTCTTTCATCAACCTCTGCTTGTCAATGCCTCTTTGTCTGATTAGTGTTATCTGCTGCTTTGGATAAAATATTTGGGGGGGGGGGAAGTGGAATTAATAGAGATCAATTGGTTGCTTTTTGGATTCCTTCATATTGCTTATTGCTCTGTCCAGTGAACCTTTCTCCTTTCCCAGGGCATTTTTGTGGTTTCAAATACTGCAGCAAAGCTTTGTCATTTCTTTGGAATGCACACTGCATGGTTGCTGTAATACTGTTGCTGTCATGTTTTCAAACCTCTATTTTAGATGTCCCTGCTGACACAAATTGGAGTAATTTAAGAGGCAACTTAAAAATAACTTTATTTTTCTGTATTTTATTATGATCACTTAGTTGCTGATTCACAGACATGAGTGGAGCAGCACCATCAAACTCCTGCCCTTTTCAACCTTGTAGTCACAAGGGACCCATGGTATTTCACTTCATGCTAAAAAATGGTATCATTTGCCTTCATATTTGATTATCCAAGTACAGGCTATTTGTCTGACAAAGGAAAGCTCAATATTTTATTGTGGGTACACAGAAAAATAAGACACAAAATACTGGCACAAAATTGGACTTTTTGAACGACAGGACTACACCTCATACAGTTAATAATAATATAGTAACCCTGGGTGAATTCAAATATTCTGGCCCGTGTCTTGGCGCAGAACACTGAGTGGCTCTTGGTGACAAGCTGGCAGGCACCATTCCACCGGTGATTGGGAAGGGATGGAGCCTTCTTCTGGATAAGTATGACTGCCAGAAGATCCTGTCACCCACCTCTCACTTCACTCCTCCAACTCTCCCGCTCCTCCGCCGCATCACAGCAAAGCCTCCATGGCACCAGCAGAGAAGTGACCTTTTATCCTCATTCCTCGTGCTGTTTCACTGAACCTCTCCGTGCATGGCTGTGTGCCCCCTGGGAGAAGTGAGTGTGAAACCATTCCTTGCACACACTCCAGGTTTTCTTGCACTGATGAAAAATACTGCACTGAGCTGCTTAACGCACCAGTCACGGCTTGTGTCTCTGGACACGACCCTCCTCAAAAGCATGTGGCTGAAATGGTTGTTTATTGATTGCAGCTCTTTGATAGGGAAAAAAAAGTCAAAAATAGACTATGAATGTCAATAAATACAGTCTGGGAATTGTGAATTATTAGGGACATCAGGTTTCCAGCAGATGTTCTTATCCCGTAACAGGAGCTGATTTAACAAGTCTGCTTACAGCTGGCCTTGGAGCCCCATGGAGCTGAGTCAGCAAGCCAAGCTTTGTGGGGCTGAATCTTCTCTTAGCCTTCACTATCGGCCATACAAATAAGCTGTAATGATTTGAGAGAGGCTGAATTCGTGCTCAGCACCTTAACAGAGAGCGTGTGGTGGTACTGTGCAGGAGATGCTGAGGAGAGTGGTTGTGTTGGTAAATTTAAGATGCTGATTTACTCCTTCTGAGGAAAGGCTCCCACTTTGTGAAAACAACCCATGTGTTGAATATGGCTGGAGCTGCATTTGCAATAAGATGCCTGCCCTGCAGCTGTGAAACCTGCAGGTGCATAAATCTCTAACGTTTATGACAAAATCTGTGTCGCGAACATTTTCTTATCACAGCAGATCAGGGAGAGAAGAAGAAGGGAAGGCTGAGAAAAGGCTGCGGACAGATTTGAGCTGCTTGGGAACACAGGCCACTATTTAAAGAAGGCATCCAAGTCCTGCTCTCTCTGGAGCTGGTAATTGTGCCTTTTGCTTCCATGGGAATAGGAGCAGGCCTTTGCCTGGCAAATGTTTGCATATAGCCCAAATCAAGTCATTAGTTGCCATGTGTCCAACCTGTATTTTAAGGCCCTCCAGCTGAAAAGTCCATTTGCATATTTATCCCAGCCAGGAACATGGTAATTAAGTCTGTGGCGTTGTACACAACCCCGAGGAAAGTCTGCAATTCAATAGTTCAGAAAGACTCCCGCTGATTTCAATGGGGTTTGGAGCAGTCACACACTCGGAGGGTGTTTACTGGATCCCAGACAATCCCAGTACTTGCAAGAATAATCAAATTAAAACTTCAAATTATCAACGCCTCTGCCATGTGAAAATACCAGCTCCACCTTTCAGGCAAGAGAAAAAGCATTACAAAAGGGGTGAGGCTTGTTCTTTGATATGGTCTACTCTGTATTGCTACACATTACACAAGTTCACCCAGCACTCGCCCTTGTCTCAGCCCCCAGCAATGCAGCTCATCCCTGCCCAGAGAGGGGTGGGAGAGCAGCGAGATGGGCTTGGACCAGAATAATGTGCAAGGCTGTCAGCACAGCAGGTAGGGGAAAATGATTGTGCTGGAGATAAACACAAAGGCTTTAGGCTGCCATTAAAAGACGATCTTGTTAAAAACAAACAAACAGCTATAGCAGCAGGATACTTGAAAGGTAGATAAGTCTTCCACATTGAGGGGTGTGTGGGGGGGGAAATGTCTATGGTAGGAAAAAGGCATTTAGTAGAAGTGAAAATCCTTAACTATGCTTTATGGAGATTGGTCAAAAACAGTTTCTGCATCTGGAGTTTTACTTTGCTAAAAGAGATATCACAATCTTTTGTGTGATTCAGAAAAAAAAAAAAACACAACAGCATGAGCTGAAATTTTAATTGCACCCCTGATTGCAACTAGGACTTCTTTTTTTCATATTTTATTTATTTATTTATTTGTATTTGTGTTTTCAGGGACAAATACTTATCTGCTGTAAATCTCCAAAGTCTTTTTGATTTCAGTGGAGGTGTACATCACCCAAGGCTGTCTTCTTCCACAACATACTAGTGAAGCTTGCATCCTTCAGCAACAGCCTAATGCACCACAGCATCTTCTATGCAGTTGATAATTATTTAATTTACATTAAACTGTATCAAAACCCATGAAATATTGCCAAATATGATAGCAGTCTTAAAAGTAAATTGAAAATATCGAGCCATTTGAAAGGTGGCTCCAACTTCAGCCAAGGTTTGTGCACAGCAATGTCCACACCCTCTGCCAGCTCCTCTCCCTCGCTGGCCCTCGGATTATCTTTGCCAGGTCGGGTGGTCCATGCAGGGTAGAGATTTCATGGCATATTGCATTGCTGAATGAAAGGGGGAGGGAAAAAGAGGCCTTGCAGAAAGAGAAGACTGACCTAGAGGCAGTTAAGGATGCCTGAAAGAAACAAAGACATTGGGCCTGATTCAAATCCCATTGAAGATGATGGAAACATTTCAACGGGCCTTGGATCAGACCTCTGCAGTGAAATGAAATGGAGAAATAATGAACAGCTTTGGAAACAAACAAATTGGGAAGTGGTGGAGGGAGATGGCACGTCTGTATAGAAAAGAAAGTGGTCTGGCAGCGAGAAGAGGGCCTGTGTAGTTAAGAACTCAGATAGGGGTTGGCAGCTCACAGCACAGGAGCTTGGCAATGACCTGAAAATACTGACAGAGAGATTTGTTTGCTTTTATTTTGTAGTGTGTGGCAGCAAACAAGGCCCAGAGACACATGAGAGAGAAGAGTGACTGGTTGGCTGACTAGAAAGCAGAGTTAGTGATTCCAGACAAGGGGACTCATCCCAGGGGATCTCCCTTGTCCCTGTCCACTTCTTGCTTGTTTTAACCGGGAGTTCATTTTTGGCTGAGGAATAACTTACCTTGAAAATAATACATTCCAGGCAGGTCCTCATGTAGCAAACTGTGAATGTGACCTAATAAATTCTCAACTGCTCTGCAAAACATCTAGGATTTTATTTTTATTTTTTTCTTTTTTTTCTTTTTTTTTTTTGCCTTTTTTTTTTTTTTAATAAAAATACATAATAATTCACCATGTAACTGTTAAATCCAGACTGGATTGCAGAGTTAAACCAAATCAGCCTCAGATCCTGCTTCCTCATCCTGACAAAAAATCCTCTGCCTAAGGTTTCTGGGAAATGGGAACATATAGAAAAAAAACCCACAACAAACAGAAGTATGAATTTAATTACCAATACTATGCTTCTGCCTCAAAGGGGAAGGAGAAAGATAATTGCTTAGGGTCTCTGGGTGGAATCCTTTCCCCATGGCCAAGACAACAACCAGTCTAGCCAGCATCTCAATGACAGGAGAGCAACGTGCAGCGTGTTTTGTAGTGTCAGTGATTCTGCATAGAGTCATAACAGGTAAGTGAAATGGTAATTAAAAATGGAAGGAAGGGCTGGCCAGAGGTGAGAACAGGTGGCACGAGGAGGGGGCAGCATTTTGTTGAGTGTGAAATGGCAATATAAAAATATGCAGCTACAGGCAAAGCAGCATTCTCGTGGGGAATTTTTGCAAAAAGCTCCAGATAGAGAAATAAGAATCTGAAAGGGAAAGGTGGAGGGCTTTTCCCCCAAGCTGCATAAAAAAAAGCCCAGAAAATATGTGGCAGTCCAGAGATGCAAACAGGTTGTTATGATAAATTAAAATGTCCTGTGGGGAAGCAGATTTGAAAGGGCAAATGTGCTTACAAGGGATAAGTGTGACCTTTTGAAAAGGAAGACCACAACAAAGAGTGGAGGGTATGGTGCTTTCTGGCATCGGAGGGATGCCATGGATTCCCAGCCAGGAATTTCTGCCTTCCAGGAGCATGTGTGCTGCTGATGGCCATGCTGGGATGTTATTGAGCTGCTGTCAGTGACAGCCATGGGGTCATCCTGCTTGCTGTCCATCTGATGGGTTGTTAAGCTCAAGGACATGAGAGGAGAGAAAAAATCTTGTTGTGACTGGTGGTCCTCTCCAAGGCTGGAGGTTAGAGGCAGCCTCTCTCAGCAGCTGAGGGGAAATGGGCTCGAGAGTTACCTTAGCTGCAAACAGAAAAATAATTTGGACAGAAAAGCCTTTCAGGGAGAGCAGAGTTTCTTTGGTCCTGTACTTGTTTAGTTTTGGTAAATGGATCTCTGAAATATTTCACTGGTGTTATAGAGGGCTGTCTTAACTGAAATGCATCCCCTTTGGAGCTTGGAAAGCCAAGGCTGATTTGGGCTTAAAGTTTACCAAGTGGATATGCCTTTTTCTTATTAAAAAACACACACAGGAGGCATCTGAACTTATTTAGAAAACAGAAAGACTTGAAGTGCTAATGCATTAGATGATATTTCTCTTTGACTGGGGGAGGAGAGATTCCCTTCTCCTGAGGTTACAATTCCTTTGCTGCCAACCTGCAAATGATCTTCCCTTCATGCAGATAAAATGATAGAGAGATATAGCTGAGTACTATGTTCCTGAATGCTTTAAGCTGTTCCTCCTTTCTTATATGTGTTTGTTTTGGAGTTCTCGTCTGGTTTCCTAATACATTTTAACTTATTCCCTTTCATCATTCAGATAAAATTGTCAAAGGCTACTGAATGTTTCTTTGACATAAAATGCCTTCTAGCAGGAAAATAGCATTTTGTCGTGCAATAATAACTCAGGTTTTTTGAATCTGTTTATTTCTGTAACAGTTTATGAATTTGCATTCCTATGTTTGCTTGTTGCTGCTAAATTACTCTGAAAGTCAAGGGTTATAAGAAGGTGCATTTTATAAACACAGAAAATGAAAATAGACTATTTTACTATAATTCTATTTAAAATGCAAGCAATCAAGAGGTAAAAATCTATAGGAATGATTCCTTTCACAATTCATTTTCAGACTAGTTTTAAATTTTGATACACCGGGGGAGAAAAATATCTCCCTGTATGTTTGCAAAATATCTACTTCATATTTTGGCAGAAGACTTTGATCTCTATCAGAGTGCAAATGACTAAAAATTAAACATGAGGAAGAACATGGGGAAAGGTATTCAGCACAAACTAGACAAGGGGGATCTTTTCCTTCTTCATTTAAAATGTCACTTAAATTCTCCTTCGCAGACAGGTATTGGGAGATACCACATTGGTCCTGATCCTGCTTTGTCCCCTTCCTCCTCAGCCACCTGCAAGAGGACATAGGTAGCAGAACTTAGATTAAATGGTGTCAAGTGGGACTGAATCTTCTGGCTCTGGGGCTTCCCCCTACCCGTGCTTGGCCACGATGGGGAAATTCTGCGTGGGGGTGTGCCAGACCCGACGGCCCTGGTGTTGCAGGAAGGACTGAGCAGCCACAAAGGGCTCCAGCAGTTCACAAATGTATAAATAAAACAGATTACAGACATTAAATGGAAAAGTGAAAAAATTATCTTTGGTATCTAGGAAATGAATTGGGCTTAATCCACAAACGATTTAACATTTTGTGGCCAGGAGCTGTCCTTTGCCATAGCTATACAACCATCTCAGTTTATCAATAGGTTCCTATTGAAAATCCTGGTTGGTTTTTTTAATAACCCATTGCTCCCTGCTCATGAGAAGGCTCTGATAAGAATAAAACCAGTGTTATGTAGGTGAAAGGCATCAGGTGAACACTTTATTCCCTGCCAGTGTCAGTCTTTACCCCAGATTTCAAAAACAAAATACTGCCCTAATATCCTGATTCACATTTACACCTTTCAGACATTTGTAAATATTTTCATCTTGGAACAGTGCACACAATTCAAGGCTAGCCTGTTTGTACGTCTTGGCAGACTTGTAGTGTGTTAACTAATGATTATTAACACTTTTCTCCATTTTCTGTTCTAACAAATACGAGCAAATGAGTTCCATGAAGAATAGAAGTCTGTGTTTATGCTGAGAGCTTTCAGCTTCTAAGCCTGCTCTACAGTCCTATAAAAATGTCACCATTTAACTCATACAAATTTAGTGAAATTCACAGATTTAATATTAAGCGCACAATTTCTTCACTGGATATCGCTTCTCACTCTTTGACAGCCAGAGGTCTTGGAGACCATGCTTTTTTTTGTCTTCTACGTGTGTAAGGCAATGCAGGGAAAAGCAGAAAATCAACAGAGCCCCATTAGCACAGGCTGTGACCCCTGCAGGGGAGCAGGACTCGCTGCCTTGGCAGAGCGAGCGCTGCACGGATGCACCACAGCTACCCCAGCATTCGGCTTGCTTTGGGTGTCTCTGAATGTCCAGGCACAGGGACACAGAGACAGTCTCTTGGCTTCATGTGATATAACTCCTTTGATGGCAAAGTACTGGTCACAATATTCTTGAAAGTGCTGTAGAAAATTAAAACATCATTTAAAAATGTATACAAGAATGGCTTGTTGAGATTGCATATCCCTTCATTGTTATAGGTCTGTCTTTCTTGCAGTTTCAGTGGTTCTATTTCTAATGGAAACAAAAAAATAATGCTTTTTTAGATGTTAAATGCTGTTATTAGTCTCTTGCTCACAATGAGAGCTTTGCAGGAGGATTTGTTCAGTTCTTCCTCGAATCACTGCCACATTTCAGATTGCACAGCGGATTGGAGCCACATCAAAGTAAGGGGGGCTTGTGGGAGAACACAGCCCCAGTCTCTGTAGGAAATAGCCTCAGCAAGGGGCGGGTTGGTGCCCTACATTCTGGTGTTGCTGTTCTCAACTCCGCTGCAATGGTTAAACTTCCTGGTGCAGGGGAGCACAGGTAACCGCACACAAAGCAGGGGGTGTAAAAGGAACTCTCTTGCTGATAGCCATCTGGAGAGCACAGACTTCAGCTCACTCCGACTTATTTTTAGGCACCAAGCTTCATACTCTTTAAGGGCAAAGAGAGGGGAGTAAAAATAGGCCAATTAGTATAATTTCTAAAAAAATTGCTTAAAGATCCTAAGCAATTGCAGAGGTGACTTTAAAATTTAAGAGGAATGAAAAACAAACGGGCTAGGTAGAAAATTTTGGGCCTCTAAGAAGATTACTTAGCCAATAAATTGCCTTTTTTATTTAAGGATCTTTGAAGTATTCTCCCTGGAGAGACTATCTTAAAGCTAGCTTTAGTTAGTAGCATTGGGTTTTTAATGGCTTCCGAATGTACCTTTCCTATTTTCTAGTCTTACTGTAGCCTCTTACCTTCCCTAATTGTTTTGTTATATTTTCACTCTGGGTTTTGAAGAGCAAACTTAAAACTGTGGAAAGTGGGGGTTTTGTGTGTAAACACAAGGTGATATGTGGCATTATTTCAGGCTTGCCATGGTCTGTTCCCGGTTTGTCACACAGACTCACGTTAGTTTGTCTGCAGCGTTGTGAATTTTAGGAAAAGATTTCAGTCCTGCTTGGAAATCTCTGTGCCATCAGCTCATTGGACATCTGGTTTCAATTTACAGTGTATCTGCCTGAGGGCATATAGCACCCCCAGAGTAAATAATAATAATAATGTTAATAATAATAACAATATCTTTAATATAGTAATAATAGATGTAAATGAAGTACATGTTCTTGAGTTTCCAATGCGGGAGAAAACAAATTAGAAAATGAATTGCCTGGAGGTTTGCATTTACATTGCACGGATGGTTTACATTTTAAGCAACATGAAAACAGACTGCCTTCAAGGAAGACCATGAATATTTGGGGAAGATTTATTTAAACCAAAGATTTGGGGAAATGTTAAAACCAGATGAATTCCATACACAATAAATGTGCTAGATCAAGTAATTTGGTTCAGCACCAAATGTGGGTCTAAGCATATGAGTAAAATCTATATTTAAAATCAGGTACGGGTAAATTTCTGCAACCCAACAGGAAAGCAAAATGTCTTCTTAAGCTAAGTGCAGGTATTTACTAATGAAGGCTGAAAGTAGATGGCTGAATGGAATTGGATATGTGGGTGAAATTTTAGGCTCTGGTATTCCCATTTGAGTTTGTCTCGTAGAAAGCAAAATCCTTCACAATAAACTATCAATTTGAATAAAGCTTTTGAAGAAAGTGAGAGAGATGCATCAGTGAAAGCACCAGCAATCAGTAGCTCCTCACATTTTGTACTAATGAATCTTTACTTTTATTCCAAAAAAGAGAAGTAGGGACAGCTTTAAGACAGACTCCACCAGAGTCTGTTGACTGCAGCTTTCACCCAGCCATCAGAAGTTCACATTCAAGGTGCTCCTTGAAAGCAGAGACAATTGCAACCTGAACCTCAGGGTCTCGTCTCCTGGGTCCTGACTACACGGCTGTTAAATATTCAGGTGTGAGATTTTTTCCCCCTTGTTTTTCATGGAGAACTTCAGGAGGTCTCAAGGTCCTCTTCATGCTGACCATGATGTAGAAACCTCACAGGTAGAATTCCCAACTTCACAGCAAGACAAGACCAGCAAAAGAAGTTGCAACAGCAGCAGTTCCAACACTGCAGGTCACCATCCACCGGAAGGAGGACAACACAAAAGCTGGTAAAGAACAAACACCTTTGGGAGTCCTGCCCTGGGGTGGTTGAGCACTGCCTTAGAAGATGGTCAGGAAAAGTAATAGCTGGATGGCATGAAGTGCTGCTTCTCAGAACAACTCCTCTGCCATGGGACATGAGTTGGTACATGGAGCGAGACATGAAGTAGTACTGTGATCGTAGTATGAACGAGCATGATTTGGGTGTTATGTAGTTTATATGTGCATGTGAAATGAAAGAAAAAATACATGGTTTATTTCCATAGGAATACACTAAAGGAAAAAATTAGAAAAGCAAATCAACTCAGAATATGTTTAAAGAAATTCTGACAGAACAATGGATAGTCTTCATGTTTCCCTGCCAAGTAAAATTACAGAACAGGAAAGCTACGAGGGAAGAAAACAGTCAAAATCGAAATTACAAAAATCTATTCAAGCTAAAAAATATATATATAATTTGAAAATTAAACTTTTTCCCAAGTGAGGCCAAGAAGGAAAGAATTCTGGAATATACGGTGCCATCTCTGAGGACTGCAAGAAATCAGAAAAACAAGTAACCAGATGCTGAAATAAATTATTTGGGTGCTTCAGAATAGAAGATCACTTTCAAAATGAAAACATGAAAAAATATAGAGGAGGAATGGGAACTAGAATAGCATGTAAGGTTATTTTCTATCAAACTGAAAGATTAATACCTACACTGCCCTGTACCTGCATATGTCAGGAAGTTTAGACATCATCAGAGACAAAAGACCTGGAAACAGAGGGCATGAAATACAGTAAAAATAGAAAATAACCCTGATCCAGTCAAATATTCAATTGGTTTTAGGGAAATTTGGATCAAAACTTAATTTTCCTGGAAAATGAAAGACGTAGATGTGAAATGAATGAAAGTAGATGTGCTGTAAGTGGATATAGTATTTGATCAGGTATCTAGTTATAATGACCAGTTTAAACAGACAAGAAAGCTATGAAAATAATGGTGGGCATCCTAAACTACTTTATCTTCAAGAATAACATAGGAGGAAACAAATGTAAGTAAGTGTGGTTTAATCCCTCTATGAGAATATAGCGGATTCACTTTTAAAAATAACTGATTTACTGAACTCTAGCTAAGGTCTTTGCAAAGGCTTGAACAACAGGAGGTGAGAGGGGAACCAGTGGATATCTGTGATACAGACTTTAAAAAGTTTTCACAAGAGCCAATTAAAGACATCTGTAAATCTGGATTACGGTTTTGTGTGTAACTGGGAACTGTGGAAGACACAGGACCATGGAGGAGGTTTAAAGGTTCCAGTCTCACCATGTCACAGTTCTGGAATAGGACCATAGTTGAGGTAAAGGGCTGGTGTTATGCATGTGCTGAAAACTGAAATTAGGCAGCCAGCCCTGGCCAAAAGGTGTATGAGCAGCTCTGGGTAGATGACACAAAAATAAGGAAATCAGACAGTATTCTGTCAGACAAAATGTCACTTCTTTACAAAATAATTTACTTTAGAAGGTACAAATTAAACTGCATATTCACTCCTCTGGGATCTGAACTTGCTATGAATTTCTAAGGAAAATTGTTTAGGCATCGCTATGGACAGCTCAGTAAAGACATCTGCTCAAATTCAATATGTAGCAGCAGTCAAAATTGTAAATTAGATGTTAGGCTGCATTAAGAACTGAATAGCTGTAATACAGAAAATATGGTACCACTTATAAATCTGTGAAACAGACCTGGAGACTGAGAGCTTTCAGTTTGTTCTCTTGATCTTGAACAAAGGAAAAGAAAGAAAGAAAAACCAGAAGCCTGAGGTGGCAACAAGGGATGATAGGAGTTACAGTGAGGAAACATTTAACTTTGGAGGCCTTGGGAAAGAGGATCTAATTTCTAAAGAGGAAAAAATAAGCATGCAGGTAAAGGTAGAAACATATGCTGTAGTGGAAGCTGAAGTGGAAATCGGATATTCTTACACTGCTCTTTTGTACAGAACCATTTCTGGTATTTGAAACAAGCACAGCCTTTAATAATTCTACTTTGTATCAGAGATCCGCTAGAGCTGCTGACGTGAGGTCTGGCATTTCAAATGCTTTGGTCATTCAGTGTTTGCAGCAGGAGGTAATGTTTCAGGAAAACTTTGATTCTTCTCACTTTTTACACTTTTCACGTTTCTAGGGACATTTGCAAAAGGCTCATTTGTCTAAGTTCAAAAACTCTCTTTAATTAAAAAGCCATCTTTGTGAATGCAAATGAATACATCAAAAACTCTCAGAAGTCCACACAACTAATAATTAATCTAGATTTCAAGGACTCTCTAACACTATTACATCATGAATACCTCCCTTATTCAAGAATGGGCATCCTTCTAGCAATTAAAAGAAAAATTTAAAAGATAATTAGACACAATTCTCCTCATAATATTTTACACAGGTATATGATTTTGAAATTAGGTCAAGGGAGGGAGGGAAAATAATGATTCATTACAGAGGCTCCAAGAGGCAGAATTACCCCATCGTAACTTTTAAGTAATCTGTTTTTCTAAGTTGTCATCATAACAAATGACCATTGCTAATGAATTAGGAAGCCAGAGAACACCTTACAGTGTATGAATAAACTGGGTGCAGTCTGACATCTGTCTTTATCAAGAAAGATGCCAATGAAATCTTTGAAAAGTTTATATATTACAAAATACACAGCATATATATTGCTTATATACTGTGGTGATGTGCCATATAGAAAAAAAAGCTGATTAATTGCACAACAGCAATTACAGAATAAACCTGGGATACCAAAGCAATTATGCCAAAATACATCAGTTGCACTCCCTGAAATAATAGGGGAAGGGATAGATGTAATTTATTTTAATGGACCAGCAGAGGTAATAAAGAATTGCTTAATATCTTTCTTCATAGATTTAGATCTTTATGATAAGATTTTTATGAAATGGAATATATAACCCAAATAAAATGAAACCAGATTTAATGAAATTGCCCATCAATAGCACAAGTTTGGGGTTTTTCCTTCAGTCTGGATGAAGTTCATGCAGCCTTATAGTGATAAGTATTGATAACTACTGTTCACAGAATACTGATGAAACCTCCAAGGCTTTGTAGAAGTCCAAAGTATTATTGTTAAATAGTCTGAAGCTTGGACAACATTCCAAGCAAAGTTGAATACACATAGATAAGAAAATTTCATTTATATTTGGCACATGTTTTTAGCAGAAAGAGCATTTGAGCTTCATTTTAATATTCAGAAATTTTAAATAGAATGTTTCTAAGACAAATATTTTTATAAGTACACAGCAGATATTTTAATGTGTTCATAAACATATATTTACTGCATTCTGCCATCTTATCTATAAACACTGAATCAAAATTTTTGGGAAAAATTAATTTTCTGTTCTGAAGGAAGAGTTTAAAACTCCTGTCTATATTCTGCTCTGTGGCCATGCTGCTGAGCATTCAGGAGATTTCAGCAGGAACTTGATAGGGCGCTATTTGTGTGAGCAGCTCGAAGTTCAGTAGGGCAACCCAGAATGTGACAAGATAAATATTAAATCTGTTAGTGCCGAGTGTCTCATTTCCCAGGACTGAACTGAAACTGTTTCTGATACTTTTCTGAAAAATCTTTTAAAATCCCTGTTATGATCTGGTCTAGATGGCAGCTGAAGTCACTGAGAGGATTCCCAAGTGATTTACCAGAGCTGAGTCTTTGGCAGCAAAAAGCTAAAACCTCCAAACCCATGAGGAGATCTGAAGACTCCTTCTCCCTGCCTTTCCCTTTCAGAGCTACATTTGCTGCCAAGCACTTGCATTTATCAGTCTTCAATTTTACTCCAAGCTCTAGGCATGTATGTGGGGTGATTTTAGGAAGCCTTACAAAGCCAAAAACGTATTGCAGCATGAAGGGTTTCTGAAGAAATGTGGGCCCAACCACACTGACGCTGATAACCAAAGGATTGCAGTGCAGCGTGGGTGCTCACACAGCCGCCTCTGCCTGCGCTCCCGGAGGCACCGCCGTTCCTGTGCTCCACACCAGACCAAAGGGCCCTGCACGCAACCATTCAGGGTATGTGAGGTCCCTGCAGGGGCTCGTGTTAAACAGCTTACCATGTGCAGAAAACCACCTGTCACACCTGCCACCTGGGCTCCTTAAGCCAGCTCAAGGTATTCCTGCCCCTCATGCCGATTCCCTCGAGCGTGCAGACACCGATGATGACAATATCTCCTTGACTCTCCACAGTCTTCCCAGGAAGAATGCTTGTAGAACACACTTCACCTTATGTATTCTAGACCAGAGATAAGGGAGAATATTTTTACAATGACGGTGCTGAAACACTGGCACATGTTTCCCAGAGAGGTGGTAGAGGCCTCATCCTTGGAAACATTCAAGTCCAGGTTGGACAGGGCTCTGAACAACCTGCTGGAGTTGCAGATGTCTCTGGTCATTGCAGGGGGTTGGACTAGATGACCTTTAAAGGTCCCTTCTAACCCAAACCATTCTATGGTTCTATTTCTAAACATTTGGCAAAGACTGGCTAATTAACCTTCTGAAAGTCTTGTAAGGAAAGTAAGAATCTTTCCTTTCTTTTAAAAACTAGTGTTATTCCCCAGAAAAAGAGTTTGCAGAGTTGGAATTTGAGGACTATTTTCCCTACTTCTTATCCTTCTGTCCTTCATCTCTGCTTTCTCTGATGTGCTCTCTAACAGATCTCTCTCAAGTCAGAGACAAAAAGCTCAAGCAAACTCTGTTCCCGAGTTTCTGCTTCTGTCAGGGCAGCACACATGGGCAAATCACCTTACAGGTTGTGCCCAGATGAAGCAAGATGGACCAAACATACATTATTTCTGATGGGTGCTTTTTTGACCTTCTTTTGTTTTAGGAAGTTTTCTATTGAAGGCCATTAACATAGAGGAGAATAACTTCAGAGAAAACACAGGGTGTCACGTGGGGCAGGTTCTCTTGCTCAGAACCCAGCAGGCATCCAAGCTGTTAGTCTGCATGAGCAAAGAAACTGAAAAAATTCAGGTATGTTTTTGAGAGTAATAATTGTCCACTACTTACAGTGATTAATATAAGTGGCAGCAAAGCTCCTTTATGGAACCAAACAGCTGAAACAACATCAGTCTCCATCCACAATACAGTCAGGTTTTATGACCTGAAGGAAAGGCAAGCACTGAGGGGGATTTCACTGACGTTGTTCATGAGCACTTTTGTGTCTGTTCGAGATGAGGGAAATACCAGAGCAGCTGGAGAAGAGGAAAACAGCAGACTCAGAAGCATGTTAGTGTCCAGAGAGCAAACCCACAGAGTGAGTGTTTAGGATCAGTTCTGCCTCAATGAGGTGATGAAGAAGTCGGTGTCGGCTGGACAAAATGTTATTGAGGCCAGAGGTGTAACAGCTGCCCTTCATTTCAGATAACCATAAAGCAGCAGTTACAGTCACTTATGAAACTGTAGCAGTCTCCAAATCAAAGCCAAGAAGCATGTCATCACCCAAAAACCAAAGGCAAGTGCCTGGCCATTTAGGAATGTTTGAAAGGATGAGGAGAGGGAAGTAGAGTACATATAGAGATGAAGAAGGACCTAAGCACAAAGTCCAGAAAGAGAGAGCAAGATTATTTGCCAAAGTTCAAGATGTGGGCTCAAGGTATAGGCTAAGGAAACATTTCTTATTATTTGATTTTTTTGTGTTCAGGAAGATTAGATTTTTTTCAGCCTTCAAAAGTATACAAATTTGTATGGAAGATGCTCCCAGTGCATTCAGTTTTTTCTTCTCTCTAGAAAAATCTCTTTTTTTTAGCCAGCTGCTTGAATCCAAAGGAGGTGTTGTGTGCATTATTTAGAGAAAACTGGCTGTGTATTTGTCTTTTCTCCTGCTCTTGATCCTTATATTCTATGAGACTGAACACAGAATGCAGAAATAGGAATCACCATGATACCCCACTGTGGTATATTATACAAGAACTTCAGAGACACAGAGTAAACTTAGAAACCCACAAATAGGTATTTCACATCTTCAAAGTCTTCTCTCTCCTTGAAAATCATGACCCTGAGGAACCTGTAGAAAGATTCCTGTGAAGTCAGTTGCACATTATCAGCAGGAAGCAGTATGCTCTAAATGGAAAAAAAAAATCCTTATCTTTGTCCCTCCCAGGAGATTATCTTCCTGCAGGTACAGAGGCAGAGGAAAAACCTGTAGAAGACATTGCAGGAATGAAAATCTCATCTTCCTGTTGCTACTCTGTGCTCCACTTCAGCATCTCAACCTCTGGCATAAAAGATTTCACGATCAAAAACTTCAGATGTCTTCCTTTTTTTCTCCTAGGAGTCTGAGTAAATTTGCTGGGAAACTTTTAATGGAGTTCTATGGGATTTGGACCAGGCAGTCAGGGATAGGACTGAGGAAAGGATCTTGGTTTGGTTTCGGTGTATAAGCACCAGGGTGGTAGTCAGAACAGCCAGGAAATGAAATGGGGTAATGATGCACCTAATAACTTACTGAACATTCTGCAATAGGGAATAGAGCCAAAATCTCAGTTGAGATGTGAGTCTTTATTTCAAAACAGAGCAAGAAGCCTCTTGGCAAAATTCCCAAAAGCAAGGTGTGCAGCTGAAAGCATTATTTCCAAACAATTCCATTCCAGAAGTACAGATTGAATGGAGATTATCACAGCTACCTCCAGGGCATGACTAACCAGGGCTGGTGAGGTAGATCAAGCTGGTGAATGGCTCTGAAGACTGACGTTTCAATAATGTACTGTGTGATAAGGGCCAGATCCTCAGCTGGCATTGGCAAGGGCAGCTCCAGGGACATCCGTGGAGTTGTATCATTTTGTGCCAGAGGAGAATCTGGCCCGTGGAATGCACACAGAGATGATTCATGGTTAAATACCAGCTAACACAAGGCTCTGTCAGAAAGACTTTAAACTAATAAACTGTGATAATCTAATCTTGTTATCTCAAATACAAACCACTTCATCAACCTCAGATTAAGTCAGTATGGGCTACATCTTCCCAGCCCTTTAGGAGGAAAAAACTAGAGATTTACCATCTGGTTATAATGTGAGGGTCACATGGAAAGAACAAAAGTCTCTCAATATACATAATTTTTTCTATTCTAGAAGTTTGGGATAATGACTCTACTGTCAAGAACTATTTGTAAGAAAGTTATAATGAGGGGGTATGAAGAAATAGTCATTATTCCTCAGCTCAAAAAGCTCACACAGTTTGCAAAATAGGATAGAAGTTTTTCTGAAATATTGTTATTGTTCAGCCTCTGATACACTGACATTTCTAGTATTGCTTCATTCACTTTTTCATTTTACATCTTTTGTACAAGCTTGGAAGTCCTTGCCACAAGTCAGTCTGTAGCTATTTGGGTGAAACCAGAGTCCTGGGATATTTGACCTTTTCCTTTTGTGCAATCCTAAATTGCACAATAATCCCACAATAATCCATGTTCTCCCAACTTCAGTAACTAAAATTTGGGGGTGTCTTTCACATTCTAATAGCTTTCACAGATTAAGTCACATAGTAAAGAATATCTTTCTCTGTCAGAAGAGTCTTTTTTTGGAAGTCAATGCTAACTCAGTTGTTGTTACTGGAGAGGTTTCTATTTTGAAGACATCTCAAACAAATCATTGCAATATATTATTTCAGATTCTTTCTGATAAACCCCTACATGAGCTAGATAATAGTCATAAAAGTAATAGAAATGTAGCTGGGAAAAGGAGTAAAATAATCTATTCTTGAATTGTTTAACACAAAGTAAAGGGATTGCAGGGAAACATAGGTTTGGCTTAGACATTAGGAAAAATTTTCTTAATATTTATCTAAGATTAACATAATTTAAAAATCACTCCTCTGTTACTTTGGGCTTATCTATGACAACATCTGTAAAAATTCAAAGCAACCATGTATGACAACGGCTGTTGATAAGACTTTTAGGCAGATGCCATATTCCACTGAAGCTAATGAGTGCCCTTTGCTTGATCTCATTTGGCTTTGGGATGCTCCACTTACCTTTTAATCAAAATCCTGTAGTCATAATTGAGCTGTCTTGGTATTGGAAGTATTAAAGGTGTGTCAAGACACTCTCTTACAAATCCAGGAAGGGACAGTCTTTTCTGAATCCCAGAGACACTTAATGGTTTATGGGACATGACTTTACTCTAGGTGTCATCTTTTAAATAGCAAGTAAAATTAAGGTCTGGCCATTGGTGATTATAAAAGATCATTAATTTCATTAAGAATTGAGGTGCTCAATTCCCTTGCATATAATTGAATTGTGCTTAAGTTACATTTCTTTGTTTTTCTATTATTTCCTACAAAAGAATGATTTGGTCTGATATTTAACCTGGAGATTAAATGATGAGACATAATACCTGTAAAATGGACGGTCTTAAACTCACATAAATATCTTTGACCACACCTAATTTATAAGTGTTTCTTTAATATTCCTTATTTGTTTCTTTGTGATTACGCTGGCTTAATAATATACCCATGATAGAGGACATATTATCCTGTATGTACAGACATCCCTATAAAGGTAACATACAGTTCATCCTATGTTCATCGTTCATTAGAATTAGGCAAAATACCCATGTGGGTCCAGTCTTTGCTCCTCACAGTGATAGAGGTATCCATTTTGTTCTTTAAAACATCCAGATAATGAACATCTCCACTGAAACAGTCCTAATTTAGGTCTTAATTTAAGGGACAACAAGCTTTCAAAATATTTATCAGCAAATATCCATGAATCTCTAAGAAACAAAATCCTTATAAATGACTAATAATAAATAATAGTTATAAATAATTAATATTTCAGCATCTTCAATAGTAAGAAAAAACTATTTTTTAGGAACATGAGGAAACTTGTGAAAGATTTTTTAAAATAACAGACTACTACTTTAGAAGAAGCACTTGCTCAAATTTGTTCCATTTTTGAACTTGTAACCTTCGCGTTGATGAATGTAGTGATATATAATAGACTGATGAAGCAACTCTTGCTCATGTGAGTCAAAGGGACTGTTTGCATGACTGAAGACTGCTCTGTCAGACTCTCAGTGCCTGAGTTTAGTAACCTGAGGAGAATGTCCTTTATATTGTATGTAGAGAAGTGCAGAGTTTATGCAGATAAGCTCCTACAGGATGAACAAAGCATTAAACAATTCTGACAATAAAGTCAGAGATTTGCTTAGGCAGAGGAGTAAAATTGCATCTATTAGTGGGTTGTTGAGTAGGATACACCCAGCTTTCCACTGTGATTGTCTTAGGCACATTAATAACACAACCCTTTTCCACTCAAGGAGAAACTTGTTTCCTTCATTTATTTCCATAACTCATAAGGACCCTGTTATACTACATTTCCAGAAGACAGTTTGGGATGTGGCAGTTGGCATGGTGCTCACAGTAATTCAGGCACACAGTACCACAGAGATCATTACTGCAAGTACATCTCCCCATTGAAACTGGAAAACAGAAAAGCATTTGGACAAACACCACAGTCCAAGTATGGAACAAGAAGGGCTCAGCCATAAGAAGGTGATGTGGGTGGTCATGGGTGTTTGCACACCCAGCACAGTTTGGGTGATACCACCTCCATGATCCCATGGCACATCTTGTTCACCGATTTCTCCTCAAAGGGATATCAGGTACCAGTGACATTCCTAAAAGTGTTAGTGAAAAAGGAAGGAGGTTTTGCCATGATTTTCTAAACAAATGTCTGGTTTACCTCAAATGCCTGATGGCGAGATTGGAGATGGTAATTATAAAAGTAGATCCTAGAGAGTGGACTGAAACATGCCTGTTTGTAGTGTTTAAAAACTGATTCGATTTCATGTTGCTCATCTTATTAAGCCATATCATAAAATGCTTAACTGCCTGAGTTCCTCTCGGTAGCTCTCTGCCTGATTTCAGCAAGTCCAATACTTGGTGCAGTTCACTCTGTTCTCCCCTACTGGTCAGACAGCTGTTTCTCCAGCGTGGAACTTGGTTGCCACAAGGCTGAAATACATCTCCTAACCATTTTTCTTCTTTTAGAACCATTAATAATGTTTTTCTAACTATCTCACTAATTGCACTCCTGTAAGGTTTGCAAGTTCAGATTCCTGTTAGACTTCACATGAAAACTTCATCTTCTTCAATATCCCATCTCCATGCCTGTTTGGAATGTGTCAGTACTCTGGTAGTATTCATAAGCAAATATGATTGTAATTTAGGCCTCCTCTTGTCAGTGATGCATGAGAGATTTACAAGCATTAATACGAGTTAGGATGTAAATCCCTCGCTTGACAATAGCAGAGAATAACCCCCTTCATATAGATTCTGATGACCTGTGAACTAAGGGTCAAGTAGGCCGTGCTACAAATTATCTGACAGCAACAGATGCCAAAGTTTTGGGAAGTGAAAAAAATAACAAAAAACTGAGGACTAGGAAATGCTCGGTGCATTTTCACAAAGAAAAAGCAACAGCAGCTATTCCTATAACTTCATGCATCAACCACTGACATAGCCACAAATTGTAAGAAGCAAAACAAAGATTCCTTCTTTCCTGGCAGCAAGCTTCCTTCTTTCTCCAAAAATATACAAAAGGAGCTCCAAAATAAATAGTCATCACAATTAATTACCTACCCAAACTGAGGGCTGTGCCATAAATCTTTAAAGTTTTCAAGTTCACTTTCAGTACAAGAGAATGTTTTGAGAGTCAAGCAGTAGAAACCACAAAGTATGTCAATTCTGAAAATAAATGATGTTTTCATAACTCTGAGATAATCAGATTAGTTCTCCACTCCTTTCCCTCAAGTTTTATACCTGTCTAACTCCATTGATTTCAATAGGGGTTTAATCTACACCACATCAGGTCTATATCAGTACTACATCAGTTGTAAATTGATCTACACCAGTCGTAAGTTAGAGGAGGATCACACCCTGTGTAATAGTTCACAGGTCTTATGGTCTGTTCTCACATCTGCCTTTGTATTTTATTCTGAAACCTCGTGTTACTACTTTTGGCTGTTGCTCTGCAGGTGTGTGAGGTCCTGTGCATGCAGGGACGAGATACAGGTCTGAGCCATGGGACTGCAGACCACTTCGGCTTTTATATTCTGACCTCATTAATAGTATTTTCATTTTCTGAACTGGACATTTGTTTGGCACTTGTGAAATCTGTTTGTGGACACAACAATTAACATGATAGGAAACCCAAGCAGAAGTCCTGGTGGACTTTGGGCTGTGTTAAGACAATGGTGGGAAGGAAAAGAAGAGAGTAGGCATCATTTCTAAAACAGAGACTTTACATATCAGTACTCTCACAGGTGTGAGGAATGTCCCCAGAATCTACATTTTGCTCAGTGTAAGAGAAACTCTTTCAAGTTTTAATTCAGTGAAATAAGTTTGTGCAGGCTGCTTGGACCAGGCCCATCTTTACCAGATTCACCCATTCACACTAATGATGGCTCAAAACAGAGCATAAGAAACTGCAGCATTTGTATCCATTCCATAGTTTGTTGAGAAACTGAACATTAATAAAGGGAAGGCCAACATGAGAATAGATTGAAAAAATGTAAGGAGTTGTGGGTTCTCATTTTTTTGAAAGTGATTCATTTGGCAGAAACTTTCTGTGAAACTGTAGATGGCAAACAAGGATCTAGTTCCTGAGCAGCCAGATGAGCAGTGAAACTCAGTACTATTTGCTACTGGTGTCTAAACCCTTTCCTTTGTGTTGCAACCCTCTATGCAGTGACTTTGAACAATATCATCCCACTAGATGCCCCTTCCTCTCAGTCTCCAAGTCTGCAATTCTATTACCTCAGGTTTGGTTCTGATACTGTTTTGTCACCCCAGAACAAAAACCTTTGTTTGACACCGTGTTAAATACAGAGTTAATTAAAAGATGATAATCATTGCTCCCCTTTCCCCATGAAACCCTGAGACAAGAAAAGGAGATCTGTGCCTGCCCTCTGTGTAATTTATGCAGGTGATTGAGGGGATACCTATCTTGCCTGGGTATTGCTTAGAATCTCAGTTCATCGGCTTCGATCACGAGCAGGGCAGACACCAGTCTGGGGTAGGGCACAGCTATAACCAGATGGGCAAAAATGCACTGTAAGGCATAAAGGGGGTTAAACAACAGGGACACAAGAGCAAACATTGCATGATGAAAAACCATTTGTGATCTTTTAAAGTAAAAATGAGTGCATCTCGTTAAGTCTGTTTGTGGACTTCTATACAACAACTGAAGATGTCATCTTCCATTTCAGTTTAGCCTTTTTGTTCTCGTGGCTGCCGTCAGCCTTGTTTTCCCTGCAGACACTCTTGCAAACAAGATGCCAGATCTCAGGGGGGTTTCTGTTTTAGAACAAAATTTACAAATAAATGAAGGACTGTAAAATATTTCAGTGGAAGGGAAATGAATAAATTACAGGGGCTCTGACCTGCTACTGTTTTTTGTTTGTATTTGTTCAGAGATTAGTGGCAGGGGAAGCTGGAAATTATTCTGTGCAGGCATTATATTTCATGCAAGATAACACGCATTTAAAATTATGCCATCATCTTTTTTGTACTAATGTGAGGTTAATTGAAAGCCCCATTTTTTTTTCCTTCTGTTTCTGAAAGGGATGTGTAAAGATCTGCACTGGTTTCACAGTGTTGCTGGAAACTTGAATGGAGTTTGTAAGTCCTGTGGTTGCCCTGGAAAGTATGCTGGTGGCCCAGGGTGTGTTTGAATCAACAGCAGGATTTTTCTGTGGCAGAAGAAGGTCTTCAAGCTGGAAGAGTCTTTACAAAGGTGTTTCATATGTTGTGCGTATTTACAGATACTGTGGAGGACGCAGCAGGAGCAGCCAGTGAATCATCATCGGGTTTATATGCAGTAACACAGATGTTCTAAAACTGCCATGTTCATTTTGCCGATTTGGGTACAACCTGAAAAGACATTGCTTCCATACAGTTTGGCAGAAATAGCCATTTGGTTGCACAGACATAACGCATTTGACTCTTCCTGTGTTTTATTGAAAGAAGAGCATGAACGTGACTCTGATTCCTTTTTTATTTTCATAGAATAAAAAAAAAAGCAGGTTGTTAAAACTGTATAGAAGTCCCACTCCAAAGCAAACCTGTTGGTATTTGAAGAGATCACTAAAAACAACCATTTTGAACAATTTAAAGAATTCCATGACTTAACATGTATGCTACATCTGACACAAACACTTGCTTTCCATGGAATAGTACCCACTGACTTTTTCAGAGTTTGAAGAAAACATTGTGTTCGATACAGCAGCACCATGCATCAGGACACTATGCATTTTAGCAACCTATGAAATGCACGTTGGCAATAGAGACTAAAAAAGTGGATAGCAAAACGTAACTAAGCACCACACTGCCACTCGCTCACTCACTCCCCCACAGCAGGACAGGGGAGAGAATCAGAAGAGTAAAACAGAGAAAACTCATGGGTTGAGGTAAAGACAGTTTAATGGGGCAGAAATTAATTTTTAAAAAATAATAATAGAATTTAAAGGTACAAAGCAAGGGAGGAACAATGCAATTGCTCACCGCTCACTGGCCAATGTCCAGCCAGTCCTGAGCGGTGACCCCTGGTCAGCTTTTCCCCCAGTTTACATGCTGAGCATGATTCCACACTGTATGGAATATATCTTTGGCCAGTTTGAGTCAGCTGTCCCAGCTGTGTCCCCTCCCAAACCCCTTTACCCCTTCATAATGCTCACTGAAAAATCCTTGACTTAGTATAAACGCTACTCAGCAACAACTAAAGTACCAGTGTGTTATCAGCATTATTTTCATAGGAAATCCAAAACACAGCGCTGTACCAGCTACAAGGAACAAAATTAAGTCAAAACCAGGACAACTGACTGCACAAGCGCATATATCTATGCATATTCATTTACATGTATTTATATGAAAGGAGATGCATGTGTGGAAAAAAGATATATTGAAAGGGAAATCAAAGTAATCTTTATGCTATTTGGAATTAAGGAGAATCTAGGAAAAACAAATCTAGTTGAAAGAGGTAAAAATCACAAGAGAAATGGATTTGTGTGTACCCCTATAGAAAAAAAAACACATAAACTGATCTAAAAAAAGAAGACAGAGGGTTAGAAGGGGGAGCCAGGCCAAATTCAATTAATTTTAATTCAGTTCTTTTATTTAAATCCAGATAAACTCCCTTAAATTTGGCTAAGAATAAAATTGTGTGCTTTAATATAATTGCAAGCCAAAAATGTAAATAATCTCTCTAAAGAAAAAAAAAATATATATATATATTTGTTCTCATTAGCTCTGAAAACCAAAGAGGCAGAATGGACCTGCTGACTTGCAGCTTGTCCTTTTCTGGGCAAAGGTCCTCTCCTGTGAAGAGCAGAGTGTGTGCCAAGGTGGGGAGCCTTTGCAGGCACAGGTTAAGGTGCAGGACACATTTAGTTCTCCATCACTGCCTGACACAGGGCTGTTCCCTTTCTCTGCAGAGGTGCCAAGTGGTGCTGGAGAGCAGGACTGGGAAGATAAGCCAAGGCTGCAGGCCTGACTTGGTGGCATGCAGCATTGGCAGATGATCAGGTCCTGCCATAAAGGTCTGTTGGCCTGACTTCTTGTGCTTCTTAAAGCATTAGTACAGACTAAAGAGTTCTAGCAGACACTGTGTTAATCATATGCCCTCCCACGTCTAACACATACTGTTAGTGTAGGCTGGGACTATTTGCTGTCCCTTGCACACAGGTGAATATCAACAAGCAAGTCTTACTGTCAGCAGCCTGAAAATCTGAGCAGGCTCTTTCATCTGATGTTGGTGAGTGCTTGACTTAACTCTCATTTAACACAGTCCGACCTTGCCTTTTTAAAAGTGTCATGCACATCAGTTTAAGAACGGCAAATCTTGAATGGATATCTTCTTCCATGCATTTTAAATAATCTCTCTCACATCCCATCAGCCATCATTATATGTACTTAGCTTTCAGTAACAATCACTGTTGTACCTACCTGCAAGTGTGAGACCTACTTGCAGCACTTCAAGTGATGATTAATTTTGCTCGTATTTGTAACACTTCGCTTTGCAACTTTGACATTTCAGAAGATAAAGTGGAGGGTGTTTATTGCTTAGTGAGTCTTGTTAAATGGATTAAAATGTGAAGTAAAAGCTCAAGTCCTTTCATGTAGCATAGATTCAGTTCAGACTGTTTTAGATCCTGTACACCTAAATCTGCTATACATACAGAAAAATACATATGTCTAGAGAAGCAAAACTTGCTGTCAGTGAAAAGCCTGCCAGAAACAAGTCAGTTCAGGCAAAGATACATGTGCGTACTTTGCCTAGGAGAAATATTCTTGTCACATAAAAATCCCACCATTAATCAAAAATCACATTATAGCTTCTGGAATGAAGTTTCCTTTACTACTCTTTAATAATAAGTCTAAGATAAGATAAAATTGGTAATTGTACCTTCTCTTCTGATAGAAGATAATACTAAAGTGGTATAGAAATTTGAGTTACAAGAATATATTCACCCTGCTAATAGGCTTCCATTATGTAGTCTTTACTGATTTATTCATTACACATTTTCTGCACATATAGAAAAATTTAATTGAAAGTTACTTATTACATTGTTACAAAATGTTAACTAGAAAGTTTTCTTTAATCAAATGATCATTAATGCTGGGAGAGCTGGTTTATTTCAATAGTGCATTTATCAGGAGCAAGAATAACACAGGCATTACCAACAATGGTTTCACAGCACTGTTTGTTATGTGAGCACTTTCAGGGACTAAACAGATGCCACTGCAGCTTGCTGTGATAATATAATACTTTATTTATATGTATGACTTTTCTTAATCAAAGTTCTAATGACATATGAAATGCAGTAAGGTATCTAATGTGGTGCTTTATCGAAGGAATGACATTACAAAGGGTGGTAAGAGTTTGTGAAGTCAGACTCATCCATGTGCAGGTCTCACAGAAGGAGATGGAAGACAAGTTTCACACTGTCTCAGGCAGAAAAGCAACTTAGCATCACATTCTGCAGCAAAGAAAGCAAGAGAAGGGAAAGTGCACTCAAAGCTGTAGCTGTCTCTAAGTCACTTTTGCATATTTTGCATTCCCTTAAGGTGAGATTTTATACCCATCTGGTATTACTGTATCCCCTACAGCAATTTGGAAATTACTTTTTGGGGAACCTGAGGGCTCTTCTTCTGACTGGACAGGTATCCCGATTTCTGAAGTCCTATGCAAACAGAAAGCTAAAAGAAATCTTTTGCCCTGAGGAGGCAGAGGATGAGGCACAAGAGATGCTCCTCACAGGTGGGCACACTAAAGCAAAGGAAAAATCTCCAGGCAGGCAACAGCATAAGTGCACGCAGCAGGGATTCCAGTCTTGCCACATGCAGCATTTTTTTGAATGAATTTGAGCTTATAACTGGATATCAAATTTACCAAAATCCTGTAGGGCAGTCCCACTGCACACCAGATTTAATTCTCTCCAGCCAGTCTGGCACGCAATTATTTCCACAGCATCTAAAGAAGGTAAGTACAGAGCTGCCCTCTTGCATAGTTGCTATGGATGGACAGACCCCATCTATAGGGTGGCTCCAGGAACCCTCCTTGAGCTTCTAAGACATGTTTGCAAATATTTCCTGTGTTTAACAATAACCATAACTACGCTCTAAACGCCTCTCTTATTTCTGATTGCACACTGCCCATGAACTGCAGAAAACTGAGTCATTACGTATGAACTCCGTGGCTGACTCAGACTCAACTGTTACTGTTTGTTTCCACGGTAAATTCAGAGAAGATCACAGAACCAGAGCAGCTACTGGTAAAATCTGGAGAAACCCCACGGCCAATTAAGGCACAAAATAAATGAGAAAAATACTTGCTGCAAGTTCAGAGGCATTGAGCTACACATTAATTTGAAATAGAGACCTCATGTCCCTTTTTACTTCATATCAACCCTGAGATGAAGACACTGCTGCCCTTTAGTCTCTGTTAACCATTGTGGGACCACAAAACCAGTGATTTGAACGATATCTGTGATATAATGATATGGTCACATGCATTGAAATCTCCAAGCAATTTGCCATGGCCTATGAAACAGTTACTCTGGGTCACTTCCAGTCCGAGCTGTAGCTGAGTGAATGTTCACTGACAGAGCAAAATTCCCATGCAAACCTTACAAAATGGTTTTTCACTGGCTGCTACACGAGCATGGTGATGCCCTTCATCGCTGCTGCAAGGGGCAGTCCACAGCATCAGCCCCAGCCGTACAGAGCTGTCACCTCATGGTGCCTGCAGTCTCAGCCTCCTATTTCTCAGTGTGTTTCATAACAACACCAAAGCACTCTGAGATGGGCAGACCAACCTGATGGCGACACAGAAACGCAGTGTAAGACCCCAATGCAATACAGGATTCAGTAGCCACATTAATCTGCCACCGCACCCGCTTCCTAACCCCACAGAAACGTAAGCAATTTTAGGAAGGGTATAGAAAACCTGCACTAACACACAAGTGGTTACTTATTTAATTTTCTTTAATTTAATGGTTTCCATCCCATTTGCAGTAAACAAACCTGAATGGTGCTTGTTTCTGAAGCTGCTCATCCTCTGTGAGACTTGGCCTCTAGCCTGGAACTCTGCTTTGCAACCAGCCTACGGAATTACATAAGAAAACCACACGTTTGGTGATGTTACTAAGTATCAGTAGAGGGTTATAATTGTTTAGAGGAGCCAAATTCAGAACTGATGAGTAAGCATTGTTCAGGAGGCAAAGCCTTGCTCTGAGTTACACCCATCCTTAGCCAGCGGAGTCGAGTTGCTTGCAAATTACATTTATAATGGTGTCCCTTCAGAGCAGAAGTCAGCACAGGGAGGCTAAGCTGGAATAATTTAAAACTCTTTTCAACCCCTCAAAGCCAAATTCTTCCTTGCCTTAGACCTCCACTGATGTCAATAGATTTGTTGAGACTGTAAATCAGGCCAGAAGTTGGCCCTTGTTTGGTTCAATTACCCCATAATAAACTCCCTGAGGACTACTGTGCTGATGTGCAATTTGCATCCTTTCTCCGCTGAAATGGTATATTTATGTTTATAGATTGAGTTAGCAGTTCTAAGGGAGGGGAAAGGCTGCCTGAGTCATTTACAAATCAGAAAATCCATATATTTGAAACTTGGTCTGAAATATTTGCTTTTGGGTTGTAACACTGTATACTAAACTGCTGTCTAGAGTAAATATTTACAGCCGAGTTGCAACAAGTTGTAAGAATATGTGATTTTCTGTGTGGAAACACTGACACATAAGGGTGCAACCTTCCCTCAGTAATACGCTGACTTAATTGTAGGTTTTGCAAGTATTATCAAGCATAATCCTGAAATTAATTTTTAAGTGTTCACTAATGATTTTTAACCATGTATCAAGCAGCTGGTTTTCTGTCTGATTCCAAAGTTCTTAAACAGACAACTGTTTTCCTTTTAGTGACTTTGTCAGGCTTAACTTGGGATTAATTTGACTGCAGGTGTCAGATAAGCACAGTATTTTAGCAGCACTACCGAGAACCATGTGGACAAAATGCAGGAGCATGAAGGCACGTTGGTTGAAACTTTGAAAGATTGATGGAAGTGAATTATGCTGCTTAAATATCTTTGTCTGCCCAGTAAAGCTAAACTTGCAAGCGAGGTGCAAGGTATGCTGCAAGCTAGTGTTTTGCCATGTTCCCTGTTAACATAAGTAACTGGTCAGGCTTTTTTTAATCACAATTTCTCTGTCGGCATAAAATCTAGCAAGCAACCTTCATAAATCATGCAGTGACAGCTAGCGTGGTTGGCCAGTGCTAAACACAACTGGACTCTTCTTTTTAAGCCTTTGCTTCTTAGGTCGCCTGCGTCAGCAGTACTCTTCAACAAACATCTGCAGTTCATCTTATCGTTTGAAGAAATATATGAGTTTCTCCATCGGGGTGGTTTTTTTAGCTTCAGCTTCTTGATTTGTTTGAACACCATCTGCTACATATAAAATGCAGAGAATTTGTGAAATGTGCATGCAGTGAGAAAATTTTAATTGTATTAACCTTTCTTTTTTTTTGATCAGGATAACTTCTTGTATTCATCATCTCCTGATATGTTAAGTAAGCAAATAGACATGTCTAAAGTACTGCCCAGATATTTTTTTTAGGATCTTCTATCTCTATAATATACAAATAGCTCGGGTACAAAACCAGAGTCTATTGCTTCCAGCATTTAAGAGTAATTTTAACACAGTTTGAGTTACACATACAAAAGGAGTTTAGCAGTAGTAATCTCTTTTACAGAGTGTTTTCTCTTACCTTAATACTCCGCACCTTCGTGTGTATTATTTGCATCGAAGAAAAAAAGTTAATTGTTCCTAGAATTAATCACCAGAAGACAAATAACTCTATAGATGGCTGCAGCTCGCTGCCAGCAGCCCGGGCTGAGCTGACGTGTGTCATGGCATGCGATTGCCACAGGGTGGTAGGAGTAGTGCGGCTCCACAGCCACACCAGCCTGGAGAGGAGAGGGAAAAGTTTGGAAAGGACGAAGGAGGAATCGCTTTCCAGCTAGTCTAAACAGAGGTATCAAAAATAAGGTTTAACTCATGGTAAATCCAGATGGTTAAGCATTTGACCCATATCTAATCCCTCTGCCAAGCGTGCACCACCACCATCACTGCTGTCATAACACAGCACAGGCACTTAAAATCACTTCAGTTCCAAGAAGCAGCACACGTTTTGGAGAAAATTAAATTTTAAGGCATGTTGCAGAGGTAGGAAAAGAAAAAAAACCACACTCCTGACAACATGTTATGGCTCCAGCCTTGAGAGAGGCGGTATTATATACACTAAAATAATTCCTTGGGACTGCGGCTGGCTGCTGTTCCGTGCATTTTGTTATGATAATATCTTACAAAACATTGAGCAATGCTTTGATCTTAAAAATAGTATTTCGCTGAGACCTATTTATTTTACTTAATCATTTAATAAAAGGAGAGGAGAAACAGATCCAAAATAGAAGTTCTGCTTCTCATGTAAGTCTTGTGCTGATGAGTCCTGTGGGTTATTGATTATTGCTGGTGCAATATAAAGGGAAGGACCAAGTGACACATATGCAAACTAAATCCTTGTGTTTTGTCAATTATGCCAGTGCCACTGATGTTCAGATTTACCTTCAAGGGAGGCTTACTTGACTGCTCATTTATATTAGAGAGACTAGCAGAGACACCTTGATTAAAATAAATAAATAAATACATACATAAATAAAATATTAAAGTAGGAAACGTAACATGTGTTTTATATAAATATAACTTCCAAATGCCTTCATGTTTTATTTTGGGGTTGGTGTAGTTATGTTCAACTAACAGACAGGGATGTGAGAGGAATATCGAGCTCAAGACCTGCAGGGTATGAAATAAACTACATATTTAAAAATGGGCAAGGTTTGTATAATATAGTATTATGTTTT
Organism: Myiotriccus ornatus; assembly: GCA_036023395.1. Lineage (NCBI taxonomy): Eukaryota > Metazoa > Chordata > Aves > Passeriformes > Tyrannidae > Myiotriccus > Myiotriccus ornatus. The sequence continues at coordinate 8,865,765 of JAYRBT010000181.1, forward strand.
AAACAGTTCATAAAAGAAACCAAGTGACAACAGAACAGTGTGGATGATATAAAATAATGTAAACCTTCCTTCAAATATCAAGCAATTTTTTCTCTGCCTCAACTCACTCTCCACAACAGAGTGAGTGAAAAATCCATAGAGAATAAAACCAGTGATCCCTTTGAGCAAGGATACAAATTTACCTAGATATGTCAACCACACAGATTTATGGGACAAGGAGTTTTTCAGCCTGAAGAAAAAAGCCTTCTTGTCAGTCATCTATAAAAAAAGCTGAAAATAAAGCTCTTGGAGTTATTTTTATGTTTTAGGAATTGCAAGAAATTTCTGTTAAGGGTTGTTGGGGATGTTTTGTGGCTTTTTTTCTTTAAGCTTTCCCATAACCATGGAATAGCTCTCTTCATGGATGTATAAGAAACACTTGTGTTGTGCTGCTATTAATGGTATGATTTGTTAGTGTACTTTTATGTATGGAGTGTCTGCATCTGGTAAGGTCTACAACTGTACCTCCTTGACAGTGCCAGATGTTGTGAAGATAAAATACCTCCTGTATGAGGAACTGCTGGAATCAGGCTCCATGATAGGTGTTCTTAATACAGTTTAAAAAGGCATCTGTCTTAAAATAATTTCAACATCTTACTTTTCTATTTATTGTTTTGTCAGACCTTTCTTGTTGCTGAAGAAATATTTTAGTGCCCCTTCTAACTTGATTTTAAAATTGCAAGCTTCAGCTTCTTCCAAGTTGGTTTTGTGTGTGGGTTTTTTAATTCTAAATTACTTCACCAATGAAAGGGGAAAAAAGAAAAAAAAAGCTTGCTGTGAGGACTCAGTTGAGGTTAAACAGATTGGCCCAACCAAGCCCCCCCAAAAAAATGGTCAGCAGGTATTTTTAAGCCAGGTTAGCCACAAAAGAGCATGCAAAATAATGAGCCTGAATTTAGCCAAGATTTGTTCAAAACATTGCAGTGGGGAGACAAGAGGGCTGATAGAAGGCAGGAGTAGAGCCCTGCTTTGCTATCATACCCCATAACTCACTGCATTGTCAACCTCTTAAAATAGTAATGATACTTGACCCTTATTAGTATTTCTGGGCAATATATGAGCTTGAGTTTCCTTGGGTGAAAGCTAATTCCTTAGACCACCCTTTAGACCACCATTCTATCTAGTTACAGTACATATTAATGTTATTCTTGGGTCATTTAACTTACTCTCAGTGAAGAATGGAGAATGGTGCTAAGCTGTAAATCAGCTCTGTCCTGCAATGGATTTGTGCCATAAGAGATCATCTTGAAAATTCCAGCCTTCCCTGACCATGGTAAAGAGGTTATGGTATGTAAAAATTCTGCTAAACATAGCTTGTTTCATTTTTGTGCTTCTCTGTTTGCCTACCCGGTGAGGAGACGTTAAGACCCATTATGGTGGACAGTGCACTGAAAAGGAATATTGCTATAATAAACCCCCCAGGGCTAAAACTTTTACCATATGAGGCTAAACTCTCCATTCTTTCTAAAGGTAAGCTGTGGCAGTGAGGAAATTATTAAAGAAGGCCACTGATACTGTGCATAAAAATTATTTTTTTAATCCTCAGGGAAAAAGAAATGAGTTCATAAATGTATTGTGCTTAAAAGGTATCCTCTGAGTGCCAGTGTTCACACCCCAAATGACAGACTGAAACGTTCAGTGGCATTAGTCCATTTAACTAAATCCTGATTACTTGAGATGAATTCATTTAAAAAGCAAATGTACTGCTACTCCCTTAGCAAATGTTTCACTAACTGTTTCTTGAAATCATAAATATTTTTTCCACACTGTTCTGGCAAACAAATAATGTTTACCTTTAGCTTCCTAGAAAAGATTTACAGATAAGTCCCTAGTCTGTTTTGCAGATGTGCCTTGGTGAATTTAATAGTAATATATACTGTCATCACGGTTGTCTTCAAATCTTTGAAATCACTTATGCCTTTTACAATACATATTTAATTGAATGTCTAGCTAGCAGATATGTATATGTATCTCGCATTTGTGGGTGGGCATGTGTGTGCCTAATACATTTATTTAGCACTTAAACGTGGTACGATGAGTGATTGAGAAATGCCTAAGAGAGAGATATTTTATACATGCACATACAGTTAGTAAATGCGTAATCTCCTGAAACAGCCAGAGACAGGGAAGAAAGTGGAGAGACATCTGCAAATTAACAAATCATCTATCTTTGGATTCACTCACAAATTAGTTTTGCAGAATAAGATAGAACAAAAACATAATTCTGAGGAGCATTTGTTCTGGCTATTTATCATATAAAATTGTGTAACAATATTAGACACAGGAATTTTTGCTCAGCTTATTCCTTATACTATTACCATGATTTCACATCTTGCTGCAGATGTTTTGTGCTGAATAATGTCCTTTAGTTGACATTTGTGCTCTTACTGTCGAACTTTTAAGTAGCTGTGATGCATATATTCCATAGGAACACTATGGGGGGCACAAGGGGAAAGTAAATAAAAAACAAAAGCTGTTTTAGAGAAAAAAACTTAAAAAATCTCTTCCCCTCCCGCCTAAGTGGAGGATTCTCCACACTGAATTTTCTATTTTTTAATAGCTACTTGTAATTTAAATTATTACTCAGTAATACAGGCTTTTGAGGAAACCTGAATATTCCTGGGATTTAGTTAGTCTTTGAAAGTGGTAGCGCTCTCCTGCTGCAGTGAGATGGTGTGTCCCTCAGTTGAGATATATACTAAAATCTATTTCACATTAATTTTATTGCTTGAATTGAGCAAATGGTTGTATTTATACCTCAAAAGGCTATTGTTGTTCAATTAATTGAACTGTTTTGAAGTTCCTTTTTCTGTGTTAATTATTTTAAAACAAAATCAAAAGTCTTAAAGGAGCCATTTACTTCTGAATTAAGGCTAAAGACAATTTTATATTAAGTAAAACACAAATTAATCTGCTGCCACTAAATGAACCTTGTTCAAAAAAAATCGTACAATCAGTATATTGATTCCCTCAACGCATATTTTTCATTTATTGGTATTACAAGATCATGCTTGAGCCTGCAGCAAAAGGAAAAAAAGAGGGAGGCAGAAAAAAAATGAAACTGAGCATAAGTGTGGAACCTTAGCTTATTTTTTTCCTGGCAAAATATTTTTAAATGTGTGCCTTAATTTGGAATTACTCACACTAATTCTAGGCTTTCAATTAATTTCTTTTTATACTTGAAGCAGTATTACTTTATTTATATACCTTTAGACAATTGTCAAAGAATTTTCAGGAATTTATACTAAATTCTTTATAGAACATATGAAAAAAATACATACTGAAAGCACAATATATAAGCATTTTAATCAAATTAATAAATTTTTCATTAGTAAGCCATTCTAGATGTTCATGAATATGTTCCAGTGTGAAACTTCAGTACAATTTAAACAAGTTTGTTAAGGATCAAATTCCCCACTGGCCTAACTCCACTGAAATCAGCAGAATCATTTCAGAGGAGAATTTCATTCCTCATTACTGTGTGCATTTTTCAAATCTGCAAGAACATTACACATGTACTTAAGTTCCTTACATTTAGAGAATGGATTTACAAATATAGCAAAGTTATATTCTACTCTGCTAAAAAAAAAAAAAAATGGAAAAAAAAGGGGGGAGGGGGATGAAAATAAAAATCTTATTTCTACTATTTTCTGAGGTTTTGGGGCTAGTTCACATTAGAAAAAATCCTCAGGAGGCTCAGTGCATATTCACTCTTAGGCCAGCGTATCCAATGCACTCTTTAGTCTTAGATTAAGGAATTAAAGCACTGCAAATGAATTTCACATCCAAAATCATTCAATTTGTCCCCTTTGTCTCCTAGAATCCTAAGCATATGGGACCACACTAAGTATAGCAAAAATAGCTGCCGCTATAATCATAATTAGTACCTATTAGCCCTTCCTAGGTGCAAAACCCCAGTGATGAGAGCACAGCACGAGAACCTAGATAGAAGAGGATTTGAAGTCTCTGTAGTACAGGATTGTTATTGCTGCCCTTGCAGGTTCACCAAACGCAGCGAGTGAGAGGGAATTGCTGGGCTTGGGAACCAGATCCTACGTGCCTTTCCCATACACACAAAGATGTACAGACTGAGATCTTTTTTACCTCCTTGCTGAGGCTTTTCTTCTTGTCCATATATGCTTTCTATGAAAACCTGCTTATATATTTCTGAACATTTTTCAAGGGTCTCATTATAGATTTTTAATAGCTTGGGTATTAAAATTTGTTCATCAGGATGGTGGAGACATTCTTTTGTTCTTAGTCATATAGTGGATAGCAGCTGTTTTACACAGGCTGGAGCAGCTATTCAGTGACCAATTTAATATCTGAACTTTTTGCTGGATTGTTTTGGTGGGTTCGTCTTTAACAATATGTGCAGGTTAGATGCAGATTTCAGACTCCTTCCCCCAAAATGCTGAAATTACAGGCAATAACATATCTGAAAGACATTGTCAATGAAAATTAAAAACAAAACAAAACAAAAAAAAACCCTGAGATGTAAATCTGGAATGAAGCGTTTCTGCCTAATGGTATTTTGAAAAATGTGTGCTTTTAGATCTAAAGTGAAAAACTCTGTATGTTTACATTAGGGGAGCCGCAAGTCACATTCTCAAAAGCAAAGGTTCTAAACTGTGCCTGAAAAATCAGCGTGGACTGATATCTCTGCCCGGAAAAAAATATGCCTGTTTATGTATCTAGGCAGCTTTGTAGCGAGCGCAATTCGCCTCGGCAGCACGTGGGGCTGCCTGAGCTGCAGCGAGACGAGCTTGAGATGCGACTGTTCGCTTGATCGGGAGTCAGACCCAGCCTAGCAGCACCAGCCCGTGCACAGTGCAGGGCCATCCCATCCCCAGAACAAAGGTCACAGGAGCCCCGTCCGCGGGGCACCCGAGCCCTGTCCCCCCGCACGAGTTCCAGGGCACAACACGGGGCAGCGCCGACACTGAGCGGGGACCTCCCAGCTCCCTCCTCCGCCCGCCGGGGCTGCATCAAATAAAAATCCTATCTCCCTGCCCGGGCTCGAACATTTGACCATTGCAAGTAGTTCTGAAAAATCTGAGGCTGTCATTTTGTTCAGGGCTTCACGTTATCCCTCTTGACTAAAATCAGGTGAGAGCCAGAGACAGCTCATAAAAGTGAAGTCACATGCGATAAGAAGAGTATAGATATCATAACCTGAGTGTGAAGGAGAAGGGAACGAGGTTATGATCATTGTCTGAGGAGATCTGTTCAAACAATGTAATAGAAAGATGCCCCCTTTAAATAAACATTAAACTTTTGCTAGAGGGCCACAATTTACAGTTCCAGCATGATCTTTTGAGGTGCTATGAATACATTTAATATAAAGATGTCTATACACCTTCCCAAATACAAGGCATATCTTGCACCACAAGCTCTGCAACTACTTTTTTTAATCAATAGCTCATAAGTATTCATTGAAAGATATGTTGGTATTCTATGCACTAAAGTTCTGGGAAAATCACCGCAGTCATATTAAAATCAACATTTACCTTTGAGTCTTTTTTTTTGAAAATGACAAAATAATGGGGATTTTAAAGGAATTTTTAATTTATTACAAGAGAAGAGTTGGATGTATGCTATATATGCTGCTATCAATTTTTCCACATAATTAACCCAGTGGAATCTGTTAAGAAAGGAAAGCAAAACTGTGATTTAACAGACAGGTCCATCACATGAATATGCAAAGGAGACAAGGGAAACTTTACCTCCGAGTCCTCCCTCTGCAAAGAGCTGCCCAGCCCCGACCCTCACCCACAGCCCGCTTCTGCCGCAGCCAGATCCTGTCACTGCCGCTCCTTTTCCATCGGTTATCCGAGGATGCAGCTTAGCTGGTCACCTAGATTTTCAAAGAAAAATATTTTTTAAAAAGGTGAAAGCTTTTTTCAGTGTAGAAACATTTTGATTGTTATTAGGGAAATGACAACTCAAAGCTTAGATATAACTAAAAGACTGGGTGCATTTTTATATACACTGAATGGTCTACATGCCTGAAAACATGTCATCTTCATCATGATTTATTTTGCAGTTAAAATAATGCACACGTTTTCTCCAGAGTGATCTTTATTTCATTTACTGCCTGAAAAAGATTAATTTCATTTAAAAATTTTAATAATACATTGTACAAGCCAAAAAAAAAAAAAAAAGTGGACACTGAAAGGGTAAAATAATTGACATGTTGCATACAGACCTGAGTACCAAGTTCTAAAAGCTTGGACAGACTTAGATGATTGTGCTATATTAAAGTCAGTAATTCACAATTCATGCATATTGCTTGATGCAAAAGTTATTACAGTCCCTATTTTTTAATAAAAAGATATGAAGGTAAATGGAGATGGGAGGGTAAAATTGTTAAAGGAGTTATGGGAACTGGCTGATTCTTTCTTGGCAGTATCAACTAAAGATACCACCCCAACTGAAAACCTCAAGCCTAATATCCCACTACTTGGGAATTTTCCCTGATTGGTTAACACTGGCTTAGCATTCCATTCAAAACAGATCTTGTCCACAAAATGAAAACCCCATCTTGTAGACTGACCTGTCCACAGTGAAGAGGCTGAATAAGGCCCCCATGCAGCTCCCTGCACTCAGAGATGTTTAATTATTTATGCAAAGCAGACCCAAATGGGAAGAAGTCCATGAGAGCAGCCCTGTCGCAGCCTTTGGGCTCAGAACCTCCACCAGGAGCAAATCCCAGAGGTCTGTGTTCTTCCAGGGAGAGGAGGGAATTGAGGTCTCCCTTCCCTGACTCTGCATTTGGTCTAATGAGTGTAAAAACCCCACCTGACAAGCCACCCCCTGATTACTTGCTTCTTCTTTTTTCTCTGCCAATTCACTCAAAAATCTCCAACCACACAATTCAAAACAATTCAATCTTAATTCTGAAGTCATTGCCAGGTAACCAAAGTACATTTTTTTGGCTCATGTCCTCCTTTCAAAAACAGTTCACTCTGATCTATCCAAGTCTGTCTTGCACATGTTACTGGGCAGGTTTTCTAGTCTTGAACAAAATAATTTGGAGGTGGTTTTCAGCCCTGCCCCACGCATTCCCAAGCAGCTCCACCTCCCAGGTGCTAAGTTTTCTGCTGCCCAACTCAGTTTGGCTGCTGTGATGGATTTTTTCCACTGCTTCAGAGTACTGCTACTAAAAAAATAGTCAACTCCGTCCCTTGTAACTGAAAGTATCAGTAGGGATCTCTGAAGGTGACTTACGCCAACAAGTGTGTTCTGCAGAGACGCTCATTTGGCAGCACTGTGTCACCAATTAGACTGGGAAGTTTTCCCACAGTTTCATACCATTTTCCATATCACTCCATGTGCTGCAAAGGTGTCTTCATACATTCGATATTCTCTGTGTAGTTGCATTGTCCAAGTGATTTTTTACTTGAATGATATATTTCCCCAAAGGAATAAAATAAAAATATACAGCACCACAGTAATTGACAGAGTCCAGAATTTTGCTGCATTGTCATGTGTTATAACTGTATATTCATATTCTGTCCAGGTAACTTACTCTAAATCAGGATTTAAAGAAACAATGGGAAAAAATGAGAGGAAAAAATCATGTACATTAACTATTTTCCTGCTTCTCCCTCTTCCCCCGCAAGCTTGAGGAGACTCAATACTACGGTACTCACTTGGACCAGGTCACTGCATGGTAGCAAGTCAGGGCTTGGGGACTTCAAGGGCTGGTGGTGAGCTGTGCTGATCCACTCGTGGTGTATTTGGGCTCAGTGCACCTGGTGACTGCTATCTGTTTTATTGAACTACGTAGTAATTATTGGGTTAAACTGAAGCAAACCAAATCCTGATGTGCATTATGGGTTGTGCTTTTGGTTTGCTTATTTCGTTGCAGTTGGAACCAAACTTGAATGAAGCGATTACGTTTTAACAGACAGAATTCTGAAATACGTTTTGGGAGATTTGCAGAAATCTTTTAAGTGTGAATGTTATGTTGGCCATAAAATTCAGACACAGCTCTGATTTTAAATTTTCCCAAAAGATGGTAGTTAGGTTGTTGGTTTTGTTCTGGATCTCATTCAAGTTGAGCATGATTCAAGCTCCTTTTAACAGGTGACTCCTTTCTCTTGAATTTCAACAGCAGGCTTTAGAGCATCTGTCCTGAATCTCCTGAACCAAACTCAACATGAATCATGGCTTAAGGGTGATGAATGTCCTCTAGTAGCTGAGGTGTGGCCATCAAATGCAGTTGTATTTGCACAACATTGGCACTGAAGAGCTGACCTCATGACGAATATTTTTACATAATACACTCTCTTCTGACTTCACGTAGAGTGAGGTCTTTGGTTTCTCCAGAAACTGTGAGACTCTATGTTGTGTATATACACCAGAGCTGCCTGGAAAGCCTCGGTCATCTACAAAATGACTGTAACATTTCCTTCCTTTTATTCTTTCCTTCTTCTTTTTTAAAACAGGATCTTTGAAATTCTTTTTTTCAAACGGAAAAACCTCTTAAATCTGCAAAACCACAGCTCTTTATTCCCAACCACTCATTATACACTAAGGTGTTTTCCACTCTTTCATTTTATTTATTTTTATGTATATTGTCTAGAAACCATCAGGTGAGCAGAAGCATAAAGGCTGACATTTACCTACAACCAAACATACCAGGAGTACACAACACTGCGAAACTCCCTTTGGGGTGCACAGAGGAAGCACTGCCAGGAACATGCCATCCCCAACCCCATCCATTCCTCAGCTCCCTACTTGAAATGGCTGCTGGCTGATGTGCCCATTTGTGGGGTTTTGTAGGGGGTTTTTGACTTGTGTGCTAAAAGCTGGACACGGGGGCCTGACCTCACATGGGCCATGGAAGAGTCATGGCAGGGGAACAGCTCAGCCCAGCAGCACAGAAGCAAACATCTCCATTAGCACATTAACTGCCCTATGAGTCAGGTAGCCTGGCAGCAGCCTCTTCCCCTAATTGTTTGCCCTCTGTAATTAATTAAAGATGAATTGTCAAGTAAACCCCACACTCCCAAGTTTTGAATGCGTTCAGCATCCAAAGCTGGCGACTCCTCACCACCAGCTCTCTAATAAATACCATCCATAGAAGTTTTGTGCGTAATTTCTGGGTAGGCTCAGCTCGGGCTGTGCTTGCAATACAGTTTCCAGCTGTTCAGCTCCAATTTGTGCATGAGCAAAAACCATTTACGAAGCTTCAGCAGCAGTTTATAAATGGTCACATGATAAACAGTGGGTTGTGCTGGGTACAAGAAATGCAGCAGAGACGTCGCCACAGAGAATATTATTGCTTATTAGGAGCTAAAAGGGGCCTCAGAAATGTTTCCCAGCATGGCAGCTTTCTGCAGATCAGTACCCTCCTGTGCAGGCAGGGCCACAGCTGGGCTTCCCAGCGCCTGGGGTGGCACCAGGGCTGGCGTGGGATGTGGAGAAAGGAGAAAAACCCATATCCCATGGCTATGGGGTGTAAGTAACTACAGCAACATGAGGAGACCCAGTGTGCCTACCAAGCACCCTGCATCCCTGCCACTCAGTCACACCCCAGACCCAGAGGTTCACTCCATCCTGGTTCACCTGAGGTTCACTCCATCCTGGTTCACCTGAAGAGCAAGCAGCCAGTCCCACACTAAGCAAATCCTGAAGGTCTTTCCTCCACAGCACCAACAGTTTAAAGGACACTGCATTTAGATCAAAAAATCTCTTCTTTTTTTGCACAGGCCAGCAAACAGCCATCATCTGCAAACAATGAGAGCTGTCAGGACGGGGGAAGGGAGCCAGCCAAACTGTGAGTACAGGCTCCAGAGCCGACGGAAAAAGCGGGAAACACTCCTCGGGAAAATTGTGCCCTGAAAAACAAAAATTTCATTAGCTGAAAACGAGTGCTCAGTCTATTGAGATGTGCCCTGTGCCCAGAGAGCAGCGTACCAGGGACAGGTGACCTATTTTCCCTGGAGAGGAGGGAGAGGTTGCTCTCTATTGATCCCACCTTTCCTCTATCAGTTTATATATTAGCTTCCATGGCCTGTGGAGGAAGCAGCCAGCAATAGAGTGAATCATTCACAATGAATAAATCATCTGACTAATTTAGCTTGGTTTTCTTCTCTTGGCTCTTCCATGAACAATCACCATTTCCCTAAAGTTATTAATTATTTTTATGTATCTAGCAATTTGGGGATGTTGTTTTCTTTTTCCTCTACATTTTTAACTCCTACAAGTTAGCAAAAGTCTATTAGCTTGGCTAAGACTGGACAGATGAATTCCATGAGACTGTTCCTAGCCCCAGACTGGATGAACTCAGCATGGGTGTTGCAGATATTTGCATCAATAAGCAGAGAGAAAACTTGAATTCTGTAAAATGCTAAAGCCATTTAAAGACTCTGCTAAAGCCAGCAGAGTCCAAAGTTCAATTTCTACAGAGGCACATGTTCTTCAGGGCAGAGTCCTCCAACATCTCTGTAGCATAAACGCCTACAGTAGCAGCACAATAGAAAAAAAATGTAAGAAAAACATGAGATTGCTAAGATTAGTGTAAGCATTTTTTGCTGCACATGGATTTTAAAGCCAGAAGAAACCATTAAATCGTGTGGTCCAACCTCCAACATGAGTCAGGCTGTAAGATTTCATCCTGTATTAAACCTAATGACTTGTATTTACAGAAAGCATACCTAAATCAATCTATATCGTGTTCTGGCTAGTAACCATCTCAATGAGCAGCATATGTGGGGTGGTGTCACCTAGAGAATTGTTCAGCTTTATCTCTTGCTAAAATGAGGGCAAAAACAATGGAGAAAGCTGCAGTGCTGGGCTCAGATGAGATCTGTAGGTTTTGCACTCCATGGTCAGCATCAGAACAGGTCTGGGAAGCCTGGTGTGTGCTCCAGCAGCTGCCTACTGGCATGGATGGAGAGTGCAGAAGGAGAGGAAGCCACAGGGCTTAGGACTGCAATGGGACTGGTGAGGTCTCTCTCAGGAGATGCCTGTTCCCCCAGCAGAGCAAACCACTGGAGCAAAACACTGATGGTTTCAGGCCTCAGTACATGCCCATATTTCTTTTGACTTATACATCTATGTTTATGTTTCTTTTAATTTCTCCACTTGGGAGCACTGCACCCTTTCATGAAGATCTGATGTACACAAAAGAACAAGCCAGAAAACAAACAGACGGCAAATGCTGCCCAAACTAAAGCACCACCTGCAGCACAAAAATACCAGGCAGCTCCCACGCACCTCTTTCCCCACCCACCACATCAATGGGGAGGCTCCGTGGCAGAGCACGGTGCTCTGTCTGTTAGCAAGCCCCAACACCCAGGCATCAGGCAAAGTCCCAGCTCCATGGAAAACAGGGAAAAGCTCTCATCCCTGCACTGCAGGAGCTCCAGCTCAAGCACTTCCTGAGCAGTCGCTGCAAAGAGAACTAAGAAAAGGAACAGTGTCCTGCCATGCCAGGTCTGGAGCTAAGCAATATTGGTGGGTGAAATGACGCAAGCTAATTGCAAACTGATGCAAGATGCAACTGAGTGGTGCGATGCTGCTCTGCATGAAGAGCTGCCCGAGGTGCTCACACCCACCTCCCTCATGGCCACTGCTCGCTGAGCAAGTGTAGCCCCTCCTAAAAGCTGTTTCCTCTCCAGTCTGGGCTCAACACGTAATCACTGTGAGAAAAGGCTGCAAGAGTTGAACTGGGCTCCTCCTTCCAAGTTCTGGGGAACTGGCCCACGGCCAGGTCGTACTAAAAAGTAGACATGATCCTTCCTCCTCTATCCTCGAACACCAACAAAGTGTCCATTGTACTCACCTGACAAAGTGGTTTAGTACTGTTACAGCAAGGTCTTGCAGTCTTCTGGGATGTTCCCTTCTTCCAAACCCTCATCCCAGTCTGCAAACTGAGCTTGCAAGAAAACAGCTGACATTTCCTATCTGAGCACAAGTCAGGGCTCAAAGATGAAACTTAGATGGAAGCAAAAGGGAATGTGGCTCAAAATAAAGGCAGAGGAGGAGATTAAAAGCCACTCTAATTTATACTACTAATTGAAGCAGCATCTTAGGTGAGATGGAAACCACATGTAGCTGTGACACCTACAGCTGCAAAACAGATTTACCTCTGTGCACCTGAGGGTGCAAATGAGGATGTTTTGGGACAGTAGCATACTGTTTGTCCTGGGCTGAGATAAATGGGCTTTTTCTCAGATTTTACCCTAGACTGAAGGAAAAAAGAGATTAGTTATTCCAGAAAGGATCATAAATATACGTATGTGTATATATATACACACACACACATATATAAAAATATAGAGATATATACAGAGTGAATCCCAAATAACTTTTCATCTTTTTAGTTAGACCTTTTCCTAATTTCCAACTGTCTTGTGTAGACAAGCCCTAATGGTAGACCCCAAAAAATCCAGAGGTCAAAACCCATTCCTGATTCAGTCTTCTCTTGCATCATTTGACCAAAAAGTACACCTAGTTACTCCTTTGTTCGTCCAGTATCAATCACTTGCAATGTGATACCTAACCATCCTTTATCTTTTCCTGCTTAAATGTCATTAAAGATTTTTTCCCTAACAAATTAAATCACATGTTTAATTGTTTTCCCCATTCCAGCTTAACTTTTTCTTCTGTTGCTTCTGGGAAACATCCTGTTACGGGAGGATAAATGACAAACACAGTGTGCAGGACCAGATGTGTGCCTTCAACACCAACGGGATGGATGAGCCATGAACAAGCCACCACTGCAGCACAGCAGCAAGCCACAGGAATACCCCAGCTACATGATTTTATTCCTCAGCAAGTACTAGGTTACTGAAAGAGGCTCAGCCTCCGGAGAAAGGGAAGATTTAGGATGGGATCAGGGCTAACAGATTGCTTCTCTGTTTTGTCAGAACACTGTTGGGAAGCAAAAGGTAGGAGAAAATGCTAGATTCTGAATTCAAATATGTTTTTTAAGAGTTTTTTTTCATCACACTTTAATTTTTTGTTTTGGAGTAAGCAGCTGAAAATTGCTGCACAACTGTTTAGCCATGTCTAATGTGGTAGTATATTAGACAGACTTTCAGCCTAATACTCTTGAGTCTATTGTAAATACTCAAACATTCCAGTCAACCAGACTGATAAAAACAATTTAACGGGGCTATTGGCAAGAGTGATCTCAGATTTGCTAAAAATCATGTCTATGTTCACGCATGCAAAGCAGCACATTTTCACTTACCAGACTGACTGATTGACTGGTGAAAATTCTTAATGCAAAAAAAAGCTACTGACATGCACTGAGATTGTGAGACTGTTCTTAGCTGGGTCTTGTAGGTACAAAGAGCATCTAAAAAAATCTGAAAATATTTTTAAGTGCTCTCAGAAGTTTTTCTTATGACATAATTGAAAAAAGGGTCAGTCATGGTTACCAGATGAGTGCTTCAAAGCATCTTTGGCACTTTTGCAAGATGAAAATAAGCTCATATTTTAGGGTGCTTTATGGTGGAAATAGAGTTCTGTGTTATTTGGAGTATGCTAGAATTTAGTGAAAGCTTACGAAATATTAAGAATGCAGTAGGTTTTTAAAAGGTTATATTGAAATGTGTAAAGTCCAGACAGTCACAAGATCGAGGGCATTTGGGGTTAGGAGGGACTGTCTCCCTTTTCTCTGATGTGTTCATGGTACCTCCTATATTTTTTCATTTTGTATATCCTTTTGGCAATAAAGAGAGAACTCTTGTCCTGTGTTGTATAGATGGAAGTGCTGTTTCTGGTAATGCTTTCATTGATGTAGGTGACAGGAAATTGTTAGAGCAAAAGATCATGAAATAGTGGTCTTTATGCAAAGAATACAACATTTCATAAAATAACTGCTCAAAGACTAATTCACAAGGATTTCTTCCAAGATGAAGCTGTCTATACAGTCAATTAAAATGTAAGTCATGGAGTTATTTACAGTACCCCATTCTTGCAAAAACTCCTCAGTATCAATGCAGCTCTGTCATTAACTTTCTTACTAAAGTTAGGGCCACAGAATGAATTGCTCACTATCCGTAGAAACGATTCCTACCACTCCTAAGTAGATGTATTTTGAGAAAATCTAACTGATACTGACCTGGACACTATTGTCTCTACTGGGTTTCTAGCTTCAGCACTAGTGTGAAAACCTTACTAAATGGCCAAAGTTACACACCAACAGAATTAAATTATCCAGTTCACCACTAACATAAATTCAGGATGTCCTGACTATTCAGTATTCTATACTAACCAGATATCTATCTCAAAACTGGCTGTAATATGATATGTCAGAGATTTGCTTTTTGAGTTCAGAGAGAGGACAGATTTCACTGCAAATGTCCAGAGATTCAATTTATGGTTTTGCAACCTGACTAACTGGGGCAAATTAGGGGATTGAAATATAATGTACTTTGGTGGCTATAAACTGTCTGGAAGCAAACTCCAAGTGTGGTCAATCACATTATGAAATCCGCCTGGTGGCCAAAAGTCGTCTGTGATTTGGGTCACCTCCACACTCACTAGCAACTCACTAGAACTACCTGTTCTTCAGTTTATTTGAAACCATAAATTTCACCATGATGATGAATGTTAGTGTTAGTTTGTTGTTCAATACCTGGTCTTGTAGGTGGGGCAAAGAT
>JAYRBT010000181.1:8880530-8920162 GCA_036023395.1 Myiotriccus ornatus
TTCACTGCAAATGTCCAGAGATTCAATTTATGGTTTTGCAACCTGACTAACTGGGGCAAATTAGGGGATTGAAATATCATGTACTTTACTGTCTGGAAGCAAACTCCAAGTGTGGTCAATCACATTATGAAATCCGCCTGGTGGCCAAAAGTCATCTGTGATTTGGGTCACCTCCACACTCACTAGCAACTCACTAGAACTACCTGTTCTTCAGTTTATTTGAAGCCATAAATTTCACCATGATGATGAATGTTAGTGTTAGTTTGTTGTTCAATACCTGGTCTTGTAGGTGGGGCAAAGATGAAGCTGTGTCTGCTAAATGGTCTAGGTTTTGCATTTCTTTCTGTCTCTTTGTCTTAAACTGATGTTGTTAAAACCCTAGTATGCTTTTTTTTTATCAGTATAAATGCTGCTGCTAAACGGTAGACAACAAAGATGCATTACACCCTTAGTATTTTTCAGACATGATGCTGTGAGAGATGTATGCATTACAGAAATTATTAGATGTATCTGATGTCCTTTTGCCTATCTTGCCCTGTGCTTGTCTTTATTGCCATGTGTCCCAGTGAAGGTTTTCAAGTCCCATGCATCTTTTGCCTCTCCAAATTAGGCGGTCAGTACCAGATGGACTCCCATGGGACCTTCTTAGTGCTGGCACATTTGTTCCTCCCAGGTCAGCAAACATTCCTGGAGATCTCCTGCACCCACAGCTCCTACCTCTGCCAGGGACCAAGGCAGACTGGATGTCCTCGAGGGAGTTCATGCTTCAGCTGATTCTGCTGCACTGCTGTGAACTACCAGACATAAACCACACGCAGCAGCAGCCCAAGAAGCAGCTCTTGGCCAGATGTCACTCAAATAACTCTAACTACAGCACAGTCACTTCAGTCACTACCTCTCTATATGAGGTTAATGTGCCTGAGGTATTCTTAAGGAGCGCTCATTCTACTGCTGAAACTTCTGCTTATTTTAAATATTTTTTATCCCAGCATGACTTCTTTGTAGCTTTGTACTTGAGATAGCTGCTGCTTTTGCAAAGGTGAAGATGATATTCCCAGCTGATTCTAACCAAAATAATTCAACAGCAGATATGAAGCATTCATCTGACTTTTACTTTGCCTCTGGACATAGAGCTTTATGGTGGTTTAACAGCAACCCCAGAGATCCCACCATAGGTTTCATCTCCCTCCTTTTGCAAGCCACATCTTGAGGCAAGTGAACAGGCTTAGGGAGTGACTGCACGCCTCCTCCGTTGCGGCCCATTAATACATATCAGGACTATTTCTTCTTTGATCTGCTTTGTCTTCCAGCAACCAGATGCAGGCTCCAAAATAGCAAAAAAATGAGCAACACCACATTTATTCATTTTGCCATGAAATGTTGTCTTTGGGCAAACCTTTGATTTGTCTACAGGTTCTGATACTGGCAAAAGTTTCAGTTCTGGGAATAGACTTTCTCTGTTTTCACTTTACTCTTCATCATTTATAATTATGTTTTTGTTGTCTGCAAATTTTGAAGTCCCAAAGTCTTTTTTTCCAGTTGACCTGGGTGTTTTCTTTCACTTTCTCTGCTAATTGTTTTAAGTAATGTTATGACCTATTCTAGTATCCACTTTGATATCTCCCAAGAAATTGTCTTAGTCAACGAAATTAGTGACCTTAATTAGGCCTTCTAGTTTGGAAGCCATTAGTGACATTGGAACAGGGTGTTTCTGTCTGATTACATTAGTTAGATCAATTTAGAAAGCAAAAGCAATGTGAAACCAAGCTCTCTGCTGGTGGGAGGGAAGCAAGGAGTGGGGAGCATCTCTATTTGCCTGATAACATTTCCATTGCCGGGCACGCTGACACACTCTGCTGCACGTATCATGCACCAGCAGTGGCTCCACTGTAAAGAAACAGCTGTGATGACTTTAGAGATGCCTAATTGATAAAGCACTTTGGGAAATCTATCATCACATGGAAAGGCTGTGGTAATAGCTCTTCCTTCAACTTGTTAGCTGCAACTGAACCAGTTGCTTTGTTCTTCCTTTCCACTGGCATTGCAAGATCAGATATACTGTACTTGGGCTGTCACCATCCCTGGTGCATTATTTTGGATTTCTCAATGCTTTTTGATGTTTCTGATACTGCTGTAGTTTTGCTAGATACACAGGTTCCTCCCTCCATCTTATCATATGCACACCCTCTCTTTCTGTATTTGTGTTGTGTCTCTATGTCTTTTCATGCCAAAGAAAGCCAGCACACTCAATGCAGTTATGCCATGGACTTGAGACAGTCTCTTTAAATATGCTTCAGTCATGGGCTCCTCTTTAAACACTGGTTTTAGCCAAGCTTTTTCCTAATTTTAATAAACATGAACTACTTAGTTCTGAAACAGCTCAGCTTCCTAATTTGTGAACTGTTCTCAGTGACATAAAATTTGTCCAAACAGCTGGTTACAAATTATTCCATTTTCCCAGCTCACTTACACTCTTTTAGCCAGAGATCTTTCCTGAACAATCTTCTGGTGATTTCATTCTGTATGGAACAGCACACATCACCATGATGAACCGCTCACAGCACAGCCATCCCCTGGGTTCATGCCCCAGCTGGCCCTGTGTGGTAAGTGATGGAGCTACACAGGCATCCTCACTGCTGGCCCCAAGGGATGGTTCACCAGGAGGAGACAGGGACCCTCTTTGTCATGTCATCAATGTGTACAACATAGGTGAGCTTCTTCAAACAGCCTGAGGATGGGCTAAGAGAGAGCTGAGCTTGAGAGTCTGTGCCTTCCCAGCTGCACCTTTCCCACCTGCCCATCCCCTCGCTCACACCACTGGTGGCTGGACAAACCCAGCAGCAGCACAGCTGGTGGTCACTTCCCAGTCACTCACAGTGGTAGGCACAGCAGCAAATGTCTGGAGCGTGGTGCCCGAACTGCTCAGAGGATCTGGGAAGCAGAAGTCAAGGCATCCTGAACCTTTGTACTGCTTGCCAAATGCAGCAAGCTGGCACAAGCAGGGTGCTGTGATTGCATTCATGTAAGTCAGGTTAAAAGGATATTTTCATGTCACTCTGTACATAGGGAAGTAAGAAAAGACATTCAGGCTTTTTTTTTACTGCAAATATACCTAGTAGATAAAAGCCAAGCATCATCTGTTTAAAGAGGGCAGAAGGACCACACTACACGTTATTATACCAGGAATGCTCACAAATGCTTTTAAATTCTTATACAACCTGGCATGGTTTATTTTGAGAATTGAAAGCTCTGCTATCCAGAGATCACTCTTTTCCCTTCTCTAAGAGGATTTCTAAACAAAAAAAAAAAAAAACCTTGCCAAAAGCAGCTGTCGGCTAATGTAACACACAGCACCAGTGTAAGAATGGATCCATGAGCCCTGGCAAAACCGCAGTCCTTGTCAGGGACCTTGAATGAAACTGTCCCAGGGAATCTGCAGAGCAAGGCTGCATATTTAGGAAGCTCAAAAGAGAGTCAAAACAAAACCGAGTGGAGCAGGAAAAGCAGCGCAGACATGTCAAAGGGCTGCCCACATGGCTCAACCAGAGGCCGACCTAAAGCCACTGCCACACAATTGCTTGTGAAGCTCACAAAGGAGCCAGATGCTCCTGTCAAAATTATACCTTCCACAAATCTACATGGGAAACCTGCCACCATCCTGCCTAAAAGGAGGAGAATTGATACCGTTTTCTTGACTAAAATAATATCTTTTCAGTGAATTAGCTGAAGAAAGAGCAAGCGCTGTTTGTTTTGGACAAGTATATTTCCAAGCATGTCATCCCCACAAAAGATCTTTCTTTTGCTCTACTTTCATGCGACCCTGAAAGCAAATATCTGGTGGATATGATCAGGCCAGCTCCACAACTCCAAACAAGAAGAGGGAGCTGGTGGCAAGTGGGATTCTTCTGTTGCTCTGAGCTAATAGATATTAGGAAGAAAAATGCAATTCTTGTCTTGGCTGGCTTTGAGATGTACTTAACGTTTCATTCACAACATGCTGCTTGTATCCACAAAGCTCAACAAGGCAGTGCATATCATTGGCCTGTTTCAGAGACAAGAGGAAAACACGTTGCCCGAGGTCGGCTGCATGTCACAGCAACAGGGGCACAGACGGCAAACCTGAATCTCAGCCACTGGGCCTCATCACCCCAGTCCTTCCCATGGTGTTTTAAACATTGATCAAAATTTAAGTTAGTAGAGGGCGTGCCTGAATCAGCTCATGGTCTCACAGCTTGTCCTGGTTCTCAGATTAATTGTTCTAATTAGCTACACCACGGGCAAATACATATTGACTCTTCATGTCAGACCTGGGGCCAAGCACGATTCAGAAAAAGTCAGCTGTGACTTCGTCCCGGAATGTGCCACACATCAAAACTGTAAACATTGCAGCTTAGCTGCCAGTTCAAAACATGGGTAAGCAAACTCACCTAGTGTGACTGGGTGGTTTCCTTCTCCTTTGTTTTTAATTTCAGAAGAGCCCATGAACCACAGGATGCAGAACTGCATTTCTGCAGCCATGTTGAGTCTGTTCAATTCTGGGTACTAGGAGAGAAGGAGACCTTTCAGACTCACCTTCTTGGACACAGGAAATCCAAATAAGCTTGAAACTAGTCTATGAAATTTGGTGGGGCAAAACGTTTGGAATCAAAACTCAGATTCGTACACTTGTACTTCGCAACATAGGAAAGGGGATTTTTGGCACAACCTTGTCTCAGCTCTTCTTTATATTTTAAATTATTTTTCAAAATGAAAATATTTAGCATGGGGAAAACTTGGCAGTTGGTAAGTACAGTATCTGCTACACAGAGTGTGCTTTATGTATTACCTATAGATTAGACTGTGTGGCCAGTGCACCTACCTCGTCTCTGTTAATAAAGTCCAGATAGTTTAACAGGTAACTAATAACTGAGCCATGTTCCTGGCTTTGCTACGTGGTCTAACAATTCCCATCACTCAGTTGTGTTCATAACCTCCTGTGCTGCTACAGAGCTGTACTTTGCCTTCCAGTGGCTTTTGCCCTTGCCAGAACCTCCAATAATTCTCTATATGAGAAAGAGACATTAACTGCCAGGTCTGGAAATAAGTACATGAAATACTAATTGTCTATCTTGATAAAATTGTAAATGCTTGATGAAGAAATAAAAACATTTTGTTGATAAACATAGATGATGCAAAGAATCACAAAACTGCAAAAGAGCAAAACAAACTATGAATGTCAATTCGTCATTGCTGTTAACATATAGCTCATGTTTGGCTGGGTTTTCTGGCTTCTTTTATTCACGCTGTAGTGGTTTCTTGTGGTGGCAATAGAGATTCTGATATTTTAGAAATTAAATGAATAAAAATAATAAATAAAACATTTGAACTTGAGTAGAAATGTATTTAAGCAGTCAAATATGACCTCAAGTTACCATTATCTTGTAAATTATGAACACCTGAAAAAAATTGGCCCCTAAATTTAGATGGAAATTCGAGGGGGAAATCTCTTACATCTTTTCATTCAATATCTCTGAACTAGGTGTCTTCTAATAATTTCGAAGAATATCTCTGAAGCTCTTGTGGACTGAAATTGCCCCCTCTCAACTGGTTATTGCATTTTTTTAAGGTTTTGTTTTTTAAAAAGTGGTGGAGAAATAGACATGGAAAGACATTGAGCAGCAAAAACAGTGTACGGGTGTTTGTAAGAACAAAAAGATTTCTGTCAAGCTTCGTATGTGTAGGGAAGGACTTGCGTTAATTAAAAACAAATCCAGAAAATTGTAGCTGAACTGGCAAGAGTCTTGCAAATACTTTTTATTTCAAAATTTGTTGATAATTAAAACACAACAGCAATTCAGATAATCTTGTAAGGGAAGGACAGACAAATATAACTGCTGGATGGTGAATACAAAAGTAGATAAACACCTAAAAATGAGGCAGTTATTCCTAGACGGGGTAAAGAGGAACAGATTAGAACTGAAATATTTCAGCAGAAGCTACGTGTGTACTTGCCAAAAACATTTTTCTAATTTTAACTCTCTACAGCCCAAACACATTCTTTCAAAATCTACACAATTTATTTGCCGGAATGAGGCCTTCAAAACCACTTGTGCAAGATTGATGTAAAGGTATCTGGGTAAAAGTGCACCCCTCCATGAGTTTAACTTTAATCTGTAGCTCCCACCTATGCTACCTCTGTCTTATTTAGTAGTTGCAAATTATTTTTATAGAGAAATCACATCACAAGTGGTCCTTCACAGAAAATGCAAAGAGAAGATGTTATAGACAGGGTTTTTTTAATTTTTGTCTGCTTGCTCCTTTTTTTATCTGCTGTAGCAGGGCATTTGTGCCAGTGCACATGGACGTTTGCAGGCATGGCAGTGCATGTGTGACATAAGACATTCCAAGGCCTGCTGGGAAAGGAGCCGATGGCAGGGACAGCCCTGGTACCACTGCCCATTTCACAAGTGGGGCACTGCTCTCTTCTTCTGCTCCACAGTCATTGTTTACCTACATCCCACACAGTAATGCAAGTTTATGCATTCTTATAGACTCCTTTGCACGTTGTGTACTAACTTAGCATTTTATTGATCATTTGGGAGCAGGATGAATGCTAATCATTAAGTTTTATATGAATGTTTCTATTACATGAAGCCTTACAGCACATGTGCTGAGTTAAGGGATGTTGCCTATGTAAATGAAAGATAATTCCACAATAAAAAGACATTTTCCGGAGCATCTTTATTCAGTTACATTTCAGTTGATCTAAAAGGCTCCTATCAGCACTAACACAGAGGGGTAAGGCTTAGGAATGTAAGTGCAGATAATAGTTTGCTAGGCCAGGATACTATTTCTCTGCCATGGATTTCAAAAGGACTTACTGTACATACTGGTTCTGGCATTTGAAATTCCAGGCTTAGTTGGGGGATGGGGAGAGATGGAGGAAAAAGAGGATTTGATGTGAACAAAACATTTTATGTGAAAGGCAGATTCCTTTTTGTTTCCATGTGCCATATAGTCAGCATTTTTTTAGTCTTTACTGATGTTCTCACACAAGCAAAGTGACTCTTGAAAAACGCACCATTACAACTTAATATATCCAGTATGTAATTTGTACTTAACAGAAAGATATTTAGGACCATTTGCCTCAGCCATGAGACTTTCAGCTGCACAGTGGGAGGTAGTGCTTCAATGAAACCTTTGTTTTTAATCTTCTGATACAGTCACTAAGGCAGTTGGCTGGATTTAAAGTTACACCAGTCTCCGTTTTAATCTGGGGTTTGCAAGCAGTAGTTAGTCTGGGGCATCCACCAAAGTATATCATTTCATGGGCAGAACTACCACTCCTTTTTCCCTCTGTTGGGTAGGATGCACCAAAATCGGTGTCTAAAAAAGAAGAAGGAAAATGAATAAGAAAGTTGCCCAGGGAGCACACGTATTCCTGGGGATGCCGTCCCAGCCGGCGCGTACAGTGCAGCACAGTTCAGCCGTGTTTACTTTGTTTCCTCCTCTTCCTGAAATTAGATTACATTTCCCCGAGCAAGCACAATGATGCCAAAGCCGGACAACCCCGGGTCTGAATCACTTCAAAGCAGCCCCCTGTTTTCAGGCAACGTCACCCGTCTGCCACGGCCCTGCGGAAAGCACATTGCTCTGCATAGCAAGTTGGGTGGCAGCGGGTCCATAATATAAAACTGTTGCCTAGTGTTCCTCTAAGCTCTGCCCTCCTCTGAAAAAAAAAAAAAAATCCCTCATAATTCAGGCAACAGCTGGAAAGCTTAGCTTAATGGTCTGTGCTTAAATGTGGAAGGTCACAGGGTGCTGATCTAAGGAGCGGAGAAGTCTTGCTCAGCCGACTGTTGACACTTAGTAAACGGAGGAGGAGGGGACTGTGTGTGCATCTGAGAAAGCCATACCCCGACCGGCGAAGAATAGGAAGCAACTTCTATTCAAGATTTGCAGGGGTCCTGGACCCAGTAGGGAAAAGCAACAAGGCCCTTCACTGCCTCTAAGTTACCTTGTATTATAACAGGATTAAAGTACATTTAGCTTCTCTATTAGCATACTTTAGCCCCATTTAGGCTTACTTGATGTTTCCGATGGCCTTTGATCAGCCTTGCATGGTGCTGGTCAGCTTCAGGACACAGCAGTCAAAAAGCGAGACTGTGAAATTATCCTGATGTTGAATCTCACAGGAGATATTTCTGGCTGTTTTCATTCACTCACCCCCAATATTCCAGTTTCTTTCTCTCTCTCTCTCCCCCCCTCCTTCCTCGCCCAAGAAAATAATTTACTCATTGTTAAAAAAAAAGGGGGGGGGGTAGGAGGAAGAAAGAGAGAGATATTAAAAGAAAAAGGTAGCTTAGTGACCAGTAATAATTAGCTCCTTGTTTGAAATCAGTGCTGGCTTGTGTGCCGGTGCTGAAGCATCTATGAAAAACACTATAATTTCTACAGTGTCTGGTTTTTTATTGCTTACATTTGCATATAAATTAAATCCATATTGTAGCTTTAAGGCAAGCTAGGTTTAGAATGCCGTACAGCTCAGGGTCCTATTGTTTTACATCTACTTTCTATACTGTGGTTAAATGAAAAGGGAGGAGAAAGTAAAGGAGGGAGAAAGTCAGCTTTGTAGCGTTTTTAATTGCTTCTCTGCCAATTATGGTCAAATTAATATTTAAACTTTCTAGTGCTTTGAGAAAAATTGTTTACAGAATCCACTTCTTGGTGTTCAGTGCCCTCTGTGCCTACAGCAATATCTATATTGGAATCTTTTGTCGAAGAAAATTAAAAATAATTAAAGATAAATACTGTTCTCTTTTAAAATATTTCATGGAAACAAATGCTGTTAATTGAACCGTAAATATTTCAAGTATAAGAGTGATCCTTATTCCCAACAGCAGCCTGAAAAGCCATTACCAGACAGCATTTTTTCACCTGATACTGTTTATGCACACGAAGAGGTCTTGTATCGTTTACTTCGCTCGATCTTATTTTTGTCTTCCTCCCTTTGCTTTGTGCTGCCGTCTCTGCTTGACCGACTTAGGTTGGCCGCTCCGAGTTCCCGTTTCAGCGCGGCTCAGAAATCCACAGGCTGCTAACGCTAACACATCAGGGCAGAGCCTGGGAAGACAAGAGACATTTGCAAAGATGAGTAACAAGAAGCAAATGGCGCCTCAAAGTCTCCCTTTAAAAATTCTTTAATGAGATACAGTGCATATTTTTTTTCATTCTTTTCTTGGGCTAATGCCTAGTATGTACCAACCACTGGGCCACATTTTTAGGAAACATCTAAATCAAAAGTCAGAAGATTACATAGGGACATAAGAAAATCTTAAGATGGCAGGAGGCCAGGAAGCCCAGCTAGGCCTATCCTTTCCTCCGGTTAACAGTTGTTCTCCATAATATACTCTTTTTCTCCCCCTCTCTCTCCATATGCTTCTTGCTCTATTTGAAATCTGGTCAGATCGGTCACTTCTAGAGCAGCATCTGGTAGGTTATAATACACACCCTCTGGAAAAAAAAAAAATGTATTACATTTGTACAGTGCAAGACCTCGCTGGAGCCGTGTCCCTCATCCTCATATTTGACATTAGCTCTAATAACTGCAGCACTGCTCCCTGCGGTTCCCCCCAGAGCCCTCTGCAGCTCGGCGAGGTCCCCTCTTAATCTTTTCTCTTTGCGAGGGATACAGACCTAGTTTCACTAACCATTTTGGAGCCTCCAATCTCGAAGTCATTATGGGACTTTGTTGTACTATTTCCATTTCTGCAATATTCCTTCTGTAATTAGGTAATCAAGACTGTGCATCTTTCCCATGTGGCCTTTTGAGATCCATTTTATTTATCAGTTTATTTATCCCTTATTACACATTTTAAAAACTATGGGTGCAATACCATCAGCTGGGCTGTCCTTACAGCTCTCTGCTTGCTATCATAATTTCCTTTTTGCTCTTGCTCATCACCCATTTGCTTCTTCTGTCTGAATTTTGCTGCTCTTCATATTAATAAAGGATGCTACAAGTGCTTGTATGCATGGTGAATTTTATGGATAGTCTCCTATGGACACCAGTGGGAGCACAGCGTAGACTGACGTGGCTGAAAGTGTCGGTGGGACTGGTTTAACATGAGTCCTTCTGGACTCAGACAGTCCCTGGTCATGGGGTTAGATGATACCTCATCCAGAGAAGTCCTGCCCTGTTTGTGTGTGTCAGCAACACCAGGCTGGAGATTAAACACACTGCTGTACAGCTGATTTCACACGCAGAAGGACAGAGCTTGCCAAGTCTACATTAACACCATAAAGATTCTTCCCAAGGCAATTGACTATACCCTGGACTGTGCTGCAACAATAAAAGTCTCACTTCTTATTTCCACTGCAGTAAAATAATTGCCTTTGATTTGTAGATACTCATCTGTATGTACAGGTCTTTCTTATCAACTATAAAACAACCCTTAAACCCTTTCCTTCATTACTCTTTGGAGCAATACAACTGATAGCTGAGATATAGTTCCATTTGTTTCCACACCTATCATAATCTTATACCTACCCTCACCTTTTGGTTTTCTGTAGCCTCTGCCCATTGGTGGGTGAGCCTCTCCTTTACTTCAGAGCTTTGGGTCAAGCTGAAGTCGTAGTCTGATTGCAAACTTCTTCACTGTTCCTTTCCTTTCTGCTGCTCAAGATTGTCACCGTAAAAAACACCAAGTTCTGGTCCAGAGGTGTCTGCATGATTCCTGGAGATTGAAAATCTATGAAGGTCCTTCTGCTGGAGACCCTGATGTGTTTTACTGACAAGACTCATAAAAACTTGTGGATTAGTAAGATAATACACCCAGTGCCATTTTGCAGATGGAGGAAAGCAAGACAGACCTCCCACTCATGAGGGTCCCTGTTTCCCAGGGCCCAAGGAACAGAGGACAGCCCTGCACTTCACCTGTGGCACCAGCCTCATCACGTTCCACTTAGCCCAGAAGGGGCTTTCTTACGGAGGAAAAACGTCCCCAGAATCAGACTGTCAGAGCACTTCAGTTTTTCAGAGCTGATTTGCAGAAAGGTTTCCTCTTTGACACCCAATGGCTGCCTAATACAGGGTTAATTCTACAATCCTGCATTCTATACTAAGGGACGTTGTGAGACAGCACCACCAAGCTTTGAGACATACCGATACTGTAGCTCCAGATTTAAGCATTAATCTACCTTTTTCCCGTATCACCCTACTACTTATTTGTTTATTCCTGGTCTTATGCTTGATGTAATATCCACCCTATCAATGCAAAGGTGACTGTGAAAATGGCATTTATTAAGCTTTCTTTTGTGTGCGTGTGTATTGATGCCCTTTTTAAATGTTATCATTTTAAGCCTTTCTCTCCCTGTTTCCAAAGAGGGATAGTGAAAAAGAGACCAAGAAGTCTTGGCAACACTGGCCAAGGCTTCAACCATAACCAGATTATTCTGAGGTTTAAAAAAGTTTAGTTCCTTGTTTGCCGTTGCCTTTGCTCCTTTGGTGTTTCATGCTCCTGCATGGTGGGCTGAATCAGAGTACAGCTGCCCCATATTCTGCAATATTCTCAAAAGAGAATCCACTCAAAACTACCCACTCTTGTGAGATTTTCAGTCTCCACTTGCTGATCTGTGATATTAAAACAACTCAGACAACTGCATTTTATAAGGGCAAAATAAATTGAGTCCAGACTTCACAGCATTTTATATCCCCCTATGAGTGGCTTCAGTGTTTGTTAATCCTTCAAATTTTAGCTTTGTGTGTGTTACAAACCCCATCTTCTGGCAGTTTATCAGGTGCCTCCAGTATAGGTTTCAAAACAGATATTAAATACTGCTCTCTCACCTTGTAGCTGCAGTCATTTCCAAATGTATTGAACAGTTTTTCTGCTCTTCAGCCATCAAAGATTATACACCAAGAATAAATTACTCAGCTGGGTGCGTTGTTTGTAGGCAAACACAGGCAGTGACAGTACCAGTAGTCCCTGTGTTTAAAAGCATGTAAAACACTTTCTCTTTTTCTGTGCTTTACATTTTGGCTCAGATAAATCCTCTGCACAAATGAGGATGTTGGCAAAGATGTCCAAAAGTACCACATCTGTCAGCCCAGTCCATCACCCTTTGTGCTGGGGATGAAACCCCTGGCACGGGAGCAGGAGCCCTGTAGGAGTAGGATGTTCCAGAAGATATGGAGGGCACCTGGCTGCCACCGCAGGCAGAGGAACTGTCCCCATTTCGTTTCCTTCAGCTCTTGGTGACCACTGGGCTTTGTGCACTCTCCAGTTTTAGTCTCAATCCTCATAGTAAACAGTCCAAAAAATTTTGAGTAATCTTTTACCAATCACTACAATTTGGATTCTTTTTTCTCCTTTTTTTCTCCAAGAAAAATAATTGATACTTAGCAGTATCAATTAATATTCCAGCAGTATCAATTAAGATTTCCAGCATCAGGCAGCTTCCTGAGGTTTCCCTTTATTTTAATTTTTCCTTTTGTAATTTCTCATCACAGGAACCACGTTGTCCACTGCATCAGTGTATCGCACTACTGTCCTTCATTCCTCTGAATTGCTGAATTCCACAAGACTATTCACAAACCAAGCACCAAACTAGAAACCCCAGGCCAGAGGCTGTTTTACTGATATCTTTCCTTCCCACAACCCACCCTTCCTAGAAGTTTCCATACAAGAGCTCACATATAGTGGATTTTGTACTAACATTGAAAACAATATAGTCAAGAGTTGAAATTTGGTTGAAACAGAAGCAACAACAGTTCATAAATACTGCATCAGTTTGCTAAGGGCCAAAACTTCTATCCTAGTTAATATAAACAGTCACAAAATATCCCAGATATCTTTAACCATCAAAATGTTTGGCTCCTGGTCTGCAAGAGTTTTTTCACAGAGAACAGAAAGAGATAGGTACAACTAAAGGAGTTCACATTTCCCTCATCCTCAGAGGTTGAAACACCTTTTTGAGACAATGATTTCTCTCCTTTGATAAGAGAAGGAGCTCAGGAGACAAGTTTAGGTATCTCCCTAACTTTTAGCTACAGCCAGTATCTTGCTATGTATGACTGACAAATAATCCATAATTCAAACATGTTTCTACAATTTGTCTAACCATTTTGACAGAATGAATTGAAGAGGACAAAAACCTGCTTGCAGGCAAATTGCAAGCATAAAAGATGACTACGTTCCTTTAATTAAAAAATCAGTGTAAATACTGCTCTTGTTGATATAAAGTACATTTGTGAAGCAGAAGTACTTTAAATCAAAACTTACATATAATAAATACAGGGACAGGCTTCTCACTGTGCATATGATGCCTTTATTATCGCTAAATACAAATCTGATTTATTCATCCTTTAATAGTAAGGACTGGAGAATTCTTTTTATTTTAATGTGCCCTCAAATTCAAGAAATAGGCTTTTCCTTCTCCTGTTTTGTTTTACTTTCTGGATATTTTATGAGTCTTTTGAATATTCTCGATTCTGCCTGATACACAAGACAATGTCCTGGGGTAAAAGTGGGAGAGATGTCACATGTTCATTTACTCTTGTTCTTTCCTGATCCTCCATTACTTTATCATCTGCAGCAGATCAGAAGAACAGACTGTCTCACATGACGTGCTACACCTTCGCTGATAGAACAGGCAGAGCAATGAGAAAACTCTTTTTCTTCAGAGAAAGTTTCCTATTCGTAAATGTTCCCTACATTTCTTGAGGACACAAACTCTTTTTCCAGGTCTCTCATGTCATCATTGCTCAGCATTAACTCGGCTTCTTGGAGAAGGGTCAAAACACTTTCAGGGAAAGAAATGCCAGTATTGCTGTAGAGTTTGCACTTTTCTAGTCCTTGGGTTTGCAGCTCAGCCTAAGCAGACACCCAGTATTGCATTGCTGTCATGCAAATACCTTAACTTGTCTTAAATTTAGAGCAAAGGGACTCACTAAAGGTTTGTGGCTTCAGCGTTCAGTATCAGTGTGTTCTGGTTAATATGAATACTGGAGATGTAAGGAGAAAAATCACTTGAAATAAGGAGTGTTCCAAGGGGCATCTCAAAAATAGATGAAAAGGGGGAAAAATAAGAGAGGATAGAGAAATTTGCTAAGAGAGTTCTAAGCTTAAATTACAGAGCTGAGTTTAGGATATTTTGAAATCTTACATGGC
The DNA here is from genome assembly GCA_036023395.1 of Myiotriccus ornatus. NCBI lineage: Eukaryota > Metazoa > Chordata > Aves > Passeriformes > Tyrannidae > Myiotriccus > Myiotriccus ornatus. The sequence goes on from JAYRBT010000181.1 coordinate 8,894,681, forward strand.
AGAACAATTTCACTTTCCCACACTAATGGCTGTCTCTGTCTGTCAGCTCAATCACGTATCCACAATAAAGTGTGGGTCAAGTCCTCAAATGTCTCTGTCTTATAGTCTTATTCTTGGCTGACAAGAACTACATCTAAATCAGTGTATGGCATTAAGTTATGGCCTGAAAGCAGACTGGAGAGGTAAGACCAGTACAGGTGAGGAATGCTTCTTGTTCCCTCCAGCCCTCAACCTCGCTCAGACCACTGATACTCAGTCACAACTTCCAGCATCACTGATCTGATCATAATTCTACAGGTGAAAGCGTAGCTCAATAGTAATGCTGTAAGAGACTTATTTGGGCAACTTCCTATCATCTGGCCTGAGTAAAAAGATTACACACCAGTAATGGAAATTTATTCAGAGCAAAGATACCCTGACATAATAAGACCATCTTACTTCATGTAATTATAATTCATGCATCTAGAGACAGCTGTCCATCAGATATATTTTATTAGCTGGCTTTGATTTCTATAATGAGTTTTATTAGTATATTTATGAGGAAGAACAGTGGCATATAAAGAAGTTATGAATAAGTTATTATGTGTGTACAACCAATATTTGGGATCTTCTAAGTCTTTCAGAGAAGCCAAAGTCTGAATGGATATAAACACTGAAATACTCCCAAAACATGATCCATGAAGACTTATTTCATAATACACAGCATTAACACTACCCATTGTTTTGTTTCGCAGCCATGAAATTATTCAATTTATGTAAACAAGAAATCTAAAGGGGTTTGGAAAAAACAAAATTGTAAACAACGTCAAGTTTTAATTTCTCTTTGATATTAAATTGATGTGGTATGAAAGGATCCTTCTTCAAATATGAGAACTAGTACTGTTTATCCTTCTTTCCCACATGTGAGAGCATTCAGGCTATGCTAGACAAGACACACTGAATTTAGAGAGTTGCAAGAGAGGACAGTTGGTTCTTCCAGCAAAAATGGTGGAAAGTGAGGGAAATATGGGACCAAAGTGAAAGCTACTGAAATAACTTTATGAAGACTAAGAGAAAACAACAACAGGAAGTGATGGAATGAAATGATGCAGAGCAAAGTAAAAGGGAACAAGCACTGTCTCAGCAGCTCCTGAGGCATAATATGGGAGAAAATTTTCTGTAAGTCCAATACATAAACAAAGAAGTCATTACGAAGTCTATTAAAAAGTTAACGCCAGTTAACAGGTTTGAAGCCTGAAGTGAGACAGCTGATCTTTAAAATGTTTCTTCTTTAGCAGAACAGCCTCAGGACTACACCCACCGATATCTGTAACTCTACCTGTTCCTCCTCAGAGGTTTCCCAGCACTGCCTTCTGCAAAGATAAGCTGTCCATCCTGCTGTCCCCTGGGTCTTCAAGCTGTGAGCAGACCATCCCTATCACACTGGTGGATTGGGAGACTCCAGACAACTGAAGGCAGATGCTTTAAGGTCCAGGGGAAATTTAACTCCTAAGCCAACATTTCCTGGTAAAGAGTGTCCTGTTACCCAAGTGTACCTCATTAAAGCAGTTTGACCAAATACTTCAGGTTTCCTCAGCTACCAGACAAAAGACCAGATCTCTTGTGTAGCTGAAGACTGGACCACACACCGCCATCCTTCAGCTTTTCAAGTTGCACCACCAACAGCCAGTGCAGCACTTTCTGCATGAAATGTTAGCAGCTAGGCCAGCACATCACATGTTCTTCACAAACCCTGGATAGATAAAAGAGTGATTATCATAAAAAGTCTGGTTTTAGGGGAGCAATATACGAGAAATCAAGGCAAGGTCTGATGAACAACAAGTTCCATAGGCAAAGGAAAAGGATGCAGCACGCTTGCTGTACACAAGTAACAAGAACAACTGGATACCCAAAAGCTCTTCAGTGTCCTCTAGACAGTACCACCTAAGCAAGGAAAGAGACCAGGTAAAAGTCCTCAATTAAGCTGTGAAACTGGCCGACCTCTCCTGGGTCTACCCTCACTGACAAGTCCATCATCCACCCCTTCTACCTGTGTTTACGTATTCAACACTGTGTGTCACTGCCATAAGTTGATCATGTTCACTGTGATGATAGCTGAGGGTGGGATGACCAGTCTGGTGTTTAGGTCAGAAGAGACTTGGGCCTTGCTGGCCAAAAATGCCACATTGACCAAAGAACAGTTCAGCACACAAGAGTAGCTTGATGTCACCACTCAAGTTCACCTGCTCTCTAGCTGCCAGGTTAAACTGTCAGTGTCAGTGCCAGTAAGAAACCAGGCAGAGTCAAAAGCTATCCAATTATTTTGCTACAATCTTCTCCAAAGTCTTCCTTAAAGCTGAAAGTTTTCAAGGAGTCAAGAAAAGTTGGTTAGAAAGACTCTAACAACTGCTTCTTTCAAAGAAGAACTGAAGTTTCTGGCAAGTTTTGGGTCCTGCATGATATCTGCACAGAGCTCAGAGGAGGCACAGCCTCAGTGTCCCAAGTATTGCCTGACCTGCAATACCTACAGCCTGAAATGGCAGTAAAGATTGCATTTGATCATCAAGAACTCATTCCACCTCCAGAAAGAAAGCAAAAACCAGTGTGGTGCTGAATGATCCTGTCAGGACAGTAATTGGAAAAATCCCCACAGTAAGAAAAGCTCAACTGTCACCGTGTGGGAAGAGCCTTGATGAGCCAGGTTGTTTACTGCTCACAACCGTTGAGCTATTCACGGCTCTGCTGACACTGTGGTGAAGGGCACGGCAGCCGCTCTTGGCCTCGTTCCTAAGCACAACGTATTGTTTCCAGAGTCCTTTGTGCTCCTATCACTCCAATTAGGAGCTAGGGTGCCTTCACAAACGTCCTGTCCTCCCACTTTGTCAGACAGAGATGATCTGAATGCCATAAAAAGCTTTGAGAAGGGGAAAATCACAGAAGAGCGCATTTAGGGATCATAATGGCGATGAGTGGCAAGAACAGATGATTACAGAACTTCATAAATTTTAATCAAAATATCAAAAGAGTGTACTGTCAATGCAAAGATATCCTTCTCCTAATGGGACAACAAACTAAAGCAGTAGCTTTGTAACATCCTTTGATGCCCTAGGATAGCGGGACCCCCGGAGCTGACTGTTGTGTCCCACAATAACTCATTAGTATTGAAATTCCTAATTCCCTTTATTGGATCTGAGTTTTGGCTTCTCGGATCTGACCCCTGAAGAGCCAGAAACTTCAGACTGCTTTTTGCTACACACTTCCTCACGTTGGGCACTTAACTCCACACTTTTACAAATACCACGTGCCTTTGCTGCAGTGAAGGGAAAGGAATAACGCTTTATCTCTTAGCAAGATACTCTAGTATCGCTCAGGCAAAGACCTCTTGCACCAAATCATCCTTCACATTGCTGTTCTTCTGTAACTGTGAGAAAATATGTCTATATTAGAGCTGAAAATTAAAGACAGGAGGACAGAGGTTACATCTTCTGCTTCTGGCCAGACATTTTTTCAAAATAGAATTTTGGGATATACTCTTCAAGAGCCTGTCTAGAAATAACTATCAGACCCACCAGTGCAACCACCCACTCAGTCCTTGCACGCTGTTTACTTTTGCTTCACATTTCTCAGTCTACTGTCCTACACTCACTTAGAAAGCCACTGAGTTCAAAAAGTTGAAAAAGATATTAATTTACCTTCCTCTTTTTTTTTTTTTACATACAAGCCCTCAGTCCCTAGAAAATGAAGGAATAAGGAACCAGATCCCTATGTCCCTTAAAACCAGGACAAAGTAATGCACTTGGCAGAGAAGATGGGAAAGGGAAGAGTTAACCGGGTTTATAATTGTTTCCAGAGAGCAATTATTCAGTCCCTAAAAATGCTGGTAGAAGAACAAAATGGAAAATGAACATGGTCCCAGCAGACAAATGATTAATATTTAGGGAAGGACTACAGCAGGGTTTGATCCAAAAGAAATGGAAAAGAGCATTTTAATGAGATTGGTATTCAGACTATACAAACTCATTAGATTTGGGCTTTACCATCTCATAAAAAAATGAAGGATGTTTTGAAGACTGCATTTTATGTTTGCACTCACTTTATCAGCACTGGTGTTTGTGAGCACACCCAAGCATCAGCAGCACTGGCAGCCTCATGACACCAAAGCAGAAACACAACCTGGAGCAAGAGTCAGGCGAATAAGCAAGAACCAAACACACAGCGGATTAATGCTGCCAGAGAATTTTTATAGAGAATGTTGTTTTTCTTTAATTTTCCCTTCCCTCTGCAGCTTTCCTCAGAGCAATATCTGTGAATAATCTCCTCTCCCCAGCTGATTGGGGTGCAGCTCCCTGAGCACAGCTAATATTGGCACGGTGACATTTTGGCTGTTTTCAGTGGACATGAGCAGGTGCAAAGCGGGACCCATGGGAGCAGCGCTGTCCATCCCTGCAAGGAGGACATGGAGGTGCCATGGAGAGTGCCTGGCTGCCCCACTGCCTGCCTTGGGCCGGAACCCGTGGCTCCTGCCGGCTCCTCGTACACCGGCTTTCATGTTTAATAAAGTTGTGGACTCTTGGCTGCACCACAACACAGTTCCCAGTTTTATTTCCCAAGGGTTCATAGCAACCGTAACACACAGTAGTTATAATGTGTCATAAAATAAATATTAGCAAAAGCACACGCGAATCTCCCCCAGTTTGGAATTTGCTTGGCATCAGGCGTCCCCTAATGTGAGCCTCCAAAAGCCAAAGTTGCCTCCTCCTGGAGGAGATTTGTTTGTTCGCCTTAGTTTTGTTTTTCCCTCAGTCAGCTGGACTTATGCCACTGTCACAGCTAATAAAGGTAAGCACTGGTACAGCACTACCTTGCACGATGCCCTAATCACATTGCTCTTGAAATTAAGTCTGTCAGCACTTCGGCTGTAAACCCGTGTTGCAAGAGCTTAATAACTCCACTGTGAACAAAAGAAAATTACTTCTAGACTCAGATCTGGTGTGCCAGACTTCTGCCTATGGGGCCACATTTTATTTGTTGCAGGGAATATAAATAGTGTGCCCAAAATGGTTAAATAGATCAAATACATGAACAGAAACACAACGCACGTGTGCATGCACACATACTCTGGCTTACATATGCACACACATGTAAGTAACCTCACGTGATATATTTTACATGCCAACCTATGCTGCTTGCAGAGGGAGGAAATATAATCCTCAGGAGCTTCTGACTCCTTCCCATCAGTTTCATCAGTTTTATACAAATCTCAGTCTCTACTTCTTTTATGAGTGGTTTTTTTCCTTTCCCAAAGAATAATAAATTTACACTCAACCACCACACAATATTCTTGCCTGAAGCTGAGGCAGCCAAGGTAAAACTCCATCCTAGAGAAGTAGCCATTGTTTTATATATCTAAATGTCCCATCTTTGAAGTTGAGTCTTAATAATGTCTTGCAGAAAAGCCCCAGGGCAGAGCCTTTCTCTGCTACAGATTTCTTGTACTACTTTTAGCTCTCCTATTCCTCAGCTCCATTGCTGAAAAATGGGAATAATTAAATTGCTCTAGTTCATCAAGCAGCTGTAATGATAAATACAGCAGAAAATGCTCTGAAATGCCTGTGATGAAGATTACCTGTTGGACAGAGTGATACGAGGCTAGAAAGGGAAGCCTTGTACCACTCCAAATTCATGACATTTGGAAGTCTGGAAGTGTTGTTCTAAACAACATTTAAAGTTTATTTTCCTAAAAATAGATTTTTCTATATAAACACTACATTTTTCTTTTCTATTTTCTGCATTCTTTTTTATTTTCTGTTAAATAATAATATAGACTACATCTGTGGTATGACATACAGCTTTGACATCAGAGTTTGGAGTGGCCATGCTGAAGCTGATGGGCCTTCTATGATGGCTCTGAGCAGCACCACGGAAGATGTTTTGTTCTGTCAGGTCACGATTGCCCTTCCTTAAGACCTGCACTCCTGACTCAGATACTAAGTAACATGAAATTTGTCCACCCTCACCAGGAGGGGCAGAAAATAACTGCCTGAGGCTTGTAGCACCCCACCACCAGGGTGTCCCCCTTCACCCTTACCCTGTGCCACAGCTCTGGGCTGCAGACCTGGAAGTTCACCCTGTCCCTTAGGTGGCTCGTGCACCAGAAAATTACCCCCTCAGTGTCCACGGTTGTGGGAATAGCTGCAAGAGAACCTGGGAAAATAGCACTGCCAGAGGCAGAGGATTTCCCGGCAGAAAGGGCAGGTGAAGTTGGTAATGCTGCAGCTGACGACATGGACAAATGGAAGGAAGGGGCAAGGGAAGGAAAATGGCCAGTGCTGGATTCAAAAGAAATTAAACATGGAATCAACACATGGTGTAGTTGTGCTCATGGGAGTGACCATCACAAAGGGATGAGCTGTCCTAGCAGTGAGCAGTCTCTAGCTCAGATTTCAAACCGTTCACCCTCTCACTTTCCCTTTGTGTCGCCTCCTTACTCCTGAGGTCTCTAACCGAATTCTGAGCCTAAGGAAAGCTCACAGCATATATCTTCCCTCTGCTCTGTACAATCCCTACCTCCCTCCATCATCAGCTCCCTTTGGGAGCCCATGCAAAAGGCAATAACGTTGGGATCAACCGAAAAGTGTTCCCAGAGCTGCCTCAGCTCCATTTCGATCAGGAATGGCCACAGCAAAGCCGCACAGTCTGATGGTGCCCGGGCACTGACACGGCCGTGTTTGCCGTGCTGGCTGTGTCCAGGGCACCAGCTGGGAAAGCCTGGGGTGCCGGGGCAGGGTCTCCCAGGCGCTGGCTCCTACGAGTCCTCCACCCATCAATCTTAGAGCAGTATGCCGTCATGGATAAATAGCAGCTGTTGCAGTAAGCTCATCAGATAACAGGCACATATATTAAAGTACCTTTAGCACACTTACTAAAACATATATTTAGCTAGGGAAAATAATCTCGCCCTGCCTATAAAAGTCAAAGTTTGCCTTTATAAATAACTCCTGGAACCTTGCACGCGTCTCAGGAAATGGCGACGTTGTGCATGCTCAGCCTCCTGCCCTGAAAAGATCTCTGAATAAAATATAAACACACTGAAATATAAAGAACAGTTTGGTGAAGATAATGAAATCTAGTGAAGCCAGTAATTTACTCTGTAAATCATATAGCTACTTCTTCCTTGCAGTTGCCTGCCCTGATTTACATCATGAACCTTATTTCCAAGCTTCTCCCCGCCTTACTGCAAGCACAGGAGCACTGACTAGAGCGTCTGTGTGTCTTTGTGGCTGGTAAAAAAACATTTATTTATACTTGTGAAATGTCCTGCTCTAAAAATGCCATGTTAGCTGGATACACTTGTTATTTTTCCAGTCTTCTCTCAGGTCTTCCTGAGGAGGGAAGGAAAGGCAGGCAACAAATTATGCCTGTTTTGCACCTTCTGGTCACAACAGCTGGGAATGTGTGCACCCAGAATGAGTGCTGTGTCGGTGCTGGCTATGGGGAGTTGCCCATGGCACCCCAAATCTCCCCAGTCTCCCCACCAACCCCATAGTCTCCAGCACTGCGCGGCCCCTTTCTATTTTATTCGTGGCATAAAACCCCTTCCCATTAGCATGCAAAGACTTTGAACTTTTGAGTTCACTGATACTGCCCAGAATATCCTAAGAAGGGTCTGGAAATAATTGGGTGCTATTGCCTCAATAATGCTGCCGTGTACACTTGAGCAGATGGAAATCCGAAGTAGCCCCGAACACTGAGGGGCAAGCAGTGAGCCCCACCGAGCTACTGCACAGGGCTCAGCCCCAGCCTCATTCCTTATTCACATCTCTCCTTTAAGTCTAACCACTCCGAGGTGAGGCTGTGTCTCCATGAATTCGAGTGGATTTGTCTCCCAGTGTATGCATGAACATTAGAGAGGAGTATTATGCATACGTACTGCTCTGCCTGGCTCTACACAGGAATAGAGACTGCAGGGAAAAAATTAGGTCTAGATGAGTCTTTATGATGTGTGCTCCTTCGGTATTAAGATCTCTTCAGGCTTTGTGTATCCGGTAATATTGCTCTCATTTTAAATTCTTCTGGTAATAATTTTAAGAGAAAATTCTTTGTGACAACTGCTGTTGATTTAAAACTAATGTTTAGCCAGTAATGGGTAATTGTATTAGGCTAAAAAAAGCTGCTGTAAAGTCGACCCCAGTCTGATTTTTAATTTACTGCATCATCAGCTACTTTTATGATACTATTTAATCTGCTGAAATAAAAGTATTGCTCTATGAATATCTCTAACGTTCAAGAAAAATTGTTTTTAGCTCTTCTGATCTTGGGACTGAGGAGTTGTTAATTATTATATGAATAATGCCTGTGAATACACTTATTTGTATTTGTTTTAACTGTCACAATACTCAGAGAAGTAGCATGTTATATTTCACTATGAGGTCACTTTTAACCCTTAAACAAGGAGAGGGAAAATGCCCATCACAACTTCCCAGACGTACCGTACATCGAGTTCGCAAAACACATTCTGCATTTCCAGGGGGTAGAATGGGGAGGGAGAAGAATTCCCTTTATTTTTTTCCCCGTAAGGACCTGCATCTCACTCAGCCAGGACGGCCGTGCTCGCAGCTGCCCCCAGCGCAGCAACTGCAGGGCCGCAAGAGCAACCAGGGCTGCTCTCGCCAGGAGCCTGGTTTGCATTTCCAGGACCCTTTCTCACAGGGGCCTGATCCTGCTCTCTGCTCCCTGGAGCTGCACTCCTGACGAATGCAACTGTGGCACAGCGGTAGGTTTGCCTCCTCCACTATTAAGAAATCAGCCCCATATAGGGCCTGTTTCAAACCACCCCCAGCATTGCTAGAAAGAACCCCACTAAATCAAGAGGGTTCCCATAGCCTCCACATGAGTAGAGATGAGGCTTGTGAGCTACCTTTATATAAATCATAAAAAACAACTTTACAAAAAGCCATTTTTATATTTTTCTTGCTTATTAACTTCCTGCTGAAATAACGTGCATCAGGGTCATGCAAAATAACTTTCGGTCTATACCCAGCATCAGTGACCTCAAAACAATACACCACCAGATTAAAACAGCATCAAAAATACTGTGCTGCTGCTTTTCAGAGGAAAAAGAAATCTTCATTAAAACAAACAAACAAAAAAAAATAAAAACAAAAACTATCACAACAAATTATCTGCACTGGGGAAAAAAACAGATCTTTTTTTATTTGTTACTCTTTTTAATAAACAGAAGGCTCTTGCAAAGATTACCTGGGCCATAAATGAGTCTGTTGGAAACAAAAAGACTCAGGGTGTAACCAAAAATGTGTATCTGTGACATGTGAGTTGCTGATTTTTAATGTTACTAATGTATTTATGTTGTAGCTTTAGGTTTATTTACGCTGATAAATACTTGATTACCTGTCTGCGACAACTTGGGGAGAAGGCTGTTGTCAAATCTATTATAATACAATCCAGTAATGGTTACAACATAAAGTAAGGTAAAACAAATAATTCTTAATGCTGTGCAACCACCTATTATTTTATCCAAACAACTTCTGTTATCTCCTTATGGTCGAATACCTATTCCCTAGAAAGAGAGAAGTCTCTTTTTACCTCAGTAATTGGCTTGTTTGAAAGCTCCCACAAATTCTTTCTATCATAAATTTTGCATTGCTTCATGCACAATAATGCACATAAAATTAAATAAACAATTTAATTAATTTAATTAAAATTAAATATTAAACATATTGTGTATAAGAAGCCCATGTCTGTGATTTAATTGGGCAGGAGTACCCAAAGCAGTTTGGGTAACAGTGAAAAATAATTAAAAACAACAAGTATGGTAGCCTCTGGGTACGAAGAGTAGTTGGAGCTTTCTCCTGAGAAAGGTTTATTTAATTAAAACCAAACTAATCTTTGGAAAACACTTGATAAGCATTTCATAATACAAATCATAATCCAAAAATGAAGCTTCTACATGATACAGGAAAATAATATTAAATAATTCAATTCTGCCATGAGCTACTTTCCCTGCACGCACAGAATAATTCAGCAGACAGCATGTTCTCCACCTTTAAATTTTCAGTAACATTTAGTTCGTCTAGATAAATATTAGTAAATTATATGAAGCTATAATGGATCCGTAAGTGATAAGGCTGAGAATTAGTGCTGTATTTAGGCTGTTTATTGCTTCCTGTAGATATTATGCCAGACAAGGAAAACACAGCTAACTTACAGGGCAAGCTGTGCCTGCATTGGCAGGTGAGCTGTTTGGCTGCATTCGCGTTTTCTAACCTTATTCTTCAACACCTTTCATTCATAATAGAGAATATTATTTCCAGGATTCCATATAACTGGAGGAGGCATAGATTATTTATAGGATGGTGTCTCTATCTATACTTCATGTTGCCAAATGCTAGTATTTCTATACTGCCCGGTGATAATTTCAGCTCCCTGAAAAACTTGGATCCTGCCCAAGATCCCAAACTATCAGCCCGGACATCAAACAGTCTGCCTTGCACAACCGCTCGCAAGCTGGATTGCAAATGCTGACAGGCTTTATAGGTCATTTCAAAAACAAATGCTTCATTTTAACACCTTAGACTGCAGCAGCTCCTACAACAAGCTGCTGATGCCAACTGGCTTTTTCAAAAGTGAATGTATCCAAAGAGATCCTAATTGACACTTTCAGGCAAGTGCCCAGCATAACTGAATATTACTCAGGTTTCTGGAGAGGGGTTTTAAAGTGACCATATAATTTAAGTGACCTTTGAATATAATTTAAAATGCTACTGTAAAGCCCAGTTCGTCTCCCACTGAATGGGCTCCATCAATGGGGAAACTCCCACTGATGTTAATGAGGGCAGGAGCGGGTACTTCCCCACTGGCTCCCATTGAATTATCCAGGTTGCTTTTTTTTGTGGGAGCTTTTTCTGATACATTCCTGGGAAGATCCTGTTAACTGACTTGGAGTTACTTTGGTTCATATCATACCCACAGCTTTTTAGCGGAGAACCCAGTGATTTAGCAGAGATTTCTGTCGCACGGGGGTACAATAGGGCTCTTTACAGGGTCTGGGAATTTCCCGCATGTTGATTAACCTCATACTGTAAAAGACTGTAGGCCAAATCCTTCAGTCCTCATGCAGACAAAAGTCCACACTGACTTATCCGAAATCTGCCTGCAAACGCTCATTAAAGTCAATGGCATTTTGCTTAGGTGAGGGCTGGGGATTTGGCCCTCTGGTTGTCTTTGCAATTGGGCATCACCAGGAGAAGGGGATTACCACAACAGCCAGCCTACACCAGGGTCTGGCTTGCCACAGACCTCGGGCACTACCTTCCCTTCAGCCCCAAAAACTCATGGCCAAACCCCGCTGTCGGTGCCAGCACTGTGCTCCAGTGTGCGGTGCTGAGTGATGCCCAACATCACCCCTTGGGCCACCACTCTGATGGCCACCTGGGGCCACCCCAGGGAGCCCTGCCTCTTGGCTTGCCCCTCAGGGCAGGCAGAAAGCAGGCAGGTATCAACCACCAACCCACGAGGCTCCTGTCCTCCCCACCGTAGCTGCTGGTGAAAAGCAGTCTGGCTTACATCCCGTCTGGGACAAGGTAGTCAGTAGTTTAGAACCACCTCAGAGGAGGGTACATCTATCCAGAAAATAATAGAAATATAACCAAAAAAAAAAAAAGGTGGGCTGGTTTCTATTTGTTTGTTTTAGCCATATCATAGCTCAGACCTTCCTTGCCATTGTGGTTCAATATTTACTGATCGAAAATATAGACTACCTACGAGTCACAACATTTGCCAGAAAGAATGATTATCATCAGAAAGAAATGGGCATTAAAAGAATAGCTCTTCTATTTCCAGAATATAAAACAGACATTCAGAAGAACAAACAGAGCAGAGAAGAAATGATGGTCATTTGCAAGTAAAATATTACTAAACAATAAAACATTGGATTAACTGTTTCATGTATTTATTGTGAAAGAATATATAGAACTTTACATGAGAAACTATCAGTACAAGCAAGAAACAATGCAGTCTTTTAAACAGCTTGCTTTTAAGTTTAATGCTTCTGCACGTAGAGCCCACGATCTCGCTCCCACTGAAGCCTATGCAACAGCTCCTGTTAAGTTCAAAGAGGTCAGGATTGGGCCCTGAGGTTTTGAACTTTTCTCCTGTAATGTCCTGAAATTTCACTAATATTTCAGCACCCCTGGTCTCAGGAACCTTAATGTGCTTGGGATGTATTTATGGTGGAGAATGAGCAATACGGCAAAGAGGCACCACAAGATGCATTTTGAGGGGGCTGGTCCTGAAAAATGTGGAGGGGCTTTTTTTTTCTACATACATTTAAAAAGAAAAGGAGGGGACAGGGGGGCAGGATAAAGAAAAAAAAGCAGGCACGTATTGAGTCCAGTCCTGCATTCGAGTGAAGCAACCCATTGAGCACAGTAACGAGGGCTGACTGGACCGGACAAAACCTGACTCCATTTATTGTCTTTTGTTGTGGTGTGCCAGGAATGCAGGAGCTGTAGTTATTCTGAATTAAAGCTGGCTCTGGGGATGGCTTTGTACTCCCAGGACCTGTGGATTGCTGAAAATTGGTGCAGCTCTGATCTATGGATTTAGAGACTTTTCTTCCTTCTACGACTGTTCAATATAGTCATGTAACAATTTCGATAACTCTCTGGCAATTAATTTTGTAAGTTTGTAATTAGTTTGCTACTCTTACATAAACTTAAACTGCATTAATTTTATACTCTCTCATCCAAAATACAGTTCAAAAGAAGGATTTCTGACAAATTTGATATGCAGGTCTATTCTAGTACTTGACTTGGTTTATCCAGAAATCATTCTAAACCATTTACCATTCAATGCATGCTCTAACACTGAAAAAAATTAGAACCAAGTTATATCTTTTATTTAACTACATATTACAGAGCTACGGAGATTCCAACACAACCATATTAATCTTTTCTTTTTATCTAACTGACCAAAAAACCTATTTAACACACAAACATTTTCCCAGGTCTTCCTCTAAAGAGAGGAATCTTTGCAGAAATAGAAACATAAAACTAATTGCAGTGGTACAGTTGATTACTGGTTTCCTAGCAAATACAATAAATGCCTATTCAGATACTCAAAGCACCAGCAGACATGCATAAGATAAGAACAGAGAAGTTTAGGGCTGGATTAGTGCAACCTTTACTCTGTGTGATGGAAAGGGGTGGGTCAGATATCTCAAGAAGTTGTCTCCAAGTGCATCTTCTTTCATTCTGTGCATGGGGAAGAGGCATATTTATTTTCAGTACTTGAGCTCTCCCTTCAAGTGCACTCCATCCAAATGAAATAAAACTCTAAGACTCTTTTGAATTGCTTGCAAATAGATCCTGAAGCCCTGATTTACTTTCAGCTTCATACACACAAAATTCCTGGTGATTTCAAGGGTAACTTTGCCACATACAACAATGACAAGTTCAATTCTCAGAATCACTACTGCTCTAAGTGTGGATTTAGGAAGAATACAAAATAAAGGAGTCTTTAAAAAAAAAATTAATAAAAACAACCACAAATGGAACTGGGCCCCTAATATGTAGTACTAACAATAATTATGTCATTCATATTCAGTCACGTACATGCTGTCATAAATAATTTTTAATAATTTATTGGATATAAAGAAGGGCTTGAAGTGTGACAAGCTGCTGTAATTTTAAATAAAGCTTACAAGTAACTTTTCCAGCTCAGGGTAGTGAAACACACTGACTGAGCAATGCGTATCAAAGTACAAAAATCCACGGCAGACGTATAAGCCTTCTTGAAAGGCAGAAGCATGGGCTGGGTGCTGCATTCTCATCTTCACTCACCATCACCACTGCAGGGATTTATCTGGAGCTGGTATAAATGGGAAGAGAACCCGTGCTGCCTGCATTCACCTTGTCACACAGCAGTGAAACCAACCGGGCTAAATGACTTTAAGCCAGCTCTTCATTCAGGGCACTGCCTTCAAACCAATTCTGTGATGGATTTGGAGAGCAGCAAGGGAAGCACCCAGGAATTTCAGGCAGTGATCAAGAGTCAGTGGATTAAAGAGGATCTGTAGGATTCTGAAGCTTTCTACAGCACCCCAATTTTCACTCTTTTGGGGAAAAACCTTTCATGCTTGCTACTAAACTCCCTGGGAAGTCAGAGCTTCTCCCTGACTTGTGACTGACCACACTGCACAACCAGCTTACACTGCATTCCCACTGGAATCAGAGCTCAGGATTGACTTCAGGTGGGAGTCTGTGAACTGTAATTGTACCTTCAGCTGGATGTTCAAAAGGCTACAACACGCAAGGCAAAAAGGAATGATCTACTTTCAGCTGGCATTGCTATACGCCTGTTATTTTTGCCAAGATTAATCCTATCTACAGCAATATTCAGGCCACTAATCTATTGTTGTAGCTCAGGCTGAGCTGACGCTCATTTTTAAATTAAGCCTCAGGTGAAAGCTGGCAAATCCACACGTGCACATGGTTTGTCTGTGCTTGCAATCCTGCACGCAGGCACCTTAGCACAGTGCAGCTCTCCTGACCTCTGGCTGGTGGGGTTTTATTCCTGACAGGCTAGATGTGAATAAAATCATATGGAGCTGTGTTTTTACAGTTCAGCCTTCTGAGTCCTATCCTGCTGCCATTGAAATCAATGGCAAAACTCCCAACTTCCCTAGTCATATCAGATTAGCTTTGTTCCACGGACTGAAACAATCTAATAGATACCAGGTGTCCTCCATAGAGCTTGTGTGGTCTACAAGTAAGGGGAACATATTTTAAAAAGTCAAATATGAAACAGCTACATCACAGAACCTGTAATAACCTCAAACTGATATTATTATCTATGGAGGACATGATCAGTACCTAAAATGTGACTCATTATATATTTATATAATGCATCCTATAACAGACATGTTCTGGGGTAAACTCAGCTGCATGTTAAACCACTACAAAAATGGATCCATATTTATGTTCATTTCCACAAGAAAGCAAGGGTCTTGTGTGTTTTTACTTAAGGGAGGGAGCCTCAAACAACCTTATATTAATCCAGAAATTCACTTTAAATATATGACCCTACATGTAAAAAGACCTATAGAAGTTCAAGGCTGCAAGTGAAACCTCTAGGCTGTTGCTCTAACATTTAGATTCCTTCTTTCTCCAAGCTATGAACCTCCACTGTGAAATTCTCTACCTCTTTTTCCACAGTCATAGAGCCTCACAAGCTCCTCCAGCAGCATGGAGATGGCACAGTGCTATAAATGTCCAGACCTGGGCCACACCACGGCATCTGTCACTGTGCAGTGGGTGTAGCTCGAAAATGTGCACGGAAATTTCCTTGTGCGGTCTCCTGGTGTGTAGGTGGCCCAGGAGCCTCCCCCAGCTCAGGTGAAAATCTCAGTGTCCTGCTCTGCACCAACATGGACAGAAAGAAATCACTCTGTCCACTCCAAGGCCTCACCCTGATTCACCTGCAGACAGGAACCTCAGTGCAGCTTCTCCTTAGTTTGCTCAAGGGAGGACCCGAATTTCCAGCCCAGGACCCATCACACTGGTACAGCCAGGTTAATAACCCAGGAGCACACAAATGGGGTGATCCCAAGGAAAAATTCAGCACTTTCTGGGGAACAACAAAAAAAAATATTGATCATTTTTCTAATCCAATTAAAGGTCCTCAAATGTGCCAAGGTCCACTCTGGTTCCTTACACAGAAGGACCACCTGGGGCTGGCTTTTGGGGTTGTTTGCATGCAGGTGCTGAAGTCTTCTGCTCTGCTCTTTCCTTGCAATTCCATTTCTTGGAGGTAGATTCCACGGATGTCCCTTGTTACAAAGTTGGCCCAGGGCTCCAGTGGGCACCACTAGTATCTGATGGATGGGGACCTGGAGTCAGGAGTCTTCAATACACCTTCCCACACTTTCTGCTAGGGAAACAGGAGGAAGCCTCACATCTTGCAAGCCTCCCTCTTCCATACAAACCGCAGACTGTTGCCCCTAGGGGTTGGTGGTCAGCATGGGCTTGCCCCAGACTGGCCTAATGGGAAGCACCGTCCCAGCTGGGGTCTGGGTACTGCTGCAGCAGCCCACAGGACGAGAGTACTGTGATACTCCCAGGCAATATTTTAGGCAGCTGAAGCTGCCAGTGGAAAGGTCCAAACTGACAGCACTCTGCAGTAAAACTGCTGCAGGAGTCAGTGCCCAGCTCCTGAAGCAAAAGGGTTCACATTTAATTTTTATTTTTTTTTAAAGCTGTACCAGGGCCTCAGGAAAATATCAAACCCCATTAAAAGGCATGATCCAATTAGTATTTCATTTGTGTCTGAATATCTAGTGCTATCTCTTATGATCTCCTTAAGAGGCTTAAATACTTGTACTTTTCCAATAAAGATCTTGGAAAATACATTCAAGGGTAACTTATTTTAACATTCATCACATTTAACAAGACTTTTACCAGAGCGGAGAGAACGCGTAACTAATTGTTGGAAGGTCTGGTCAAGTTTATTGTGATGGGTAACTGTCGGGCAATTATGATTTATTTATTCAGAGGGAGATAAGGCACTCATTGTTCTCTGGGAAAAAAATGGGGCTGATCTTAGAGTTAATATTATTTCTCATGCCTTCCTCAATCTTTTTATAACTGAAGGGACACACCAGACCATGGTCCTCATTGGCTCCATTAACTCCAGATTTTAGGGTTTAAGCATAACCTCTCCCCAGCCTGGCTCCTGGGCCCGGCAAGGCCGTGCAGTGCGGCTCCTCCTCCACCTATTTCTTAAAAGGTCTGTTGGCGTGAGGAGACACCTGAGAGGGCCGGTGCCCCCCACAGGGTCCCTGAGCCTCAATCCCCGCTGCGGGGAGCTTGTGGTGGACCGGGACAGGATAAGAAGTGAGATGTCTTTTTCCTCTAGCAACCAAAGAAGGGAAGAGGAAATAAAAACGCCCCGTTACTGCCACCATTCCTCGGGCCCCTGCGGTGCTTTCTCGAGTGTCCTTGCAAATGGAGGCGCCGGGGAACGGGGTGGGGGGCATCTCCATCGGCACTGGGAAGGACGGTGGACAGG
Source organism: Myiotriccus ornatus (assembly GCA_036023395.1). Lineage (NCBI taxonomy): Eukaryota > Metazoa > Chordata > Aves > Passeriformes > Tyrannidae > Myiotriccus > Myiotriccus ornatus. Next base: position 8,911,745 of record JAYRBT010000181.1, read on the forward strand.
GACCGGCCCCATTGCAAGCACATCCCTCACCCCAGCAACGCCCGAAGTCGGGGCTGCTTTTACTTCTGGCGTGACACCGCTGATCCCCGAGCGGATCCTCGGTGGAGCACCAAAACCGAGGGTGAGAAAGATTTAAAAAAAAAAAAAAAAAAAAGGGGGTTGGAAATCGCCATCAAAAAGTGCCCTGGCCCGCCTGCGTCCCCGCATCGCCCTGGCGTAACTGCTTCTTCCCATACCCGAGCAGACCCCCGCGGCAGAGCCCGGAGGCAGAGTGGGGCTGTGCCCAGTGTCCGCCCCCACGAGTCCCGCGGAGCCCCCACAACTGCGCCGCCGGCACCGGCATCGCCCCTGCCAAGGGCTGCACCGCCTTGGGTTCGGCAGCCCAGAGCCTCCTCAACCCGCCCCCGATGGCTCTGCTGCTGCCGCAGCTACCAAAGTTTTTATTCTCATCCTCGTTATCCCAAACTGATCAAGTGACCACGAACAAACAAACAAACAAACTCTTTTTAATGTAAGGTTTGCTCACCTGGTGCAGTAACGATCAGTTCTCAGGGCAAAGGACTTCTACTTCCAGCAAAGTCTGGTTCTCCGGCTTACTCAGCCGGAAGAAAGAGCACCATTAGCTACTTTACATACACTTTTTTAAGTCTATTTCAAAGCCATTTGATGCAGAGCATAAAGATGCACCTTGCGCGCCGCTGTCAGCAGCCAGCCCCGGGCTTGAGCACTACGTGTCCAACTCCTCAACAGAAGAAAAGTCAATTATTTTTATTTTTTTGTAACTCAAAATTTATTACCCTTTTCTCAAAATTTCAGCCCTTGGCCATTCGGTAAAGCTTTTTTCCAAACGGCTTTAGATCTAATCAGAAACCGTTTGAGTTTTGTTTTGATCTGACCTCCGCTCTGCGTTTATTTCTTGTAAGACAAAATAAAAGTTAAATCGAACCGGTTTCGCCGACAAGCAGTCGGAGTCCCGGGGCTGAAAGGTGCTCTGGGCCGTGCCCCCTGTTGCCAAGGACCCTCCCCGGACGTGGCGGGAGCTTCCCGCCAGGATCGCTCGCCGTCCCCCTTTCCAGGTCTCCCACGGCGGCCCAGGGGTGGGAGGGCGACCCTGGCAAAGCCGGTCCCTTGTAGCCCCCCAGTCCGAGACGGGGTCCGGACAAATGGTCGGCGAGCAGAGCTCCTACCTCCCCTCAGTCACTTGTTAGCGCTGCCTCGGACCTTACCCGACGGGGAGGGAGAGATGAGTGCTTGGTAGTGTTCACTGTAAACCACTGTGGTATTCACTCGCTTAGTTCCGGCGTGGCCTCGAGCACCGCAGGGAGGTACGGAGAGAACCCGGGGCCAGAGCCGGACCCCTCGAGACCTCTCCCCGGCGCCGCCTTCGGTCCCCCAGCGCCCTTCATCGGGGTGGACGCGGCGCTCCATACCCGGGGACAGCGCATCTCCCCCCGCACCCACGGCCCTCCAGGCAGAGGGAAGGGAAGACCTCTTGTAAAGCTCCTAGCCGTCGGAGCCCGCAAGATAAACATCATTGGAAATCATTGTAATTGGGATTGTGAAATCTGACCTCTGACCCGCTGGGCTACGTGTCACAACCGTGTCTGCTTTGATTCCTCGAAAGGCAGCACAAAGGAACAAGCTCCGTGACAGGAGGCAGCGGGATCTGCGCCCCGGCCCGCGGGGACCGATGGGGGGGACCACGCGTGGCCTTCCCCTCCTCCCCTGCGCCGCATTTGCATATGCAAAGCAGCAGAACGCCGGGCCGCCCCCGCCCCGAGGGTGGTCTTCAGGCCGGGGCCGGGGTCGTGGAAGCAAGTTGTGTCCGACTCCCGGGGTGCTTTCGACGGAGAAATGAGCGTCGGTGCGTCCTTCCACCACTGGAGTGAGGACGGGGGGGCGTCTGGTGGGTGTTGGCTAATATTCACATGCCACAAACGCGCGTCTGCCTCCCGAGAGTAAGGGTGTAGGGGAGCAGACCCACATGGCAGGGAGGAAGAGGAAGAAACCGCATTTCCTTCAGGGTTTTTCCACCTGGGCTAGTGGGTGCTCCTCCTGGGCCTTGGGCTCCCCGGTGCCATCCACATGTCCAGCCCCCAGCTCTCTTCTCCAGCCAGGGGTCCGGTGCGTGTCCCCCTCCTCCCGCCACTCCGCGCGCACCTGATCCCTCTCCTACCCGGAGGGTGTTGCACCTTCTCTGTTATTTCTCGGCTCGGGGTGGCGCTGAGCCCCGGTTGGAGGCCTCCCCTCCACGGCTGCTGGCCAGAGAGGATCCCTGTGGGGCTGTCGGCCCCGGCACCCACGGGGGACCAGGGTCACTCGCGGAGCCAGCGATGGCAGACCTGAACCACGCTGGCCTGCGCCGATTCCCTCATATGTCCCGCTCAGCTGCCCTCCATGCAAAATCCCAACAGCATAATTATATTAAAAAGCCTGATTTGTTTAAATAATCCTCTTTAGGCTCCCTTTAATCTGCCCTAGATTTCTCCCATCGTCTTTATTCCTGACTTGTCCAGCTCAGCTGAGCTCGGCTGGACACCCTGAGGTGTGGAAACCTCTCTTCATCTCCCTTCTTCCCCAGAGCCACCCGGCCTGCGGGCCCCCCCCGCGCCTGGAAGCCAATTCCGGGCTGCAGGTAGGCAGCGGGTCCCGGGGTCTGTCGTCGGGGCGGGGGGGGCGGCAGAAGGGGCTGACAGCTCCACTTGACTCAGCGCCGAGAGCGAGCCAGCATCACCCATACCCTGCGGACGGGGTAAGCAAAGCCCTCTTCCTTCGGCAGGGCGAGGCCTGATCCGGCCCAGGAATGCTCTCGGGGAGGGTCGTTACTCGATTTTGAAGAAGAAAGGTAATTTTTCGCTTGTACAGCTCCAGGGGAGTGCAAGACGGTCGGTATGAGAAGGGTAGAGGACTGAACTGAGACTGGAGCAGGGGAAGGAGAGGGACGAACTCTCTGTGCACCCCCAACAGCAGCGAGAGGGACACTTTAGAGGAGATCTGAATGCACCCCCTGAACCCTGCAGCTGCCCTCGGTGACCGCTTTCCATGTGAGCAGTACAGCTCACACTTTGAGGGACAGTTTTATTTTCTTCACCACAGAAGATCTGACTTTATGTTCCAATCCCACAAAAAAAAAAAAAAAAAAAAAAAAAAAAAAAAAAAAAAAAAAAAAAAAAAAAAAGAGGAAGAAAGAAATGCACAACTTTAGATGGCGCTATACAACATTTATTTAATCCCTTCGAGTATCCCTGGGTCCTTGGCCTGCAGAGAAGAGCAGAGCCCTCAGCGGGCAGAGGCAGCCTGGGCTGGACGGGGATGGGGTGGGATATGCTGAGATGGGATGGGATGGGATGGGATGGGATGGGATGGGATGGGATGAGGTGGAGGAGAAGTCCTGCCCCGCCGGTAGCGGGTGCGGAGGGCAGGGGCCTGTCGCCCCAGCCTGTGCCTCCATCTCCGGATGGTGAGAACAAACCGCAGTGCTAAGCAGGAAGAGTTAAAATGCATTAAAAAAGGGCAGAAGCCACCTCCCGCTGCCCCTCTGCTCCCCTTCTCGAATAGATGGAAACCCCCTAATGCCTCCGAAGGGACGAGGAGGGGGGAACTGCAGGCTGTGCCGACCGGGAGTGCCACTGCTCACCCCCCTCCACGCCCCAGCCCGCTGGGTCCCACTGGCCGGGGCACGGCCTCGGCATTGCCTCATCCTCCGGGGGATGCAGGAAAGAGGGTCCCCCGGTTCCAGCTCATCTGGTTTCTCCCCTCTGCCCCGCCGGCTGCGGGCATAGGGCGAGGATCCAGAGGGGCAGAAAGAAAGGAGAAAGAAAATTAACAGACATCCTCTTCGAGGGTGACGGGAGGCTCTCCACCGGCTCCGGCGCCTGGTTTCCTCAGGGGCAGTGAGGAACGGATCCCACTCGCTCGCCCTCGGCTCGGCGGGGTCCCACGCAAGGGTCGTGTGGGCGCCAGGCCCGGGTGCGGGGCTCCTCGACGGCTCGAGGACAAGGCCACGGGCATGGCCCAATCCCTGCCCGTTGGTGTCCCCGGGCCGGCGACAAAGAGAGAGCCGAGCCCGGACGGGGCACAGCCGAGTTTAATCGGGGCGGGAGGAAAGCAGAGCGGGGAGTTCTGCTGTGCCGCCGGCCCCCTGCCACTCCGCGCTTCCCACTCACACGGCAGATGTGATCCCGAGCCCTGGAAGAGGGAGCGGAGGGCAGGGGCTGGGGTCGGGAGCGGCGGCGCAGCGCCCGGCGCCGAGCGCCGATCGCTCCGGTCCGATCCTTCGGAGAGGTCCTCGCTGGAAACAGCGTGCGAGTAGATCCTTTCGGAGCGAGGCAAGGAGCTGTCAGACAAATACCTTTCCAACACATCCCGGAGCTCTAAACGTCCAGACGGTTTCAGGCAATTTTTCAGCGGGAGCTGGTGATATATTATTACCACTATATAGAAGTGGGGTTTATTTCTGGTTAAAAGGGAGATGCGGGAGGCGAGGCACGACCGCAACAGCCAAAGAGAGTTAATTGTTTTTTAAGAGGGTGGAAAAATTAAAAATAATTTTTAAAAAATCGAAGGTCTCAGACAGGGTTTTTAAACAAGGGATAAGAGGTTTAAAAATTGCTGTACCTATCCATCAGAAACAAAACCTAAATACACCACCAAAATGGCACTATGTACACAGCATGTGGTGTATGTATATATACATTTCTTTTTTATAGTTTTATATATATATATACACAAACATCTGTGAACTAAAATAAAGAACTACAGCCAGCCTGGATCCTGAACACAGTCTACACTTTATTTCAGACTACAGATTTCTGAACATAATAAAATCTTTGGCTTGTAGCGGCGGGTTCAGTCTCGCAGTCTGTGGATCAGAATTTTTTTTTTTCCTCGGGGGGGAAAAAAAAAAAGAGAGAGACAGAAATTCACGCACACAAAAAAAATAAAATAAGATCAAACGAAAGATGAGAAAAGTCCGACATTTACTGTAAAACAAGAGCAACGGACATCGGGAGGGGGGGTGAAAAAAGAAAAAAAGAAAAGCAAAGAAAACGAACAAACGAACAAAAGAAAGGAGAAAGAGAAGGGAAGAGAGAAACTGTCCAGCAAATAGAGATCGCTACACGTATTTCTTACCTGAAATTAAATATATACAAGGTCATATGCTGTTTGGCTATATAGAGATAATTTTTTTTAAGTGTTCATATTTTATTTTTTTTCTTAATCGGAGTCCTTATACTATGGATAGACAATAGATCTGCTTTTAAATCGCACCTGTCCGCCTCCCGGCCGGCGGGCCGGCGCCGCGGCGCAGGGCTGGGCTGGGGCCGCCCGCCTCACTCGCTCTCCTCTTTGTCCTGCACCGTGGTGGTGGAGTGGTTGTAGAGTCCCTGGGCCATGAGATGAAGCGCCAGCCCGTTCTTGATGCCTGTCGCCTTCTTGATCTTGGCCCGTTTATTCTGGAACCAGATCTTGATCTGGGACTCGTTGAGGCTGAGCTCCTGGGCCAGGCTTTGCCGCCGCTGCTCCGTGATGTACCGGTTCGCCTGGAACTCCGCCTTCAGCCGCTGCAGCTGCTCGGCCGTGAACGCCGTCCGCGGCCGCTTGTCCTCCTTCTCTGTCTTCTTCTTCTTCAGCTTCCTGGTGCGAGGGCCTGCGGGCAGGGCACACACACGCCGCTGGGCAGGGCCGTGCCGCCGACCGACCGACAGACCGACCGCACGACCGACTGATCTCCACCCCCGCCCCGCCAGCCGCGGAAAAATGGCCGACGGGTGCATTTGTGATGGTTCCGTGTGTCCCCCCAGTCCCCCAGCCCCGGCACAGCCGCCCCGGCGCGGCCGAGGGAAGGATGGGGAAGGAGCGGGGAGGCTCGGCCGAGCGCGCCCGGGCATCACCCGCTGCCCCGACCCCGCCAAGCCGGCCCCGCAGAGCGAGGGGAGCGAAGACCCACTCGGCCCCCGCCCCGGCACACGTCGGGGTGCCGCTCCGCCCGCCCCGCTGGGACGAGCCGTGCTCTTTCTGCACGGCTCGGGACCGCAGCGCGTCGGCCGGGCAGCGGCTTCGCCAGGCAGAGCGGGGAACAAGGGTCACCGCTGCCAGGCACCAGGAAGCCGCCGCCAGCAGCAAACTGGCCGAAGGCTGCCCTGCTCTCTTTTTTTGGGGGGGCCACGACCGTCTCCGCAAGGCCAGCTCAGTCCCAGGGGCTCCTTCTCCACCGCCACCCCGGTGCCCTGCCGTCACCGCCCGGATCGTCCGGCCTCTCCGGCGGCCGATCCTTGCCGAGGACCCACAGCCCCGCTTGCGGCTCCCTCCGTGCAGCCCAGCCGAATGCAGTGCCCCTGCCTCTCCATTTCCAGGCCGCAATGGGGCCGGCTGAAGTGTGACACAGCTCACCCGGGAAGCCGCCCGGTCCCGGGGCACATCCTGGGGGCAGCGCCCAGCCGGGGGGGAAGGGATAGCCTCTGTCCTCTGCTCGCCGCCCCGGCCCTGCCCGACCAGGGGAGAGAGGAGGAGAGGAGGGGGGGGAACCGTGAAGAAAGGGATCTACGAAAATCCCCCGACAGCTGCCGGGCTCGGCGGGTGGCTTCGAGCCCGCAGCCTCCCGCCAGCAGCAGCCGCAGCCGCAGCCGAAGCCAGTGAGGCCTCCCTGCTGCCGAGTAGGCCGAAAGCTCCTCTCCCGGCGTAGCCCTTCCCCGAACGGGGGGATTCTCCGCGGCTCGGCAGCGGCTGTTGGCGGGGAGAGGGACGGGGCCCGGCGGGATGCTCGCAGGCTGGGCCGAAGGAGGGGCGGAGGGCGCGGGGAGTGAATAGCTGAGCCCCGGCACCTTGCAGCGGGGTGCTGGCACCTCCGACCGCCGCAGCCCCCTCGTCCCCGGAGCCAAGAGAGGCAGCCGGGGCCGCAGGGCAGCTCCGAGCACAACAAAGAGAGCGGCCGAGCCGAGCCATCCTCCCCTCGCCCTTCTCCCCTCCGGGCTGCAACGAGCAGGGAGCGTCGGGGAGGACATTCAGAAATGATTCTTTGCCCGAAGAAAGGAGAGGAGAGGAAATGAAGGCGCAAGTGCAAAACGCCGGGCGCACGGCGGCCCTGGGAATCGGCAGCACAACACCCTCGGCCGGCCCGGCCGGGAGCGAGGCCGTGCCGTCTGACAGCTCTATCACCCCATCAATCACCCCAGTCAATCAAAGCGGCTTTTCTGAGTTTCAAGTCGCTGGACGTGTCAATAACGGGGGATGGAGACGGCTCGGCCGCAGTGACGGCCGGCGGGGAGCACTAGGCCGGGCAGCGCGGAGCGGGGCCGGGGCAGGGCAGCACCGCCTTCCCCCCGCATCGGAGCGGCCCCCGGGCAGGCACAGGGCAGCCCACCCTGGCCCCGCGCCGCGCTGCCAGAGCCCTGGCTGCTGGCCGGGGGTGTCATGGGGGAACCCCCTCTCCTCGCCTTCTGCTTCTTGCAAACAAATGGCATTTAAAACCAGAACGTAACTGTGATAAATAAGGGGTTGCCTGGGGCACCTGGGGGGTGTAAAGAGGTAGAAGGGGAGGCAGAACGGGGCCGGGAGGGCCGAGCCGGCGGCTCTCACCAGGACAGCCCCGGGCAGAGGTACATCCTCTCCCCGGAGCTGGGCCCCAAACAGCAGCAGGGAGCACCGGCTCCGGAGGCAATGCGCGGCCTAAGGGCCTGCCTGGCTCGCTGCAGAGGCCCCGGTAAAACAGCCCCTCCGCCACCTTCCTAAAAAGTCCTTTTCCCTTCGCCTGCCAAGAAAACAGTACCTCCCCCGTCCTCCCCGCCCCGCCAGCAGCCGCTCAACATGTGGCTCGGGTGTTCCCCCCCGCCACCAGCACCCAGGAAAAAATAAAATAAGGGGAGAGAAAGCTTCAGAGCAAGGAAGCGGCCGAACCCGCTGCTTTTTTCTCTCTCGGCTCTCACCCCGCGCCGCCGCGCTGCGGAACACCCGGGGCTGCGGCAGGCGGGGCGGGCCAGGGGCGCGGGAAGGGGGTCGCTCTCGCCGGCTCCGCATCGAACCGCTGCCGAATCGGGGCCCGGCGTCACATTCAAATTTGGGAGACTCGGAGGAGGAAGGAGGGGTGGGGTGGGGGGGACGCGTTTCCTCTCGCCCCGGGTGACCCAGGCCACCCTCCCCCCCGCGCCTCCCCACGCGAGGTCCTGAACAGGCCGGGAGCCAAAGCCAAGGGGGGAAGAGGGGAAGGGGGGGGGGCGACCCTGTCACGATTTAACAGCTCCCAGATGCGCCGCGGTTCCTTACCCGAGGACGGTCTGTCTGAATACCTAGTGCAGTAGACCCAGGCAGGCCACACCAGCGGCTGTTGCGAGTCGGGCTTTATAACAGGTCCTCCATTATTAGAGCCCATGAGAAGGATGGCGGGGCTGCCGTGCTCCCCGTACTTCGCCGGGTGAGTCT
>JAYRBT010000181.1:8926790-8966982 GCA_036023395.1 Myiotriccus ornatus
AAGAAAAGAAAAGAAAAGAAAAGAAAAGAAAAGAAAAGAAAAGAAAAGAAAAGAAAAGAAAAGAAAAGAAAAGAAAACAAAAGAAAAGAAAAGAAAAGAAAAGAAAAGAAAAGAAAAGAAAAGAAAAGAAAAGAAAAGAAAAGAAAAGAAAAAACGGAAGAAAGAAAAGAAAAAAGGGAAAGAAGAAGCTCGATCCTTTCCAGTGGCCTGGCTGAAAACCCCTTCCCATCTGCTTCCCAAGCCCCCTCCCGCCTCCCACCCACATCAGCCCACCCTACCTCTCTGCGAGCAGCTCAAGTCACCTGGATCGGGTGCTTTAAAAGGTCCCGGCTCCCGGAGATGTTTCTAGCTAGCTGGCCGGGGGAAGGAATAGATCCGAGGAGGGCAGCGGCATCCTCTCGCCCGGCGAGCAGCTCCGGCGGCTGCCTCTGGCCGCGGCTGCTCCCTGACAATCTGGTTTAAGTTACAGTGAAGGTTTCTGAGCGCAGCTTTGCCCCATTTCGGGACAGATACTTCTGTCCCCTCGCTAAAGACGTTACCATAGGGGCTGAAAGTTCCGTGGAAGCTTTGGGGTCTGCAGACGCCTCTGCTCCGCCGGGCCGGACCCGGTCCCTCCATACGCCTCATCACCCGCACACAGGCTCGGGCTGGCTCCGACCCGCTTACTTTTTAAAATATGTTTTCAATTTCCTCCGGCTCTCCCCACCTATGTCTCGCCCTGCTTCCCTCTCAGCTCGGGGAGCCGTGGAGCCCAGGGAAGAGTCGGGAAAACTTTTGCCGTCCGCCCCCGCGGGTGGCGGCGGGGCCGGGGCGGCTCCGCGGGGCTCTGGCGGGCGCAGGGGGTGTCCTTGCCCGGGGGGGCTCCCTGTCCGGGCAGAGTGCCGGGGCCACGTGTTGGGAACGGCACCCCGAGACTTTTCCCACCTCGAGTGGGTGCAGGGCTCTCCGTGGTAGTACAGCCTTTCACTTCCCCGGCTTCTGGATATTTGGCTGACAAAGGGGCACAGGCGGGACCGGCGTCCACGCCGCACACCCGCTGCTCTGCCGTGGATGTAGGGGCAGGAGCTGTCTGCGTCCAGCTCCACGCAGACCAGCCGTGTCTCCCAGCCCACGCGAGCAGCCCTTCAGAACTCTCTGCTCGTGTATTTGCGTGTCAGGTTTTGCGGGTGCGTTTGTGCGGCTGAACGTGGGTGCAGCGAGGGTGTGGGGGAACATTCGCTTGCACACACGCGTGTGCAAACGGGTGTAGCTGTCAACTCAGGGGCTGCACACGGGCACGGTACCCCTCCATCACTACTCCTCCCTTCCTTCCCCATCTGCCCGAGGGCCGCCCTGAGGGACTCCTCTTGGCAACCCCGCACCCGTCCACTGCCCGGGAGCCGGGGGTCCGTCACGGTGGAAAGTTTGCCCAACTCTTCACGCAGAGGGATGCTCCCTCCCGGGGTCATCTCCTCGGCTCTCAGGTGCACACCCCGCTCCAGGCGCCTGTCTGCAGTGGTGGCAGGGGCTCTCCACCAACGATCTTTTGGTATTTTACTCCGAGGTCTGAACGACAGCACCGGTGTCGGGGGACGTGAGTGTCACCAATTTTCCCCTTCTGGTCCGCAGGCAGCTCAGGGCTTTCTCCCTGCCAGTGCTTTGGAGAGGACCAGAGCCCCATGCCCCTCACCACAACATTTCTGTCCCCCCCTTCTGTCACTTCACACCCCTACGGCCGGGCCGTGACTGCGAGACGGGCCCCGGACCCGGGAGGCGATACGGGTTGGGGGGTTCCGGCCTGCAGCTGGCCGGGGTGCAGGCACTGGGGAAGCTGAGAAGGGGAGAAGGGGGGGGGGGTAGGGGGAAAGAGAAATCCTTTGTGTTTTTGTCCTTCTTTGTTCCGGAACTAACTTGACCAGTGTGGCTGGGAGCAGCACGATTTCGATTGGAAAAAGCGGGCGAGAGGGGGGCTCTTTTGATCCTCATCGGGGAAAATGATGCTCGGGGAAGTGGCCGGAGGCGCTGACACCCACAGGTCTCTCTCTGCGGCGTCTCACAGCAAAATTTCGTTGAAGGCACTATTTCTGCCTTGCCTGGGAACTTTCGGCTCTAATTATCCATGTTTCTCCTACGAGCCGGGCTTGCTGCTCTCTGCTCATCCGTTCCCAGGGAGAGAAAACAGTGTGTGCAGGGCTAAAACGCAGCAAGACAGAATAATCAGCTCTGAAAGTACGTGTTCGCTTGGGGGTGGGGGACAGGGAAAGGGGCAAAGAGTAAAGCAAAATAAGTCTATTGCCTGGAGTAATGATGCGATGTTACTGCTGCCCAGTGGCGGTAACCGGAATTGGGTCATTTTAGGGACAAACGCCGGCAAAATTCAAGTCACGTCCACTTTTGATATAAGGATGTGTCCTTTTAAAAATTGTTATGCAAAAGACTGTCGTACGTGATCTTCTTGCAATAAAAAGCAGAAAGTCAAATATTGGAGCCCAAGTCAATAACGTATGAACAGATTAAGCAACCTTTCTCCTAGGCAATTATTTCAGCAACTGAAAACCTCACTCGCTCCAAATTTCAAAAATAATAATAACAATAGTAGGAAAAGTAAATAAAGCCCAGCGCAAGTGAGATGGTCTCCTGCTCTTTGGCCCTTGCTCGGGAAGGGTGGGCGAAATTTTTTTTTCCATCTGGGAAGAGTAGCCCAGAAGGTATTTAAACCAGCAGCAGCCTGAAAATCACAACGATTCATAATAATCTACGGATCGTGTGAGTAAATAGGCATATCGCGGGGCCACCGGCCTGCCGGGGTGTATTTGTCTTTAAAGCTCGGGGTAAATTAAGTTTCCGGCTGTGTAATTCTAACAAAAGGTGATAGAAAACGCACTGGGGGAGTAATAGATGGTGGCACCGGGGATCAGAGTGGGGATTGGGTTTAATGCTGATTTATGTGCCGAGGGCCGGGGCGCGCCGTCGCCGCCGCGGGAGCAGCGCGAACAGCTCCTCGGGTGAGGGAACTCCGCGGGTGCGTGGGCTCCGCGGGTGCAGGAGCTCCACGCGTGGCGGCCGGGCTGAGCCGGGCCCCGATCACGGCCCGGAGGAGTCGCTACCGGCAGGCGGCTTGTCCCGGCGCTCCCCGGCAGGGAAGCTGCTGCCCTGCGCGGGGAGTGACACGCGTCCCTCCCGGCCGAGACCGGCAGGAGATCACAAGGGGAGGACAGGGGGTCTGGCAGCAGGGAGCCGGGAGCAGAAGGCAGAGAGCTGAGATGGGTTTCCCCGAGCATCCTTGCGTCTAAAGTTGCTGCAAAACTTCGCGAGAGAAAACTCTCAGTCACGCACTGCAGGCTACTTTTCCCCCCACTTCCTTACTTTTTGTCCCTTGCCCCGCGGCTGCCGAGCGCTGTCGGCCACGCAGCAGGCAGGATTGCCTTTGCGAGCCTTTCTCTGGCTCCACCATAAAAACTTCCCCCCGTCTTTGCCGGTTCTGATCTTGGTCTTGAATTTGGTCGGTGGTACAGTGGCAATAACAAGCTATTCGTTTCAGTTGCAAAAGCAGAGAGCAAGTAAAAACCAAGGAAACTGAACTTTCTGGAGGCAGTCTGGCAGACACTGGGGTCTGCACCCTCCTAGAGAAACCGTGTCAAGGTTTGAAGTGAGGAATGTGACTTTGGACCCAGTTGGGGGCATTGTGGCAGGAAGATGAAAATGTTATTTGGGAACGATTCCTCCCCGTGCACAAGTGAAGAGGTCTTGTGGGAGCGCCAAGATGTTAGAGCACCCAGCCCCACCGACTTGCTACAGCTGAGATCCTTTTCCAAGACACACCAGAGTACAATAGAATTACTCGCTAGCATGGCACTTCACCTGCACACCCAGCCCTGCAGCCAAATCCCACATCCCTCTCCAGACAGCAGCCTTACATTCCTGAGCTAGACAAATGATGAAAAAGTTCCAGTTACCGTCTAATGAAAGGCCTCCATCTCCCTTCCCCCAGAGGTTTCCGATGCACATATAATTAGCTCTCAATATTTCATGAATATGGGGTTTTACTAATTCCTTTTCACTCAGGAGATTTCGCATTCGCCGTTTTGCCCTCTCTGTCATTTTGCACAAAGCCGTGGCTCTGGGAAGGGTGGTTGTGGCTTGGGGTGGGTTCTTCTTACTGGATTCACATCCTTCAGTCGCCTGAGGCCTCAGCCCAGACATCATGAGAGACACAGATCCCAAATGAAGGACCACAGCTTTTTTTTTCATGCAGGAAATTAAATGTGCTGTGGGATTTTGGTCCTTTGGGGCAAGTATTTTTTTTGGATGCGTAGCAGTTCAGGAATGGGTCTTCTGTTTCTGAGTTACAGCATGTTTTGGAGGGAAATTGGTACTTTCTGACCAAAGAAAGCAGTCATCTCAGGCAATTCAGGATGTAGAAGTCAAGCTAAAGATCATCAAGAAATGTTCCACTAAATCTTAATGATCTTCGACAATAACGGCTCCAAATTGTCTGAATACTACACAATTGTATTAGTAAGAACAACTCTAAGCACCCAATATGTGTAATGAAGGCGAAGACTACAAACATCAACTTTAATTTTTTCCTTTTCATCCAATCATGACAGAGATCTTGATTACATCTTTTTTTTTTTTTCTCTCACCCTGCTCCATCCAAATGTATATGCCTCAAGTAAAATCATGTAATGATAGCTCAGTCCTGAGGGAGTTTTCCTAAACACACTGCAAGAACAAAGTTGGCCCTTCTGTTCAAGCAGATTTAGACTAATGGACTTTTCGCCACATCCCTCAGTGCTAAGCACTGGCATTTGCAATGCAGTAGATGAGTTTCTGTAAAGGCAACCCCCAACCAGAAACAGCTCATTAAAAATCCCATTATCCCTATAACTCACTTATTATTAATTTAAATGACTGTCTTATGATTTGTAAGAGGAAAACAAATCCTAAAACAAATGATACTTGGAATTACTGAGGCTGGTGGGCAATGGATTTTATTTGCCACACATTTTTAGTTGAATATTAAAGAGGTTTTCCAGTTTACAATAATTGCTGTCTCTCTATGTGGTCCATTGAAGGATAGCTTTGTTTTCTCACATTAAACTTTGTGAGTCACTAGTTACTGTGCTTTGCCTATTTCTTAATAACAACTTTACACTTATATGGACCTTTTCCACCCTGCAGTTCTCTAGCTGTTTAATAGGAAGCCAAAAGGAACTGGTGAAAGGGAGAGGAGTTCCCCAAGTGACTGACATGGATGCAGGATCAGAACTTGCAGACATTCTGCTGATCTCTGAGTCACGTTCAACAGGATTTTTCTCTGTGTCAGGGCCAGAGAGTTCATTGCCATAATCTCTGTCTGTGGGTGTGCCACAGCAGGATTTTTTCTGTACTCATCAATCCCTGGGGGTGACGGTGCAGGCAGTGAAAGCCCACAGGAGCTGGTAAGTGGTGGAGGTTATAAACCCAGGCCTATGCTGCCTACAGGGAACATCTTAGAAGCTGAAAATATCTCCTTTAGCTCTCTCAGGAGGAACCTGCAGCAGAAGCAGCACCCTAAGAGAGAAAGGGATTATCAATCATTGCTCCAGGCTGAGGCAGCTGGTGCTGAGACCCCATCAGCTGCAGACTCTGCTGTGAGATTTCCAAAGCCATGTAGCCACTGCTTTAGTGTGCAGGGAACATTTAGCAGAAGGGCTTCCACAGAGGACTGCTCCCATTTTCACTCTTTTCTGTTGCACTGTGATAATTCTTTAATTTGGTCTGCAACGTGTACTCTTTGCTGTTTGCCCCACTACTTCAGAAGTCAATACGGCTTTTTAATCCAGCAGTGATTGAGTGATCCACGGTTCCCATCTGTGCATTGAGGGAGTGTCATGCGTGTGACCTTACAGGCCAAATTCTCACCTGCAGTAAATTGCTGTGGAGAGGGGCCTTCAGCAGGTGGGGCTGTCCCAGCACTAGCACTCCAACTACAGACTCAGCAGAGTGCACATCCCAGGGCTCTGCACTCACTGCAGATGGAAACAGCCTGGCCCCTTTCCTGGGGTTATTAATGCCTTTTTTTGTCTAAATGCTGGTTTCCAGAGACATCTTGTGGCTCTTGCCAGCTATCACAGCTGAGCTGCTCCACATCCCAGCATGCTGCTCTTCCCGCAGGGTTGGATGGACAAGTCTCTTCCCAGGCTGCTTGCTGTTTGCACCCTGGGTGAGGTTAATTTCTTTTACCCCTGAGTGTGTATTTTCGGCCTTGTGGGACTCTCACATACAGCTCAGGCTAGAGTATGGGTGTTAAGCATCAGTGTTGCAGGAGAGATCTCTGCAGAGGTGCCACTGGAGTGAAAGACCTGCCAGACTGGTGCCACCACAGGATACCTGTGTTCTCTCTCCCTGCACAACACCTAGCACTAGCACCTCAGCAGCTAATGCAGCCCAGTGTTGTTTGGTTGTTTGGTTTAGTTTCTGTCATTATTTACTTTGATGACAGTACAAAGACAGAGAAATAAGAAGCAAAAGCGCTTTTGTGAGAAGCAGGGGAAAGGCAGTGTTGGTGCCTGGCAGAAGCTGGGGTATGGCACGAGTCCTTGTGTGCTGCAGACAGGAGGGCCCTCTCCAGCCCTTTCAGCAGAAACTTCCAGGAGCTGCTTCTCTGCTTTAGTGGGAGGGACGAACCCCATGGGATTGTGAAAGATGATCGTTTTTGGAAAGTGGGTTGTAGGAAGCAAATAGTGAGAATTGGATCCCATGACTATGTAGGTCCCATCCATTCCCATGCTGACTGCACAGGCAGTGGTGCAAGTGCACAGTCCTCCCAGACTGCAGTGAACAAGGCACTACTGGGTGTTTAAAATCTTTTCAAAAGTAATGAATTAGCAGTAATTATTAAAGGGATAAGAAAAGGTCATTTAAACCACCTGGTGTCAACAGATTTTTTCTTGTAAACCTCTTTTTTAGACAGCAAGCCCATCATTTTATCTGCCAGTGTGGTTTGTACCAGCAGGCATGGGCAACCCTGAGCACATGCAGTGCTGCCAGCCAATTCCTCACTCATAGCCACAGAGCACAGGAGGGAGCAGCCGGGTTCAGGCAGGGAAGTGAAGGCTGTTCCTCATGCCTCAGGCACCCCAAGGATTTCCATGGTGCCATGCTATGCAGGATCTGTCTGCCCAACACACAGTTAATCCTCCTTCCTTTCGGTGGGGAGACAGCAGCTACGGCTACAGTGTCTGAGCCAGCAGATTCCTTGTCTCCATCCAGCCAGGGATTCCCTTCCGATTGCACAAAGAAAGCTTCACAGATCAGGGGTGATTTTAAATGTGTATCCCACAGCCACACTGACTCTTGCTGGGTCCAAGCCATCTATGCAATCTATACTTTCCCACTGGTGTATAATTTTCTTGGCACTTTCCTTGCAACAGGTGGGCTGTAATATAAGGAAACATAATGTGACTGCTTCACTCTTGACTAAGAGGAAAGATTTACTACAGAAGACACATTGCTTACAGTTTTATGGAGATTTCTTATCTAAAGCCATGTAACACCCTATGGTGGGGGTTCACAATGTTGAGAAAGTCTCAGAACATCAAAAAAAAAAATGTTTTCAAGCAGGAAAGAAGCCAAGTTACCATGTCTGTGCACAGTATCAGGATGCTGGGCTGGGAACTGTAGCTGAGATCACATGGTGTTCTAACCCCATTTGGCCTGTCTGGTGTCCAAGGAACCTTATGTAATTCATCCAGCCCTGGAGGAGAGAAGACATCACAGATGAAAAATTACTTCCCAGGTGCCCTGCTCTCCGTCTTCGAGCTAATCACTGGCGTCTCCATCCCAGAGGTGGCCAAGCCCATAACGGCCTCTCACATCCACAAGAGCCCAGGAGACAGATCTCCTGACCCACGGCTGTGATCAGATCCAATAGCCATTACTGGCTATAGTAATGTCTCCTGGCCTCTTACAGATGTGAGGCACAACGTAGACAGGACAACCAGCCTGGCAGAGATCTGGTGTCTCTGCATTGCTGCTTGAGGTGGTTTTCTCATGTGGGTTTGTAGTTTGGTACAGTGTCCACAGCAAGGACCAGCCCCTCTGTCACAGGCACTGCTCAGCAACAAGCCTGTCATGAGTTATGACCACTAAACAGCAAGGCAACACTAATAAATCTTAATCCAAAGGCTGATAAACTGTAAAACACAACATAAAATATGATGCATGGGTTGGTGTTGAGCCTCCAAGCCTCTGATCTCTTCCCACAGGGGCAAATTCTGGCTCATTTTTACTGATGGAGCTCAGAAGTGGGCCAGCTGCCATCACCCAGGCTAAAGCAGACCTCATGACTCTTATCTAAATAATTCCTAGTTATTAATAACTTTTATAGCTGATACGTGGGACTGAATAGTGTGTGCTTTTTCAGTGAGGATAAACCATTCAATCACGTAAAGCCTCGCCTAAGACACGTTGCTAGATGAATCATTTAGGTTGATTGAGGGCTGTGTAAGTGATATATTAAAGATGTGCCAAGCAACATTCTTTGATGGGGAAAATTATGTGTTTTCTGGCAGATTCATAAGCTAAGGAATTCATCTGTGGGTTGTTCAAGAGATTATTGTCTGGTATGTGTGTGTATATATGGGAATGGGAATACCAGTCAGTCCAGTTTAATAGATATCCAAAATAATCTAGGTTTGCTGAAATGAAACTGTCAACCCGGGCTGATGCTGGGTAAACTTTTGACTCATCAAATCCAAATGATTCTTTCTGTAACTTTTGTGCCAAGAAAAATTTTGATCCATGGGCTTCAGAGTCAGGAACTGTGTGGGACATGACCAGCAGAGTTGACTCAGTGAACATAGTTCCCCTTTAATGTCAAGAGCATTGGTTGTTAGGACCACTGAAAGGATGGTTTAATATTTCTGTGACTCTAGAAAACCTTACAATGATGTGAAAAGTGCAATAGTTATAGAATCCAGTTCAATACCTCTTATTTTGATCCATACATTAAAAAAATTCCAGCAACAACCCTCTTTCATTTAAGGTGATCCGAACTGGGATTTAAAACTGACTAACTAGGAGGAAAAATTGACTTTAACCCTCCAAGAAATTTTTGGTGCCTATGATGCTATCCCAGGGCAAACCAAAATGCCTTCAGTTCCACATCCACTATTTCAGGGCAGGCAGGGCTGGGCACAGGGTCTGGCCAGGAGTGATGTCAAGTCCTACACTGCCACCCAAACAGCAGCTTCCCGAGGGAAGCACAGATACATGAACTGGTGCCTGTTTGCCATTCACCAACACTCACATCAAAGAGAGGGGAGAAAATGCATGACCAGAGAATATATTTTGCAGTGTCTACATAATTTAGAACACTTTTTTTCCTTTTCATTCTGCTGAAAATCAAGTTTGTCTCCCTGTCCCTTTAACCTCCACACTGTCTCCTTTCAGCTAAATTCTTTCTTTTTCCACGTGTTCAGTATGGTCTTAGTTTGGACTGCCATTAAGTTCTTCAGGCTGTCTTTTAAAGGTGTACTTCAGTTTATGCAAGTCTGCATCTCTGATTCTGAATTTCACATCAGAAACATTAAGACTGCACTGCAAATAGCAGTGTGTTGTAGAACCTGAACTTTGTATTGTCACTTACACCAGTGATCTAACTTTGCCTCACTTTCTAAGCAGAGTTGATTTATTGTCTCATGACCTGTTTTGTAGAATTTCCTAGTTTATAGTTGATACTTTTCCATGCCTTCATTACATACTGTAATTTTATCATCTTCCACTGAAAGATTTTAAATCACTGCTTAGTTTCTGCCCTGTATCCTCCATCCAAGGGCATACAGCACTCCTCTGCAAGCCTCCTCCTATCGGTTGAAAAAGGATGGGAAACCCCATCCTGGCATGTTTCTCCCTACTATTTCTCTTCCTTGTCTTACTCTGCTGCCCACTGTGTACCAGTGACAGGAGGGGCTCACCTCTGCTCTCACTCAGAGAACACTGTTCTCCACAGAGATGAGAGAGACAATAATTAATAATATTAACTGTATGTCATGGACAAAACTAGCTTATGAAGGGCCCAGAGAGCTTGCAGAAGGGGAACTTATGGTCTCATCAATCAGCTGAGCAAGCAAATGAGAGAGGCAGACCCTTAAGCCCATTTACTCAGTGGCTTGGTACTCGGCAGTACTCAGGTACTTTGTCTGGCTCTGTGCTTTATAAGGTTATTGTGGCCATTAGACATCTCACCTTCACATTACCCATTATGGCTTTGAGAGATGTTTAAAGTGATCTTCAAAGAAAGCTTAGAGCTGCTTAATGCTGTGGAGGGAACTTTAACAGCCAGTAGCCTGGGAGAGGTTTAATCCACAGGAAAGCAGGCTGAGTTGAGGTAAAACTCCCAGAGTGGGCTGTAGACCTTTTCCCATACTCTGCAATGGAAAGTATGGTTTGATTTTGGGAAAATAAATGCCGGTCTGGATGCACCCTTGGCCTCTGAAGGGATATTTTTCTGGCTTGTATCATGGACAGGACACAAGGTGCAGGTAACAATATTAGGTCAGTCTGGGCAGACGGCTCTGCCAACTGCAGGTGCACAACACTTAGGTGATGGATATTTCTTTATGGTGATATAAGTATAAACATACTGATTTAAGGCTTCATGTTTGAAAGGCTATGACTACCTGAATGGCTTACCAGGCAACACTTAGTGCTTTTCCACCATTACAAGGGTGAGAGTGTTAAGACTCCCCACACACCTCTCTTCTCATCAGAATATAGCCTGAAGCACAATCCAATTTAGTTAAACATATCAAACTGTCCAGTGTCTGCTCCAGTAAAGAAACTAGTTGTACACTCCCAGCTAGTCTTGAAGGAGCCTGAGCTCCTCAGCTGGCTGAACCAGATAATATCTTTCAGCTACTTGTTCAGCATTCCTTGGGAAAGCTATGATAAACCCGGCACTTAACAAGGCTCACAAACCAACTAAACAGCTGTGGGAGACATTTGGTGCATTCAACAGTAAAGACAGGAATGCTTTGAAGACCGGCTTGTAAGGCAGAGCTCTGTCAAGTAGCTCCGGAGCAGCCCGGCGAGCGGCTGAGGCGTATGGAGCAAGCTCAGCCTTTATGACTCGGCAGCCCTGCAACTGCCCTCCCGGCCGCCGTGTCCGTGATTTATCCAACCCACACCCCCAGGCTGCTTTGCTGTTCACGCTCCCTGCGTTTTCCAGGGCTCTGTTTCGCATTAACTCATCAGCAGGTTGCAAAGTTAGCAAGCCTGGAGAAAAGCTTTTTAAGAGAGACCCTGCAGCTCCTCATCCTTTTACCACAGAAGGAAGCTGGAGGGAGGAGTCGCCTCCTGTTCCTTCTAGCCATCAGTTCCTCCTTTAAGCAGATGTGAGTAGTCTTAATTCCTTGGCACACAAGGAAGAAGTGCAAGAAAGAAACTCAGACTCTGAGCTAGTCAAAGTCACTGATGGCTTTATATTTTTATAAACTGTTCCTGTTGTTCAGAAAGTGCTGAAGAGCACTGCAGAAAATGCAGTCCTTCAGTACCAGGCATTACCTGGATCTGTTAGAGTTGGTGAGCACAGAAATATATGATTTTTTATTTATTTTTTTTACAAGATACAATATTGTGTCACCTTCCCTCAAAAGAAAGCACTGAAGGCGCTGAGTTTCCGTATTGCCCAGTTTCCTCTTCTGCCAGGAGGTGTTGAGAATTTTCTGTACCATGGTCATGGGGCATGTGCCAGGGAGCTCACAGCATTGGACTTGGGAAGGCAGAGGTCAGGCCCAAGTTATCCTCATGCAGATGCTCTCAGAGACTGAAAACTATCCAGGTCTTTGAGAAAAATATCTAGTTTACTCTGAGTTATTACCTCTAAAAGGAGATCATAGAATCGTGGAATCATTTGAGTTGGAAGGTACCTATTAAAGTCACCTAGTCCAACCCCCCCAAAATGAGCAGGGACAACTTCAGCCAGATCACACTGCTCAGAGTCCCATCCAAGCTGACCTTGAATGTTTCCAGGCATAGAGCATCTGCCACCTCTCCAGGAACACTTTCACCTCATTACAGATGATGGATTATTTTTCTAAGTTAATTGGTAATCAGTGGGATTTAGAAATACCTGGGGTTTTTTCTGAAGACCAGTGACACTCACAGCACTAACTGAGGAGTCAAAACCTCTTGCTTGCAAAATATTCTCTCAGTAAAGCCCACAACAGCCCTGAGACCACTTCTTGCATAAGCAGCAAAGGAGAAAGTACTGGCCAGTCGTGTAACACCTCTGTGAAACCTCTAGTGGTATTTTGAATTGTCAAGGTACATATTTACATATCAGAACCACGTTTTCATTTTTCTACGAGGAAAGATTTAAGCAATATCACACACCAAAAAAAAAGACTCTCAGCACACCTTTCTTCATATATCCAGGACTTTTTCCATACCTTTTAGTGCCTGTCTAGAAGAGACAGAGCTCATGCTAGTGCACCTGTTTGCAATGAATGTTTAGCCAGGGCTTGAGGTGAGCCCCGAGTGCAGCCCGATGGTCAGGTGTCCCCGCAGCCCTGGCAGAGGCGGGATCCAGGCTGGGCGCTCACGGCGCTCCGGAGCGCACCACAAGGTGGGGTTGCTGCAATGCTGAACGGCAGCGGCTCCGGGCCGGGCAGCGCCCAGCTGATCGCATCCGTCTCCGTGTAAGACGAAGTTTCTGATTGGCAAAAGCCAATATGAGGTATGGTAAGGTATATTAAGCAAGTTATACTTAACCCTGTATAGCTTGCTCCACGCCCCTGGAAGTTATCCTAAATTGTACCTCCTGCATAATCCAGTATTAAAGGCTTGAGAAAATGTTGGTGCAAGGGCAATTTGGTCCTGGAGTCCCCAGAGCTTTTACTATCGCCTGGAGAGCCAGCACCGAGGCTGCTCCTAAGGCTGGGGTGAGCCTGCAAGACACAGCAAGGCTCAGGGGAAACAGGGGAAATCAGATGTGCCTCTTCTATTTTTTCATGCAAGAACAAGGTCACACTACCATCACAGAAGGGTGATGGATTTCAAGCAATTAAGAGAGCCTCTTCCTCTAGTGGCTCAGCCGCGCTGGAAAACTCAGTGCTCCATGCCCCTGCTCAGCATTACTTGATCTCCAGAGGCAGATGGCACAGTGAGAGCAATTCCTGCATAGAAGCAGCAAATGATGGCTCCTTAACTGTAAGAAGCTGTAGGGCCCTGCCTTTCAGGGCAGTGTGCAGCCAGTGAGCAACGCAGAGGCATTTCCCTCCTGCACATCGACCATCTCCTCCTGCTCTGAAACACTTGCTGCCAGGAGTGCCAGGGCGCAGGGGCGTGTCTGGCATTTCCCCTGACTGCAATGGTCATCCTGCTCTGCCTGCACCCCACAGGCATCACAGGCTCCTGTACACTTCAGGCTGGGTGAGAGTGATACTTCCCACCAGCTGGGAATGGGATGTCTGACATAATGAATATAGGCAAACAATAGCTGTGATACTTCTTGCAGTTAACAAAGTGTTTGACAGCCCAGAAAAGAGAAGTGGGAACTTGATTATAGTCTTCAAATATGCAAGAGGTTATTATGAAGAGGGCAGCAGTCAATTGCTCTCCATAGCTACCAAGGGGAGAACAAAAAGGAATGAGCTCAACATTTAGCAACAGAGCTTAGTAATAGGCATTTGGGGGAAAAAAAATCCTTTCTAACTGTGAAGGTAATTACACATTAGGACAGGTTATCTGTGAAGGACTGCGAGTCTTTGAGTTTTAAGAGCACATAGCATAAACATATGTCAGGAGTCATCTTAAGACCCTCCCAGATCAATACCTTTTGCTTTTATGATTTTAACATTTCCCTCCTGCAGGTCTTAACTTCACATCTCACATACCCAGGGATGAAGCTTGTCAGAGAGGATCTCTGTGGGTAGGGTTTTCCCTAGCTGTCACCCATCTAGATATGGTTGTAGGAGCTTCTCTGACACCACTGGAGATGTCTCAGTCTCCTTATTCAATTCTATTACTTCATACATTGCCCTGACTCATTCCCACTTTGCTCCCCAGGACCTTCCTCTTCTCTGAACATCCCATCTCCTTGCCCCTCTTCCTGCAGAATCAGCCTTGAGTTTTACTTGAAGCATTTTTTCTCTGTACAGAACGCCTTCTTGCTGGACTAGGAGTGCACAGAGGAAAGCATTAAGCCTTGATCTTGTCTTAGTGCTTGCTCTAAAGTCGTGCAACATGGGGCATGGCCTTCCCTAAGCATCAGTTCAGCAGCGGCCTTGGCCACCTCAGAAAAGGTGTATGGGTGAACACGATCCCACAGCTCTGCTTAACCAACTGATTTCATCTCAGTAGTAAAGCAGGGTCAGGAACAGTGAAAACACTCCTCAAATCAGGGCTTCATGGTTCAGCTGGGCACCCCAGGGTCATGGGGTCAGCAGCACCCTGAGGTAACTGGGCTGGGACTGCTTGACTGGAGGAAGCAGATGGCAAATGGTCCGAGCAGTGACAGAAACAGCAAATATTGCGAGTAACATCCAGTCTCTTCTGGAAATCCCTGAGCTGAGAATGACTGGAGGCTCAGAAAACCATTGGGAAACATCATATATATGTTCCTATATCCTCTCCTTTTGCTCTTTCCTAGGCATTCACTTTTGGCAAACCTCAGGCAGGGCAGTGGGCTACCTAAGGCTTTGGTCCATTTGAGCCAATGCATTAACTCATATACTACAGTCAAGAGAGAGGCTGAATGGGACTGAATAGGGCTTAGAAAATTACAAGAATTTTTTTGCTACAGGAAAAGGTTTTCCTCACACAGCCCCTGGTGGGAAGTGGGTGTTTCAACTTTCTGACAACTCACTATGTTTTTTTAATAGCCTTTCAGAAACAGTAGGACGTGGTCCACAGATTCACAGACTGACTCCTGCAGGAAAAGAAAGTGGATGAGTTCTGCAATAATTTACTGCTGTCCCTGGCCCGTTTTAACCCAGCTGAAGAGCTGGCAGCTGATATTTGACTGTAGCAGCTCAGAAGAGGAAGGCAGCGCTTTGCTGAGAGGAGGCAAGCAAAGTTACAGCCCAGCCACAGCAAGAACAAGTGAATCGGAAGGGAACAATGAGGAAGGGTCATGAATATTCTCAAAATGACAAAATGTTCATACTTTTGTGGTTTTATTTTGGGGACATGACAGAAAAGTTACATTTAAACAGCTAGGAAGAAACTCCATTCTGTATGTAATTTTAACTCTACACAGCTGAGGAGATGAAGATGGTCATCTGTGATTGGTTTATCTTTGACTCTGTCCATCCCCATGTGAAGTGTCATGTACAGGAGTTTATTCTTTATCTCTGTATTTATTCTTTTTCTCACTCATGTTTATGAAACGCTAAGGTCACAGATGGAATTAATGCCATTGGCAGGAGCTGGAATTTCCTTGCCATACTTCTGTAAAGCTATCCCAGGGAATTTATATAGGTCAGAAAATCAAAGGGGCTTTTTCAACAGAGAATTCTGGTAAGGAAGGTATCCCACGAGATCATACAAAGAAAGGGCACCCCTCAATCCTGCTTGGGCTGGGGAGCACTGGCAGGCCTAGCTCCAACCGCCATCCCTGAGAAGTCCTGTCCTACCCAAGGCCAGGTATTGGCGTGATCAGCTACAGTGCTGCAGCTCACCACTTCCAAAAACCTGGGGCTTGTAGACCCCAGACATTTCCCCCAGCCCTGGGGCCATCCCACTGTGAGCAAATCTCTGGGGACACCCGGTAGGAGAGGTAGGACTTTGCTTCTGGCTTGGCTTGGCCAGCTGTCAGAAGAGGATGCTGAGGCAGAATGAACCTGCCTGCGTAGTTGCTGCTGCAGGGGTCTTGTCATGGCTACAGAAGTTCAGTTATTCCTCCCTTGCTGCCATGCGGATTGTTTTATTGTCAAACGTACAGAAAAATCGAAGATGGAAACGTGTCAGCCCTGCCCACTCGTACAAAGCAGAACACAACTTTGTGTGGCTTCCTTGCAGCTGGGCTGGCCAAGAAACCAGGAGCCACACGGCACGCAGTGGGTTTGCTGATCTTCCTCACAGTGGCTGGCCATGTCCGGCAGGTGAGTGACCATAACCACCCACTACAGCAGAAGTGGAGCTCAGAAAGTCACTTTCACTGAAATCTCCATCATACCTCTATGTCAAAAGTGGCCAGGTCCACCTTGGCTTTGTGGCTTCACATGGGGGAAATCCAAGCCCATGGATGTTTCCATCCTTTGTGTTGTGGTCTCTCACCCTGGGCTGCAGATGCATTAGGAGAAAGCCGCAGCTTCAGGCCATAAATCCAGAGCACACTGCAGCGTGGCAGCTGTGTGTACATGAGCAGGCTGAGCATTTCACAGGGAGAGAGATAAACAGCTGTTGAAAAACAACAGCAAGTGCAGCTTTCCTTCAGCTCAGACTGCATGGGACAGAGTTAAGTTGCAGTTAGGGACTGCTCTGGGCAGTGTTTTAAAAAATATCTGGGTTTAACATGTGCTTATGTCTGAGTTTGACCTAAAAGATATAAAATGGCAAATCTGAAGACTTGCATTAAGGTGAACACTTGAAAACAAGCCCAAGTTGTCACCTATGGCCAAAAGTTGTTGCTGGTGTATAAAATGTCATTGACAGGGTAGGAGTTACGCCGTGAACTCAGCTTTTTTGGTTTTGTTTTCATTTTGTGTTTATAAGACAACTTCAAGAAGGCAAAAAGTAGTTCTTCACCGATTCTACTAATTAAGTTTCATTTCTTATCATTTTAGCAGTGCAAATTTGTAGTAAGGACCTCCTCGTGTGCCTGCACATTTGGAAACCTGTGTAATAGCCTTTCCCAGAGAAACATCATTTCAGAGCAGCTGCTATGCTGGGAGCCTGGCAGAGGTCTTCTGTGCTCCCAGTTCACCCATCAGACACTCACGAAACCTCATAAAACATGAATCTCTGGCACTGATGGATGTGAAGGAGCACGGAAGGAACACAACATTTAATTGCTCCCAGTAAGCAAAGTGCTGCCAAGTAGCTCAGGGGAGCCACTTACCCCGGGGTAGCACAGCTACATGCCACACCCACCCCACACCTCAAAAAGAGAACTGCCACTGGGAAAAGAAACTATGTTTTGTGTTATTTTCTTCTTACTTCTCTGTATCATTTTCCTGAGAGAACCCAACACTTTAGCAAAGGCCACACGAACAACTTCTGCTCATCTCAGCTCTTTTTCTTCCTCACACAGGGCCCAGGGGCCTCAGGATGGTGATCACAGAGGCTTTTCTCTATGAAAACTTTCACACCCAAACAAGGAGAGATCATAGAATATGAGCAAAATGGAATTTTTACTTAGTTCTTCTCATCTTAAATCCTTGCCCTTTCTCTAGCTCCAGTAGACATGTTTTTCTCGCATTGCCTTATTGATTGTTCTTGGAGGATTCGGGGATACTCAAACCTGAGCCACACTCACCCAGTCAGCACCAGACACTTGCTGTGCAGTGATGGACAGAAATGCCCATCAGACAGACCTTGATGTTAGAAATCCAACAGGACTTGCTTGTTCTTTGCTGAAAATTGGATTATAAGCTATACCCCTCCATAGGCAGGTTTTTCAAGGTGGGCCTGTAAAGGTGCATCTTCATCCATGGGCCTCTTTGTGCCCTTTGCACTTAACTGAAATGGATTTCAAGGAGGCGTTCAATCTTCGTGTTATTTTGAAGCAGGAAGAGTCCTGGCAGGGCAGGCAGTAGAAAAAAATAACAGTGTATTAATGAAGAGTGGG
Organism: Myiotriccus ornatus; assembly: GCA_036023395.1. Lineage (NCBI taxonomy): Eukaryota > Metazoa > Chordata > Aves > Passeriformes > Tyrannidae > Myiotriccus > Myiotriccus ornatus. Next base: position 8,944,549 of record JAYRBT010000181.1, read on the forward strand.
AGAGAAGGTCATTCGCCTGTTATTTGTAGCACAATACCTGATAAGAGGTCATTAGTCATTCAAAACCACTGAATGACTTTAATTAAAATTTGAGCTTTGAGAGCTGGGAACAATCTGTTGAACAGACTTTCGGGGCAAAAAGACAGAGAGAGGGAGGGAAAGGGAGTGGGAGTTGACCAAAATGACAATGAGCTTAATTAAAGCCAGGAGAAACACTGGCAAACTCTCATTCTTGGGCTTCCCAGTTGGGTTTTTATCCTGGTGCTACAGACCTGAATCTTCCCTGGGTCTGCCTGGCACCGCGGCTGTGACTCTGGGTACCATGGGCTTGGGAGGCACATTCCTGGGCTCTTCCCTGTAGGACTGTGTGAATCAGTAGTCTGTAAAACACACATTTTTTTTCCCCTCCAAATACTCTGTATTTTATAAAAATGATTGTATCTTTTAAAATTATTTTGTACTTGGAGATTTTCTTCTCTGTCCTCAGCCCAGGACAGAGCTGAGAGGTATAACTGAGCCATTTGCTGGAAGAAAGAAATACAGGAGAACAGGAGCATGTGCTTGGGATGCACAAGACCAGATTTCTCAGAGGTGCTGAAGTTTCCTGGCATTTTTCCTCTCTCTGTCCACATAATCCTGCTGGTGGGCAATACAGCAGCTGGTCCTCCCTGCACTGGGTCCAGGACGGCAACAGGGAAGAACTGATGTGGAGGCAAAACAGCAGCTGGTGCTTTTTAGGGGGAAACCTTGCAAAGAACTATAACCAAACTTGCATTTAAAGAGAAGGAAATCATCCTGTGAAGGGAAGAAGTTAGTTCTACAGTGTTAAGGGTAAAATCAGGTCTTCCCCACTGCAGCTTCTCTCTTCAGGGTTGCATCTCCAGCACCTCTGCCTGCACTGGGATGTTGAGACATGTTGATATATGTGCTCTGAACAGCTGCAAGGCAGACACAGCCAGAGCTGACTGTGAGAATATAGGAGGGAGGTTGTCCCCTGCTATTTGGTATATGCAACATAACATAATTAAGTAATATGAGCTTGTTGCCAGTCTGGGGCACTGCCACAGGACAGGGATGTGTTTATTTCCTGGGACAGGACATATCTCTACATGGGTTTTCTTAATTTTTTTTTCTTTTTCTTTTTTTTTCTTTGGTGTGTGACAAATGAAACTCAAGTGTTCTTATTAGTACACTGAGGAGTTGAATTTTGAGTAGAGTCTACACAATACAACACCCACCATGAGCTGCTGATTGTTGTCCCCTTCCCATGATAGGTCACTGCCAGAGAGCTTTCCAGGAATATTATTCACATGCCAAAATACATTAGGAGTTATCCTTGCTGAGGGCTTTATCTAGGAAAAAACAGACAAAAATCAGACAAAAGATGCCATTTCTTGCCCCACTGACTGTGTTGGTACCAGGGGACAGAGCAGAGAGCCAAGTGCAGGGTGAGTCTTTCCTCCTCCTGCCATCAGCTGCTCATGCTCATTCCTGGCTAGAGGTCCCCATGCAGACCACCAAAGGAGAGCTTGTTGGCACGACAAATCATCTCCTGGTAAGGTCATGCTACTGGCGACATCACATCAGACCTCTGAGTGTACCAAATGAGGACTTTTCTTGCCAGCAGGGCTATATCATCTCTACTAACAACGTTGCTAGGCTGACAAAACATTATCTAAAACAAAAGTTTTCCTGGCTCAGCTTTCAGTGAGGAGGTGCAATGTTTTTTTCTCCACAGCCAGCATGCCTCCATCAGAAACATGTTGCACTATAGACCAAGCCCTACTGCTATTGCAAAAGGCAGCCAACTTACACCAGTGCCTAACTTCCCATCTGCTTGTCATTAGTCTGGATCTTTGTGATCTCAAGCTGGAGAATGAAATCTGTGACCTTGATCCGTTTTCTTTTCATTTTGCTGTAGGATTTTGCTATTCTCCTTTTAGGTCTGGGGAAAGGTTTTGGGGCAACTCCTGAAAGGCCACTTCTGATCCTGAGCTTCAGGTAACCTATGGAGGGAAAGCAGGGGACATTTAAAGGAAAATGTACACCCAGTATTCTCCCTAGATTTGAGATCCCCTCTGGGTCTTACTCATCAAATATCCATCCTTTGTCTGGTCGAGGGAATGAGCTCTGAATGTGAGATGACTTTCAGAAACTTGAGCTCATTTCTGCTTTGATAATTTTTTTCCTTAATGATGTGAGCTATCAGACTGTCTCTCTCCGTAAAAGAACACCTTTCTTTAGCTTGTTCTGAAGGACTAACATATAATGCATTTATTTCTGGCACCTACATTTATTGGCATGTTGACATCTTTTTTAAAATTCTCCCTACCTCAGGCCACTCCATCAATCTACAGTACTTAAGCAGAGACTTCTCAATGCATCACAATAGAGAATTCAGTTTAATTTTTTTTTCATTACCTAAAGCAGGGCCATGTCTCCAAGGTTTCCTTAGCCCTATATGAAGACTCATGGCAAGCCAATGTGAATTCTCTTTTAGAACTCAAACTGCTCTTAATGGGAAAGGTATGATTTCATAAGTAGATCTGTGCAAGACTGATGTTGTGCAGACAAAATCTTATAATGATTAACACGTGGCACCTTGGTCCAATTCACTCAGCTATGCACTTACATCGCCGGGAAAGCTGCTCACCAGCTTGCTCACTTGGTGCAATTTAATTAAAGAAATTAGGACATCCAGAAATCCACTGCAATTGTCACATACTTTATTGACACCAGGAGCCACAATTTTTTACAACATCTTTCTAATATTCTTGATGAGGAGAGAGTCTTGAAGCCTCAGTTGCAAGGCTTCTGCAAATCCCTTGCAGATGTGGCTGGGAGGGGAGCAGGAGCCAGGCTAACTGGCTTGGCATCCATCTGGTTGGGCTGACCTCCCTTATCAACCCCCACCAAGTCCAGTGCTGGCAAACACACCGAGCCCCTTGCACACTCCTGACCTCTGGATTTCAGCCCCAAAGTATGAGTGATGTCAGCCAGGGTTTCTGCTGGAGCCTCACCGAGAAGGAAGCAGGGTCTGAGACATTGGTCATGTCCTTCTGTGGCCCCAACATTATTGATGATGACAGCTTTGAAGGGCATAAGAAGGGCTTTGGGGACCATCACAGCTTCAGGGTTGTGCTAGCCAGTGTCCTCCAGCTCTCCTGCTCTGCTGACTGTAACAGCAGGCACAGAAATGCTCCACATCTCCACCATGACTGCGGCTCCTCTCCTGCCTTTCCCTGCTTCTGCCTCACCTGAAGCCTGCTGACATGTCCCAAAAGTTGCTGTTTTAAACCAGCATTCTCTGAGTGAGGCCCTGAATCTGCACACGCCTTGGGAAGGTTAAACAACCTACAGCATGGACATTTTCACCAGCTCAGGTCGTTTGAACACAACAGTGAATGTAAATCAGTGACTTCCATGTAGAATTTCTCGATGTCATCAATAGTGCTGTATTGAACTAAAGAGATATGACTCATTAATAAAGGCAAATAATGGCAGGCCAATCTTACTATTTTACTGAGCTAGATTTAAGTATTTGACTGATTAATGAAAACCTATTTCTAACTGATTTCTCCCCTTCCTCCTTTCTTTTAAAGCACATACACATGCACGGTTTTGATGTTTGTTTTGCTTAAATTTTGCCTTCTGCCAGGTTCCCTGGTGGTTAGGACAGAAGGAATTTATTAAGAACCATACTTTTTTATTTCAGTGACTATCATCTCTGTATTGAAACAGCCTTCAATGACACCTGGTTATTCTTTGCTCTACCACTGCCATATAGTGCCATTGGTATATGGACCTGTCTTCGTAGGCAACACACAGGAGACGTGCAGTGGCTGTGGCAGGAGAAGCCCTTTTCCCAGAATCACAGAATGGGTCAGGGTGGCAGGTGTCCAACCTCATTCTAGAGCACATGGCACAGAATTGTGTCCAGATGGTTCTTGAATATATGCAGTGAGGGAGACTCCACAACCTCCCTGGCCAATTTATACCAGTGCTTGGTCACCCACAGAGTAAAGAAATTCTTCCTCATATTCAGGTGGAACTTCCTGTGCATTAGTTTCTGCTGGTTGCCTCTTTTCCTGTAGCTTGGCACTGAGAAGAGCCTGGCTCCATCAAATTTCTTTCAAAACTCTGCTCAAATACCCATAGGTATGTGAGAACAGCAATACTCCTGAACTAATGGTGTTGATGGCTCCAGCCACTCTGCCTAAGCTTTTCAGGTCTTTAACTCATATTCAAGTCTGAGAATCCTAGAGGCCCACTGCTTCCAGTTACTTTGGTTAAAAACAAAAAAAAAACAAAAAAAAAAAAGGCATTTCAATGGGAAAGGTTGGAATTAGGCAAGAGTCAGGGCCGTGGGGCAAATTCTAGTTTTATTCATCAAGGCAATCAAAGCAGTTCAACTTTGCTTGATCTGTCATTGCCAGTGTAGCAGAAGAAAGGGAATTCCCACCTAGTTCCCAGAATAAGGTGTGTGTTGATTATGGAAAGAGGCACAAAAGCCTGAAGGCCAGTATAAAATTTTTTTTTCCCTAGAAAGACTTGCCTACACCTCAAGCAAGTTAGCCACTGGCAAGATCTGAGCATCGTGTGATTCTCTAGGCATTTGACACTTACACTCAGTTTCTTACAAAGAAATAAAGCATCTGAAAGCATGAAATGAAAAACGTAATTTTCTTTGCTCTTTTGACACCATCTTAAGTCACTCCTGCTACTAACATTAGCCCACTTTGTGAGATGTTCGGAGGAGAATGTTGAACCAGAGCTTTACTTTTGTTTCTGCATGGTAAAGAAGCAGTGATGACACTTGCCTTTCAAGCACTGTAGAAAATGTGAACTGTGAGAACCACCAGCCTGCCACTGGCTGGTGAGAAGGCAAGTCAAAAGGTTGCACAAACACTCCAGTCCTAACACATGACCCATGTGCCCATGAGGACAAGAACAAGCCTTACTGATGGCCCCTGATGGCTGCCCTGTTCTCAGCGCTATGGGACTGACACGCTAAGCCAGCAGCACCCACTGCACTGTCCTCTCCCAGGCCCTCACCACTTTGACCAGGGTCTCTGCTCCACCCTGTCAGATGCTTCACCCTGCTCTTTCCATCTTTCACCAGTTTCTTGTTCCCTTTACTGGAGGTAATTCCTGAGGCAGACACCTTCACACTGAGAAATAGTGGAGAATCAAAAGAATTAATTAAGAATTAGTTATCATTGCTAAAGACCATAATGGAGAAGAGGCATTCAGTTATTGGTCCTAATTAAGAGAAAACAACCCAGGTTGATATAAAGGTGAAATCTGTGGGGAACAATGCAGTGATTGCAAACTGACTGTGGTTTATGTAAGTGCTGTGACTTGGAGGATGGCAACGAAGATCCCAACAAAGGCACGGTTTCCTTTCCTGTCACTTACCCCTCCCCATGTGCTGGTGCTGGGAGTTTCACACTCAAGCTTATCATTTCCTAGCAGGATGCTGAGCAAACTCAGGCACACGTAGCTGTCACAGGCAAGCACAAAAGTCACCAAAAGGGAATCGAGGTTCTTTTGCAGAGCTGTGCTGAGCAGACAGGAGCAATGCCATCATGTCAGCACCCAGAGGAGCTGCACAGAAGGACAGCAAAGGGACGTGAGAACAGAGAACAGGAGATGAAGGAAGGAAATTCAAGGGGAAAAGTCATGACTTCAGGTCTCTGAAGCACCCAGTGTCACCCTAGCAATTACGGGAAATGATTTAACAGGAGGGCTGGTTGTTGCTCTCCAGGGACAGCAGAAAACCGAGAAGCAGGAAAGTCTGGAGCGTTTTCAGGGTCTGAGTTTTCATTCCTAGCAGTGCACACGTGTTTTACAGGACACTTGCTTTGAGTTAATTCTGTATGGACTGCTGTCAGTGACGGCTTCAAGCCTGTGTATATAGCTGCTCACACACGTTTGCTCTCTGCATTCATTGCATAAGGGGCATGGGGTGGTTTACAGGTTAATGGATTTTCAAGCTGAAGTGTTTGCCAATAGCATTCAGGACATGGGAATTTGTGCCAGAAACCTTATCAGAGACAAACCATCCCGTGGCATCCTTTAGTGGAAGACCAAGTATTAGCTCCTTAATATGTTTACCCTGAGATAAATCCAGAGTAATGCATCGATGTGCAGGCAATTAATTGGGATGTGCCCCAGTGCAAGGACAATACTTGATAATAAACCTCTCTAAGAATGTCCTTCTGAACAATGTGCTGACTACCTGCCTAGCTTAATATCTAAAAATACAATGACCCTGAACCTCACATAATCCCTGAGATTTTCCTGAAAAAAACATGAGAGCAGATTAAAGACATTCTTGCCTGGCTGGGCTGGTTGTGGAACACACACCTGGCCAGAAAAGACCACAGCAACACCTGCAGCTGCTTAGCAAATCTAAAATGACTCTTGAATATTAAAGGAATGGAGGAAAGTGGAGATGTAGCTCCTGTGACAGTGAGAAATAGTAGAGAATCAAAAGACACTGTGAGCTGTGCTTAAAGAAGTCTTTTTGGCCTCACTGAATGCATGGGATGAACCAAAGCATTCCAGAAAGAGGAGCATTAGGGAGCAGCTCATCTCTCCCTGCAGCACTGAGCTGCTACATGCGGAGCAAGCCCTGGGAGATGCCTCCCTTCAACTGTAATTGCAATGTTTATAGCAGATCATTAACATATCCAATCCATCCTTTGTGTGGCTGTTTTTTTCATGTCATGTTATCCCTCCTGTTTCTAATCTGGTCTGAGATACATCCAGTCCCCAGGATCAGCTCTTACCCAAATAGGGGACAACTGTCTTCAGGTGAGGAACAAGACACTATACAAAGACCTTGAAAACAGACTTGCCTGTCAGAAGCCTCTGCCTTGTAAAACATATTTTTCTGCTTTGAGGGTGGCCTGCTTAGCCAAGCCTGACTATTTCACCATGCTATGGAGGCTGCCCTGGTATTAATTCACCTCAAAGAGCAGGTTGAAGTCATTAAAATATTTTGCAGGTGGTTCCTTGAATTCATGGTGCAGCTGGATCCAGCCTAAAGGGAAAAAAAAAAAAAAAAAGGAGGAGAAGAGTCAAGTTCTGATGAAACACAAATTAACATAACTCATAGAAGGGAAAGAAAATCTGGTTTCAATCTCTACAACAAAGCCAAGCAACACATCAAGCTAGAAAGGAGAAATGTCAGCCAGGCAGTGCTGGGGATTTTATTGCTTTAGCACAAGTTTTTCTCCACAGTCTCAGGAGTGCACAGGTGCTACTGCAGCAGCTAGACCCCCTGAGCACAGGTCTGGCCATGCAGGGACATGGGAGGCTTCACAACAAGGCCCCTTCTTCCATATGACTAGAGGCTCAAGGTTTGTTTTAATACCCTGGCATTCGAACTTGTCTATTGGCCTCAGTCTCTCTTCTGCATGGAAACTCTCCATGTAATGCACCATTTCTTGCCCTTAGAGCTAGATATGCTTTTTTTCAGGAGGTGCTGACCAGGGCTGATCTGGGCAGTCAGTGGGATACCCACAGGGGACACCCCAGATCTGGTACCTCCATGAGCTGCAGGTGGGCAGATCACTCACATCCTCTTTTGGCATCCCCTGAATTCAGTAGTGCCTCCTGTTGTCCTCGGGCATCAAAGTCCTTGGTCCTTCCTCAGGGAGAACAAGGCATTTTAGCATAAGCACCATCATCCTGGAAAGCTGCACCGGGTCTGAGTGGGATGAAGGTAACATTCTCACAGCAGCCCAACACAGTATGGTGGTGTGCTTTGGATTTGGGGCTAAACCACGGTTGATACACTCTGATGTTTTGGCTATAGTGAGCAGAGCTTGCACAGTGTCAAAGCTGGGAACAGGCTGGGGTTGGGCAAGAGACTGTGAGGGGACACAGCAGGAGCTGCTGACCTGAACAGACCCCGTGGATATTCTGCACCATGTGACGTCAGGCTCAGTGATAGAACTTCAGGGAAAGAAGGAGGAAGTTTTTCCTTCATACATTTGTCAGACCAAACAACCCTCACATGTGCTGAGACCCTGATTCCCTGGAGGCACTTGCCTATCTTCCTGCTGATGGGAAGCAGAGAATGGATTCCTCTTTCTGCTTTGCTTGCAAGTGCATCTTTTGCTTTCCATAATAAACTACTATGAGTCTCCTCACCTTCCTGATACTTTCTCCCCATCCTTTAGGAACAAAAACTGAAAGAAGAGTTGGGTGGGTGTCTGTCTAATGGCTGTGGTCAATGTACCACAAGAGATCATATGTCAAAATTTAACAATCTTGTTCATTTCAAAAAGACAAAAGACTGAAAAATCAGGTAAAATGGGGAGGAGGGGGGAAGGCCCTTCACCATCTTCATTGCCCTTCTTTGGATGCTCTCTAATAGCGTAAAATCTTTCTTACACTGTACCCAAAGCTGTCACAACATTCAAAGTGAGGCCGCCCCAGGTCAGAGCAGAGCAGGACCATCCCCTCCCTCGACCGGCTGGTGATGCTTTGCCTGATGTCCCCCAGGACAGGGTTGTCCCCCCTGGCTGCCAGGGCACTGCTGGCTCATATTCAACTTGCCATCAACCAGGACCCCCAGGTTCCTTTCCTGGCACTGCTTTCCAATATCTCATTCCCCAGTCTGTACAAACATCCGGGGTTGGCCCATCTCAGAATCTGTCACTTCCCCTTGTTGAACTTCATATGGTTGGTGATTGCCCAGTGCTCTAATTTGTCAAGGTCTCTGTGCAGGGCCTCCCTGCCTTTGGGGGAGTCAACTGTACAGCTCTGGTCACTGCTGGCTTTGCAGTGGGCGTGTATGGCCTGTGTCACATGTCAAAGCACAACTACTTGTTTTTTTCTGTGGGAGAGCAGTGTGGTCTGTGGGCAGGATTATTTTTTGGTCTGAAGCCCATCTGCAGAAACAAAAGTGCAGATACTGGGATAAGGGATAGACTGTCAGCTTTTCTGGCTGCCACTCTCACTTTAGAGGTGACAGCAGAAATGGTGGGGATTCCTGCTTCAGCTTACCTGATATAGGACCTGTTTGTGCCATCATCTCTTCTTTTCCTTTTCCTTGGAGGGGCACAAAAGCCTCCTGAATTCTGCATATTTATGCCCAAGACAGTCTGCAGTCAAATAGATGAGTTTGGAAAAATTACCTCCTTATGGACAAATGGAGAAACACCTCTCAGCTAGGGTATCTTCAGCAAATCACAGCTTCAGCTCTTTCAGGATCAATGGTTATCCTGAGGAGGCTGACATCTGTCCAAGTACCCTGGCAGTACACTGCTGGGAACCCCCGTGTTTAGCTGTCACCAGGTTGGAGTTTGGTGTTACATCTCTTTGCTCTACCATGAACTCCTGATGGTGGCAGATGCCCGCAGCAGACAACAGCGGTGGAAGGACATGAGAAAGGTATTGGGTATGGCCGGGGACATTTCCCTCCACCAGATGCTTGCTGGCCACTTCCTATTGATTCCACCAGCAGTTCCCCCCAGGCCCGTGACTTTGAGGCATCTGTTTATAAAACTTGGTTTAGATGTCGTGCACATTCACAGGGAAAGTGTGGGGAGAACCATCTGCCTGTCACGAGCCACTGGCATCAGAGTGCAGGAAGGGAAGGGATGAACTAGAGGACTTCAAGCTCTTCCTTGAATGTCAGCAGAATATGTCAGGGGAAGCAGGGTGAGCAGCAGGAGGAGAGAGACCAGGGCTTCCTCACAGAGAGCCCGAAGGATAAGGCTGATGGCCCAGCAGACATGTCCCATAATGTGCTGGAAAATTACTCTATTAATAATCCCATTGTTTCAGCAAAACATCAGCCTAGGAAGATTACACTGAATCAGCAGTTTCTTTTCTTTTTTCTTTCCTGATTTAGTAATCCTGATTGCAAAATCGGAGTTGACCTATTGCTGCAGTCGGTGATGGTGCAGCGAGAAACGAAAGGCATCAAGAAAGCAGGGTGGGAAGCAAGAGCAGTGAGCTCACGCAAAGGCTGAGCCAGCATGCTGGTACATCATCTCTGGCATCCACAGAGTGGCTGAGACACCCACGTGCACTAGGAAATCCACTGCCTGTGTGCAGAGGCTGACACTCAGACACATCATGACGTTCCCAGGCAGCCAGATGCTCACCTGAGCAGTGGGAATGTGGCAGCTCGCAGAACTGCACGGAGCTTCATCAGCTAAGGATTTGACTAGCTGAGTAGGCAACTGGAGTTGGATGGATCATGATTTTCTCCCCCAAAATGGAGAACTGTATGTTGAAAACCAGAGCAGTGAAGATCAGGGCAGTAAGAATCAAGCGTCTCTGCCCCTACTTTGCACCCATGCCATCTGGGTCACTGAGAGTGGCATGGCCACAGCATGACCATCAGTGGTGCAAAAACTTATCCCTGAACTTTCTCAGGGAAGGACAGCATAAAGATCTTATTGCACCTTTTGTTTTTAAGAGGGCTTTTGAGAACTACAGTTGCCAGCTTATTTTTAATGCTTTGAAGTAAAATGGATTTTACTAGAAGTACTGTTAAAAGCCCCTCTGCTGTAAATGTGCTCTCTGCGTGCAACTGAAATCACATCCATCCCTATAAACATCCACTTGGTGGCACAAATGCAGTCATTCCCAGCTCATTACCTGGACCAGTAAGAGTAGATGGCTTCAGGATTGTGCAGAATTCTCAGCTGGACCCTACAAACCATCAGAAATGGGCTGGATACAAGCCCTTACCCCGGTGAGGAGGTGATGCCATGAAGGTAGAGGATGCACAGGTCGTTACTGTGGCTCACCTGATTGGTGATAACCTCTGAAGTCACCCTTCTTCAAAGGGATATCTGAGCCCTTCACAATGAAGCAAATTATCCCAATTCCTAGAGAGTGTAGCAGAATGTATGATAATGGAGGATTTCTCTTCCTTCCTGCTGGTGACAAACCAGTTCACAGCTGCACAAGCACATTTAAAAGGAGAACACAGAAGCAGACTTAAAAATCCCCACACGTTTTTGGTTTAGGTCTTTCAGAGGTCTGTGCATCAGGTGCAGAACAGAGGGCTTCACTTTGCACACAGGGTGTGGATTTCCATCTCACCTGTACCTGAAGCTTAGGCCACACTTTACTGCATGGCCAAGCAAAGCAGTGAGGATGCAGCAGCCTCAGAGGTGAACACAGACCTGCAGCCCAGGAGCAAACTGTGTGACAGGGACTGCCCTGCACCTCAAAGAAGGCAGCAAGTGGTGGTGGCAGCGTGGATGAGGAGGGCTCTGCCCAGCACCTACCAACAGCTCCTGCCTGCGGATTTGGGTGAGTCAGTTTGCTTTGCAAAATCAAAATCAAATGTGACACAAACGGAGATGCCAAAATGCAAAATACTGTGATGTGAGGACGTGAGAAAAGAAATGGTGAAGAGGTAGGAATTGTGTCCCTGGGTGTGAAAAATGGATCAGGGAGGAACCAGGAGCTGGAGAGACTGCAAGGAGGCTGCAAGTGTCTTCTACATACCATCCCAAAAGCATTTAGTCTTCAGCATCCCCCATCCCACCATCATTTGTTTGTCTTTACAGCTCCTGCTGATTCTTTCCCTTCTTGGACTTCAGTAATGCACCATCCCTGAGGTGTCATCTTGGTGCAAGTTACTGTGTGTTTCACTATTAAAAGGCCTTACCTTCCCCTCCCTGGGGATAGATCTCCAAGCTAACACTGCACATGACATCTTGACTACATAAGGAGATTTACTTGTGTCAGGAACAGAACGTCCATCTCATGCCTAACCCTGCTATAAAGCAGAGATGTTGAATAACTCCCAGTTGAGACTCTTTCAGGATCCTGCCCAAGGCTCCGTGAACTCCAAGTGAGAACACGAGAACAGCTGAACTTCTTAGCTGCGGGATTTTTTGAGGAACTGTTCAAATTACCACATCAGAGTTCTCAGTAGTCTATAAAAACTGAGCAGATAGGAAATGTATATCAGAAAGCATATCAAATCAGGAGACAGAGAAGAAGTCCCTTCAGTTCTTTATTGTCCATAATCTGACAAGGCTTTAGGTTAGCCACAAGAAATTTATCCTGAAAATTAAAGACAGATACGGGGAAGATCAAAATTTGAGTGATATGAACAGTCTCAGTATTTCCGACAAGACTGGGTTTGGCTCAGCTACTACCACAACCTTTCAGATAAGTGGTAAGATTTCTTTTTATTGAATGGATTTATATGGATTTTATCTAGTCTAAAACAAAACAACACATAAAAATGAAACATTGCATATTAAATGCTTTCTACAGTGATTTTGCTAGTAAATTAACTGCCATTTAAAAATAGAAGTCAAAATATCCTTTCTAGCCAAAAGCTGATGCTGATCATCAGAAAAAAATTAGTTATTTCTCTGTTTTAGAAAATGACTAATTTTCTTGAGTAAAACTTGCATGTCTTAATAGTTAAGATACTGAAATCACCAGACCGAATAAAAAAATGTAAGTTTATGACTTTTTAGCTCAGTATAAATACTTAATTGCTGACTAAACCATTCTATTGTAAAACCAATTAAAACATTGTACCCTTTTAAAACTAAGACTTTAAACTCCTGATTACATTACTTTGAAAAAGAAAAAAAAAGAAAACTCAATTAAGGGAAACTCACTGAGTGTCTGAAGTAGTTATTAATACTTCTGAAATACTTTTTTCTTCCTGAAGGGCAAACTTTGACAAAGCAGTTTATTTCTTTTACACTTTGCCCATAATGATTTGTTTTACATGACTTGTCTCCATTTGTTCTTCAGTTCAGTTTATTATTGATTTTTTGTTGGTTTTGATGCATACACGGGTCACTGTTGGAATCACATGTATGCAGCACTCTGGATGGAGAGGGCATTGCTTTGAGCAACCCTCTGAATGGTAGCCTGGGACAACTAAAAGCAATGGAAACAAGATGTTTATTGATGCAGAGAGGGAAGAACCACCACATTCATACTTGTTATAGGCTGGATTAAGTCTTGATGGAATTGAGCTGGTTAAACTGGCTAAGGAAGAGGCAGCCAAGTGAATTGCAGCACAAAGCCCAGAGGAGAGGAAGGCAACCTGCTTTCTGACAGGATCAAGCACTCTCACAGACGGACCTTTCTGCTCCCCATCGCTGGAAAACACTGTTAATTTATTGTGGCCAAGCCTGAAAGACTGGAAGCAAGCAGATTTTGTAGGGGAGAGCATGTGTGGGAGGGTGCCTACCCTACTTCTGTTGTTTTTTAGAGCCTCAAGGCCAGAGAAAGCCATCCACGCGCTGTGCTCGAACGGCCCTTGGCATCTACCTGCTGCTGCTGACAGCTATCCAGGGGCTGCTGGTGTACAAAGGTAATGCTACAACCTCATCGTGGGCTTGGCATCAAAAGAGAGCTTTGCTGGGTGCTCTCGGGGAGTGGGTGAGCGGGAACGAGCATGCAGAGCGGAAACCTCTGAGGGAGCACAGAGGCTGCTCCGCACACCGCGAGGCAAAGCAGCCGCTGCAGGAAACTATTCCCCCAGCCCCAGACATGTGCTTTGCATTTGCAAAAGCACTCCCGGCTGCACTCCTGGCTGCAGCAAGGACTGGCACATGAAAATCACCTCCCTGGTTCAAACAGGGGTGGTCTTTATCCCCGGGTGTTCTCCCCACGTGCTGAGGAGCTGCTTTGCCAGGCAGGCATTTCCCAGCCAGACCGGACAGGGAATATTCACTGCATGGGCTTTTTGTTTCCTCAGTGTTCAAGATGGAGAGAGAGATACTGAAATTTCAGGAGCAAAATACCTCCTATACAGAAGAGATTCTGAAGAGCTCCTTTGCCAACAGTCTGATTTCAGAGAGAAGCTCTGCTGAGAAGTACATGGGACGTGAAGAAAACTGGAGGAGAAGCTTAGAAGAGGAAATTACCATAATCAAAACCAGCAATGCAAATCTGATGATGATGGTGAGCAACATCACCCTGGTTGCAGGTATGGTTCCATTTCTCCATGCTAGCTCTACAGTAGAGAGACCTGGCTCCTCTGCAGCGCTTGCAAAGCTGGGCCAAAATCCTAATTCAGATGAACTGGTAGCAAGGGCAAGATTTGGTCGTCCTGTCTGTTCATGGTGAGCCGGTGCCCAGGGTTGGAGTCGGCTCCAGACCCTCTGGCCGGGGAGCTGGACACACCTGGAGGAGCTGGAGCACTAACTGGTGCAGACCTCTGGATCCCCTCTGCAGCTGCACATGTGGCTCTGGGATCCTCTCCCCTCCTTTAATTTGTAGATTTGGACTCTGGGTGCCCTCTGAAAGGGTGGTATCTTCAGCCCAGGCCTCAAGCCTGTCAATCCCATGCTGCTATGCTCCTCACTGAGCGCAGACTACTGAAAAATATCCATTAAATATTTATTTCAGGTCCTCCTGGACGCAAAGGAGATCCTGGTCCCCCAGGTATGTTGATAAAACTTTTCCTTTTTAACTCTTTCTCTTTATTTCATCTAAGAGACTTTAAGTGAGGGTTTGGGATTTCAGTCTCTAGACCCAGACCCTACTCAGTGTGCACATACACAAAGCCCTGGCCATGAGGAGACCTGCTGTACCTTTGGACTGATCCTCCAGGAGCCTTGGCTGGCCCAAGTGCTCCCACAGAGGTCAGTGACCACCACGGAGGAGCATTTTGTCTCTGCCTCCTCACTGATACCCCACCAGAAAAGCTCAGGGGTGATCAAGTAACTGTACCTGATCATTATCTGCAATAACCATCTCAAATCTCCTCTTCACAGTGAGGGTGTTTATGTGCGTCCGACAATCAGCAGATGGCTGAGCTTTCTGCCCCAGACACAGTAATTTCTGCTGTTTATTTTCCTCCAGGACAACTCAGGGAGACCTCCCCAAGCCCTGCCCTGTAGAGCCACAGCTGAACAGTGCATGTGACAGAGATGGGACCTTGCCCACCCTGTCCCTAGGAAAACGATGGCACAGACTTAGGAACGAGCTGGGTGCAAGGGCTGTTCTCCACAGCCAAGCACAAGCTGTTGCCCTGGGTACCTGGGGCTTGGGTAGAACTACACCTGCTGCAGGAGATAAATGTCTCCAGACTGTGGGGATGCAGCAAGTCCTGATCTAATGCTGGCTCCACTTTGAGCAGAGGTTGGACTAGGCAAGAGTTTCTATGCTTCTATGGCAGTGATCTAAGATGCAACCCCTGTTGGGTCAGGTCTGTGGCTCATCCGTCCCTACTTCTTGGCTACACTGATGAGCTTTTCTGAAGAAAAAAAAAATAATTATAATGTTTTTAAAAATCATGTTTTCATATCTTCCTGGCTTCACTTACAACACTGAAACAGCACCTCCTGCCAAACAGTGCTTATTACACATCAGAGCCCAATAGTTCAGTGCACTTTCATGGAAGATGTCCCCAATGGTCCCCATGAGCTGGGCTTGGCTGGATGACAGCTGGCCCTGGCCCAGCCACACACTCAGCTGAGCTCCAAGGACTTTACCCAAGTGTTTGTGCTGTTCCCTGCCAGCTGAAGATTGGCCTCACTGGTGACCAAAACTGCGTGCACAAAGGATGATTAAAAAATTCATCTCTTCTTCTTAGCCATTACTGTGAATAGATGATGTGTGTCAGCTGATACATGTATTTTATATCTCAGGGCTACGGGGACCACCGGGGACAAAGGGAGACCAAGGAATCCAGGGTAAGGCTTTTCTGAAACCTGAATTACTTCTGTGGATGGACATAAAGTGGCTTTATGGATGATTTTATGGGCAATCTTGCCCTCAGTGAAAGTGTAAGTAAGTAAGAATGTCATTGAAGGAAATATAAGCCTATATAGAGCTAATGTGAGCAAAAGCAAAACTTAACCAGAAAAAAAAAATCTTATTTTAAAAGTCAATGTGCAACAGTCACAGTGGGCCAATTTCACACTGTCAAGTGCATGGAGAGGGGAGTTTGGCTTCTGCCTGCGGTTGAACTTCATGTTCTGCTGCTGGCATTCATTAGGCACTGCATCCAATGGAGCATCAGGAAAGTGGTGTTGTCCTTGCAGGCTTACACGGACCGCAGGGCGAGAAGGGGAGCAAAGGAGCTCCTGGTCCTGCTGGTTCAAGTGGTTTGCCAGGAGTGAAAGGAGAAAAAGGACAGATGGGACTTCCAGGTAAGACCTCTTCGCTACTTAAGATTCTCACATGTATTTCTGCTTAAACTCCTTCTACATGAAACACTAGCAGAAGGCTTCAGAGGTCGGTATTTCATAAAAATCCACGCAGCCCTGAGCGTGGCTTGCCAGTCAATGAGGGAGCTGGATAAACAGGACTCTCAACCTGATCTGAAGGGGTTTGATTTTGTGTCATGCTTCAGCAAAGCTCCCAAAGGAGGGCTGGGGGAAGGGGTCATACAAAATGTTGACTCTCCACCATGGAAGTTTTTTTATAGTCACCTCTGCCTAATGAAAGCCACAGATATTCAATTATCAGCCTATCTATCATGCCTAGATTAAAGCACCAATGTTTGCAATAGGGTTTTCATGATATAAAATGATACAATATAATTTATATGCACAAGCGTGTGGATGTTAGTTGCCATTTCAGTGAAACCTCTTTCTGAGACCTTTATATCTTACATAAGTCTGACTTTATACACCTTAAGTAGAAGAGTTATGCAACGGGTTTCTCCCATACAACATGCATTAGTGGGCATCTCCTGGATAGCTGTTACTCAGTGGTCCCACATGGGCTGAAAGAAGGATAGGAAAAGAAAGCAGATGATGTGTGTGGTGCGGAGCAGGGAGGACAATTGGACAGGCTGATAAGAGCTTCCTCAGATCTTCCATCAGATCCCATATGCTCCAGTGCACTCATTAGCACAAGCTGCTCCAGAAAAGTGATTGTAGGAGGAATACCAAAAGGGATAATTCTGGAGCAGAAAGATGAAGGAGATGTAAGACTTTAAGAGAGGCACTGAAAAGTAACTCAGCTCTTTTGGAGCATGCTTATCACCTACTAAGAAAAGAGAAGGCTAAGGGGAGATGAGATAACTCTGGAAGCACAAGAATATTCTGTCCTGTATCTCCAATGTAGCTAGAAGAAGGGAGGGATGCAGACTGCAATAAGGGATATTTAACTCAAGGAGAAACCATTGTAGTGGTAGGGATAGCTTAGGGAATAGACTGGAGAGGTGTCATGGCACCATGGCAAATCTTTAACACTAGGTCAGACAAACATCTGGCCAGACAGTCTGACAGAGTCACAGGTGGATCCAGAAGACCAGCTCTGTTCTCTTACAGCTTTACAGGAATGCCACGGAATGATGGCAGGTGTGAGGCCAAACTTTGTTACTGATGTGGCTGGACAGAGGTGCTCCATAGGCTACAGAGACAATTGGGGTTTTTTATTTTATTTATACATGTGTGCTGTGCTGTTTGATAGGTGTCCAAGGACAGAAAGGTGACACAGGCAAGAAGGGAGACCCCGGGTCACGTGGACCCATGGGTCCTCAGGGACTACAGGGAGTCCCAGGACTGCCAGGTTTCAATGGTAAGTGCAGAGGGCACAGTGTGACCCATCATCAGCACTCGCATGCTGTAGTGCAGAACTGCCCTAACTGAAGCATTGGGCTAAGCCTTGTTCACACTGATGTCAGGATGTTGTTGCAGGTACCACAGGGGAGCCTGGACCTCCTGGGCAGAAAGGAGAGGCAGGTAAGTAGCCCAGAAGGTGAAGGTTCTTGTAGAGATATAGGTCTAATCTCTTTTAGATGGTGCTTCATGACAAGGAAAACTGCAGCCAACCTAGATCCCAGCCTGGGTAAGAGATGATGATTAGATGAAGAAACCATGACAATGTTCCAACGTTGTGCAAACTCATTCTGCATCCCTGGCTGCCTCATCTGGGCCCCACTCACTGTGCAGGAGACTGAGAGGGAAAGAAGCGTCCTGAACTGTGGAGGGCTGTGTCTCCTTCCTGATGTGTGTGCACATGCAAGAGTGCTCTTTTAGGAAAGCACTTGTGCATGTCAAGGATGACAGACTGCAAGGACCTGGGTCCGTACAGCCTTTCACTTCCGAGCATCACTCCCTGCTGCACTAAGATTAGTGCTGCCAGAGGAGAGTTGTAACTCAGACAGACCCAGCATTTGTTTTGCTTTCATAGGGTCAACTCAGTCTGTACAGTGCTGGGGCTGGTGATTGAACTGTCTTCTTATATCCTTCAAGTTTTGTGTTACATTTCATATGTGCTGCTTTCACTCAACCTCAAGGTGTACCTGGACAGCCTGGAACTGTGGGAAGTCCTGGCCCTGAAGGCAGACCTGGTCAGAAAGGGCAGAAGGGGGACCAGGGGCCCAAAGGTAGCCCAGGTACAACATTACTCAAACCTATAACTCCTTGAGCTCATAGTCTGGCCTCACTTTGTATGATGGCTTCACCCTTACTGATTTGTTTTTAATTTTAGGAATAGCAGGCACTGATGGACTCAGAGGTGAAAAGGGAGAACAAGGAATAAGAGGTAAAGGAGAATAAGACAGGTTTTGGATCAACAATGCTCTTTATGCAGGCATGGGAAAGGAGGAGATCTGTTGAGTCCTGTTCTTGGAGCCCTGGTGCATCCCAGGATGCTGTGGCAGTCCTGGGCCTCTGCCAGGCTGCTGGGGGGTGGCTATTTACCAGAGAGTTGTTTCTACCTTCTGTAACCTGTATGAGGAGGCGATGTTGCCTGAATTTTTGTATAAATAGAAAATGCACAAACAAAGCATCATTTTAAGATGAACCAAACAACCACCTCCCTAATCTGGAGTTAAAGACAAATTTTACTGGCTGAAGGGAAGATAGGGAAGGAGGCATCCACCCTGGCCTCTTCTGTAGCATTGCAGGATGAAGTATCTTCAGAAGCCAATGTAGGGCACACAAACGAGACCTTTTCCGAGATGTTCCACTTGAAAAAGGTCATCTCTTTTCAAGGCACCCAAACAACAGGGTGACGTTCTGCTGTACAAACCTATTCTGGTGTACTTCTCTTGAATCAGCCCTTTAAAATCCTGAATTTATATAGTGCGTGCAACCTCATGCCCTTCAGGAGGTAACCAAGGTCCAAGTGCTACACCTTTCTGCCTTCACTGACAGCTGGATGACAGGGATGAGAGCCACCTGGACCAACTCTACATGCTTGCATAAGTCTGATGCACCTAAATTTACATGTCTATATGGTTAGTGAAGATCCAGCTGGGGGGAGAGTCTCTATACCATCAGTGCAGTTTAAGATACGAAATAAATCACCAGGAGTTGATCTACTGCAGCAGAAGATGTTTCTCCACTGCCTGTATTTCCTTTTTTGACATGGTGTGCAATAAATATGGTGTGAAATAAGACACCCAATTCAGAGATAGATGTCTATAGAATAGACATCTAAACTACATAAGTTAAAATCCCACATAAACACTAGTTTGCATAAGCTTTTATAAATGTATAAATATTGGTCTTATAAATGTATGTATGTTTGTTTGTTTCAATGACCTCAGGTCTTCCAGGGCAACAGGGAGCAAAGGGAGACCAGGGCCCAAAAGGTAAACCCATGTTTTATAGCATAACTTACTCTGATGATGCAAAGCACTTTAAATGTCATGTTCCACCTTTCTGCATCAACACGTTCTTTCCTCGGGAAGATACAAAGGCAATTACTTTTTTGCTTTACATCCAGGCATGCAAGGCCTACCTGGTCAAAAAGGAAGCAAAGGTGATTTTGGCACTCGGGGTCCAAAAGGAGAACCGGGACCAAAAGGAGACAAGGGAGACCGAGGATTGTCTGGTAAGACTGTTTGCCAAGGGGTCTGTGGAGCTGATGGTGCTTTTGGGTTCAGGACCGTAGATCTCAGACTGGCACAAGCTGGTCTGGGGAGTGTTAAAGAGCTCATTTGGAGGAACTCAACAAACAGATTAGAAGAGGAATGTGCAGAGTGTCACATGTACACCCCGGGAGGTGTGCTAAAAGACATGCAAGTAAACAGATGCATTAGATTTTCTCAAATCACTGCTCTTACAAAAAACTGGAACAACCAATGTCCCTTTTTGCCTTGTGTGGAGACATCTTGCAGCATACTGTGTCACTGGGATAAATCCCAGATAAACACTGCACTCAGGAACACAAAATTGTAAACACCTAATAGTGAGGCTATCCAACTACACCTTGCTAATTGTAGGACACAAAAGTTGTTCAAAAGGGCCAACACTACAGCTACTCTCCCTTCTTACTCCCCCCTTCTTCCCATCACATAGGTTTCCGAAAACCCTAAGACCTGTAGTAAAAAAAAAACCCCAAACAGTAGTTACAATAGGCCATGGGAAGCAACCAGTGCTACATATGATTTTTCTTTTAATTGTTCACACAGAATAGTAGAGGAATCCTCAGAAACAAAATAAAGTAGATCATAAGTGGGGCTTCTCCGTGCACTCCTCCTCTGGAGCTTTGCTTCCTTAAGAGGGGAAAACTGTAATTTGGCTGGTTCCAGGACAAGCACTGCCCTCTGGGTGGGTCTCATCTTCTGGTCCCCCAGAAGGAGACAGCAGTGAAGGCTTTCTGGAGGTGACTTCTGGGGGAAGAGCTCATTGGATTTTTTCAAACCTCCCTACTCTCAAGACCGAGATGCTGCACAGAAATGTGGAGGACTGTTGGGAGTAACTTTCTGCTGTCCCTGGAGAACAAACCCCAGGATGTAAATCTTCATTCAAGTACTTTAGAAGACACTGTGCTTGCTTCCAGAGAGCCCAAAGGCTATCAGAGATAGTTTTTTACAGGTAGCAGTGGGAATGAGATACATTTCCTGATGGTTATGCCAGGAAAAATGGGACTGCACACTTTGTATGTGAGAACAGAATGGCCTTTTATTTAACATGGCTCCTACCTTATAAAGGGCAAGGAAAGAACTGACTAGAAGAGGGGTGTAACAAGGGAGGAGCATGGGCAGAACGTGCAAAACTGAGAGAAGGTATAACCATATAGGGAAAATACTGCATTACAGCAGAAACAGACCAATCAGATAACAGGGTTCATGGGCACAAGGAATAAAAGGAGTTTCAGATGAAACTGGGGTACAGTAAGTACTCCCCTCAACAATTATAATATAGTTAACCATGAAATAAAATACAAAACCCACATCAATACCTTTGAAACAGTTCATCTACCCTCAAAGGGAGGTTTTGTTTTCATGGGATACTTCAGGTTCTTGATTTCTTCTCCAATCTTCATAACTTTCATGATTTTCACCTCCAACAATTTCCCACAAGTGAGTGGATGGGATTTTGACCCTTTTCTTGCATCACACATTAGGAAGACTTTGTTGTATGTTATCATACTTTTCTTGCCACATACCCTTAATCACTTCAGGGTTTTCATTTTCCACAAGGGGAGGGAGTCTTCACATCTCCAACTCATACAAGTATTCAGAACAAGATAATAACTGGATTTCTTTGTATGCAGCTGTCAAATATTTGGTTTTTTTTTTAATTTGGAACAGGTTTCCCAGGAGCAAAAGGGAGCAAAGGTGAAAAGGGAGGAGTACTGGACTTTCTCTTCCTCTCTCACTTGCCTTCTGGTATCGAAGCTACCTGAGATCAGGACCAACATTCCCCTCTGCTCACAATGGTTAATCCACAGCAGAGCTACCAGAACCAAGGGGCCTGTGCTCTGAGTTGCAGCCTGGTGTCCCCAGATGAAGGAGAGGGTCTAGAATTGTACCAGTAATGTAGTCCCACTGTGTTCCTGGTTCAGCCACTGGCTTCAGCCATGGAGATGGGAACATCCATCTGGTTGGGGTGGTCACTGCTTCTGTCTTTCTTATGCCTGTATGACCCATAGAGTTATTTTCTTCTCCCCTAAACTGTCAGCTGACTTCAATCATATACGACTCGTGGGAGGAAGCAGGAAGGGCCGTGTGGAAGTCCTCTACCAAGGGACCTGGGGAACAGTATGTGATGACCACTGGACCATGCAAGAGGCTGCTGTAGTCTGCCAAATGCTGGGATTCAGCCGTGCAGTCTCTGCCTTCACAGCTGGAGGAGGTGAGTCCACAACAACTTTACACGTCCCCAGGCCTGGCATGGGTGGTTACATACACCCAGGAAGCACCACAACAATGTCACCTACACAAGCAGCAGGAGACCAAAGAGAATCTCAGCAGGGCAGCTCATTCATAGACTCATAGAATAGAATCATAGAATCAGCCAGGTTGGAAAGGACTTCTGAGATCATCAAGTCCAACCCTTGATCCACTACGACTGTTGTTACTAGACTATGGCACTAAATCCCACATCCAGTCTCTTCTTAAACACCTCCAGGAACGGAGAATCCACCACTTCCCTGGGCAACCCATTCCAGTTCCTGATTACCCTCTCTGTGAAGAATTTCGTCCTAATATCTAACCTAAACCTCCCCTGGCAGAGCTTGAGACCATGCCCTCTTGTCTTACTGATAGTTGCCTGGGAG